>CM014277.1:13069987-13091138 GCA_004135705.1 Alloteropsis semialata
TCACAAAATACAATGAAAAATTCATCCCCAATTTCTAAAGTTCGTAATAAACCTAAATAAGAATATCATATATAATCTCTAAAAATCTTAATAACCGTAAACATCAACATCATTTGATGCCACCAAAAAGATGTATTTCTAAAGTTCGTAGTAAGCCTTAACAAGAATATCTTTTATAATCTCTAAAAATTTCGACAGCACCTCTCCTGCATCGGGAGGTTTCCAAAACCTGCGACAAACCAAGGGCACGATGGCCGACAACCACATTCCAAATTAATCAACGTCTTACTTTTGCTCATCTCAAAAAAAATTTGAAGGAGTGATTTGCCTCAGATATGTTGTCTTTCATTTGACCTTGAACTTGGAGCATAAGAAACATTACAGGTGGTAAAAAAAAATTGGTTCATGATAGGCATGGAACCGTGGGACACACCCAACCCAACCATCGCAATGCAACCGATTCGTTGCTTGGGCATGGATGTATCCCACGGTTTGATGACAACCATGAGAAGCATAACTATACAATACAAGCTCAAGCTCAAGGTCATCATATGTTACCCAGCTAGAAAACTAGGTAAAATTTGATATCATCATAGGCATGCTAAGAGTTGGATTGTTTTAGTTCAAGATATTGACAACCATGAGAAGTAAAATTGAATTTAAAATCTAACTAAATAAGAATATCATTTAATCTCAAAAAATCCTAATAACCCTAAATATCAACGTCATTTGAAGCCTCTAAAAAGATGTAATTCTAAATTTCGTAATAAGCCTAAATATGAATTTCATTTATAATCTCTAAAAATCCTAATAACCCTAAATATAAATATCATTTATAATATCTAAAAATCATAATAAGCATAAATATGAAAATCATTTAAAGTTTCTACAAATAATCCAAAAATCTAAACAATGTCTAAAAATTTGTGCATCATCTCTACACATGCAACAACTAACTATATATTGATTCTCTATTACAAATTCATAATAAAATGAAGATTCAATCTAAAATCTCTTATTTCAATCCATTCCACAAAACACAAATTACTCAAAACATAGAGCATGAAATAGACCATACTAAACGTCAAAAGAGAGAGGATGAAGTTGCTAACCTTCTAGCGGACTTGGTTTGCAAAATCTCCAAAAGTTATGGAAAAATCGGGCATGAGCTCCCCCAAACCGAGCTCAATGGAGGATGAAGAAATGAGCCATGGCTCGGGCTGGGGGAGGAAGAAGGGGCCTTATACGCAGAGCCCCTTTGGTACCGGTTGGTGGCACCATCCGGTACCAAAGGGGGTCACATTGGTACCGGTTGGTGTCACCAACCGGTACCAAAGGCCCCGAGGCTCATTGGTACCGGGTGGTGACACCAACCGGTACCAATGTGGCCATATAGGTACCGGATGGTGCCACCACCCGGTACCAATGAGCTCGCAGAATTATTGGCCGTTGGACCCGGTACCAATGCTTCCATTGGTACCGGGTCCTTTCCATCCGTGACCGATTACGGTGGATGGATGGCGGGTTCTCTGGTAGTGTAGCGTCTGAAGTTGTTTTCCTGTTGGTATTCTTCCACTTAGATTGTTGTATGAGAGGTTGAGGCTGGCCAAAGAAGTTAGAGCTGATATGCTTGAAGGAATCTCTCCAGATAACTCATTATGTGATAAATCGAGGGACTCCAATGCCCTGAGGCCACCAATGTTATTGGGAATTCTCCCGGTTAAATGATTCCAAGAAAAAATCAAGCTTTTCAAAGCGACTAGATCACTAATGCCTTGAGCAATTTCTCCAGTCAAATTGTTACATGATAAATCAATATTTACCATGTACTTGATTCCTTTAGAAAAACTCTAGTTGTTGCCCTTTGGATACCACAGATATGGTCTCTGTAAAGGAAACCATAGCACTGTAAGTAGCCATGTCTCCATAGTCAGGTCCAATAATTCCTTCAAAACTGTCAAGGGAATCACCATGAGTGTGAGCCATTGCACTCAAGTTCACTATGGACTCGGGTATTTGACCAGAAAGGCTGTTACATGCGAGGTCGATATATTGAAGCCCTTGAATCTCTGCAAGTTGATCGGGAATATTGCCAGAAAAATTATTGGACCGCAATCGTAGCAATGCTAGGGATGGCAACTTATCTGCTAGCCATGCTGGCAAATTTCCAGAGAATTGATTATAAGCAAGATCAAGGAATACTAGTTCTCGGGACATTCGAAGAACTGATGGGAAAACTCCTGAAAGATTATTGCTTTTTAAGTTAAGTAACGTCATATCTCTGAAGGGGCCAAAATCTCCTTTGCAATTGGGCACCTCTCCTGATAACATATTTCCTCATAGGTCTATTAAGTACAAGGATTTCACAAGGCTCAACGAATATGGTATGCTTCCAGAGATCGAATTGTTGTAAAGAGCAAAATGTTTAACCTCTGGGCTACGAACTCTGCTAGTGTCCCTGATAAATTGTTTCTGGAGAGGTCAAGATAACTTATGTTTCTTGGAAAACGTGGAACCGGACCTGTAAATCTGTTACTGCTAAGGTCAATTACACCTGCTTCAAACATCTCAAGACTTGCTGGTAATGTGCCACTTAGTCTATTTTTGGACATGTCCAAATAATGAACTGTTGAAACTACGGACCAAAACCAAACGGGTATATTATCATCTATGGATGTGTTTGATATGTCAAGAAGTCTGATACTCCTTTGCCATCTAATCCATGCTGCGAATTCACGTCCAAGCTTGCATGACCTGAGACTGACCACATTTAACTTGAAAGAAGGAATCCAATTTGAGCGTACCACCAAGGAAAGGGAGTTATCTGACATTACTAATGTTTGCAAATTTGTCAATCCTTCGAAGTGTTCCTCATATATCTCACCAACCAGGCGGTTAGAACCAAGATTTAATATAGTCAAATTGTTAAGCCCTCCTATCCACAATGGCAAAAAGCCTGTGATATTGTTATCATACAAGTTTAAGCAATTCAGACTATTTAGAGGCTGTAACCAGTTCGAAAGATTTCCGCCAATTTTGTTACGAGGAAAATCCAACCAGGACAGCTTGTCCCTTGAACATTTTGGCAACCTCTCCATTAAATCACCTATATGCCCAGTGATATTACTGGAGTGAAGATCCAGAATATTCAAGTTACATAAGTTCTTCACAGTTGGTGGTATCATACTCGTAATATTGTTTTCGGCTATATAAACTTGCTCCAGTGAGGTCATATTTCCCATCTCATAAGGAATTGAGCCTTGGAAGCCAGATGAAGACAGGTCAAGATAAGTTAATGTCATTATATGCCAAAACCAATTGGGAGAAATTGTGGTGTGAAAGTTCTCTTTGATGTCCAACACCTTAAGCACAGTTAGATTAGAGGACTGACAAATATTGGCAATTGTGTTTCTTAGATTGCTGTTTTTTAGATAAAGAACTTCCAGTGAAGGAAGGCTGCTAACTGCATAAATCCAGTCTGCGGCAGCGCTAAGATTCGTCCCACTGATGTCAAGGTACTTCAGTGAGGAAAGACTTGACACCCATATAAGGCTGTCCGAGTATGGAAAGCCCCAGCAATCCGAATTGAGATCAAGATAGATGAGCTTGGATAGGTTATCAAGCTGTGGAGGTATTCTCCCCCCAAACACCGCACATGAAAGATTAAGATATTCAAGACTTTCCAGAGAGCCAATAAACTTTGGAATGCTACTGAAGTTGTTACAGCTCAAGTCTAAATAATTAAGACGCTGTAATCCAAGTAAAGAGTTCATCTCACCTCCCAGTGTGTAGTCAAGATTACCACAGTATTCACTGTGGAGATCGAGCTTGATAACATGGCTGGTTCTATTGCTGCAGTGGACACCCTTCCACTGGCAACAATCTTCTCCTTGCCATGATAAGAGTTGGCCTGCGGGGTCGGATAAGCTGGCTTTGAATGAGAGCAGGGCATCCCTCTCACTTTTGATGCATCGCCCGTTCGATCTCTTATCTAGAAGGGAGGAGCTGGATGGCATGTGAAAGATAAGAACAAATTATGGCTGTTCTTTGGAGAAGCAGTAACATGACTGCAGCCATTTTAGACCTTCTGTTTCTTCTTCTTCTATTTGCAAATGTAAATCTGAACGGTTGGTATTCTGTATGAGTGCAGCATCAGAATAACATTAAGTTCATGTCATTCGATGGCATCCATTTCAGAAGACAAATTCTTGGTCGTACTTCTGAATGATACCATCCATAAATATTTTTTTGACTCGTTCCATTTCCATTCCCTTTGAATTGTAATATTGTTATCATTTGCGTTTACAGTTGTGCAACCAAACACTACCTATGATTGTTCAAGTTAATTTTGTTTGGACTCCTTCACAATTCTCCATAGAGCAAAGCAAAGAAGCGTTACTTTCCAGAAATTGTAGAATGGCTCAACTCTTTGTTGTAATCTCCTCCAGTTTTGCTTTTGTAAACTTTTGGCTCTTTTTTTAATGTATAATAAGTAGGGGCTTGCCTCTCCTGCTCCAAAAACAAAAGAACCCTTTTGACTATGAATATTTCATTTACTAGAATGTGACCATAATCTGGTTACCAGTTGGACGGAGTGAAAACAACCATAGTGGTGCAGGTGAAGAAGTTCTTATGAAGTTCAGATGGATTTTTCCCAAGCTAGAGCTAGCAGCCCATGACCCAGTCACTTGTGTGGTCAGTAGAAACAGTATAGTCAATAGCTGATTTCCATAAAACTGTCGGTTCTGAATCAAATTCTGAATATAAATATGCAATTTTCTTATCTGATGGCAGATAAAGGAAAATATCTGAGGTGGCAAAACAATCCTCAATTTGTTATGTTTTCAGGAACAGAAATAGCTGTAGAATGTGTACTCTGAATCTGTCTGCTTGATTTAAAAACATACGCCCTCTATCACTGACCGCAAAGACCAAACGTATAATATGACAAACTGAGAAGAATGGAGAATACATCAGCAAAATTAATCAATCCAGAATTCAGGTAGTAACTGGAACATGCCAAGAGTCTACTTCAACACAAATTTAGGTTGTTGTTGAAACTATACCCACACTGATAGAACTTTGCATATTTTTTTTCCGTCCGACCAGGTTACTGGTTTCCTTCCCAACATATAAATTTGTGCTCTTTACGTTGTCATTCTTGTAATCGCTTTTTGTTTTCTTCTGTAATATGCAAGGTTAGACGCACTCAAGGGCACACACCCATGAAGTATGCCTTAGCATACTTTCCGCTACTTTTTGCCAGCTAGGTGCTCACTTGCTCAGCCAGGATCCCAGAGCAAGTCATGTGCCTAAGCCCAATCTAGAGAGCCGATAAGATGACCTCAAAAATTTCAAACTGAAACACCTCTATTGTGTTTGGCTGGCCCAGTACCTCTGGGATGCGAATCAATCCAACCACACGCAGTCCACGGCCTGTCTCAACATGACGATGGCCCCCACGTTAATAAGATGGAGGGATGGACGCAGAATTCCTTTGTGGGCCGTTTCTCGTAAACAGCCCACCAGCCACAGTGACAGTGGGCCTATTACCCTCTCGGACCCGATAACCGCACCTCCTATCTATCCCCTGGGCCAGGGAAAACGGTGTGCACGACGGGCCTGTTTGTTGGAAGGCTTCTGCTGGTGGCAAAAAGGCCCTGCCCGAAGTTTTTGCCTGTTAACTTGGCTGAATTTTGGCCTGCCTAGACAATGCTGGGACGCGTGTGTGCGCGTTTT
This sequence comes from Alloteropsis semialata, assembly GCA_004135705.1. NCBI lineage: Eukaryota > Viridiplantae > Streptophyta > Magnoliopsida > Poales > Poaceae > Alloteropsis > Alloteropsis semialata. Next base: position 13,075,727 of record CM014277.1, read on the forward strand.
GTTTGGGACATAAAAAAAAAAACTTGACCTGCAGGACTAAGGTAGCCCTCGGATATTTTGCTAAGAAGAAGACATTCTCACGCAGGTTGAGAAAACCTCCGATCCTCTGCTTCACCCTTACACAGTGGCACCGAAGCCCGTGTGAGAACGACCAACGACTTGGACCGGGTCTTAGACCTGTGCTTTGGCCATAGGACACACGAGGGGATTTTTTTAACCCCAGCCTGAAAATCGCTCCCAGGACTTGAGAAGTGCTACTAGAGCCACCTAACCAACTCAGCTAGACGCCCGTTCCACATAATGCTGGACGTGTGTTGGATGCTTGGTTTTTAAGGAAATGTTGCGATGTTTGGATGAAGACATGTTACCAGCGTCGCTAATGACAAAGGAATCTCACGAGCTCAATTGCTCCAAGGACACTTGGCTGGAATCACTGCGGAAGCTGCCCAGCACCGTAGCACACGCATATGTCGGAAGCTCAATACCTCACTGGCTCCATTTCCAATTCGAGGACCAATGGAATTTCACGTGGTCCTTGTGGAAAATCCAAGGAGATCGAGCAGCTAATTCTATTCGATTGATTCCCCTGTCGAAGTACCTCGCAAGAATCTGAAAATGTGGCTAGGAAGTAGTACCACGCTCAATAGGGGCAAGGCATATCAAGAATTCGATTTGGTTCAATCAATCCAGTCCTGAAAAAGGTTCGCGGTATCGGAAGCTTGGTTAGAACAGGCTAGAACAATGGCTTTCACGCGCGGATGCTGAGCTTGAGTTTCTTGACTAGGGATTCAATTGATCAGGTTTCACGACGAACACGGCCGTCAATAATCTTGTAATTGTAATGTACATTCGCATGAATTTGGAAAAATTTTAATCAAACCCATTACCAATTCATCTTCATCAGGCCAATACGATCGAAGCCGCAATTCAGCTCTCACAACAACTTACACCCGGTGATTGATCAATATATAGTACACTTGCTTTTCAAGAGAAGGCATCTCGATCAAGCATCGTGCTGTGTATCCCTAGGCTTTAAGGTCATCACCATTGATTCACCACGGAGTAGCATGGTTTCAATGATGAGTCTTCTCCATAGTTCTTGCTTTACCCAAGGTGTCGGGATCATATGGGTGGCTCTTGTGCTATGTGTCGATGATCTGAGCGGTTTCCTTCGTTGGTAGCATCACTCAATTAGAAACTTCTTGAGCATCCTACTAGAGAAGATTGGTGTTGCCATGGTGCTTCTAATCTTGTTTCCTCCAGTCTCGATCAACTTAAAATCATCACCTTTTGTGCTCAAGGAACTCCAATCATCCCTTGACATCATCATCACCTTCTCTGTTGTTTGCTGCTGCCTCTTCTTTGTTGAATTCCTCTTCATCCATTGCAGAACATGTACCAAACTTCTACTCCATTGCAATGTGCATCAAATTTCATTTCCAATGAGTGCTCAATCACTTCAAACGGACTCTGAATGAAAGAGTTACGCTTGTTTTACTCCGACACTACGATCTGTCCCGAGCAGATTTCAGAACGCTTAGTGTTGAAAAATTTTACCATAACTCCTTGCACCGATCTCCAAAATTTGCGATTCTTAATGCTTTGGAAAGAAGACTTGATGGAGCTTCTTATTTTTTAATTTTTCTCTATGGTACCTCTCTTATCATGGGTAAAAAACTGGTCTCAACAGCAACCTTCCAGAGATATTGAAGATTGGATCTCACGACTTCTTTGGGGCATAATCCATCACCTAAAGCTTGGACAAACAAATCTCCAAGAGACATTAGTCTTTAAAAATTAATTGACATGGTGGCATACCTTGTTCATCTTCACTTGTTTTGTGTGTGGTCTCGATAGCGGATAATGGGCCACTAACAAAAGTTAGCACCTACCACTAAAGAGCGGATCTTCACATAGCCATCAACTTGTTTGAGCGAGATTTGGACTTATCAAAGTCCGGATGTTGAGAGCTTCTCGATCGCTTTGTGTCTAGGGTTTTACCTGCATTCGTGGACACAAACAAGAAACACAGGATATATGCAAATCATACCCATGGCACCGAGCAGTGCCGAGACATCAAGAAAACCATCGAGAAGATGAAGGCAGACAAAATTCAAGCTACCCAAACGAAGCCACATTCGGCTTCGTCTACCAATACTCAAAACATACAAACTCAAGCCATACAGCCATACTGTCCAGTTTACCCTTCACTAAGCTCAAGCATTGTGCACCCTACAACAGTGATGGCAACTCAATATTCACCTTCGCCACAAACATTCCAACACTACTATCAACAAACCATGTACCCACACTTATACCCTCAAACTACTCAACCAACCCCAAACAAAGACATCAAAGTAGAAGAACTGCCACCACCACCTCAAACCACAAGACCAAAAGCCACCAACACCCCTTCCTAGTTATGGTCTCATTCTCCCCATAACTGGAGGATCTTCACTCGCCTTAGAGACAAAAAAGCAAAGAAAAAGCTACTTTCGACAAGTAAATAACATTTCAGTGGAAGGACCATACAAGAAATCTGAATGATCTCATATGCCAATCACCTTTTCCGAAGAAGATCTGAAACTACACAACTTCTCGCATAACGACGCAATGTCAATCGAAGCCAACATTGCGGGCTGGACAATTGGAAAGGTGCTAGTGGACACGGTAGCTCGGCAGACATCATCCTTGTAAAAACATTGAGGTCCATGACAAACATCAATCCAGATAATCTAGAACCATCAGACACACCACTAGTTGGCTTCGGGGGGAAGCATACACTAGGCAAAATAACACTACCAGTATCCTTTGGTGACACATCAAACGCAAGAACTGAGTACATTACCTTCGATGTCGTCGACATGTTTTTTGATTACAATGTCATCTTTGGCAGAGGAGTCATCAACGCCTTCGATATTATCATAAGGCAAGCTTTCCTATGCATGAAAATGCCTGCACTCAAAGGAGTTATCACTATCTTCGGTGACCAAAAAGAAGCAAGAAAAATTGAGTATGCCAGCACCCCAGGGCAATGCAAAGTTCACATGCTTGAGGAAAAGAAACTGATTTATCCAGAGGAGAAGCCAAGTACCGAAAAAGATAACAAAAGATTGCAAGGAGCAACAAAGACAAAGCAAGTACAGTTGCAGCCTGACGTCTTTGATATAAAAGTGATTATTGGTTGAGATATTGAACCAGACGAAGAAGATAGACTAATTGAGTTTTTGAGAAATAACAAAGACGTCTTTGCATGGTCAAGCAAAGACCCGCCAGGTGTAGACAGAAGCATAATTGAACACAAACTGGCAATTAGCCCAGACATGAGGCCAAAGAAGCAAAAACTAAGAAAAATGTCCGAAGAAAAAGTGAATGCAGTAAAAGCCAAAGTTCAAAGGCTGCTCGATGCCAATGTCATACGTGAAGTAAAATACCATACCTGGCTAGCAAATACTGTGCCAGTTCAGAAGAAGAATGGAAAATGGAGAATGTGCATTGATTTCGCTGATCTCAATAAGGCATGCCCAAAGGATGACTTCCCTCCGCCAAGAATTGACAAAATCGTTGATCAAGCCGTAGCAAGTGAGATGATGTCTCTCTTAGATTGCTTCTCTAGCTACCATCAAATCTGGATGAAGAAAGATGACGAAGAAAAAACTAGCTTCATCACTCCTGTTGGCACATTCTGCTTCATCAGGATGCTTGAAGGGCTTCGCAACGCTGGTATCACCTTCTGTCGCATGTCAAACACCGTATTTAAAGAAGAACTATTCAAAACTATACTCGCATATGTTGATGACATCTTGGTCAAAAGTGTCAAAAGACAAGATCACATCTCAGATCTGGCTGTTGCCTTTACCAGAATGAGAGAAGCCAGACTCAAACTCAACCTGGAGAAGTCTGTCTTCGGAGTAACCAAGGGGAAGATACTTGGCTATTTAGTATTAGCAAATGAGATCGAAGCCAATCCTGACAAGATTAATGCAATACTCGACATGGAGGAGCCAAAATGTATAAGAGACGTTCAGAAGCTCTCTGGCAGAACAGCAGCACTCAACAAGTTCATAGCAAAAGCAGCTGAGTGAAGCCTGCTCTTCTTCGCAACACTCAGAAACACATCGAAATTTGAGTGGGGAGAAGAGCAGTAAAAAGCATTTCAAGAGCTAAGGCAATACCTGATGCAGCTCACGAAGCTGACAGTACCTAACCTGAAGGCACCTCTACTGCTATACATTGCAGCTTCGCAATCAGCTGTGAGTGCAGCACTCATCGCGAAGAAGATGATAGATGGCAGGAAAGTGCAGCAACCTGCATATTATGTTTCTGAGGCACTGGCCGGATCGAAGCTATTTTATATAGAGATCGAGAAGATCATCAATGCTGTAGTGATGGCTTCCAGAAAGCTACGCCATTATTTTGAGGGGCACAACATCAGGGTTCTCACAGACCAACCAATAAAAGAACTGCTAAGCATCAAAAAAGCTTGGGTAAGGCTGCGTAAGTGGGCCGCTGAGTTGTCAGAATATGTGGTGGATTTCGAGCGAAGAACGGCGATCAAATCACAAGTCCTGGCAGATTTCATAGCAAAATGGGCATCGCCTTCAGCAGAGAATCTGACCAGAGAAGAAAGCTGGCTAATACACTGTGATGGTGCTTGTGGGGACAAAGGAGCAGGCATTGTAGCAATCGTGAAATCGCCTTCAGGCGTGAAAATGAGATATGCAGCGAACCTAGAGTTCTGCAGAAACAATGACAGAAGCACGAACAACGCCGCCGAATACGAAGCAGTGTTATTGGGACTCAAGAAAGCGAAGGCACTGGGGGCTCAGCGGATTCATAGTGAAAACCGACTCAAAGGTGGTAGCAGGTCACATTGGAAAAGAAAGTGTCGCAAAGCAACCCGAGCTAATCAAGTACCTGAGTACAGTGAGATCAATGGAGAAAAAGTTCATAGGCTTTACAGTTGAATATATTCCAAGAGCAAAAAATGAAGAGGCAGATGCACTGGCCAAGGCAGCTGCAAAGGGGGACAAGCTACCACCTGATGTATTCTTCCAGACATTAACAACTCCTTCGATCAAAGATCTAGATGAGCAGCCAAAACTGATCAATGCAGTAAACTCAGATGATTGGCGGTCACCCATAATGGCTTACCTTCATGGGTATTACGAACCCAGCGATGATGAAGACATCAAATGCATGCAGCATTGCTTTTCAAGAGAAGGCATCTCGATCAATGGCGCGGAGACCACCAAATTTAGGTAAGAAATTAAAAACAAACAAGAAATGGCCAGAGGAAGAAGACGACCTCGTCGATCGCCGGCGATGCCACAACAACCGCGTCATCTGGTCGACTCATCTCCTCCGCCGCCCGCCCGCCGGCCGGCGCCACGGGTCTCGGTTGGCCGCGCGCTTGCCGGCCCGGCCGGAGCCTTTGGTCATCGTGCCGGGCCGGCCGGCCGGAATAGTTAATGGACACGTACCTAGCTACCTTGCTACGGCGGCTGCCGCCGGCGGTCAGGTTGGTCACTTCCTGACGCGGCGCAGCGCGAGGTACGCCAGCAGCCGGTAGCCGAAGAACATGGCGACGAGCGCGGCGACGCAGGCGCCGGGGCTGGCCTCGCCGTCGACGGCCTCCGGCGGGAGCAGGCGGTGGAGGTGGCCGCCGTACTGCACGGCGATGAGCAAACGGTAGCAGTAGTAGGTGAAGGAGGTGTACTTGGCCCACACCATGAACCCCGGCACGTTGTGGACGTAGAACCCACCGGTGAGGAGGTAGGCGAGCATGATGACCGTCACCAGCGTGGACGCGCGCTTGGCGTCCATCATGACGGCGCCGACGGCGAGGCCCAGCCCCTCGGCGACCAGCACGTAGGAGAGGATCACCGCCAGGGTGAGCGCGAACGCGGCTGGCGCCGGGTTGAGCCCGGCCATGAGGTACACGATGACCGTGAACGCCGTGGGCAGGGCGAGCTCCATGGGCAGGTCGCCGGCCATGCGCGACATGAAGTAGGACGAGAGCGCGTACATGCCGGAGGCGCGCTCGCGGGCCAGCACCGGCCGCTCCTGCGGGAAGGCGAAGACGGCGTTGAAGGAGGCGAAGACGCCCCAGAAGATGGAGACGAAGAAGAGCAGGCCGAGGCGGTCCTGCACCGCCAGCGGCGACGACCGCCACCACATGGCGCCGGCAACCAGCGCCGGCGCGATGATCTGGAAGATGCGCAGCGACGTGAACGTCTCGTGCCGCCGCTCCTTGAGGCTGCGCCGCAGCAGGATCGTGAACTGGTTCGCCCAGCTCGTGCACCCGCTGCAGCTCTCCACCGGCAGGTGCTGCGGCTCGGCGCCGCTCTCCACCTGCTCCGCCGCGGCGCCGGCGTTCATGGACGCCTTCACCCTTGGGGCGAGCACCTTGTTGTAAGACGAGATCAACGACTGCTTCACGTTGCCGCCTTCTGCTGTGAAGTTGTAATCTGCTTGAGCAAAACCTGAAAATATGCGTCAAAATTATTAAAAGCAGTTAGATATAAAGATCATGTTTTTTAAATAATAACAATATGCAACAAAAAAGTACAATGGTAGGCACAATAGTTCTTTTGAGAATTTGAGATAACGAGATATTTTTTTTCTTCTAATACTGAGATAATGTGATGATGTTACATATCCTCCCTTTCCATTTCTTTGATATACAACAATTCTACACGTAGCGCATCCTCTACCGTTGAATTAAAAAGAAAGGGGGGCATATATTTTCGCAGCTCCACGAATTGACACCAAATGTGATTTATAATCCGTGAAGGATTTTTACAAAAAAGCAACCTCTCACGTGTGTTTATTATTGCTGACCGTTCGATTCTCGATCGGACGGGCCAAGAGCGACCGGGACGTTAGTGGGATCACTACCATTGATCATCAAGAAGCGGCGGACCCAAAGGCGGGTTTTGCCATCGTGCTAGCTGCAGTGACATGAAAGAGGCCTTTGGATAGATGATGGATGGTGCACAAGCTTTGGTCTGATGTGCTGGTGCACTGAGCTGAAATTTCTAAAAGAGGTGCCAAGGAGCTGAAAAGGGGAAAGTGCCCCTCCAAAGACGGCAATTCTGCACCAAGAAATGATTCCTCCTGTCCAAAGCCAGGGCATGAGCAGGGGCATATGTTTCCAAGTCTAGTGAGACAGGCACTTGGAACCATAACCGTCAGCTGCATCTGTACAGGTGTATCACGCCCTGATCATCCAGTATCATCTGCTCATGTTTGAGCATGATCTCCACCACCATGCATGTAAAAAGGAGGGAAAGGAACCAGATCCAACTAAAAGCTGCCACAATTGTTGGAGACCCATCCCCTCACCCTTGTGCTATGGAGTATTTATGAACTGGTTTCAGAGGAGAGAGAATCCATGGAACCAGCCATCGAACCACCCATTGAGGACGCCCTAAATAGCATTGCCTATCGCGCTGGCGAGTATCTAACAAGGATAGCCTGCACGCATCCGCTACCGGGTTAGCGGGCGAGTAACCGGGACATAGTAGCTTTTTCTGTGGAGTTTGTGATGATGTCCAGCCCCCAGTGGGAGAGCCCTAATTCCCACTCCAGTGAACAGGTGTCCCTTAGGCTTGTGATCTTTCAACCATAAAGTGCTTTGCACAAATAAAGGGGGAGGACACTAGGGATGGCAAGGCACTCACCCTCTCCACTCTCTTTTATTTCACTAAACTTTTTTTCTCTCTCCCATAGCTCTCTGTTGGGTGCACTCCACACTCACTGACCAGGTGTTTAGCCTGTTCACAATCTAATCATGAACCCAATCCTCCTCTCAATTGCAAAAAAAGGGGAGCAAGAACACACAAGCACTTTAATACTTCTGACTTCAGCACCACACCCAAATTGAGATGCCCCTTCTTGGTGTCTATCCCATTCTATTGGTGGCATCACTCAATTGCATGCCAAACTTTTGCCTCTTTTTAGTGGTTTGGTCAATCTAGTAATCCTCTCTCATGTATGGTAAAGGGTAATTAGTTTGTTCCTAAATGTGTTTAACACAAATAATTTCTTGATTAGTTGATAAGAACGGGAGCACGTGTGCCTACTTTTCCCTGCTGTGGAGGATCATGCATGAAGGTTAATTATGCAGTGTTTCTGCACGTTTCTTTTTGGGAATGGTAAGAACTGAAGAAACAGAGAAGGTTACTGTTGTTGTTGTTGCGGCTAAGGAAGCGTGCCGTACGTGAGCACTCACCATTGGCGAGGTCGAGCATGAAGTCGGCCGGGTTGACGTGGAAGCCGGGCGCGAAGCCGGCGGAGGCGAAGTAGTCCATGGCGTCGCGGCCGGCGCCGAAGTAGAGGCAGCTGCCCTCGGCGAGCAGCAGCACGGAGTCGAACATGCGGTAGACGCGGGAGGACGGCTGGTGCACGGACATGACGACGGTGCGGCCCTTCCTGGCTAGCGCCGAGAGCGTGGCGACGAGGCGCGCGGCGGCCGTGGAGTCGAGCCCCGACGTGGGCTCGTCGAGGATGAGCAGGCTCGGGTTCACCAGCATCTCGTGCCCGATGCTGACGCGCTTCCGCTCGCCGCCCGACACGCCGCGCACGAACGCGTTGCCCACGATGGTGTCGGCGCACGCCGCGAGGCCCAGCTCGGCGATCACGGCCTCGGCGGCGGCGGCCTTGGCGGCCGCCGGCGCGGCGCGGGGCAGGCGCAGCATGGCGCAGAAGACGAGCGTCTCACGCACGGTGAGGTGCGGGTGCAGCACGTCGTCCTGCGCCACGAACCCCGTGCGCCGCTGCACGCCGCGGCAGGGAGGGCGCCCCCCCGCGAGCACTGTCCCGGCGTGGCGCCCGGCGAGGCGGCCGCCCAGGATGGACAGCAGCGTCGACTTGCCGCTCCCCGACGGGCCCAGCACCGCGAGGATCTCCCCCGGCCGCGCCTCGCCGGTCACCCCCTTGAGGATCGTCCGCTCCTCCGCCGCCCCCGCGCCGGCGCCGGAGTGCGACGATATCCGTCCCGGCGGCGCCTTCGCCGACCGCTCCGTCTGCTTGACGCGGTACGACACGTCGATGAACTGCACCGACATCATCGACAACTCAATGATTCAGTTTCACTCGCTGCCGCGCGAAACAATTCGAATCTAACAGAAGTCATCGTCGTCGTCGTTGTCATCCTCGGCGGTGGCAGCAGCGACCTACCTGGAGGTTGAGCGGCGTGCAGGCGGTGGTCAGGAAGCAGTCCATCTTGTTCGCCGCTGCCGCCGCCGCAGCCGCGGGGGCCGCCGTCGTCATGGCGAGGCCGGTGCTTCCGTGGACGTCCTGGGCGTTGGGAGGCATTGGTGGCGAGCTCAAGCTTCCCTCGACGAGCAGAGCAAGAACAGCGCTGGGATCAGATACTACTATTCCGCAGGAGGAAGAACAGCCGCGAACAACTACTACAACAAACCGGCGGCGCTGGCATGCGCGGCGGCGGTGGAGATTGAGGAGAGCTCGATGGTGCGCGCGCGAGGGGACGGCCGGGCTGATGAGGAGGAAGGGGACGGCGAGGCGGGGCGGTGTATATAAGGGCGAGGCGGGTGGTGAGCTCCACGTCACGGCGAGGGGCGGAGGGGGCACGTGGCGGGCGGCGGCCAGGGACGGGCGCCGCGAGTGGAGCGTGGGCCCCGGCGTGGCTTTTGGACCGAGGTCCAACCATGTCCATCCAGCGGACACCGGCGAGGGAGAGGACCGAGGAGGAGAAAGAAGAGGCGGCAGATCGAGGAGAAGTGTACACGTCTGTTCCAGGAAGGCCACACGAAACACCATGGCCAGCGGGGTGGTGGTGCGGCGGCCGGCGAGAGCAGCAGCGGCCGGTGGCCACCGGAGACTCTACTGTCCGGCTGCAGTGGTGCCCAATCATATGGATCTACTGTACGTGCGGCATATAGTACACTAGAGGGTGTACTGACAACTTTTTGCAAATGTATACGAGGTTACATGTATATATACATCTAAGAAGTACAAAATGCAAGTGTTAGCGTGTGCAATTCCGATTAATGGCTGTTAACAGATTTTATGATTAAAATCGATCACAGTCCTAACATATTATCTAACTGTTACTGACTGGATATTCTTTTTTAATCCTCGACACTAATTCCAATAAGATACGCTAAAAAAATAAATCTTAAAAATTCCATAAAAATCAAAAATATTTGGGCATCAATTCGTAAACTCTAATCCTCGTATCCATCGAATCTACAATGTTTTATAAAAAAATACGCACTTTTGCCATTAAAAAAAAGCCTATAGTAAACCCATAAATCCATAGCTAAAATATCCCTCTCATGCTCATCTAAATTTTGTAATGACATACATGGGCAGTTTAGATAAATATTAGAAGGTTTACTTTATTCTATTTTTTAATAATGACAAAGGGGGTAATTTAGCTATAGATTTATGGGGTTATCATAAGTTTTTTTTACAGCGGCAAAAGTTGATGATTTTTCAAAAATATTATAGATCTAATGGCTATTGTAACTTGAGTATACGGATTGGTGGCTAAAATGTTTATGATTTTTGTAGAACTTTTTGAATTTTTTGTTTTCCAACGCGTCTCGTGAGGATTAATATGAAGGCGTCAAAATAATTCTCGTGAGTATGTGATCTCTCTTTGTTTCCGTTGAAACTGAACTTTGGCCTTGTTTAGTTCGCAAACTTTGCAAAAAGTTTTTACATCAGAAAACGTGCCCTCTCTCGCGGCACGCATTCCAATGCTAAGTTTCTGCAAAATTTCTGAACTAAACAAGCCCTTTGACTACATCTCCACGTTTTAAGCAGACAGGCATGCAGTAACTTGGCAGCCGTGCACGCATGCTCACCCACGCCGGCATGGATTCCAGGGTGGCAGCCAGCCATAGAGCCGCCTTTGAAAGTTGAAACCGAAGGGGAGAAAACGATATCTCGGCACTCGCATGACACCGTCAAGCAGCTAGCGATAGGACAATGGGCCGGTCAAAAGGCACACGCACAGTGTTGTTGGATCAATTCGATCGTCGTGTATCCTACCATCAGTTTGTTGTTGTTGCATCGAGATCGGTCCCTCGACGCGTCTGCAGACTCGCTCGACGTCACCCCTTTGGCCGCTCTATTGCCAGTTCCTTGGTCGACAGATCGACGGCTGCTAAGGTAGCTGCTGATACAACTGAACCTGAACCGTTGCAACCGGGAAGAAGAAGGACGAACACGTGTGCTGGCTACCAAGCTACTGCAATTGGTAGCTTTGCTACTGTAGACTGTAGCTGTAGTGGTCATCTTGCATCCTTTTTGTGGGATAGCTACCGGAGTGGAGTGTAGCCCCATGCCTGCATCGAAGGTAGCTATAGGCATGCACTTGAATGCGCGCGAGTTTCCTTTCCACTCGAGGAATGCGCGTCCGTCCTCGGCCTCAATGCCCCGGCAGGAAACCTGCCGGCGACCCTGCTCGCTTTCGTTGCGACGTGTCCGGCCTCTTGCCTGCATGCGGACAAAGTGTACAGCGTCTGCCACCTCACGTCGTCGGTTACTATTGCCCAGCTTTCTCTCTCTCTCTCTCTCTCTTACGCACTATACGTGTACGTAACTCTACTGATATCGTCCATCGATCTCAAAACGTACAGGCTGTGTGCTCATGAGGCTTAGTTTGTCATAAGGTTTTTTTTTCCATATATTCATTTACTTTACCGTTCAAACCCTCTGAATATAGTAGCTACTTTGTTTTAGGTTTGTCCCAAATATAAAATAAAATCTTTTGAATTCTGACCAGGAGCATAAAGATTTGACTATGCAGAGTGATGTTTGTATATTCGTCTTGGAACCAATTATCAACTTTTTTATACTAGAAATAAATACTTTTTGAGGATCAAATTAAAGTTATAACAAGGATTATCTTAGAACAGTCCTATGAATAAGCTCTTGTTGTTGCCATGCATGCTTTACAGGAAGCAAAAGCAATAATGGTGCTGGTCACGTTGCGCCACGCATTGGGACTACGCTGCTGGTGCCCTCGAGGAAAAGCAATGCAAGCTGGGCGAGGGATCGGAAAGCACCCGGCCGCTACCATTTCGGGGGATAAATAAACTACAACAACTGCTTTGCATGGCTTGCACGTTACAGAATATATCCGTTTCCATTCCATGCGTTTGGATGGATATACATGTCGTGCTCGTACTCTTAGCTGCATCAACCCAACACATGCTCTCCCTGTCGTGGGCCAAACGTGACCAGGCCGGTGACACGGTGAGATCGTCTTCAGCAACGCACAATTGATGGATCTGGTCCAACTAACTAGACCTTGAAATCAACATGCATGATGGGTCTTTACAAGGGCACCGGAAAATGGAGAGGTAATTGTGGCAGCGCCGAAACTATAGTAGTGCCGATTTTCGGGCATGAATCCTATGCTGGTTTGACGTGTTTTCTATTGTGGCGGCCAATAATACCTATTCAACAACCAAACAATTGCTAGATTCTGTCCCGTACGTCGCAGCCGTGGCATGGTGAACGGTGGCCGGCCGGGAACCAAACGTTCCCAAATTATATCGTATACTTTGCGTTGATAGGTACAAGTTCCTCCTGAGATGATGGAGCCAAGTGTGCACTGACCAGTGAAGGATCCACCGTGATGTAACCGAAATTCACAAAAATCTGGCCCGGTAGCAGTGTCAGCGCTGCAGCGATGGAGAGATCAGTGGTAACCAGAGCCCTATCTCTATATCGGGTTATCCTACACGCAAGACAGATCGATTTAAGTCAAATCGCCAGTCGAAGTCACGGCTAACGGCTTGTAGGGATGCAACTGGAAAATGCCAAAAACACGTGAAGTCAAACATTCCATGCGTTTGGATGGGCATGCATGTCGTAGTTCTAGCTGCAGCAACCAACCAACACATGGTCATTGTCGTGTCGCAACGTGACATAGAGAGGCCGGCGGCGATCGTCTCAGGCTCACCATTGATCTGGTACGTCCATCAGTCCATGCATATGCATCATCATGTGCCCGATCGATCGATGGAGCATATCTATATATGCACACACTACATCGTCTCTATCGCCTTTTAGACTTTTATTCACGCGGGTAGTGAATCTGGTGCTTGCCACAGCTACAGTTTGTTCGCACCATATACAAGGTATATGTACGGGACAAGACGTGTTATTAGTATCTAGCAAAGATAACGATAGAGACATATATTAAGCCATCATATATGGCTGGAGTTTGAGACCCTATTTATATAAAAGATAACCCCCACGCCGGCAGCCCAGGTTCGATCCCTGGGGTTGGCACCGGGAGACCCCTTTGCAGCCTTCCTAGTGAAAAAAAGAAAAAAAAAGAAAAAATATAAAAGATAACAAAAAGGACATGCTTGTGAGGCATCAATAACGTGTAGGGCTACCTAGTCCTAGTTCGGCTACTAAAACTTGGAGCCTGTTCGGCTGGTAGAATGAATAGTGCTCGGCTGGTAGAATGAATAATATTGTGTGAGAGGAAATAAGCCGAAAGAAGCCAGCCGAGCACTGTTCATCGGACCAGCCGAACAGGCTTTTGGAGCTATGTCCTCGGTTTTATTTTATTTCATTGAATATGCAGGAGAATTATGTATCTTTGTCTCAGCAGAAGAAAAGTTGGTTTAATAACAATGTGAGACACATTGCGGTGAGTTAAATACGTAGCTAGGGGTGCAAGATGTATACATAATTGATGCTGGACTCTATGAATTAAGATGTGAACAAGGATGTGGCCGCAATCCTTAATTACATCCATATACACGTCTGCACTTGACCGTACCTTGATCGAGTCAAATGAGTGTCTATGATACTTGTAGCAGCGTGGGAGTTTGTGAGTACAAAGGACAAGTATTTAAGGAGAAATAGCTTCAATATATAGTACTCCTCAATGATGTATGATTACAAGCTTTGAACTGATACACATCCCATGTAATGTATACTGTGTATGTTCATATGTTCAATATATAGCGTGGAGTCGTCAGTCTTTAACTAAAAACAAGGCCGGCCAATTATGTAGTGTACTGTGTGTTCATATGGTCTGGTCCATTGCAACATTATTGAAACACTTTGACCCATGCATAAAGATGAACTACTACCTCTTGTGTGATGAGAGGGACCAACTAATTAAGGTCACCAATTATATGTTCAACTGTTGTGTCGCCATCTTACGGACATGCCGAAACTCGATTGACTGACTGAGAGTGGTACGTGAAAGCCAGGTTCAATGTTCCTTAATTGAGGTTGTCATATGTCCCATCAACTTAATAGTGACTTCAAGAATAGGTTTATGTGCATCCAAATCTGTAACCCTATTGATGAATTAACAAATGACAACATGTTGTTGGATACAGTCGATCTCGTCATCGGTCAAATCTCCAGTTTATACGTACACTTGAGATATATAGTTAGCCATATATACAGTTTATTGGAGTATGACTCGTTATGCATGAATATAGCTAGAAACCAAACGAACCCATCTACGGTCAAAATGTCCTTCTCGGCTAAATTGTTATATAGGAACTAATCGACTTCATTTCCGACCAAAGATGTCCTTGTCTCCTACTATTATAATTTTCCCTTATGTTTTTTTTCTTGATGACATGTGTAAGTCACGGGCAGTATTTGTGTATATATATGGGCGCATGATAAAATAGCAAATATATGTGCAAGTCACGGGCAGTATTTGTGTATATATATGTGTAATTTTATAATGACATGTGTAAGTCACGGGCAGTATTTTTTTTCCCGATATGTCATTTTGCCCGTTTGCACTAGTACTAAACCAAATAGTAAGGAAAAGCCATGACCTCAGGTTTAATCCTCTTAATTCATTATACACGATATTTAAGATATAGTCTCAATCTAGAAAGACATGATACTTTGACCAACAATTTCTAGTAAAACATGACAGTCACTTAAGTAAACATAACAAAACATTATGAGCTAAACTTTTGAAGTTAATTTCATAGTATATAGCATCTATCTAACATTGCCAAACTGTATAGTTTTTTATTTGTGCTTATAAAGTTGAAAAGTTTAACCGGCACACTCCACCTTATCCTCTCGACTCTCAAGCGTCGGTAGAGATGTGGATCGGAGGGGTGGAGGGCGGAGAGGAGGGCGCGCGGCGGGAGGTGGGCGGTGTCGCCGCCGGCCGGAGGCGGCGGGCTAGGAGGGGATTAGGGTTATGGGTTTTCACTACTGGAGAATGTCACATTGGTGCATGCACGTTAGTGCCGGTTACCCTGGAGCCGGCACTAATGTCAGCATTTAGTGCCGGCTCCAGGGAACAGTGCCTGCGGAGCCCTGTTAGTGCCGGCTGGAGCCCCCAGCCGGCACTAACGTGCGCTCCCACAGCGGTCAGACCCGAGTGCACAGCGGTCAAATGCCAAGTTAGTGCCGGCTGGGA
>CM014277.1:13097807-13170188 GCA_004135705.1 Alloteropsis semialata
CGCCCCCCACCGCCCGCGACCGCGCCGCGCCGCCCCGCCCGCGACCGCTTCCTGCTCTCATGGGGAAAGGGGTTCGAGGCCTGCGACAAGGCGGCCGTGGAAGCTCCGGCTTGGCGATGGCGTCGCTGCCCCTTCCCACCTCCGCGCCGATGCGCCACCACTGGATGCAGGTTTGTTCCTCGCTTGCCCTAACTCTCCTCAAACCCTAGATCCCCGTGCCTAATTTCTCAATTGGACTGCCCGATTCATGGTGGGTGAGGGGATTGGATCCCTAGATCCCGCAATTTGTGACTACTTTCTCGATTGGACTGCTCAATTTTGTGGTGAGCAAGGGGATTGGCCGCTATTGTTGTGTGCATATACACATCACAGATAAACCACGGTTCCATTCTTATGCTACACAGTTCCTTAATTATCTGAATAGGCCTTTCATGTGCAGTACTATCTTGTCTGACCCTGTATATTTGTATGTGCTGATATATATGTGTTGGAGCAATTGACATCACTCAATTGTCTGTTGCAGGTAAGACAGAAACTTCATCTATTTCTTGCTCCTTTTCTTTTTGTATAAATTACCTTCAAGGATTACTGTTTAGTTTCATTTGTTTAACATATTCGGATTGCCAAGTGGTTCATGCTCCATGTTGCTGTTAAGCGTGCCATAATCCCTGCATTTGTCATGATAAGGCAATAAGGCATCAGATTTTTAGTTTCTCATTTATTGATGGAGCCTTAAAAGCAACTTTGGAGGGTGGTTGCTTTGAAGTTTGAACAGAAAAATGTGCCTAGTGAAAATTTTGTTCTGCTTAACTTCAGAATCTTGACATGACAGCAAACTATAAAAGTTTAATAGAGTTATAGCTACATTTTCTTTGAGTATTCGAATGAAGTGGGCGTTTCCACTTGTTGCCACATTCTACTTGTAAAAACTAGGAGGCACACAAACATATTCTTGGTCTATCATCTATGCTGAATTTCTGTTAGAGTTTCTCTTAACATAGAAGTTCCACTTTCCAGGCTACTTGTTGAGCACTGGCAAGCTATATTATGCCCTGGCGCTGCTTGGACTAACAATTCCTCAGGTGGTCTTCTAGGTAGCTCACTGTCCCAGATGTGCCTAGTGAAAATTCTTGCTCCTTTACAGCATCTTACTAAATTTGAAGTTTAACTTCTGAGGAATAGCTTTGTCTTTAAGGCTAGCAAACCTGCATTTGAGTTATATTAGTTATTACCTGTGCTAAATATAGCATTGCTGATAAGTCCATACATAACTAAAGAACAAACAGCACTGAATAGTGAATGTGCCCTTCCATCTCATTGTAATTGTCCAATATCTTAGTGCATGTTTAATTAAAATGGCCGAATATGAAGTGCTTGTGCGATGCCTGTTTTGTGCTTATGCTCTGTATATAAGTTCTTTTTAGTTTAGAGTGTTCTCATCAATGTATGTTATCTTTCTTTTTGACCTATTGAACTGTATTTGCAGCACAAATATAGTTTACAATCTGGTTGTAT
Source organism: Alloteropsis semialata (assembly GCA_004135705.1). Lineage (NCBI taxonomy): Eukaryota > Viridiplantae > Streptophyta > Magnoliopsida > Poales > Poaceae > Alloteropsis > Alloteropsis semialata. The sequence continues at coordinate 13,099,323 of CM014277.1, forward strand.
GCATGGTTTATACATGTGGTGATTGTACGTACTAAAGTACAACATGCAATTGTTTTTGTCATACAGGTACAAATGTACAGGAATGGATGGTGGAAGAAATTGCGTAGTAACTGCACTCTTCCCCCTGACATTTCAATTCTTGATTTGTTGTTCTCGATTTATTAGTAATAAATTAGTATACTTGTGAGCACTTAGTAGTAGTAGTAATATTGGACTACAAACTTGTATTAGACTTCATGTAAGAAAGTTGATATATGGATTGCAAATGTACTATGTTGGTGATGAATTGTGAATGCATTATATATTTGTGAATTATTGTGCTGTGAAAATTGAGACATTCTAATTATTTTTTTTATTCTAGAAAAAAATATAATCATAGCCGGTTCAAACCGGCTGTGAAAATGCCCTTTCACAGCCGGTTTTTATTTGCAGAAAACCGGCTGTGAAAATGCCCTTTCACAGCCGGTTTTGGTTGGAAGAAAACCGGCTGTGAAAATGCACTTTCACAGCCGGTTTTTTGACAAAAAACCGGCTGTGATAGCGCTTGACGCAGCAGGTTTCCAAGGTTCAAAACCGGCTGTGAAACTATTTTCACAGCCGGTTCATGACGTAAACCGGCTGTGAAAATCAGTTTTCACAGTCGGTTAAAAACCGACAGTGAAAATGAGATTATCAGCGCCACTTTTGAAAACCGCCTGTGATGTGGGCAACCGAATCGCCTGTGATGCTCCTGCTGTAGTAGTGACTTACTAATGGCCTGTACGTTACCAAAACAAACGTTTGCATGCGTTTGGATAGACACACATGTCGCACTTGGTAGCCGTACCAAGCACATGATTCGATTTCTCGCTGAGCCAGAAAGTGAGGCCGGTGGTCGTCAGTTCGTCACCATCTGGTCCATGCATCCTTGCATATAAGATGAACATGTGCCGGATCGACACATATACCCCAGTACACCCCAGTGGCGGAGCTAGAGGGTGGTCCGTGTGGGTCATGGACCACTCTAGAAAACCAGCTCAAGCCCATTGCCATGTATTGCTCTTCCTATTAGTAAAGTAAGGGAGTGTTTAGTTCACCTATCTCTCCTCTATTTTGTATAATACGCGCTTTCCAATGTATTTTTTCTTCTCTGTGACACGTGACTCAATATATAAAAATACTATACATAACAACATCTAAATACCCCCTGAATAATCCGTCTTTCCCTGTCTGCATTTTCTGTGTTGCTTGCGTTTCACTTTCTCCACAATCGGCGCCTCGTGGTCAGCCAAGAACAGCTAACCGGCGAGCAGGAGCAGCATAGGCTATTGGACCACCCTAGCTTGAGATGCTAGCTACAGGCTATTGGACCACCCTAGCTTGAGATGCTAGCTACGCCACTGGTACACCCTCGATCTGACTTTTGCATGTTTAATTTTGTTTCCGCGGATGAATACGGTGCCTGCTGCAAGTGGCACTTATCTTTTTATTTGTAATTTATTTTTTAGGTGTTCTTTGAGCACTTATTAATGGCCTGTAATTTTTTTTATAGTTCAAATTAAATCTAAAATATTTAAGGCCCACGATTAATGCAAAGGGAGTTAAAAGTGGTTACTACCATATTGGTAGTTGAGAGGATCTCAACCAACTTATTAGGTGAACACGTGGTACACCCAATGTGAAGTTGGTAAAGGGTAACCGGGACGCCACACACGCGCTGCTCGCTCGCCTCGCCGAGCCCGTGTCCGAGACGAAACGGACGTGAGGTGTTGTGGTGCTGTGATCGGTTTTGCCACTTGTCAACGGGATTAATGGCAGAATCAATTACCTACCTTAAACCCTCATAGGGACGTGCCTTATTTGCTCCGCGGGATTCTTGCCTTTCCTGCAGAGGCGTCCAGGTGTATCTCCTCTCCGCCAGGCAGCGCCTATAAAAGGAGGCCCTCTCGCCGAGCCCGTGTCCGAGACGAGACGGACGTGAGGTGTTGCGGTGCTGTGATCGGTTTTGCCACTTGTCAACGGGATTAATGGCAGAATCAATTACCTACATTAAACCCTCATAGGGACGTGCCTTATTTGCTCCGCGGGATTCTTGCCTTTCCTGCAGAGGCGTCCAGGTGCATCCCCCTCCGCCAGGCAGCGCCTATAAAAGGAGGCCCTCCTCTACTCAGAGAGACACACCAACAAAACCTCTCTCTTCTCCATCATTGTTTCTGCTGCAACGCTTGCCTCCCCATCGCTAGCACTGCGCGCACAGTTCTAGAAAGAGCAGAGCCTCCAGAACCTCGACTGGCGTGAGATCCTGCTTGGGATAGCCAGGCGATAAGATTTTTGGGGAGCGTCTTCACGCGACTGCTCAAGTTTGTCTACTTCCTGGTGACCCGTACAACTACGTCCAATACTTCCCGGTGCTGTTCGAGGGACTGTATTGCATCGACTCGTCACTGCATCGCTTTCGTACGGCTACATCGAACAAGGTCAAATGGAAGGAACATACTCAAATAGATACGTACTTATCTTTTTTTATTTGTAATTTATTTTTAATTAGTAATTATTCTATAAACTTTTTCATCCACATTCACACTTCTCTCATTTTGTATCGCACCTCCATACATTATATTTAGCATAAAAATCAAAACTTTTCATCACTTTCTTAGATATACATGTATAAATGGTCTACAAGGTGAAACTCATCATGCATACCTTAACTTATTATTTCTATATTAACAGTGATAATTAGGTATTTAGAATTATATATTAGTTTACTTTTGCACTTTTCGGTACGATGCATATGAAGATAATTATATTAAGCTTTAGGTGTATAGTTTAGGTTATCTTTAATAATGATATACGTGGGTAACTTAGATACAAATTTTGAATGTCATTTTAAGTTATTCTTTATAATGACATATATGTATAAATTAGATAAATATTATGGGGTTAATTTAAATTATTTTTATATTAGCATAGCTCGATAATGAGTGTGGTGGGTAACTTTTTAAAAAATACAATAAACCAATAACTATGGTTATTAGAGTTTACATGATTGATGTTTCTGATTTTTGTGTGAATTTCTAGGATGTGTCTTTTTTCTAGCGTGTCTTGTGTGAACTAATGCGGAGTTTCCAATTAAAAATTAAGGCTACATTGCTACCAAACTAGTACCTTGAGCTATCTCTCATTTGTTAACTATTTAATACCTTTATAGATATATGCTTATTATTTTCATCCAATTGTGATAGATTTTAGTTAGTAATTAATCTATAATGTTTTCATAGATATTTATAATCTTTGAGTTTCACTTTGTATCACACGTATGCGCTTGAATTTATTTAATAAATCCTAAGTTTGAACTATAACTTTAATGTAGAAATCTATATTCTCGTGACTTCCCCTATATCTTTATAAATGACAATGCACATCATGCGTATATAAATTAAACATTGTATCATATATCAATAGTGTATGAAATACACAATTTAAAATCTTATATTGGTGTATATTTTTAATTAAGGTGATTTGTATTCAAATGTAGGATTACCTCATGTTATTTTTAATAATGACATATGTGGGTAATATATATTTTTCATAATGACATATGTAGGTAATATATATGTAAAGTTAAGGGTTCACTTTAAGTTAGTTTTTAAGTATTCATAGTGGGTAATTTAGTTGCAAATTTAGGAGGTTATTTTAAATATTATTTATAATGGCATAAGTGGGTAATTTTGATGAAGATCAGGGGTTACTTTGGTTTATTTATATAATGGCAGATGTGGATAATTTAGATATAAATTTAGGGGGTTACTTTAAGCTATTTTCATAATGACATAAGTGGGTAATTTTTAGAAATCATAATAGATCTAATGGCTATGATAATTTGAGTGTTCTAATTGATGGCTATTTGCTTTTTGGTGAGAATTTTTATGATTTCTCTTTTTTTTTCTAGAGTGTCCACCTATGATTCTATGTGGCTTCACCTGGAGGCTTCAAAAGGAGCCTCCAATTAATAATAGTAAGATAGCTGTTCTTTGAGCACATACTAATGGCCTGTACGTTACCAAAACAAACGTTTGCATGCGTTTGGATAGACACACATGTCGCACTTGGTAGCCGTACCAGGCACATGATTCGATCTCTCGCTGAGCCAGAAAGTGAGGCCGGTGGTCGTCAGTTCGTCACCATCTGGTCCATGCATCCTTGCATATATAAGATGCACATGTGCCGGATCGACACATATACCCGAGTACACCCTCGATCTGACTTTTACGTGTTTAATTTTGTTCCCGCGGATGAATACGGTGCCTGCTGCAACTGGCTCAAACCCTTTTCGCATAACATATCAGATCAGGTGCAGATCTCCCCAACAACTAGCTCTGCAAAAATATATGATCTATATCATAGTTGGCATCAGGTAGTAGTACGGTAGGGATCAACGCAGTGCATGGCCGGTGGAATTTGCTGTTGATGTTGCCTTGCTAGGAACCGTATATTTCCATGCATGCACCTGGTTATTTCAATGCTCAATAATGGACCTATATATAGCTAGAGGTCCAGAACAATGGTACCACATAGTAGGCACATACTTAGACATGCATGCATATGCAATTGAGGAAGGAACATATTTTGGAACACGCCGGAAACCCTTTGTGTGTATACATAGGCGCATGATAAAAATGGATTATAAAGTGTAGTAATACTGTCTCCGTTTCTAAATATATGATGTTTAGGACAAGTTAATTTGTTAATTTAGAAGCTGACATTCTTCTATGTGTGAAGCAATGTGGTAGCTCAAGAATCCCCAAATATGTATGTGTTTGGGTACAGAATAGTTGAAATGAGTTGACGACCAATAACAAAATGACAACAAACCATTGGCCAGTGTTCATTTCTCAAAGCCGTGCCGAGTGACACACTATCACTTTGAGCACAGCACGTACTCTTTATATATAAATAGATAGTCGAAAGATCATATCATCATGTATTCATGTGAAAGGTCAATTATGACTCTGACCACATGCATGATGAATGGCACAGTACCATCAGTCGCTCCTTAGAACCTGGAGCAATCATGCATTCAAGTTTAATTAGCTGAAATAAGGTTGTACACCTTGATGACTAGGTCACTTGTCTTATTTCTTTTAGCCACTCATCTTTAAGTTGTTGTCAGCATAAAGAAACAAAAAGGGTTGATCAATCGGCGCCGGCCCAGTGACAGGAATGCATTTGATTTCATTTCTGCGGAATATTTGCTTTGTGCTGTGTGCATGCTAACTTACTCCTACTCCACCTAGAACATCACCTATATCTTGCTTTAATCCGTCCATGCACCTAATATATTCTCGTATATGAAAATTATAGTATTGAGCTTGTATGGTGCTGTAGCATATACTTGCTACGCACAATATATCATTTTTCAAGCTGATGAGATCGATATGGTCCTAATTAATTCAGTGGCTGCGTCAAAACCAGCAAGGCAATTAGGTCCCCAACCAGACAGTGTGCAATCGGGTATCATTCTTGAATGGCATCAAACGATCGAAGAAATGGCTAAATTAAAGCGGCTTCAGGTTTGTGAGGCGAGGAGCAAATCAAGCAGCACATCTGTGAGCAAGTTGTGAAGGTATCGGAGAGGTCTTGAACTGATGGTTCTTGTTGTTTGTGAAGGATACCCACAAGTCACAAATTATAAAGGAGCTCTGGCCCAAATAATTGAATTTAATTAGGAAGAAACTGAGATATGCCTTGTAGTTATACGGACACATCAGATCCAAACCACTCCCTAGCCCATGCCTTAGTGTTAGAGGACATATCTCTAATGTGGTATTATGCATCAGCATTGCTGGCTTGTAAAGTGCTCCTTTTGTTGGGATATTGAGTAGGCAGCATGTTCTTTCCAAAAAGTGATGTTGGTTGGGATACGGTCGAGTATAGTAAAGCAGCTAACCACCTTGAGTGTGAGTCGCTTCTTTGCTACTCCACTGTGCATGATGAACTCTATACTTCTATGTGCATGATCAGATGAAGGGTGTTATGATCTAGCTGATTTAGACCATGTTTGTTTCCGCTTATAATCAGTTTATTGGCCAAAATAAGCGAGAATCTCACCAAGCACCTTGATTATTTTCGCTTATTCTCACTTCTATGATAATCCATTTCAGAAATTTGAACTACAATAATCAAGAATCGATAATTGAAAATTTTTTTCTTATCTTAGAATCTAAGCATGGCTGAGAGAAGCAGAAACAAACATGCCCTTAAGGCAGTCCACTGATGAGAAGGATCCCTCCACATGAAAGTTTCCTGCACTGTTAAAACCAGGAGCATCCTTTTTCTATATATTCTTTTCCTGGTTGGAAAATATAACCAGAAGCATCAACAGCAGTCTCTTATCAACATTGTGAAATGCTGAGCACATAACAGAGTTAATTAAAAAGATACTTGCAAAAAAGCTGAGAAAAAGGCGTTCCTAGTTAATTATCAAAGGATAGATGATATGTGTAGGCACCATTTGCATCATGATTTCTACTTAATACATGCAAAAGGCAGGTCATGATGGTTGGATCGATGGTCAAGCAAAGAACATGATTCTAGAAGGACAAAATTTGTGATCTGCCGACAATGGGGATGGACATTAAGCTCGTTCTATATATATGGGCAGAAGTTCAGAGCCATCCATATGTTTGCAAATTACTTAGCCTTTATCTGTATATGCGCTAGCTACTTGATGCCTCTCTTTAATTTGTTTGCAGCATCTTTAAGATGGGACCAATCACACACTCTTCAGCTGTGCTGTTATAGCCATCCAATATATTTATGAACAGTTCATATATAGCACCTGGCTACCATCAACCTGGTCCAAGCAGGCAACAAGATACTCCATTTGGCAAAGTAATACCATCAAGCAACAAGATCAACTATTGTAATGAAGCGATTAAGGACAGCGCACGGAGTGCACATGCAGAGGTCGTGATATCTTTTGCATTAATTCTTTAGAAAAAAAAAGAGGGATTTGCACATTAAATTAATAATTTGACAATCAAATTTCAGCTTTCAGGTTGGTTAAGCACTATGGCAGCAGTCAATCACACAAAATGAAATCCAAAACCCTTCACCCAAAAGAAAACTCATGGTTTTTTTTTCTCAAATATGCAGGAGAGCTGCACATTGTTGTCTTAATAAATAGAGGAAAGTGGCAATTTTACAACTTGCGAAGCCGAGCCTTGTGCTACTACCCCAATGCTGAAAAGGATTCATAATAATATTCTACTATCATTATAATTATATTTATGCTAGCTGCTAGTAGTCAAAATTATGTTCCAACGACGATGACAAGGACTATACAGCTCCATTGGATCTGGTTGCTTGGAACTGAAAGATGGAAATCCGGCCGATAGCTCGCCGATCCACACCTTTCCCGCCGATAGCTAGCCCAGCCCCTCATGATTCATGACCATCCAGTCAGAAGACAGATGCCGAACATGCAGGAAGCTAAGATCAGAGGCCAGGCAATGCAAAAGAGGACTAAGAGAGAGCAACAATAGTAAACTGTACCATCATGCAGGCATGGGTCGATAGATAGCAATCCTGATCGATCAAATCCAGCTCGTCCATGACAATGCTTTTGCCCAAAGCGTCAAAGGAATGAGCGCAGAAGGTGCACACGCACGTCCAGGTGTGTGGCTGATCGTCGTCCATGGCCGCCGATGGCCCCCGGAGCGTCCAATCTCGCCGGAAAGGATGAGGACAGCTGTGTATGTCGCCGCATGTCGCTGTATCAGAAAATCTCGCTTTGGATATCTCCTCCACGGCGAAAATGGATGCGACATTTGCTAAAGTTACGCGCTTGCTTTTCTGTTTGTCATCACAAAATTAATGCAGTGAAAGATGCTACATTTGTTAAAGCTGACATTTCGCCTCATCACAAACTTGTGTGCAAGGGAAGATTTAATCTGAAAATACTAGCATGCACTCTCTTGATTTTTGTTCTCCAAATGCTTTAGACGAATATCAACATGATACGCCAAAAAAATTTTACATATATGAATGTTTTCAGTGGCAATATATTTTGTGGGCAATCATTCGGCGGTACCGGTGCAGCTACCAGGGGAGACCCAAGTTATTCCAATAGGAAGGGTGTCTCTAGAATCAGGCAGGGAACAGAGGGTTGGCAAAATTTGTGCCTTCCAGGATGATATCTTACGCTGCACTTTCGCACAATTAGTTAGTTACATTTGTATACTTGGAATCTTGTTTGCAACCTAATTAGGTTTCTCTTGGTGTCATTAGGTCGTTCTGCAGGCATGTTCTCGGAAAAAGAATATTTCATAGGCATGTGATTATTGTTAGGACATGCTTGCCGACCTTCAAGAGTGTGGTATGCATGTTAAGGACATAGTGGACCTAGTACCTATTTTTCATGGTCAGGTACAGATGTCCTTTAACTATGTACTAATCATCTGTTGCACCTATATCCAGGCTCACTCAAAACCATGTTTTGCACTAGATAGTGTGATCAATGTGCTCCAGTACTTGCACTGTCAATGTCCTTTAACTTCTTGATAGAATTTGAAGTCGTGTTTGCCTTTTGCATGATGTAGCAATGCAAGCACGTAAGTTCAGCAGCGTGTGTACACGCAAACAAGTGCCATGCATGCATAGTTCACAGGATCACCCGGAGTCGAATTGTGAACAGGCCCACAGCGGGGCCCGCTCTCGCACTCCCTTGGGCCCACCGAGCACCGCAAAGATGCCGCGTTGCTCGCTTTTGCAGCCTCCCACTGTGGGCCCGGCTCTCCACCCACGATTGAGGGCCACGTGTCCATGTCAATAATGTGATGAAGCGAGGAGACGCGGTGTGGCAGGCTGGCAGCTACTAGAGAGCGTCAAGCACTTGATCGAGATGCCACAGTTGGGACCAGGAGCAGGAGAAGTATACAGTGAGCAGCAATGTCCAAATTAGCCATGCAAGACTGCCCTTTTCTCAAGAAATGCTACTCCACGGCAATAGTTCCACTCAAGGAACCGCAGCATGCAATTATTTCAAACAAAAATATCAAGAAAATCATGTCGATTGCATGCCAACTTGCTATTTTTAAAAGTGTGAATACCAGATAGATAGTAGTATAATAATCTTTTAAAAGGGTAGAATAGAAGTAATGCATCAATATTATTTTAAATATAAAAAATCATGCTAATTGCAGCTAGCCTAGCAGTACAGATGGGGTCAATGGTGTTCAAAACTCGACAGTGATAAACATGTTGCATTTGGCTTTTACGGTCAATCATCTGAACTGAACTCCATGAGGAAAAATACATCTTCCATTATCCAATATTACTTAGATGTTGTAAAAAATATCTCTATTATACATCACAGATGATTGTTCACATGAAAACAAAATATGTACGGTCATTATTTACTAGCTTTTCTCAAAAGCGGCCCATATTGCAATGGATATATTTATAAGACGTTTAAGATTTCTCAAAAGTCCTTTTGAATTATACTCATTTCATATTTTAAGGTGTTCACAAATCCTTTTCAGACTCATAACATACATCAACTTGTTTTTTCATCTTTTTAATTAAGTTTGATGACGAGATTTGATGGTGATATATCATATGCATGTCGATCCTCATCCCTGCTGAAATTTATAGAATATTTGAGGATGTTTGAAGCCTAATGATCAATGAAGAATACGTGAAGATGTGACCGAGGGTACGGTGTAAATTCTATTTTCACTAAGCCATAAGTTTACAAATATTTTACAAGTTTTATTACGGATGAGGATGAACACATTATATATCCCTCTCCCAAATCTCGTTCCCAAAATGACCTTGGAGTTTGCCATGAGGATATTGCGAGCACCCAGGTGAACATGTCTCGCTGTGAGGAATGTAACCGAGTTATTATGCTCAGTTTGCCTTGCAAAATATCTCTATATAACATATACACGTGGAGTTTTATGTTTGTGGGAATTTTCCTCTCATCATGCAAGATCTGATCAAGCTGTTTCCTGCTACTACATTCCTTTGCTCCCAAGATAGTTGAAAAGGCTCACACGCATTGAACACGCTTGTAGATCCACGCTATCTATTTGCATTGATTCTATATATAGATGAGTAGCTCTGTAGCTGATCGCCAGGAGCGACCTTACCTTACGGTTTATACTATCCCAAGTTCCTAAGGCTCGTTTCCTTGCAACATCTGGCTTTATCAAAAATTGCATTGCACTCTACTGTGTATACGTTTCGTATATATCTAATATCTAACAAAAAGCAAGTTCCAAAAAAAGGGTCGTCTCTTCCATTCCCTTGGCTTTAATATAACCTGCGTATTGTAACTGACTTGTATTGTTTTTGAGGCTCATAATCATGCATGCAGGACAGCAGGTGCACGGCTCCATCCGCTTCTTTTGCATCGCCATTTTTCTCTTTTACAAAAGCTAAAAAAGATGGGAGGCCAAAGCTGTGGCGCCAGCTCAATGCCTCGTATCTCTCCCCGAATCTTCGTCCTGGATGGCCCGGTCATGGATGTGCTTTGTAGAATATGCGGCTACTTGCTACCAAGGGCTGGAAGCCTGGAATAATGTGGATGAATGTGGCCGATGCATGGTCCAAGATAAAAGGTGAAAATATCTTTTCATAGTTTAATTAGTGAGACAGCCCGCATATTTGCATGGCTAGATTAATCATGTTATTGAAATTTGAAAAATAAAAGGATAATCATAATGTTAAAGAATTTTTTTATGAACCAACTTTTAACTTCATCAACTGTGCATATTCGGATTTATTAAGAACCGCCATTGATAAAGAAGGTTTGTGTAAAGGCACAAAATCTAAAGGACCAAGTTCAGCAACAATGACTAATGAATGTTTTGGACCAGCCTTCATCTCTTTTACACAAGTTATTGCCAAACCAAGCTGTATCATTACATTGTTTTCATTATTGCACCAATATATTTTTATCTCTTCCCGTGAGTTGTTGTCTCTCGCCATTCTCTGCTTGCTAAGACAGAAATTATATCATGTACATACTTGGTGGCATGGTTCATTAGCCTTGCAAGGTTAGTCAGTCATGAATTCAACATTCTCGTCTAATAAAATGTCTTGATTTTTTTTCATATTGTAATGCATCTTTAGGAACACATACATGCCTTGATGCTGTGGAGATTGGTAGCAAAGTGCTGGTAGGTTTATTAAGCTAAAGCTAGATACGTAGGTAGGATAGAAATTGATACTTATAACAATGAAGACCATAATACATGGTTACAAATAGGTATAAATAAATAATATATGATTTTTTAAAAAAGGTCACCTCATGTTACTCTTCTGAATCCTTTATTCCATTTAATATTATACATTGATTTTTCCTTTTTTAGATTAATTAAAGTAGTATATTTAGCCCAGGTATGTTTAGGTCAATTTTTTTATAATGACATTAGTGAGTAATTCATAAATAGTATAAGCGTATGTCAGGCTATTTTTATTGTAATGGCAGTGGTGGATAATTTTAGTTTTTCTTATTTTCTCCGATTAACGTGGAAATTTCTAGACCTTGAGAGGGAATGTGGAGGCTCCGTTTGTTGGCCAAATACAAAGATAATAGATCACAGAAGATGGGATTAGAATGCTATATATAAGAGTATTATTCTACATGTACCACCATTCATGACAGCTATCGATCACCGTAGTGTAGGGAAAGTGCTTCACCAATACTTAAGATACACGAGGTGCATAGTGCTACTATTTGTCAAGACTCAAGACTTGCAGAAGCCAATCACTAGCTTGACAACGATAACTCATTGAGAGCTGCATGCTCGACACTTCAACAAGCCTCTGGTTTTAGCTGGCTCGATCATGCATGCATGGAATTAATAGAATAAGGTTAGGCCAAAGGCATTTGCACATTTGGCCGTCCAAATAGCTGGCTAGGTAGCTAATTGGTACTGCCACTTTTGGTGGCACAAAAAAGGACAATGCTGGAGAGGTCTATACTCTAGCTATCTATCTATCTATATATCTCCAAGATAATGCTCATATAAATAATGGAAGGTGAAAAGTTGGGGGGATGATTTTCTCTTTTAGTTGAAGAGGAAAATTCCTGGCTTTGACATGAAGGAACTTTCCACATGTGCTACTGTTGACGCAAAATCTGGCTAACACACGAGAGCGCTAGTTCACGCAGCACGCAAACGAGCTGCTCGCGACCTCCCTGTGCAAACCGGTTTAACCGGTTTGGGAATCTGGTCTGACCGGTTTTTCCTGGGAGCTCAGGAGCGAACCCTAAACACGCCTCCCGGAAAGATCCGTCGGGGAGAACGTGTGCAGGGTGCCGTAGGGTCGGCAGACCACCTAGGACGCCTTCAAACGTCGTGGAGACGAAGGAAGAATAGCAAGTAGGGTTGAAAAAGCTAGGGTTTAGGAGATACAAAAATGTAAAGGCAAAAATAGTAGATTTGATTGATTCGATTGGATATCTCTCAATCGGCCGAATCACCTTATATTTATAGGGAGGGTATGTCTCGTCCCGCAAGGAAACCAAGTTACAACTCATTACAACCTCGGAGTCCTAGTCCTAGTCGAATTACAGCAGGCAAACCGGTTTAACCGGTTCCCAAACTGGTTTAACCGGTTTAGGTCTGGGTCTTCCCTTTTGCGTCCAATCGTCTGTCTTGATCCTCACATTAATTCCTGCAACCTTCTTAGTCTTTCAAGCATCACAACAGACGACATGCCTCTTCAATTGCTGCAATCCTAACATCTTTGGACTGTTAGGTCCAGGACCGGTTAGACCGGTCTGGCAAACCGGTTTCACCAGTTTGTCCTGACCCGTGCCAATTTTGGTTGTCAATATATGCCCCCTTGTTTTTTGGTAAAGCTTGCGTACCATAAAACACATCAGCACCAAAATTGTCATCTAAGGACGACGTTTCAATAGAATTCATCGGCCATTATATTTCTAAGGGCCCAGCCTGTTCGGTTGGCTGGTGGCTGGTGGCTGGTGCTGATTTGTTGTGAGACTGAAGTACTGCTGGCTGGCTGGTGGCTGGTGGCTGGTGCTGATTTGTTGTGAGACTGAAGTACTGCTGGCTGGTGGCTGATAAGCCAAGCGAGCCACTTCATCTATTCTTCATCGTCTGAATCGACCTACTTTTGAACCGGTCTTAAAGCAGCAGACATAAAGCCATCTTTAGTACAAGCAAGGAACTCAAAATCCAAAATATCAATTCCGGTCAAACATTTGAGATTATCATGAGTCCCTAACATGGACGCATCGGCCATAGCAACACATGCCAAAGAATCCGCATGAACCGTTTCAACTTCGTCACCAACCCATTGAATTAAGCATTGATGCAAGGTAGAAGGCACACATTGATTTGCATGAATCCAATCACGCCCAGGATCACGCTATAGTTACCTTGCACCTCTGTAACGAAGAAAGCGGTTGCCAATATCTTGCTCCCAATAGTAAGCTCCAATGATGCAACTCCCTTGGCACTCATCGGTTCTCCTCCTCCAACGCCGCTGATTGTCATGCTAGTCAATAAGCTCGCTGTCTAATCCTCCCAATTTCTTGTATAATGAATATGGCATGAGGTTCACAATAGCACCACCATCAACTAGCATCCTAGAAATCGGCTTCCCTTTAATGTGGCCCTTTACATAGAGAGCTTTCAGATGATTATTCGATTCCAAAGGCTTCTGAAATACAGCATTCTTGGGAGCAAAATCAACTTGAGCCACTCTCTCATCATCTCCGACAAAGCAATAGTCGGCGTTCAAATAGATAACATTGACGTCCATGTCCGTCCTGCTGAGTGAAGGCTCAAAATCAACAGCTTCTTCATCATCACCCATCTGAACATCTGAAATAACAGTGGGTGGAATCAAAACCTTGGCCGAAGAAGAAAACGCATCAGCCACAGAATCTTCAGGCAAAATCGGTTTAATCGGTCCCAAACCGGTTTCGCCGGTTCTAGTTGCCAGATCTGGAACAGAGGCAGACCGGTCTAACCAGTCAGGGAAACCAGTTTGACCAGTTTCGGCCAGCTCAGCCGAACCCTTCATGATTGGCTCATCCTTCTCAGATGTTTTAGCCTGATCATCTTGTGCACCAGAATCATCTTTGGAACTCTGTCCAGATTGTGGAATCATCGGCTTAACCTCATTGAACCACTCCTCCCTCTTTTTTGCCGATTCTTCCTCTCTTTGCTTCTGAGTACGCAACCGCTGCAATCTCCTTTTCTGAGAATGAGACAGACCAGGAGGACACCACTTTGGTTGCGAGCATTGAATTGTCCTTGCAATTTTCGCGGCCGAATCACCAATAACACTAGGACCATCGGCCATCGATGGATTTACTGCCATAGATCCAATTTGAATGACACTCTTCACAATTGGCTTTTGAACAGCAGGTGCAGGCTCTTCTTTCCTCTGAATAGGATGATATTCCTGCTTAGCGGGCTCCTTCCCTGGCCGGCGCTGGAAACCGGTTTGACTGGTTTGAGGAATCGGTTTAACCGGTTCTAGCTGCTGCTGCGCGGCCTTCGGTTGCTGGAAACCGGTTTGACCGGTTTGATGAATTGGTTTAACCGGTCTGTACTGCTGCTGCATGGCCCTTGGCTTTTGTTGGAAATTTGTAGGCCCAGACTGTGGTGTAGTAATTCTGGCATGCACAGGAGTACTAGGCCGTGGTAGACTTGGTGCAGGACAGTAAGGCACATACATCACACCATCTCTCCAAATAGGTTGAGGAGGAGAAGGTCGAAACGGCCTCCATGGCCTAGATGGACCAGCACCATTGTATGAGCTTGGACCTTTGACCCCACTGTCGCTTTGGTGGCCCCATCACAACAGTATCCTTTGGCGGCGATCTTGGTCTCTTTTTAAACGTCCGATCCTTTTGAACGGCCATATTTTGGGTATGCTTGGCCATAACTTGATCAAAGGTCGCCTTTGGCCTAAAAGCTTTCCCCTGATCTTTGTTCTGATTAGTCTTCCAAGTACCAACTTCAGGACGTTTAGGAACAAACGTCCGGACCGGTCTCTGGGGAGAACCGGTTTGACCGGTTTGTAAAACCGGTTTAACCGGTTTGTCCTGGACAGCAGGATCGACCGGCTTTTGATCCTGTGCATGAGAGCTTGATTGCCCCCAACTCCAGAAGTCTTTACTGTGCTTCTTTCCATCAGGAGTTTGTTTAAGCACCACTTCTCTCTCAAGCACTTTGTCACGTTCCGTCATCGTCCTTGATTCTCCAACCACAACATTCTTGCCTCCTGTTGTATCGGCATTGTCAGGCCGAACCAACATCTTGGCATTCTGCAGATCCATAGTGTTGACCATCATGTTGTTGACTGGAAACGGGCTCTTGTCAATTTGCATCTCATTCAAACTCAATCGTCCTTCATTTATAGCCGATTGAATCTGCCGACGAAAGAAATTACAATCATTAGTCGCATGAGAAAAGGAATTATGAAACTTGCAATAAGCATGCCGTTTTAACTCCTCAGGAACAGTAAAAGAGCATTTGATATATCCATTCTTATGCAATTCATCAAAAATTTTATCACACTTGGATACATCAAAAGTAAATTTCATCTCCTCACGCCGATTCTTATGAGTCGGCTTAAGAGATGTGCAAATAAAGGCTTTATTGGATACTGGCCATACAAATTCAGCAGCCAACACATCATGAGGTTCATCAGCAGAACTACTAGAATCACATTCAAGATTATGCACATTAGCCCGATGAGCTCTATGACTTTCCTTCACATCTTTACTTCGGCCTTCAATAGCCAAAGCCCTTTGATGCAATTGGTTCACGCTATAAAATTCAGAATTTTCTAATTTTTCTTTAATGTGAGAACACAAACCATTGAAAGCCAAATCAACAAGATCCTTTTCGGAAATAGAAACACCAAAACAACGGTTTCTAGTGTCACGGAAACGCCTAATGTAATCATTAATAGTCTCATCCCATGATTGTCTAACCGATGCAAGATGTGATAGCTTCAGCTCATTAATACCCGAAAAGAAGTGATCATGAAATCTTTTCTCTAACTGTTCCCATGACATGATAGAATTAGCAGGTAAAGATGCAAACCATGAGAAAGCAGTACCAGTTAAAGACAAAGAAAATAAACGCACTTTTAAAGCCTCACTATAACTAGCATCACCTAATTGTGCCATATATTGACTTATATGTTCAAAAGTGCTTTTATTATCTTCCCCATTAAACTTGACAAAATCAGGCAATCTAAAACCAGTGGGGAAAGGAACCAAATCAAACTTAGGAACATAAGGCTTTTGGTACAATTTAGCCTTATCCCTAACATCTACTCCCAAATTCTCTTTAAGAACTGAAGCCAAATCAAGTTTATACTGAGAGAACATTTTATCCAAATATTCTAAAGAATTATCCTGTGAATTTGGCTGTTGAGTATTCTGTATGGGAGCAGAAAGTAAATTCCCCGTGTCTGTCCCCGAAGAACTGGTTTGACCGGTTCCAGAAACCGGTGTAATCGGTTTCGACAGGCCAAGCGGGTTTGCTGGTAATTGCCCCTGCATTTGTTGGCCGAACCTCCCGAAAAGCTCGTAAGGTACTGGGCCTTATGCAAACAAATTTCTAATAGGTGGGGGTACAGAATATCCGTAGTTTGAATTTTGTGGGGTAAAATTTGCAATTTCATTACTAGTTCAGCCATAATTAACTGAATTAGGGAAAGTTGCAGATTGTTGAGGCATAATGGGCCGAGTAACCATTGGGTTGGATGGTGTAACAGATTGCCCCTCAAAATAACCCACTGGCATGCCATACACAGGTTGCTCTAAGGGTTTCGCCGGTGTCTTAATTTCAGGTGCAATGGGTATCTTTGGAATCAAAACACTAGGATCGACGGCAGGTTGAGCAGCCATGGGCTGTTTGCCTTCCGATTCTATTCGCTTATCCATCATCCAGTTTACCAATCTAACGTTGTTCTCAGCCATCTTATCCTCTATGAGTTTAAAAAGGACTTCTTGAGAGATTACCTCAGATTGTTTCTTAGGAAGAGTCGATGAAGTTGAAGCAGTTGGATCCAACTCCTTGAACTTGGAGACCACACCCTTGCGGTCCTTCTTGAAGTGCGAGAGGTAGTAGAGACGATTTTGCTCCGCCTTCTTCTTCATGTACTCTTCGAGCCCTTGACGATCTTCAGCGGATAACTCATCGTCCTTCACGATGATGATGTTCTTGAGATCAAACTCGGCGTTAGAACCCATCTGATCGGAGTTGAGTAGATCGGCTGCACGAACCAGATCTTCAATCTCCAGCGGAGTCGCCAAAAGTATGTTGATGCAAAATTGGGCCAACACACGAGAGCGCTAGTTCACGTAGCACGCAAATGAGCTGCTCGCGACCTCCCTGCGCAAACCGGTTTAACCGGTTTGGGAATCCGGTCTGACCGGTTTTTCCTGGGAGCTCAGGAGTGAACCCTAAACACGCCTCCCGGAAAGATCCGTCGGGGAGAACGTGTGCAGGGATGCCCTAGGGTCGGCAGGCCACCTAGGACGCCTTCAAACGTCGCGGAGACGAAGGAAGAACAGCAAGTAGGGTTGGAAAAGCTAGGGTTTAGGAGATACGAAAAAGTAAAGGCAAAAATAGTAGATTTGATTGATTCGATTGGATATCTCTCAATCGGCCAAATCCCCTTATATTTATAGGGAGGAAAGGCCTTGTCCCGCAAGGAAACCAAGTTACAACTCGTTATAACCTCGGAGTCCTAGTCCTAGTCGAATTACAGCAGGCAAACCAGTTTAACCGGTTCCCAAACCGATTTAACTGGTTTAGGTCTAGGTCTTCCCTTTTGCGTCCAATCTTCTGTCTTGATCCTCACATTAATTCCTGCAACCTTCTTAGTCTTTCTTTGCGTCCAATCTTCTGTCTTGATCCTCGCATTAATTCCTGCAACCTTCTTAGTCTTTCAAGCATCACAACAGACGACATGCCTCTTCAATTGCTGCAATCCTAACATCTTTGGACTGTTAGGTCCAGGACTGGTTAGACTGGTCTGGCAAACCGGTTTCACCGGTTTATCCTGACCCGTGCCAATTTTGGTTGTCAACAGCTACGAAGTGTTATAGCTTTCTCTTGAATAAAAATATTGCAAAATTAGAACAACGAATGTCACTTTGACAAGAAAAGGGGGTTTTGAGATAGAGTAAAGTACATCTATCATACATGAACTTGTGTTGCTGTTTCAGTTTAGTCCAACAAGTATCAAACGTTGCATCACCATACATGAAGTTCTATCATTGTTTCATGTTGGTCCAATAAGTTGTAAACGTTGTGTCCATCATACAAGAAGTTGCATCATTATTTTACTTTAGTCTAACAAGTTGCAGACATTGCATCCACAATACATGAAGTTGTTCATTATGTTCATATATAGTCCAATGCATACCACACTATGTATTCTACATATGCGGAATACTTGAAGGACATGGACAGGTCTTAAACGCTTACTAGGTATACAGAACACATTGAAAAAAATTATTGAACATGCATAAGCAACTATTGAATTAACACGTAGATTCTACAAAACACTAAGAAAAAAATAGACCACACCCTCAAAGGAAATTTTCTGGGTCGAGCGGACACTAATCTTAGCTGCAACAATAGTTGAGCTGGTTCCACAGTATATATTGATGGTGCTAGCTTGCCGATTGGTATTTGTTGAATAACACTACTGGAGTATAGTGGATTGTATATGCACATAATGGATAACTTATGTATGGTGGGTGTAATATTTGCAACTTGCTGGACCAAAGTAAAATAATAATACAACTTCATGTATGATGGATACGACGTTTGCAACCTATTGGACCAAAGTGAAACAATGATACAACTTTGTGTATGGTGGTGCAACGTTTGATACTTGTTGGACCAAACTGAAACAACGACACAACTTCATGTATGGTGGTGCAATGTTTCATACTTGTTGGACCAAACTGAAACAACAACACAACTTCATGTATAATGGATGTACTTTACTCTTTGAGATATCTATGGCGTCCAACCATCTACTGCCGAAGGTACTCACTTTTCAAATATTTTCCTTTTCTATAAGACGATCGAGATTATTCCTTTTGTTCTTTTGTGGCACACACTTTTACGTCCGTAGTTAGTTGTATACTTTGAAAAATACGACTATATATGATCCTAAACCCAATCTAATAGGGCGTTTGCTCGCTCTAAAATAGGGGTGTTCCTATTGTAGTGAGTCATATAATAGAGTCAGGTCATCTCCAACCCAAGAAATGATTAGGTAGTTTCTATGTTTGTCATGTTATAGAGACACTACCATAGAAACTATACTCACAATACATAGTTTTTTAAAAATAAATTATTATTCAATCCCCTCTCTTCTGTCTCCTTTCTCACCCTATCCCTTTTTTTTCTTAGTTCTTGTGTAGACATGGTCTATTATATTGCATGAGAAATCATTTCCTTCTCTCTTCTATTTAATTCTTTTGCCACATCATCAAATTTCTTACATGGTACTCTTATTAATGCTATGAAAACCATCCTACTAGGAGGGCTGGGGAGGGCCTCATGACTCATCCCTGCAGCCAGACCCACCAGATAGCAACTCTAGATCATATATAGATATTCAGCAGCACCAATTGTACACTGCATATATTCTCCACAGATGTTGGTATTTGATTGCATGCGTGCGTGGCAGGGAATATTTCTAGCCTGAACACACAAAGAGATAGTGACCGAACAAATGAACAATCGAAGAGCAGCCGCCGTTGTTGTTGCTGCCGTCCTAGTGACGAAAACTGAACTGATGAGCAGGGCATAACTTACGTGTCAGGAGGGAATCGCGAGCATATTGTCAATTTGTCATGCTTGGACGCCAGGTGCTCCTGGTTCGTTCGTTCATGGATGCGATCAGTGGCCCTAATCATTGGTTGATATGCTCCGAGCTGTGTAGCAGCTAGCTGGCTAGACATCTGTGGTAGAGATGCGAGCCAATGCCAGGTGCTTACACGTTGCATGCGTCTCCCCATCGGCTCTCTCTTGTTGCGTCTGACATGTAGCCATCCTCCTAAAGCACCTTTTTTTCCCCCAGCTTTATATATATAGGGTGTGTCATCAGAAACCAAAGATATGCTAGTATGTAGTAGGCTTTAACCAACACACATCAGACAGTGCCGTTAACTGTACTTGCACGGCAAGTCGGCAACAACATGCATGGTTCCAAATTATAATTTGTTTGACTTTTTGATCCTAAGTTTGACCATTCGTCTTATTCAAAAAAATGTGCAAAACAAAATATGTGATATTTTGCACAATTTTTTGAAAAGACGAGTTTGTTTTGCACAATTTTTGAATAAAATGAGCAGTCAAACTTGGGATCAAAAAATCAAACAAATTATAATTTGAAACGGAGGGAGTAGTCTATGCAATGGACAGCTTGCACTGCATGTGTACAATGTTGAGCTCAGCCAGCAACTAGAGCTCATCGCCTGGACACCTCCGCCTCATCGTGCAGGATCCGGTGCACGTTGATTTGGTCCGCTTTTGTCGGGTGGCTTTGGCGACGGGCGCCCTGGCTAGCGTCATCGTCGCTACACCTGGATGGCAACCTTTTCCCGTGCGCCCTGGGCCGCAACACGTGGAGGGTAAAGGGCTAAAGGCTAGTCACACTTCTATATATTGCACATACATGCTGGGGCACGGCATGTCCACGTACACGGGGCCCAAGTACCCGTCAAATCTCTGCCCTACATGCACGTCTGCGGCGTTACGGTTTTTTCTTGTGAGGCCAGCACGAACAGCAACCCCAAGCCACTGGCGTGGACGTCTGCAAAGGTGATCGCCAATGAAAATAGTTGCAGCCATGTCCTCGCATGATATGGGTCATCTGAACAGCGAGATTGATGTGGTGTCTTCGTCAATCTTATGATGTGCCACCTATGCTTCGAGGTGATCCTAGTGATGGAGTGAGCGTGCTTGTATTCACATGTGTGGGTGTGCATTTGTATTTGTATTTCACAAAAGAACACATATCTGTGTTGATAACCGAATGAGGAAGGATGCGTATGGAATCTTGATTGTAACCTCTTATTGGTTCAAAAAATATTTGGAGTTTTGGGATTCCTCCTCACCAGTACATGATTAACTATGCGGATTGATAATAATGTAAGATGGACGTTACTAGATTCATCATAAAAAATAACTTCAGAAGATTTAATACTTCTAGATTCACCTTATCTATTGACTTTGTCAATCTTAGTATTTGTCGGGCCACTCGGAGGTGCTCATAGAGATAAGGTGAATGTGTGTATATTAGAATACTAGTGGGATGTGCATTAGTGTGTGTTTCACAAAAGAAATATATGTGTCTAACCGTCATATTATTTGAATTGGTGAGCTGCAGCCTGCAACTTAGTTTAACCTAGATCTTGTGACTCACGAGTAACTTTGTTAGGATTGTAGGTCTGCCAACATTGAGTGGATTTCTACATTTCGCTTGGATTCACGCTTTCCGAATGAGGCATTATACCATGTAATCCCTAACAATCAGTGCCTCAGTGGTCATAGCATTTCAGAAAGCTCGATCGAGCGTGTAATGTCTATCTTGGTTTGTGCCATGATCACTAAGTAAACCTTTTGTAAAAAACGTTCTAGCTAATTTTGTATTCCAACCAATGAACCAACAATATGCTCTGGGTCCGGCCCTGACATTTCAGTATCACATACCAATGCAAAAGCGATAAAAAGGTTGAAATCTTGCGTTGTGGGAGCACTTGCCAAAAAGGATTTCGATGTGGAGGGCCCTTCCCTACTAGCAGAAACCATGATACACTATCGCACGGTGCGGGTGCCCTGCGGGTGCGAGCGTGGGTGTGAAATTTCACCCGCGAAGCGTCATGGGCGCGGGTGTGGCTAGATGTGACGGGTGCCGTTATGGGTGGGTTTTTGCTGCACCCGCCCCACACCCACCCATTGCCATCCCTAATCGCACCAAGGTAAATGATGACATGTGCAGTGATGTCATTTTCAGACCCCATCTTTGGAGCAGATTCGATCCATTTTGATGCCGAAATTTGTTGTAATGGGCCGGGGAACAAATTAAAAGCTCAAAGCTAATAAAGTGTCTCCCTTTCCACCTCTATTATATAATATATATTTCCAGCTTATTATGCTTACGCTTTGCTTGATCCTACTGGCCGCTTACTGGCAATGACATTGTGTCCCAACTGCGGACTATTAGTGAGTGATTAAGAGTCAAGTAATCTTAATTAGTTCCCTTTTCTCTATTGGGTGCGCGTGTTAACCCTAATTAAGTATGGATTAATCAATGGATGACAGGCCACGTGTGCTTCCTAAGGTTGTCAGGATCGCGATACTATATATCTTTTCTCCATAATAATTGATCTCATTTCACGCTAGGCATAGGACTGCGGCAAGTGGGGCATTAATATGTGGTAAAGCTATTGTACAGGATTAGGACCAAAGTGGTCCCACAATATATTGAGAGGTAGCCTTGCTGTACACATGGATTAGAGAAAAGCATGCATGTTAAAAGCTAAACCACTGCATCGCCGCCCCATATAGTATTTTTGGAGTTTGACATTTCACTTTCACAGGTTAATCATAGCACACCACACACCTTTTTTCTGTCTTTGACCCTGTAATCTTGATTCTTATGTTTATTAAATGCTGTACCCTTGCATTGCTATGCTAAGCTTTGACATGTGTTGCATAAATTAACTATTTATCCAAGGTTGACCACTCACTCTGGCTACCTAATCCGCTCAACACATATGCATCCCATGTGGCAGTAGTTTAGTATCTATTATAGTTTGTTGAGAGATCCCTAAACGTCAAACTGATTATAGAATGCCATTGCATGTGAGGATGAACATCAATGCGGCGGAGCTTGCAGAGATGGGAATCAAGCTTCAACCTAGTGAGGCGACGGCCAAGTATCGGGACATGGTCATTGTTAAAGGCCCCTTCCTCGCCAAGTTCTCCCTGAGGCCGCTGCATCTGGACTACATCAGCGCCTGCTGGTTCGTCAACATGGCGGCGCACGAGATGTACACAGAGAAACCTGGGACGGGAGAGTTCGCCATCAACTCGTACCTCGCCGTCATCTCGACGCTGATAACCCGGGAGGAGGCTACCTAATCCGCTCAACACATATGCATCCCATGTGGCAGTAGTTTAGTATCTATTATAGTTTGTTGAGAGATCCCTAAACGTCAAACTGATTATATTCGAAGCATGTCTCAACTGGGCAGGTTACTTTCTCCAAGGGGTGATATAAAAATAATCTGATCATCGCCAATACAATTTCCAATGTAATAATTGTAAAGAGTATTGAATTCTTAGTACTATAAATTACTTTCATGTAAGGTCTATGTAAACTAATCATCCCAAATTGAATTTGACTGAGTTATATATTGTGGGCAAAGAAAATATCATCTGAAAAAGCTTAAATGGTTTGATTAGGATGGTGGCTTTTCTAATGATTGGAGAAGGTTTGTCTAACAAGTTCTAGTAGAACTCAATAATATTTTGTCAAATATTTTATCAAGAAGCGATAAGAATGTAACAAGATGAAAAGAATAGCTTTGTTGTGGCTTTTTATTTTCAAACATTGCCACAATGGGGCCTTGATATTGGTATATCTCATATGATTAGGGAAATATCTTCTTTCCTGATTTTTTATGCTAATTAAGCCCCAAGGGCCAAAGCAAGATGCTCACAAATCTAAGCGCTTACTGTACACCAACCAACAGGAGTAGAAACAAACTAGTAGCTCTTTTCAAAGTAAAGTAAGAGGTGGGTCAAACCAAGCACAAGCATCCTTCTCTTGTGCTTGGTGCCTGTGCTGTGCACGTTCCACGGCTAAGAGCTCTTTCGTAATGAGTCTATTAATGCTCATTGGATGTTATAAATATTATTCTTCTTTTCTAAAAAGTTGGTCAAAGTCTATCTAGTTTAACTTAGGATAAAACTATAATGCCTTATATTTCAGGACGGAGGGAGTAGGTCGCCATAAACAATAATGATGGACACATGAAATCATCACAAACTATATATAACAATAGCAGCTTTTTGCAAAAAAAAAAGATTAAAATGCTCGTTTCATTTTTTGAGTTGGAAGAATGATGCCCTGCATGATTTTCTTGGCCTGAACATGGTTATGTTGAGATGTGGTGCCAGCATCTTGTCATAAATGTGCAAAAATAGTTGATTCAATAGTTATACGAAAAGAACATGTATAGATTACAGGTGAACGTATTTAGTTTTTGATATAAGTTGTATTTATTTTAAAATATTTATATTTTGTTGTATGTTCTATTCTAGCTTAGTTAGGGATCAAATCAAAGATGCCCATTTCATTTGATGGGTTCAACTAATTATACCCTACATGATTTCATTGTCTTGGTTATTCTGCAAATACTGAGTTAGTGCTGGTATTTTGTCAGGAATGTGCAAAAATAATTTGGTCCCAATAGTTATAACTAAAAGGAGAAAGAATACACTGAAAGTCTTTTTTTTTTTGTATACCAATGGTAAACTTCATGTGTCTTAAGTGTTACTTAGGCTTTTTGTTTACTTCGATCCAAAGAAGAACATCAATATTTTGGTCAGCGATATAATTTATGTTTACATGCAACTTAGCTAACAAATATCTACTGCAACATACTTATATGTAATATGAATAAAAGGTATATGAATCCTTCGCAGTCTTTTGAAATTCACTACTATGTTTGTAGTTATCATCTTAAAAACAATTATTCAGTAGTACGTTTTACACATGTGGTACATAATTCATCTCGTGAAGTTGCACAAGACTTTGTCAAGGTGGATCAATCTAAAGAAAATGAATCAGGTGACCCATATGGTTTCATGTGCCACAATGCCTTCTATTTTCCGTTTAAATTGGATAATGCCGAAAGCGATCTAAGATATGTCGTGTGTGTGCAACCTAGCATTCAGAATCATCAAAAGCGACGAAAGTAACTAAATTGATTGACTGATAGTAATCCGAGATGGAGAGATTGCTATCCTTATCCCACATAAAAAGCTAAAGAGTCACACATCCATATAGCAGTCCTTTATGCAAAGTGATCTAGCTAGAGACGGATAAAAACCGTAAGTAACATGAAGAGTCATGTACTTTATATATATCACAACCCATGCATCATATGATCAAACCGACTGTGCAAGCAAATCAAGTTTTCAATCCACATGATGGGATTGTGATTATTCTGATATGTTAATAACATACCTCATCTCTAGATTCCCCATGAGGTCATGTATATATGCATGTGTGTATATATCATCACTCTCTCAACAATCTGCACGGCTGGCCAGAAAAATCCCACATTTTTCCCTATCCAGTAACTCTCTCCATCCGGCTGGCCGGAGGATCAAAGTGATTCAAAAGAATACACAGCTTCTATATCTTTCATCTTTTACCGCTCTTCTAGGATCGATGGACCGATGAATTGGTCGACCAAATCTTTATTCGCCTCTTTGTTGCTCCGTTGCCTTTGATTCAGCAACTGCCACTGGATGGTAGGGAAAAGATTCACATGTGTACAGCAAATAATGTGCTACGGTGTAGCTAATGAACACTGCTTTTGAAAGGCATAAAGAAATGGCTGGTGATGGACTCGCATAAGCTGCAACTTTTGCAATTCAAGTCTATCTGTTGCCGAGGCGGGAAAAATATCAGAAGAGGCGGCCTCTCGTGTCGACAATGGACGCTATATATCTTCGTAGACAGTATATTCAGTTTATTTTGTCCTTTGCATGCACAGATCGTGCTCACTAGCTACATTGACCATATTATCTTTCCATTGTTAACCTCTGATTGATCCCTAATGATATTGTAGTGTAAAGCAGTGGACCATAGTATGACATCCTCGCACCATGCATTAGTGCGCTATGCTGTACCATTTATTTACATGCGGCACTTGTGTAATCATCCATGCATGTCTCTCTTCCTTTTCTGGTGATTCTAATTTTCTATCCATGCATGTCTACCACGCCACCAAATAATTTATGTCTCAAAAGTTTGTCAAACCCATCATATACCTGTTATTGTTATTGTTACATCTCAATTTCGTAGAGACACAGGAATCTCTTTGGCACATTTGAACTAGGAAGGTGGCCCGCTCAAATAGCACGGCTAGAGAGCTTTTGTGTTGTCCTACACATTGCTCGCGCTTTCTTGTCAATGCGAAATTGCCAACTCGATCGACCGACCAACAAATTAAAGGCGCCACATGATACGGGAATGAAAACAAGACATTGGAGGAGACGATATAAAAGCCTCCTCGATAATCCTCATGAGAAAAACTTTAGCACAAATGTAGAAATGTTTGTGTGTATGCTCGATCGTCTCTCGACCAATAAACGCTAGGCAGTTAGACAAAATCGATGAACAATTGTCTTGTGCCGGCTTTGTTGGTGCGTGTGGTGACCACCATCCACTGCCGCACGCACGGTGGTGGTAGTTGCCGGAGATGGCCTGGGAGACACGTCGAAAAGCGCGGCGGTGGGCGGGGCACGCGGCGGTGGCCGGGAGACCCCGCCCCGGCCTTGTGGGAATCGTCGTCTCAGGTTTTTGTTGGACGACGCTGACGACTGACGTTGTGTATAGTAGTGGACGCTGTGTTGTCGCATGCACGAATACGAGGGCATGCAGCTGCAGTATCTGATACTGTACGTATACTACTGCTTTAATTTCTCCGATACGCATGTAGAGTACGTAGTGGTGATTGCAAGGATTATTCTGAAAGGACGAGGACCTGCCGCCTGCCGATATTTGAGTTGGCTGAGAATTTGCTAAGCCAAGCGAATGTCAAAATGTGCATCCAGCTCTCGGCACGAATTTGGGAACTTTTAGTAGCGCACTGGAAGTTTCAGAAGTTTTCCTAGGCCACGCAGGATGGTTATTCCGGATGTCTATAGGCCTTCAAATTAACGCCTCTTGATCGACACCAATAACGTACAAAACTTCAAAAATCAAAATGGATATATTTCATGCCGAGTTGACAGCACGCCAACTTTTGCACGTGGAAAAGAACCGGATGTCCCCTACAAAAAGCTGCAGATGCACGTAGCTATAGCTATAGAAGAGCATGTGGTAGATAGTGCGCATGGGTTTAGTAGTGCCAAAAGTCCCTTCGTGAGCGAGCTAGCAAGGTTTTCAAGTTTCTCCTGGTTAGGCCAGGGCCAATGAGTGTGTCTACTACGGCACTACCTGAGGTGTGTGTTGCTGAGGAAGTTCGATGACCATTCAAAGCACAAAATGCATGTCACTGTGTGGGTCCGTGAGATGAGATAAGCTTCTGGTTAGCTACCAAGAACGTTCGTATTGGAAATAAAATTAGTAGCTTGATTGACCGCAGGATACGGATAGGACGATAGTTAAAACGAGCGGTCACATGTGATGATGTGACAAAGATTTGACGAGGTAATTGTTGTCGAGAACAGGGCAAGAATGATTTCCGGAATGGTGCGTGAAGGTCAGCCAGGCCCAGCCGTCACTACCGGAATCTGGTAGTTTGCCGTGTACCTGGGATGCACGGTAACGCCCATATTACACACGGACAAGTCTTGTATAGCCCACGCTACGTCTTAGAAAAGCTAGCAGAGGCTTGTATGTACTATGTACAGGAATCGATCACCGTACATTGCAACTTGCAACAGGGTATATCAATACTTCATCACATCTTATCTTACTATTACTAATTGGAGCCTCCAGATGAAGCCATCTAGGATCCTAGGTGGACACTCTAGATGAAGCCTCCAGATGAAGCCATCTAGGATCCTAGGTGGACACTCTAGAAAAATAGAAAAATCCTAAAAATTCTCAAAAAAAAGCAAACCATCTGACCATCAATTGAAACACTCAAATCATCATAGCCATTAGATCTATTATATTTTCTAAAAAATTACCCACCTATGCCATTATGAAAATAGCTTAAAGTAACCCCTAAATCTATATCAAAATTACCCACCTCTGTCATTATATAAAATAAACCAAAGTAACCCCTAATCTTCGTCAAAATTACCCACTATGCCATTATAAACAATATTTAAAATAACATCATAAATTTGCAACTAAATTATCCGCTACAAATACCTAAAAATAACTTAAAGTAACCACTTAACTTTACATCTATATTACCCACATATGTCATTATTAAAAATAACATGAGGTAATCCTACATTGGAATCCAAATCACCTTCATTAAAAATATAAATCAATATAAGATTCTAAATCGTGTATTTCATACACTATTGGTATATTATATGGTGATGAAGATATATACGCATAATGTGCGTTGTCATTTATAAATATATAGGGAAGTGATGACAATATAGAATTCTGCGTTACAATTATAGTTCAAACTTAGGGTTCATTAAATAAATTCAAGGCATACACCAAAGTGAAAATTTAAAGATTATAATTGTGTATGAAAACATTATAGAGTAGTTACTAACAAAGATCTATCACAATCGGATGAAAATAATAAGTATATATTTATATAGGTATTGTGTTTGAATATTTAAACAATGAGAGATAGCTTATAATAGTTTGGTAGAAATGTAGTGTTAATTTTTTTAATTGGAGACTCCGCATTAGTTTTTACGAGACACGCTAGAAAAAAAAGACAAATCCTAGAAATTCTCACAAAAATTAAAAATGTCAATCATGTAAACTCTAATAACCATAATCATTGGTCTACTATATTTTTTAAAAAGTTACCCACCACTATCATTATAAAAGTATTCTAAAATAAATCCTAAAAATGTATCTAAATTATGGAGCTATGCCGTTATAAAAAATAATTTAAATTAACCCCATAATTTTTATCTAATTTACTCATGCATATCATTATAAAGGATAACTTAAAATGACATTAAAATTTGTATCTAAGTTACACACATATGTTTTTATTAAAGATAACCTAAACTAAACACCAAATCTTAATCTAATTATCTTCATGTGCATCCTACCGAAAAGTCCAAAATTAAACTGATATATGATTCTAAATTTATAGAAATAATAAGTTAAGGTATATACGCATCATAAGTGTCACCATGTAGATCATTTATACATGTACTAGCAACCTTGCATGTG
Source organism: Alloteropsis semialata (assembly GCA_004135705.1). Classification (NCBI taxonomy): domain Eukaryota; kingdom Viridiplantae; phylum Streptophyta; class Magnoliopsida; order Poales; family Poaceae; genus Alloteropsis; species Alloteropsis semialata. The sequence goes on from CM014277.1 coordinate 13,128,468, forward strand.
CGTTGCTATGGATGAAGACCGTTATATCGTTTTTCTAAGCAAGTTAAAGTAATTAACTTGCTTTTCCTATTCTGATTGCAGTCTATAATGGACTACTCCTAATCCAATCAGGGGACAAGATGAAGCATGTCTAATCCGATCGTGAGACGTATATGACAGACCGCTGAAATGTTCCTTCCTTTAGAAATAGGTAAAGATATATATAGATAGAGATAGAGAGGTAGGAGATAAAGATTGATGGGTTCAGTTAGGACTCTAATCCAATTAGAAAATCGATGTCGACAGTTAGAACTGTGGTTACAGTTCGTCGCAATAGATGGGACCCACCTGTCAGGACGGACAAAAAATAAGGAAGAAGCAATCCTCTATTTAGAAATATTAGAAGATAGAAATAGGTAAAGATATGTGAGGAAGAAATAAAAAATATTGATTTTTTTGTTAAATATAATGTATGGAGGTGCGATACAAAATGTGAGAAGTATGAATGCGGATAAAAAAGTGTATAGAGTAATTGCTAATTAAAAATCAATCAAAAATGAAAAAGATAAGTACACATCTCTATGAGCATTATGTTGAAGTATTGACAAAAATGAAAGAGTACTATTTAAACAATTTTGATTATTGGGAAGTAGTTAAATTTTTCAATAATTTTTTAATACAATAGCTTTTAAAAATATTAGCCCGTGCGGGAGCATGGGTTGATCGACTAGTTATCTTAAAATATATAGCATATATATTCTTTTGTCAGTACAAGGCTTATTTCTTATTTCAAAGTAAATTATGTATGTTCATTCTTCCCTACATAGTCTTGGCAACTCTTTACTTTGAATTTGCCACGGTTGCATTAGATATATCTTTTTTTACTGTACTCCCTCAGTTTTTTATTAGATGTCATATTAGCTTTGTTCTAAGTCCAACTTGTACAACTTTGACCAAGTTTATATAGAAAAATATAACAACATTTATACTACCAAATATATGCACTATCATAATATATCCCATAGTGAATTCAATGAAACAAATTTGGTATTGTAAATGTTGTTATACTTTTCTATAAATTTGGTCAAAGTTTAGCTAGTTTGACTTAGGACAAACCTAATATAACATCTAATAAAAAAACGGAGGGAGTATACTGTAACAATTATTGGAGGGAGTACCGTATATTGCAATCATAAATACTTTGACATATCACCTTGTTTACTGAGATAGGATATCGTTTTATAAGAATCTACCTCCAAATATTCGGGAACAGAGAAATCTCTGGGTTTTACCACGGATTACCAAATATTCGGGAACCTCCGTGGTGTTTCAGCCAGACAGAAATTCAACCTCCATAACTGTTTCCAGACCATCTCAGTTTGTCACTGAATTTGTGCTGAGATAACGTGTTGTGATTCAAGAATTCAGTGAATTACATATTTATAGAGGGGAGAATGAGATTGGGGCTACGGAAGCTCCCCTGATCTCATTCACGAAGCCACGATCGATCTGATCGTGGGGGTCTTTCTTGCCGCCGCCGTTTCCTTCCCGCGCGCGAGCTTCTCTTCCTCTTTCGAATTCGAAATCTTGGCGCTGATCAGAAAGTTCGTAACAGTTTCAACTCGTTTTGGTTTAACCTGTACAAGTTTCCCGCCAGCCATCCGACGGCTACACTTCAAAGCTCTGCGTCCGACACTGGGCGGTCGGTCATTCCTATCCGACATCCGTCCGACTAGTGCAAAGGCGCGCACTCTGCCTGTGCCAACTAACATATAGCCTCACAGATCTCCGTCTGGTTACTCCAGCAATGCAAGCGCCGCCGCGTCGACCACCTTGGGCCGGCCGGCCATCGTTCTGAGTGCCGGTGGGGGCGCGTACCTGTCGATGCGGCCGCTTCTCCGTCGTGCGTGGTCCACCCACGCACCCACACCCTCCGATCGGTGATAGAGACCTGGTGTGCCTGGTGGACAGCGTGCAGCAACTCGATTGCTCATTGCCGCCGCTATGTAGCGTAGCTGCAGAGCCTTCGTTTCAACTTGGCCATATAGATCGAGATAGATTTGCGCCCGTTTCAACTACTGCTTGTAGCTGCTAATGATCTGATGCATCAGATAGAGTTGAGACCCACCCATCGGTAGCTTGCCTGATAACACGTGTGCGTGCACGTTGCGTTAATTGGGCATACATAGCACATTAATATCACACCGTAGCACTGCCTTCCTATGTATTTCTTTGCTATTTCTTCCTTCCTAAATAACTTGTCACTGTTGACTTTTGTTTATAACATTTGATTGTTCGTCTTATTCCAATAATTAGCACAAATATATGAAATAATAAGTTAATTATGTTTAAAGTAGCTATCGTGATAAAGTAAGTGTAATTAAGAAAAATGGCCCCATAGGCCATTATATTATCATTTTGGTGATTGAATGGCAACATAGTCATTGCAACTAACAAGTTTGTCAAGTACACATTTGTTAGATGTTAGGCCCCAAAGATGAAATCCATAGCATAGTAAATAAACTAGAAAGAATTATTTCAAGCATCCAAGTTATGGTATCGGCAAAAGAAAGCAAAAAAGAGGCTTCGGTTGGAGAAAACCAGCAGAATTTCTACACGCAAGATGATACAATGATTGGAACATACCATCAGCAGAGTAGACGGCGTGTAGCGTTTGCTCAGACAGTGTGATCTTCTACATGGCAAATGATTTGGCGTAAACACGAGGGACATTTGAAAAAATCTACAGCGTGCACTGATGAGGGTAGCATGTCGATTAAACACAATACACAATTTGCCGTGATTCACAAGAGAGCCCATGTCGTGTACGGCCCAAAGTTGCCACTTCTATATCGCCTCCATAGTACCACCTCCGTTCTAAATAGTTAGTTTGTCCTAAGTCAAAATTTTCAAACCAGGTTTATAGAAAAATAGATGAATTTCTATAAAAATTCAAACAACATTCATTAGATACACCATGATCATATATATTGTAGATGTCAATATATTTTCTATAAAATTTATTTTTTTGACTTAGGATAAAACTGAGACACCTCATAATTTGTAACGGTGATTGTAGAAACATAAACATCAGCGTGTTGTAGGTGTTCAGTCAATCTTTAAAATTTATGAACACCGCATAAGGTTATTTAGGTAGTCGAACCATGGATTTCCAGTTTTAACACCGTCGAACATGGTACATTATTGTAATCTTGATCCCTAAATTATATATATAGGGCAATTTAAAATCATCAAATAATTTCTAGTGAAAGTATTGGGGTGAAATTAAGGTGCACCTCGTTATTAGCAAATTTTATGTTGTTGGTACCCTAATAAAAAAGTAAAATAAGCCAGACAGACAGTATGTACCGGGTACCATATTCGGGGACAAACTACACATGCTTGCACGTTACATAAACGTTTCCATGTGTTTGGACAGTTACAGGTGTCTTATAGCCTAAGCTGCAGGCAGCATCCAACACATGGTGGTTTTCTTCGTGCTTTGTCATAAAGTGAGGCCGGTGATCGCCGTCACCATGCATGCATCATGTGCCTGATCGATCGACCAAGCTATACATCTACCTTTAACGTGCTCTGTTCAAGCGGAGATAAGGAATATGATGTCCATATCTCATTTTATATAAGCACATATACGTACGGTAACGAGATGTCATCTAGCAAAATAACAAGGAACATATGTGAGGCATCATTTTATTTTATACAAAGGTTGGATTGGTACCGTAAAAAACATAGTTGCACCGTTTTGAGCATAAACTACTACTTGATTTGCTAGTACTTTACCAAAACAAACGTTTGCATGCGTTTGGATAGACATACATACATGTCGCTCTAGGTAGCCTTGCCGATCGAGCATATGATTCGAGCTGCAGGTTGCGCGCGGTGATCGTCATCTGGCCCATGCATGCATGCATGATGCATGTGCGGCCGACATATACACCGCACCTCCATTCGCACTTCTATTCTGTTGGTGATATACTCAAGAGCCAATCATAACAATTCGGACTAAAGGCCCACATGATAGTTGATCCATGGAGATTAGGGTACTAATGGGTCTACAGCCTAGAAGTCGATTAGTGTACTCTGTAAATATGAGCGGTAGGGCTAGGGGCCCACCATTCCACAACGCGATAACCCTACACTACTATAGAATTGATTTTTCTAGTCACTTGTCGGATGTCAATATACGACCCTCTCACCGACGGGTGGGACCTCGCTGTTTCGGGGAGGAAACAAGCGTAAGCAAACCCATAAACGAGGAGGACATCGGATGGGAGGGGGACCGACCCTTCTCCGCCTCGCCCGACCCTATTCCGCCTCGACCGACCCCGCTCTGTCCCGGCCGACCTAGTTCCGCCTCGGCCGACCCTATTCCGCCTCGGCCGACCCCGCTCTGTCCTGGCCGACCCAGTTCCGCCTCGGCCGACCCCGCTCCGTCCCGGCCGACCCGGCTCCGCCTCGGCCGACCCTGCTCCGCTCTGGCCGGTTTCCTCCGCCTCGCCCGACCCTTCTCCGCCTCGGCCGGGTCCATGCCGGGCCAGGTGTCATGGGTCGACGGGGGGGACCCGGAACAGAAGGGGACCGGGAGGATGCATCGCCGCATATCTACCGCGCCACCTATTAGCATTAACGGGCCACGCCGCGCCGCCCGCCGTGACAGAAGGATGTAACTGTTCCAGCCCCCCCACAGGCGCCGCGGAGCGACGTGCACGACCCTAACAAAGCTCGGGATTAGGACCTACTCTAACAAGCCCACAGTGTCCCGCAGGCGGCAAGGCTTCTCCAGCAAGCTTTTTTATTATTTATCATTTTGTTGAACACGTCTTGTACAGGTCTCCCCCCGGAGGTATAAAAAGAAAAATAAGGCCTCAGGGGAGGGGACGGACAAAAAGAAGAAAGACACGCACACACTCACACTTAGAAATTCAGAGAGACCTGAGGCTTCTCCTCTCTCTCGACCGCTTGTAACCCCTACTACGAGCAACGCGAGTAACACGAGCTGACCGACACTGGACGTAGGGCGTTCGTGCCTGAACCAGTATAATCCCTTGTGTCCTCTCGCGAACCATCCGAGCCCAAACACGCAATCCACTAAATTTACTAGTTGGTCATTTCTTACACCGACAGTTGGCGTGCCAGGTAGGGGTCCTTTGCGCGTTTCGACGGTCACCAGGCTTCGGATGGCCACCCACGGTTCGAGCTGGACTCCTGGGACGCAGCTGCGTCTCGGAAGTCTAGATTTCGTCATCACCGCCGACGGGGACCTGGCGAGAGTCGCTCCCACGTCCCCGGTCAGCGCCCCCGACGCTGACATCGCGACCGCCGCCGAGGCTCTCGCAAATGTCAACATCAACGCCCCTGACGACGAGACTAGCGACCCTGGTCCGGAGGCCAACGAGGCCCTGCTGCTGAAGCAGCTCGAGACCTTCCTGGGGCCACGGCCCACGCAGGAGGATGCACGCTGTGTCAGGTTCGCCCTGGCGAACGTCGCTACTCAGCTTGTGGGAGGAGCCCCACTCCCCCTGGGAACGTTGGACTCCCTCCTGCCGTATGCGACCCCATACGGTTTACGCAACACGGCTGAGGTCGTGTCACGGCTGGTGACACACCTTCTGAGCCACACCCCGGCGAACAGCGAGTTCGTCGGAATGATCGATCACGTCTTGACGAGGGTCCAGATCAGGGGTACCCGATCGAGCCCTTAATCTACGATATGACGATAATCAACCCTTCGAAAATTAAAAGCCGAAGACCCAAATCAAGCAGATCCTCCACGCCCAGATAGCTCGGAGGTCGCCCGAGGAGTCTCCGATTCGCCCGAGGAGTCTCCGCCTCCGAGTGGCCTCCGATTCGCCCGAGGAGTCTCCGCCTCCGAGTGGCCTCCGATTCGCCCGAGGAGTCTCCGCCTCCGAGTGGCTCCCGATTCGCCCGAGGAGTCTCCGCCTCCGAGTGGCCTCCGATTCGCCCGAGGAGTCTCCGCCTCCGAGTGGCTCCCGATTCGCCCGAGGAGTCTCCGCCTCCGAGTGGCCTCCGATTCGCCCGAGGAGTCTCCGCCTCCGAGTGGCTCCCGATTCGCCCGAGGAGTCTCCGCCTCCGACGAGCCCCCGCCTCGCCCGACTAGACTGTTCGGCTCCATCTCGCTTCGGCCCATTCGGTGCCGTACCTACTTGGTACCCGCCATGTCAGGGCATGATGGGCATCTGTCCTTTGCCACGACAGCCACAGGAGTGCCCGTCCCGTCTGAACAGGGGCACATGCATCCCCGGGAGAGGACACCTGGAGCCCAAGGGCGACACCTGGAGCCTGACGAGGACACCTGGAGTCCAAGGCGGCACAGTGCAAGTCAACTGCGACCCGAAAGCCACCCGGAGACTTACCCGAGAAGCTGCTACCTCAACCACCAGGGCGAGTACGGCCCCGGGTCAGACGGAGCGCCCACCCCGTCAATACCTACTCCGCGTACGGCTCAAGCTGCAGGACGGGACTAAAGGCCTCGGGGCAGTAACTCATATGTAATTTTCTCTTTTTACCTCCCCCTTTCCTTCTCCCCTTGAGACTATAAAAGGGGACAAGGGGACACCGGTGGGGGAGGACGAACAGTTGACCACCTGATCAGCAACACACCCGCTCGCTCCTCCCCACCGCACAGGGACCTGGGACCGCTTCCCACTCCCGACTAGTCTGTACCCCCTACTACAGACTTGGGCTTGAGAACACAGACTCTCACTGGACGTAGTGTGTTACTCTCCGGAGGCCCGAACCAGTCTAAATCTTCCGTGTCTCTTGAGTCACTATCCGGTGCCCTGACACGCGATCGTAGAAATATTACTTGCCGGCGGTAGAGAACCCCGACACGTCTCCGAGTCGGTCTTCGACCTCCTGGACGATTCCGTTTCGGAGACGTCGGACACCAAACTCATCGGGGAGAGCCACCACCCGTCTCGCGAGTGCTTCATGACGGACACCCCTGATGGGGCGATGGGAGAAGCGAGCGTGAGCGGCTCGGGCCCGGTGGCCCCGGGAGACGGCCTCTTGGCTCACGACGCGCCTGTTGCCGCCCCGGTTGCGAACAGGCCCCGGCGCCACCAAGGCAGCCAGCCCCGCGAAGAGCGGCCACATCGCCACGACACTCTCACGCCGACAACGCCCGGCAACATCGGAAGGAGCTCCAAGAGGCCCACTGCCTTTTGGAGCAAGAGCGCGCACAGGTCGAGCAGGAGCGAGTGCGCGTCGAGCGCGAGCTTCTGCAGATCGGAAATGCGGCTCCGGCCCGGGGACGTGCGCGGGACGTGCAGCGCCAGATCATCGACGATGACGGCGCCCCGGCCCCGCATTTTGCCCGCGCCGGACAAAACATAGCCGCCGCGGCCATGCTCGTGCGAGGGCTCCCCCCGCCGGCGACGCCGGAAGCCCGCAAGGCGCAGCGGGAACTCGGCGAACTTCTGGAGCGAGCCGCAGCTCAGCAGGCCTAGAGCTCGCAGTCGCGACGACGAGCGTCGCAGATGAGCCACCGCGAGGCCTCGAGGCAGCCCTCCGGCGGGCACGGCGGACGCGCCCAACAAGGGGTCTCGGTGCATCAGCCCCGTCCCGCCGGGGACGCGGCTCCGATCCTAAAACGGGTCGGCCCGATTCAGGACGCTCGAAGCATCCTGAACGCCCATTGGCGACGACTCCCCGAGGGCGAGCCCGAGCGACGGCGCGGGCGCGCTCCCCGTCGTGGTGGCCGGTACGACGATGACGAGGAGGGCGAGAGGACGCCGAGCCCGGATGTGCCGGGACCACGGGCCTTCAGCTCGCGGATCCGAGCGGCTCCTTGCCCCGCCAACTTTAGAGCCCCGTCGAACTTCCCGAGGTACGACGGGGAAACCGACCCCGAGCTCTGGCTCGAGGACTACCGACTCGCCTGCAGGGCTGGAGGGGCCGACGACGATGACTTCATCATCCATAATCTGCCCCTTCATCTGGCCGACTCGGCACGGGCTTGGCTCCAACATGTCCCCGCGGGACAAATCGGGAGCTGGTCCGATTTGACGGAAGTCTTCGTGGGGAACTTCCAGGCGACCTACAATCGCCCTGGAAACCCATGGGATCTCAGGAGCTGCAGGCAGAAGCAGGGGGAGACGCTCCGGGAGTACATCAGACGTTTCTCCCGGCAGTGTAACGAACTCCCCAACCTCACTGACGCCGACGTCATCGGGGCGTTCCTCACAGGGACGACGTGCAAGTCCCTCGTCCACAAGCTTGGGCGAAAGAGCCCTCGCACCGCGAAGGAGCTGCTTGACATCGCTACAAGTTACGCGGCCGGCGAGGAGGCGGTAGGGGCCATCTTCCACCAGTCGGCCGACCCAAAGGGTAAGCAGACGGAGGAAGCGGAGGGAGGCCCATCGGAGCCCCCCGCCAAGAAGAAGAAGAAGGGCAAGGGCAGGCGGCACGACGGCGAGGCCACCATGGTGGCCACCGCCGACCCAAAGCCGACCTTCAAACCTCCGACTGGGGAGGTCCCCGACCACTTTGAGAAGAAGTGGAACGGGCCATGCCCGAATCATGAGTACCCCGTCAAGCACCTGTACAAGGACTGCTCCCTCATGAAGAAATTCATGACTGGGGGTCCCCGGAAACCGGCGCCCCGACCGAGGAAGTCCGACCAGGCCCCGAAGGAGATGGGGGCGGGTGAGAACACGGACGCCGACCCCTATCCGGAGCCGGACGGATGTTTGATGATCTTCGGCGGGACGGAGGCGTCGGTGAGCAAAGGACGGGCCAAGGTGGAACGCCGAGAGGTGTACGCCGCCGAGCCGGCAACCCCGACCTTCCTCAAGTGGTCCGAAGCGTCCATCACCTTCGATCGGGCCGACCATCCGCAATTCGTCCCGAGGCCGGGTAAGTACCCCTTGGTGGTCGACCCGGTCATAGGACGTAAGCGCCTCACCAAGGTGCTGATGGACGGTGGCAGCGGGCTTAATATCCTCTACGCCGACACGCTGGACGCCATGGGGATCGACCGAGGGCGCGTTCGTCCAACCGGGGCGCCTTTCCACGGGGTGGTCCCCGGTAAGCAAGCCGTCCCCCTCGGTCAGATCGACCTCCCTGTTACCTTTGGGTCTCCGACCAACTTCCGGACGGAGACCCTCACGTTCGAGGTGGTGGGATTCCATGGATCCTACCACGCCATCTTGGGCCGCCCATGCTACGCGAAGTTCATGGCCGTCCCCAACTACACCTACCTCAAGCTCAAGATGCCTGGGCCGAGGGGGGTGATCACGGTGGGAGCGTCGTTCCAGCGGGCTCACCAGTGCGAGGTGGAAAGCTGCGAGCTGGCATCGGCCATCATCGTGTCAACCGAGGAGCTCGCCCCGATTAAGGCACGCCTCGTCGAAGAGGCGCCCGACTTCACTCGCGGCTTGGCGTCGTTCGAGCCGCTCGAAGGCACCAAGGAGATCGAGCTGGACCCCGACCACCCGAGCACGAAGGTGGCGCGGATCGGAACCAAGCTGTCTCCCAAATAGGAAGGCGCGCTCGTCGACTTCCTCCGCGCAAACGTCGACGTGTTTGCGTGGAAGCCCTCGGACATGCCGGGCATTCCGAGAGAGGTCGCCGAGCATTCCTTGGACATCCGGCCCGGGTCCCGACCCGTGAAGCAACGCCTCCGGCGCTTCGACGACGAGAAGCGCAAGGCAATCGGCGAGGAGGTCGCGAAGCTTCTGGTGGCCGGCTTCATCAAGGAAGTGTATCACCCCGAGTGGTTAGCCAATCCCGTCCTTGTACGAAAAAAGAATGGGAAATGGAGAATGTGTGTTGACTATACAGCTCTTAACAAAGCGTGCCCAAAGGACTCTTTCCCTTTGCCACGCATAGACCAGATAGTCGACTCGACCTCGGGGTGCGAAACCCTATGTTTCCTTGACGCGTATTCAGGGTACCACCAAATAGCGATGAAGGAGTCCGACCAGCTCGCGACTTCCTTCATCACCCCGTTCGGATCGTATTGTTACGTGACGATGCCATTCGGGCTCAAAAACGCCGGCGCCACCTACCAACGGTGTATGCTTAGGTGTTTTGACGAACTCATCGGACCGACCGTTGAGGCATACGTGGACGACATCATTGTCAAGTCCAAACGGGCCGACCAGCTCGTGGCCGACCTGGAAAGCACGTTCGCCAAACTCAGGGCGAACGACGTTAAGCTCAACCCCGAAAAATGCGTTTTCGGGGTACCCAAGGGGATGCTTCTGGGCTTCATCGTGTCCCGCCGAGGGATAAAAGCCAACCCCGAGAACATTAACGCCATCGCCAAGATGGGCCCGATCCAGAACCTAAAGGGAGTGCAACGGGTCACGGGGTGTCTAGCCGCGTTGAGTCGGTTCGTCTCGCGTCTCGGCGAAAAGGTCCTCCCTCTGTACCGGCTCTTGAAGAAGTCCGAGCGGTTCATTTGGACGGACGAGGCCGAGATGGCGCTAAACCACATCAAGGCGATCTTGACGAATCCGCCGATCCTCGTCCCGCCAAACACCGGCGAACCTCTTCTCCTCTACATCGCGGCGACTACTCAGGTGGTAAGTGCGGCGCTGGTGGTGGAACGCGAAGAAGAGGGGCACGCCCTCAAGGTACAGCGCCCGGTGTACTTCGTGAGCGAGGTGCTCGGAGACACCAAGACGAGGTATCCGCAGATCCAGAAGCTGTTGTACGCCGTCCTTATCTCCAAAAGGAAGCTCCGCCACTACTTCGACTCGCACCCAGTAACAGTGGTGAGTTCCTTCCCCCTTGGTGAGATTATAAATAGTCCTGACTCAACGGGTCGGATCTCGAAATGGGCCAGGGCATTACCTACGCCCTGTGGACGGCCATTAAGTCCCAGACCCTCGCCGACTTTGTTGCGGAATGGACCGAGGTCCAGCTACCCACAGCCCCTGTTGAGTACTGGGTGATGTACTTCGACGGCTCGTTGGCTCGGACGGGAGCAGGGGTCGGCCTAGTCTTCGTTTCGCCCCTCGGGGTGCGGATGAAATACGTGATCCGACTACACTTCCCTGCTTCCAACAACGCAGCCGAGTACGAGGCCCTGATCAACGGCCTGAAGATAGCCATCGAGTTAGGAATTCGACGCCTCGAGATTCGAGGCGATTCCCAACTCGTGGTTAATCAGGTCATGAAAGAGTCAAGCTGCGAAAGCGAGACCATGGCCGCGTACTGCCAGGAAGTGCGAAAGCTCGAGGACAAATTCGATGGCCTCGAGCTCCGACATATCAAAAGGCGGTTCAACGAGGCCGCCGACGCTCTGGCTAAGAAAGCGTCCGGCCGGGAGCCCGTCTCGACTGGAATCTTCGCCAGTGACCAGCAAAGCCCTTCAATAAAGCTCCCCTACACAGCGCAAGCTGAACCGCGCGACCGAGGCCCCGCGGAACGAAGCGCTTCGGACTCGGGGGCTGGCGAGAACGGGGCCGAGGTCGCGGAGGGGTCGGGGATCGGCGCCGAGCCGACCAACCAAGCTCTATCCGACCTGCTCGCTCTCGCCGTCGCAACGCTGACCGAGGACCAGGGACCGGACCCTGGCGCCTCGGATTGGCGACAGCCTTTCCTCGACTACTTGCTACGGGAAAAACTCCCGACGAGTAAGACGGAGGCCCGCCGCGTTGCTCGGCGCGCCAAATCTTACGCGATTATAGGAGATGAGCTGTACCGGCGCAGCCCCACAGGAGTCCTACAACGGTGCATCCCCTTTGACCAGGGCGAAAAGCTGTTGAGGGACATCCATGAGGGCACGTGCGGCCACCACGCCGCACCCCGCAGCCTTGTCGGAAACGCGTTCCGGCAGGGGTTCTACTGGCCGACGGCGGTGAGGGACGCCACTAAGATCGTGCGCACCTGCGAAGGGTGTCAGTTCTATGCAAGGCAAACGCACCTCCCCGCACAGGCCCTGCAGACGATCCCCATCACCTGGCCGTTTGCGGTCTGGGGATTGGACATGGTCGGGCCCCTCAAGAAGGCGCCCGGGGGCTTCGACCACTTGCTTGTCGCCGTCGACAAGTTCACCAAGTGGATAGAAGTCCGACCGATCGCGACGATCCGATCGGAAGAAGCCGTCAAATTCTTCCTCGACATCGTCCATCGCTTTGGCGTCCCCAATTCGATCATCACAGACAACGGAACCTAGTTCACTGGGAAGAAATTCCTGCGGTTCTGTGATGAGTATCCGGGGCCGCCGTCGCACATCCTCGCACAAACGGCCAAGTAGAGCGCGCGAATGGGATGATCCTGCGAGGACTCAAACCCCGGATATTCGAGCGTTTGAAAAAGTTTGGAGGACGTTGGGTCGAAGAGCTCCCAGCGGTGGTCTGGAGCCTGCGCACGACGGCGAGTCGCGCGACGGGTTTCACCCCGTTCTTCAGGGTATACGGGTCAGAAGCCGTGCTCCCGACCGACCTCGACTACGGGTCCCCGCGTGTCCGCGCCTACGATGACGAGGGCAACCGAACCTCTCTCGAGGATGCGGCCGACCAGTTGGAAGAGGCCAGGGGTCGCCTTGGCCCATTCGGCAAAATACCAACAATCCCTGCAGCGCAACCACGATCGGCGCATTAGGGGACGCGCATTCCAGGTCGGCGATTTGGTACTGCATCTCGTCCAAAGCAACAAGGGCAAGCACAAACTCTCGTCGCCTTGGGAGGGCCCGTTCATCGTCTCCCAAGTCCTCCGACCCGGCTCGTACAAGCTAAAGAACGCGGAAGGAGAGGAATACACCAACGCCTGGAACATCGAACAGCTACGTCGTTTCTATCCCTGATTACTCTAGGCTACCTCCCTATTGTCGTTTAAACGTATTCCTTTCGTTTCAAAAAGCGAAGCCCGACCCTTGGCCGCTGGCCAAGGGTCGGACGTCACTCGGGGGCTAACCTGCGTCCCCCGGGTCCTTGACCCTCGGCATATTCGCATACCCGAGATTAAGGAAAAAGGGTGCTGGATAACAAAGTGACACGCGCTCACTAGTCGGAATGCCAAAAGGACAAAGGCCCCAGTGGCAACGGTTCAAAAGGCTCACTGGTTAACCGCGCGGCTTGCTTCAGTCTAAGCATACCCTGACGGCTTAATCAAGGAAACGCGAAAGGCCGAGTGTTAACGACGCATACGCTTAAGTGCGACGACACCTCCTCCTCAAGCGCGGCCACCTCCGCCTCCGTCGTGCCAGGAGCAAACCCTTTGGCGAGGTACTTCAGGCCGATTTCGGAGTAGTGGGAGCGGGCGACGGCGAAGGCCCGGCGCACCCCGATGAAGAGCCCGTCGCTCGCCATGGAGCGAGCCCGAGCCGGGATGCGCTCGATGTCCGCGAGCAGCGAGCTTGACCCTCGCTCCGACCTCACCCAAGGTCGTCGAGCACAACGCCGACCACCGTGCGGAGAGCGTCATGCTCGTCTCCCTCGTGCAGCAGCAGCTCCTCGAGGTTGCGCGCCTCGTTCTCAAGGCGCTCGATCGTCGCGCGATCCGTCGCCGCCGCTTCGCCCAAGGAGGCGCGCTGCGCCTCGGCTTCCTCACGAGCGCCCCGCTCAGCCTCAAGGGCTCGGCCCGCAGCCTCAAGGTCGCGGGTCCGCGCCTCGACGAGCCGCCTGGCCTCGTCGCGGTCCGCCGCCACCTGAGCCAGCTGGGTGCGAGTCCCTTCGAGAACGGCGGTGATGCGGTCCGGTCGGCCCGCAGGCGCTCCGTCTCACGGACCAGGCCCAGCCTGACTTGCTCCCGAGCCGCCGAGTCCCTCTCCCAGGAGATCAGGACGTCGCTCTTGAGCTTAGTCAGCGTCATCGGCATGCTCGCACGCCTCCCTGACCCGCCCCCGCAGGGACTCTATCTCCCGGTTGGCCGCAGCCAGCTGCTCCTTCAGGGCGTCCCGCTCGGCGGCAGTCGTGGACAGGAGGTCCCATGAACCCCTCTTCCGGCGCAGGAAGAGAGACTTCTCCCAGCTGCGGGCCATCAGAGACTGCCAAAAATGAATCAAAGTTAGAATCAACTCGGGAAGGGAAGAAAGAGAAAAAACAATTGAAGGAATGATTACCTCCCCGCAAGGAATGGCGACATCGCGGATGGCTTCCAGAGCGGAGTTGAGCGACCGAACCGCCAGCCCGACCCCGGCACGAATCCGGGAGGCCTCGTTGTTCTCCTCGGCGTCGTCCAGAGAAAAGACGACGTCGCCTGAGGCGCGGTCGGTCCAGGTGACGCGAGGGCCCCCGAACTCCAAGGGGTCCTCCCCTGGCCGGACGATCTTGCGGCCCTCCGGGGTGTCAGCGGCAGAACGGGTCCCCTGACCCGAGCTCGACCCCACGGCGTCCGCCATTCCCACTTCATGGACCAAAGGTGCAGGAGAAGAAGGCGCCATCACCTCGCCCGAACCAGGCAACGGGTCGGTCAGGGCGGTGGCGTCCGGCTCGGGGATGACCTCCCCCTCCTCGCGGTCGGCAGCATTCGGGGACGCGACCGGCGTCGAGTCCCTCGGGACCTCCTCTCCTTCGCCCGCCCCCTCCTCGGACAAAAGCCCGACCGCTTGGGCCGAGGGGATGGGATCCTCCTGATCACGACCGGGACCGGAGGGCACCAGCTCCTCCTCCCCGGGCGCACTTCCGTCCCGCGCAGCCGTCTCAGGCGGCACCACGTCTCCCGCTCCGGCCGGATCACCCGCGAGCGGAAAACACAGCCCAACGAGGGCCTCCGGAATCGCCTCGGCCGAGCGCGGACTCGGCGCTCGACACCGCGGCGAGCTGCTGCTGGGGAAGGAGCGGGTCGAGCACCCTCTCCACCAGGGGGTCGCCCAGGTTGATCCCTCGGCTCATCGCCACCTCGGAGATCTGGCGTGCAAGCTGCTTGACCGGCGCCAGTCCCAAAGGAGCCACCTGACTTCCCCTCCTGCGAACAAAAGGAGACCTCACACACGCGCCTCGACGGAGGCAAGGAAGACGAACGATGGAGAGGAAAGGGACTTACCGATCCGACACAGGAAAGCCCCGGGACGGTCGCTTGGCCGGGGGAGCCGCCCCCGACCCCGACCCTTCCTCTCGTGGCCGTTTGCCCGGGTCGCCCCTCGGCGGAGTCCGCTCTCGGGTCGGGGAGCTGGCGCCAGGGGGGACCTCGCCCGGTGGTCGAGTCGGCAGCTGCATCGGGGTGGAGTCGCCACCACCCGATGGCTCCTCGGCGTCCAGCGCCCCCCGGTCTACCGCAGACTCGCGCCGTGAGGTCGGAGCGCCCGACCCCGACCCATCGGAGGAGTCCGAGTCAAAATCAAAGCCCCCTCGAAGGAACCCTGATCCTCGCTCCACAACCCGTCCTGACGGGCGTGCAAGCGCCGCTCGCGGTACTCCGCCTCGGCCTTCTCGCGAGCCAGCCGCTTCCTCTCTTTCTTCGCCTCGGCCTCCGCCTTCTTCAAACGAGCGGCCTCCGCTCGCGCGCGGTTCGAAGCCCGAGCGGCCGCGTCCTCGGGAAGTGGGGGCCGAGAGACCTTGTAAACCAGGGGATGCTGAAGAGAAAGAGACTCAGGTGGCTCGCCCGATTCAAAAGAACACAACGGATACAAAAGAAAAACCCCAATGACTTACCGGGATGAGGGACTCGCCCACGGGGCGCATGACGGGGTGATCCGGCATCGGATACGCCGCGGCGTCGCGTGCCACGGCTTCGCGCAGCGGATGCGCACCTCCTCGTCCGAGAGGGCCCCAACGGCCATGACCGACCCTGTCCAATCCGCCGCCAGGGTCATCTGGTCCAGCCTCAGCCGGCGAGCCATCAGCGGAAGAACGCGGCGCGTATGGTACGCCGCGATGACCCCAGGGCCGGTGACCCCCCGCTCGCGAAGGCGGAGGACTGCAGCGTGAAGGCCGGACAGGTGTGGCCGCTCCGCCCTCGGCGGGCCCCAATGCCAGGAATCCGGCCGATCCTCGATCATCCTCCCCGTGAAGGCCGGGAGGGGAGCGGCCGGGTCGCTCCGCAGGTAGAACCACCGGGGATGCCAGCCCTTGTTGGTGGTCGTCAGAGGCAGCTTGAGGTAGTTCTCCCCCTGGCGCGGGCGCAGCCGGATCCCAGCGCAGCCGAGCGGCGTCGGCCGCCCGTCCTTCTTCACCTCCTCGACATGGAAGTAGGACCTCCAGAGGTCGAAGTGGGGGTCGATTCCGAGAAATCCCTCACACAGGGCCACAAACACGGCGACGTGCAGCAGCCCATTGGGATTGAGATGCTGGAGCTCAATCCCGTAGTAGTGAAGGAGTCCGCGGAGGAAAGAATGAGGGGGGAGCCCCAAACCCCGTTCGTGGAAGGGGACGAGAGACACGACGTACCCGTCGGCGGGGGAGGGGACGGCCTCGTCGCCCGGGGCCATCCACTCCACGAGATCGGTTCGCGGGCATAGGAGCCCGCGCTCCACCAGGCGCTCGAGCTCGGCTTCAGTAACTTTGGAACGAAGCCAGGCCATGGCTAACGGGCGAGGAGAGCGACAGGCGAAGGGGAGAGAAGTCTGGACTTTTTTGCAGGTGGCGGCGGCGATTCAAGAGGCAGGCACGCGGAGGGAGAAGAAGAAGAGGCCTCCGGCCCCCCTTCTCTCCGCCTTAAATAGGCAGGTAAGGGAACGGGCAGGGACGCCTCGGGTCTCCCACCTGTGCCGCAGGCCGAAGGGCCCACGCGGCCCCACGACGCACGCTCCCGCTCGCCCACGTCTCCCACGTCCCGAGATTCGCGCCACGGTTCTTTCTCTCTCTCTCTCCGAACCCTTCGCATTCCAATCCCCCGCCCCGCTTTTCTTTTCCATCGAGTACGCTATTTTCTTTTCTTTTCCTGCAATTTTATTTTTTAGGGAAGGGGAAACGGCGCTGGGCCGTTCTCGGGCCGGAAGGCCGTGGCGAAAAGCCCACAGGGGGCACTCGCGACGAAAAGCACAAACCGAAAAACAGCCCAAGAGTTCTAAGGCCGGCCCAAGGGTCCGACGGCCGCTCTGGGGCGTCCGAGCGAAGGGGCAGAGACGGGCGGGCCCACTAGAGGCCATAGCCTCGGCACACGAGTGCCGAAGACGCCCCGACCTGCGTTCGAGCCTGAGGCTCCCGACCCCATGTATCTCATCGAAGAGAGGCGACGAGCCCCCGTGGTCGGTCGAACGATCATGGGAACTAAGGGGGTTGGGAGCGTTGGGGGTTTTTCCGAGGTCGGTCACAAGCTGATCCGACGGTCCTCCCTCGAAGGAGGACCGAGGCCTCGCTCGATCTAGCCCGTTAGTAGCTCACCGGGAGCCGTGTTTCGGCCTAAGTGGCAAAACGCGAGGCGTGCCCTAACCTTCCGTCCCGCGGAGGGAATGCGTGAGGGGAAGACGATAAAAAGACGAAACAACCTCCCTACCCCAAAACGGCCGCCTTGGGGAACATCGGGAGGCTGGAATCGCAAAAACGAGACCGACCGCGCGGTCGCAGAAAGACGCCCCGAATCAACCAAATTCCTTTATTCCACGAATAAGGGCAAAAAGTACATGCGGCCGAGGGCCGTGGAACAATACAAACGGGTCTCGCCACCCTCGGCGACGAGGTCGGGCGGCGAAAAGCGCGGGGGTTTCGATGCCACAAGAAGGGTCGAGCTGCCGAACATCGCAGTCCTTCTTGTAGCATCTCCCCGTCCGCCGACACCATGGAGGGAGCTCGGCAGAGGTTCGCGCTGTGGCGGCGCGATGACGGCGAATCACCACAGACTCCCTCCATCACCTCGGGACCGACCGACGCCGGCGACGGCATCACATCGGCGCCCAAGAAAGGAGGAGAAGCGCGGCGGTGGCTATACACGACTCCTGCAACTGCCCTGGCGAGGCACGACCGAGGCCAAGCGCCGGGCCAAGTCGAGGAGACGGCGACAGTTCCACCGACGCACTCCCCCTCAAACCCATTCCACCGCCGCCGAGGTAGGGCGGACGGACGGGGGGAGCTGCCGGGGGTGGAACCGCCCTTCGCTTGCGACACCGAGTAGCGTCCCTCCACGCCGAAACTCCCTAAGGTCGCAGTCATTCTTGTGGCATCAACAGGCTATTCTCCCGTCCCCCGGACCAGGGGGGATGCCCCCGAGGTGGTTCCCGTGCCGGGGAGCTCATGCTAACAAGAGAAAGAAGAAGCGAGATGGCCGGATGCCCCAAGAAGAAGGGCTGAAGGACCCTATTTATAGCCCGGAAGTGCCCGAACCAACCCTTCGATAGGGCGAGGGGACGCGCCACGCGGCCCTTCCTGCAGGACGCCAGAGCCTCACAAGCGAACAGTGAACTCAAAAAGGACGACATGACGGCTCAAAAGGGAGGCAGAGCAGGCGTGACGGAAGCACTGCCCGACGCAGCGGAAGCGTGTGCTCCCAAATCGAGGGAGACAGTGCCCCTGAAAAAGCAGACCATACTCCAGTCCCTTGCACAGACGCGGCGTCATCCCACGAGGACCGAGCGGAAGTGACAGAAAGCCTTCGGGCGACTTGACAACTCACCCGTCGGCTCGGGGGCTACACCCACCGGGTGCGCTCGCGCACCCGGTGTAAAGAAGACAAATTTTACCTCAGCCTATAGGCGAACCATCCGTTCCCCTACAAGCTAGGGGGCTACACCCGGTGGGTGCGCTCGAGCGCACCCCCGAGTGACATCCGAGCGGGCATTGAGGAGGAGCCTACACGGAGAACCATCTGTCCTCCGAGCAGGCTCGGGGGCTACTGTCGGATGTCAATATACGACCCTCTCACTGACGGGTGGGACCTCGCTGTTTCGGGGAAAACAAGCGTAAGCAAACCCATAAACGAGGAGGACATCGGATGGGAGGGGGACCGACCCTTCTCCGCCTCGCCCGACCCTATTCCGCCTCGACCGACCCCGCTCTGTCCCGGCCGACCTAGTTCCGCCTCGGCCGACCCTATTCCGCCTCGGCCGACCCCGCTCTGTCCTGGCCGACCCAGTTCCGCCTCGGCCGACCCCGCTCCGTCCCGGCCGACCCGGCTCCGCCTCGGCCGACCCTGCTCCGCTCTGGCCGGTTTCCTCCGCCTCGCCCGACCCTTCTCCGCCTCGGCCGGGTCCATGCCGGGCCAGGTGTCATGGGTCGACGGGGGGGACCCGGAACAGAAGGGGACCGGGAGGATGGATCGCCGCATATCTACCGCGCCACCTATTAGCATTAACGGGCCACGCCGCGCCGCCCGCCGTGACAGAAGGATGTAACTGTTCCAGGCGCCGCGGAGCGACGTGCACGACCCTAACAAAGCTCGGGATTAGGACCTACTCTAACAAGCCCACAGTGTCCCGCAGGCGGCAGGGCTTCTCCAGCAAGTTTCTTATTATTTATCATTTTGTTGAACACGCCTTGTACAGGTCTCCCCCGGAGGTATAAAAAGAAAAATAAGGCCTGTTGACGCGGAAAATCGGCGGACGTATCTCCCGCGTGCAGCACACGATGACCGGGGAGATCAGCTTCGCTCCAGTGCCAGTCTACACTCCAGTTCAGGTTCGCGGCGTGCCAGTCAATTTGACCTGAAATTGACAAGGGAATAAAACAGTTAAATTGCTCTACGATTGTGCCGGCTCTATTTCAGACGATGGAGAAGCGTCGAATTTTAGCCAAGACCCAATCAGACACGCATCGGCCGATACTGATCGGACCTCAGAATCGGACCTCAATGATGACGTCAATCGGGCCGAGTGATCGGACCTCAATCAGACACCAAATCGGACTTCAAGATCGGACCAATCAGGATCGGACCTTGATTGATATAACAGACTAGCCTTTGAATAATGAAATAAAGCATAAAACAAGACCAATATGTAAAATAATGGATCAGCTATGTCTTGAAACAAGATATTAAATAATCAAAGTGTAAGCCGATACATTGTCCACCTTGTCTAATTACCAGTTTGACTCGTCTTATCGGACCATCTAACCAACCGATCGGACTATAGCCTTTTCAGAGAAATCTAGCTCCGACGTAGGGAATCTAGATTTCTCTAACTATGATCAGATCAGATAGCTAGATAATCTGACTTAACTTATCAACCTGTCAATTAGACAAGATGCTCGCACAGGTGTTGATCAGATTAAGCAAAATAAGCAGGTAAAACATTAACAGATACGCTCTGATTCTAAGATATACTACTGAACAATTAAGCAAGATCCAGCTCCGACGTAGGGAATCTACACCACACTTAACATTCAAATAGCATTAAGGCATAACCAAAGCTTCCTTTAACTAATCAAGATGAACCTAGCTCCGACGTAGGGAATCTAGACCAAACATGACAGTCAAAGATTAATCTAAGCGTATTACAAAGATCCAGCTCCGACGTAGGGAATCTACACCAGTGTAATACCCAAAGAACAACTAGATTAAACCACAAGGTAAGATCGGACATAGAACGATGCTGTAAGATAAATAATGCTTAAATCGGACCAAGACCTATGCTCAAAGCCGTTGAAGAAGTAGAATTGATTCACATGGCGTAGATCTAAACCAATCTAGCAACTCCAACAAACCGCAAAGACTATCTTTAGTAACCAAGATTACTCTAGCTCCGACGTAGGGAATCTAGACTAATCTTGATACTTAGCTCCGACGTAGGGAATCTAGGCTTAAAGTATAGTCCGATAAACGATAATCTGTTGAATAATCAATATTGATCTAGCTCCGACGTAGGGAATCTATATCAATCTTGATTATCCAGAGATAAATCGGTTGAACAGTATAAACGAGAAAGGGCATCGCCTCAATTCAAAGCCTATACTAGTTCGATAAATTGACTAACTTACTGGTAAGCCGGAGATCAGAACTGATGCAGCCCGTCCACCAATGAGCTTCGTCGGTAACTACTACTAGGGTTTTGGCGTGAAGCCGGGTTGTATTGAATGTGAGGATTGTTCTTTACAATGGACGAGGGTTCATATTTATACCCTGGTCATGGAGAGTCCTGGTCGGACCAGACTAACTAAATAAGGCAAACTAACTTAAAATACAACGGGACTCTCAAACACCTTCTGAAAAGGAAATAGTTCCCGAATTTGATACGCCCCTTCCTTAGCCGACATGTCTTTCCTCCCTGTATTCGTCATTGGATCGGACTCCCGCTTCATTGGACTCCTCTTTGGCATCGGCTTCCTTCTCTGTCACCTTTGGCTTTGACTAGTCAATGGGTCCACCGTACAGTCTCATGTTACCATATGACTCTGTATGTCGGGTGCGAAAATCTGGTGTCAACACATGCCCCCCAATTTTGGAATAAAATATCATTTTGTTCCAAAATTCGTATCTGTCATCATAACTCCTTCACCGATTTTCGTGCCGAAACTTCCCATCCCTGTACTGCACGGCTCCCCAATCTTCCTCCTGGGCAATAACCTCTGACATTGAACAGATATGGGTCTCTACATTTACCTCGCGGGTATCCATACGTCTTCTGACTCAGTCGAAACGACTTTTCAATGCAGCCCCTCAAAAGACGCTCCTCCTTTAATTACGGCATCCCCGAATCAATGCCACATTTCCACGAGAATACTGTTCTTCATTTGGACGGTTTCCACAAGCGTCCCCTGAATTCCATTCCTCCTCTAACGCATCCATCGACCGCTGGCTATAAATAACCGCCTGAAGCCTTCTTCTTCCACCATCCCTTAGCCATGGCTCAACTAATATTCATGGTAGAGCACAAACTCCTTCTGTTTGATGTAGGGTTTAACTCCCCCCTTCCCCTCTGCTAGAAGAATTCTCGTGAAGAAGTATAGGGCACTCCCCCCCTCTTCTGATCCCGCAGTGAATCCAGGTGGAACTTCCGCTAGAAGAATCCTCGTGAGGTTCCTCTCATGGTTCACCAAAGGGAAGGTTTTTTCAGAGGGGTGTAATAGAGTGACCTTTACAGGCTAGGGCAGAGCGTCCACCGGCGCGCTCTTCAAGGGACTGCATCCGGGGTGGATTTCTTCGACTCAAGGAAGAAGATATCTCCTCAAACTTGCGCTTCCTTTTGTCCTTCCTTCTTTCAATCTAGTTCTGGCAATGATGAACAAAGTACATCGGCGCCTACTAGATCCTTTTATCTTCTGAAACCTTTTTGTACGAGAAATATATATGAATATACATGCAATCCCTTTTCAAACAGCCTGATCCGTCATCGAACGGCTTGATAATGTAATGTATTTCTCCTGTTTGTATATAGCCCTTAAGGCGATGCATATCGCATCGGCTCTTATTTTTGTTCTTGAGGCGATTTTCCATCGGCTTTCAAGCCTGACGCATAGCATCGGCTCTTATGAATTTACCCAAATGCTAGGGTAATACTTCTTCAAATATTTTCCGTTTAATGCTTTAGGGAACACTTCTCCTTCAAGCGTTCGTAGAATATAAGCATTTCCAGGAACACATCGGACGATCTGATAAGGTCCCTCCCAGTTTGGTGACCACTTGCCGTACTTGGGATCTTTAGAACCGATTGGCAGAATAACCTTCCAGACAAGATCGCCCTCCTTAAACTCTTTCCTTTTCACTTTCTTATCATAATGCCTCGCCACCCTAAGCTTATTAGCCTCAATATTTTCAAGAGCGCGTAGCCGACGAACAGCCAAGTCATCGGACTCACTATTCATGAGCTCCATGTATTCACCGGCCTTCAATTTATCCTGAAGCTCGATACGTCTCGATCCAGTACGAATTTCCCATGGAAGAACGGCTTCATGTCCATAAACCAATTCATACGGAGAAACCTTGATCGATCCATGACAAGCCATCCGATAGGCCCAAAGAGCTTCAGGAAGCACAATATGCCATTTTCTTGGATACTCCTTGTCGGGGTTCTCTACCGCCGACTAGTAAATTTCCTACGATCGCGTGTCAGGATCCGGACGGTGACTCGAGAGGCAGGGGGTTTAGACTGGTTCGGGCCTCCGGAGAGTAATACCCTACGTCCAGTGAGCGTCGCTGTTCTCAAGTCCAAGTCTGTAGTAGGGGAGTACAAACTAGTTGGGAGAGGGAGAGGGTCCCAAGTCCCTGAGTGATGCGAACGAGCGTGTGGTGTGTGTTGTGACCGAGTGTTCGACCGGTGTTCGAATTGCCCCGCGCTGACGTCCCCTCGTCCCCTTTTATAGCTTCAAGGAGAGAAGGGCGCGGGGGGTAAGAAAGGAGAAAATTACAACGGGAGTTACTGCCCCCGAGAGCTTCGTCCAGTGTCGTCTGCCGAGCCGTACAGGGAGCAGGTGTTGACGGAGTGGGCGCCCCGCCGGACCCGGGATCGTACATCCTGGGTGGTTGACGCCGATGCCTTCTCGGGTAAGCTCCCGGGTAGTTCCGGGTCGTGGTTGACTTGCCTGAGGTCCTTCGGTGCTCCAGGTGTCCTGCTCGGGTTCCAGATGTCGTCCGGGGGCGCCTGGAATGGTACTGGAGTGCCGGGTGTAGCGCATGCATCCTTCTCCGGACTGTAGCGCTCCTGTTCGGACGAGACGGGCGCCACTGTGGCTGCCGTGGCGAAGGACGGACGCCCATCCTGTTCTGACACAGCGGGTACCAAGTGGGTACGGCGCCGGATGGGCCGGGGCGCGGCCGGGTACTTTCACCCGGGGCGTCGGAGACCACTCGGGAGCGGAGAACCCCTCGGGCGAACCGGGAGGCCACTCGGGAGCGGAAAACCTCTCGGGCGAACCGGGAGGCCACTCGGGGGCGGAGAACCTCTCGGGCGAATCGGGGAACCACTCGGGCGACCCAAGTAGTCAGGGTACGGGGTGTTCGCCTTGCTTTGGGTCTCTGATTTTTGTTTTTTGAGGGGCGGATTGTCGTGAGCTCCTGGGTTAAGAGGTTGGATTGGGCACCCCTAATTCGGATCCTCGTCAGTAGCCCCCGAGCCTGGGGGGGAGATGAAAGCTCGCGCCCAGGCTGAGTGATGGCGTGGATATGGTATACTACAACCTTTCCGGTGGGGGCGCGCGAGCGCACCCGCCGGGTGTAGCCCCCGAGCCTTGAGAAGAGCTGGTGCTCTTGTTGAGGCTTTATGTCCGGGCGGCTTGCTTTGGATGCAGTTGGGATCGGAAAGCTTGTCGGGGTTGAAGAGCTTGTCGGGGCCGGAAAACTTGTCGAGGACGCTCCGCTGGTGGACCGGGTAACTGTTCAGTAGTTTGACGGACCGGGCGCGGAAGTATCGGCCCGCTCCCCGCCGCGTGGAAAGGTGGGCGCGCCTTTTGAGGAAACCAGACGAAGCGACGTGCGCACGTCGCCGCGGCGCCAGTGGTGGGCCCGCGCAATTAAGGCCGCGGTCGTTCCGTCCCGTCCCTATTTATAACCGCGTGCGGCGGCGGCCTGGGGTTTCGTCCCTGCCAGAGCTTTCCAACTCCAACGCGCGCTTCGTCTTCTTCGTTGCCGCCGCTCGTCCTCTCGCGTTCCCCGCGGCTGTCGCATCGCCGCTGCGGAGAGCAAGCAACCGAGCGACCCATCTCGCCGGCGCTTCTTCTTCGACCTGCTGCAGGATGTCGACTTGGGAGCGCTCCCGCGTCACACGCCGGGCGTTGGAGAGCCTCGCGGCGGAAGGCCTGCTCCCGCCGCTGACGAAGGCCACGGAGTGGAAGGTGCCCGGCGCCGAGGACTACCCCCAGCCGCCGGAGGGGTACGTCGTTTCTTTCGTCGCTTTCCACGAGCGCGGGTTCTCCGTCCCCGCCGGAAGATTCATTCGCGCCGTACTCAACGAGTACGGACTGGAGCTCCATCACCTCACCCCGAACGGAGTCCAGCAGATGGCGGTGTTCGAGGCCCTCTGCGAGGGATACCTGGGGATAGGGGCCCATTGGGACCTCTTCAGGTACTTCTTCAAGTTTTCTCTGCAGACCGTGGAGGGCGGAGCTCCTGCGACGATAGGTTGCGCGGTGCTGAAGGGCAAGCAGGGACGNTGTCACGGCTGGTGACACACCTTCTGAGCCACACCCCGGCGAACAGCGAGTTCGTCGGAATGATCGATCACGTCTTGACGAGGGTCCAGATCAGGGGTACCCGATCGAGCCCTTAATCTACGATATGACGATAATCAACCCTTCGAAAATTAAAAGCCGAAGACCCAAATCAAGCAGATCCTCCACGCCCAGATAGCTCGGAGGTCGCCCGAGGAGTCTCCGATTCGCCCGAGGAGTCTCCGCCTCCGAGTGGCCTCCGATTCACCCGAGGAGTCTCCGCCTCCGAGTGGCCTCCGATTCGCCCGAGGAGTCTCCGCCTCCGAGTGGCTCCCGATTCGCCCGAGGAGTCTCCGCCTCCGAGTGGCCTCCGATTCGCCCGAGGAGTCTCCGCCTCCGAGTGGCTCCCGATTCGCCCGAGGAGTCTCCGCCTCCGAGTGGCCTCCGATTCGCCCGAGGAGTCTCCGCCTCCGAGTGGCTCCCGATTCGCCCGAGGAGTCTCCGCCTCCGACGAGCCCCCGCCTCGCCCGACTAGACTGTTCGGCTCCATCTCGCTTCGGCCCATTCGGTGCCGTACCTACTTGGTACCCGCCATGTCAGGGCATGATGGGCATCTGTCCTTCGCCACGACAGCCACAGGAGTGCCCGTCCCGTCTGAACAGGGGCACATGCATCCCCGGGAGAGGACACCTGGAGCCCAAGGGCGACACCTGGAGCCTGACGAGGACACCTGGAGTCCAAGGCGGCACAGTGCAAGTCAACTGCGACCCGAAAGCCACCCGGAGACTTACCCGAGAAGCTGCTACCTCAACCACCAGGGCGAGTACGGCCCCGGGTCAGACGGAGCGCCCACCCCGTCAATACCTACTCCGCGTACGGCTCAAGCTGCAGGACGGGACTAAAGGCCTCGGGGCAGTAACTCATATGTAATTTTCTCTTTTTACCTCCCCCCTTTCCTTCTCCCCTTGAGACTATAAAAGGGGACAAGGGGACACCGGTGGGGGAGGACGAACAGTTGACCACCTGATCAGCAACACACCCGCTCGCTCCTCCCCACCGCACAGGGACCTGGGACCGCTTCCCACTCCCGACTAGTCTGTACCCCCTACTACAGACTTGGGCTTGAGAACACAGACTCTCACTGGACGTAGTGTGTTACTCTCCGGAGGCCCGAACCAGTCTAAATCTTCCGTGTCTCTTGAGTCACTATCCGGTGCCCTGACACGCGATCGTAGAAATATTACTTGCCGGCGGTAGAGAACCCCGACAGTTGGCGCGCCAGGTAGGGGGCTTCGCGTGTCGCTTCACTTCACTAGGGTCCAGATGGCCCACGGCGGCACCCCGTTGGCGCCAGGCGTTCACTAACGTTTCGGCTCTCTCGACTTCGTCTTCAGTGAGTCGGACGAGCCCCTCACCGGGGCCATCTTCGTGCGCCCCGAGCCCATCTACGACGACGGCCCCGACGCGGTCCCTGACGAGAAGCCCGAACCTCCACGCGTCGCGACGGGGGCCACCGCCTACGTCCTCGACCTGCTAGGTGAGGATCTGGCGGCTGCCCTGGGACGGAGCCCGACCCAGGAGCACTTCCGCAACCTTTCCTACATGATCACCAACCTTGCCCTCCAAGTTGGAGGGGAGGAGCAGCTCCTCTGGGACGAGTACCTCGACTACTACGGCGCCATGTACCCGAGGGGACAGCCGGGTCTGCCACCCGATCCGGCGGTCGCCCCGACATTGATGGAA
The DNA here is from genome assembly GCA_004135705.1 of Alloteropsis semialata. NCBI lineage: Eukaryota > Viridiplantae > Streptophyta > Magnoliopsida > Poales > Poaceae > Alloteropsis > Alloteropsis semialata. The sequence continues at coordinate 13,155,074 of CM014277.1, forward strand.
CTCAGCTCCTCCACCTCTCCAGCCGCCAAGGGCGCGACGGACAGGCAGAACTCGTACCCGCGGTTGAGGTGGGCTCCACCAAACTTCGACCCTTCCCGTGAGTGCTTCATGTGCCACACCCCGGACGGGGACGTACAGACTGCGAGCAGCTCGACGAGCGGCAAAGCGGCGCCCAAGGACACCAAGGCGCCACCCAAGAACGACCCCGCCGGCGATGCTCGGCGGACCCGGCTGCGGGAGCTCGACGAGGCACAACGTCAACTCGAGGACGAGCGCGGGCGACTTCACCGTGACCTTGGTAAGAACGCGGATGGAGGGGCCGCCCGCGCGCGCGCACGGGAGGTGCACCGTTACATCGTCATCGACAACAACGCCAACGACGCGCCGGTCTTCAACCGAGCGTCCCAGAACCTCGCAGCGGCTGCTGTCCTGCTCCGTGAACACCCTGAACCGGCGGCGCCTGAAGATCGAAGGTTCCATCAACAGCTTCGCGCGCTTCTGGAAACCGCAGTAGTTAAACAAGCAGAAAGCTCCGCGTCACGCCAGCGGGGCCCCAGGGAGCATGAACTGGAGCAACCTGCATGCCATCACGAGGTCACGGTGAACAGAGACGCCGGGCAACGAGACGAGCACCGGGAGCACCGCCCACACCGAGCCTGCAACAGGCGGCGTGGAGGCCGCTACGACAGTGACGAGGACCGGAGCAGGAGTGCGTCCCCCGACCCCAGGGGGCCGCGCGCTTTTGGACCCCGTATCCTCGGCGCTCACGTCCCTCCGCGCTTCCGAGCTCCAACGACGATGCCCAAGTATGACGGGGACACGAACCCCAGCGTCTGGCTGGAGGATTACCGGCTAGCATGCCATGCAGGCGGGGCGCAGGACGACTACTTCATCATCAAGAGCCTCCCCCTCTATCTCGCTGACTCGGCGCGAACATGGTTGGAGCACCTCCCCGACGGCAAGATCGACAGCTGGGCGCAGCTGCGCGACGCGTTCATCGGCAACTTCCAGGGCACCTACACACGCCCCGGGAACCCATGGGATCTGCGCAACTGCCTCCAGAGGGAAGACGAGACCCTGCGCGACTACATCAAGCGCTTCTCCAAGCGGTGCACCGAGCTGCCGAACACCGCCGACACCGACGTCGTCGTGGCATTCCGATTCGGAACAACTTGCGCGACCCTCATTCACGAGCTAGGACGCAAAAGGCCGCGAACAATCCGAGACCTCCTCGACATCGCCACCGACTACGCCGATGGGGAAGACGCCGTTGCTGCAACCCTTGATCGGCCTCAGGGCAAGGGCAAGCAGTCGGAGGCGGTCGGCGAGGGCGCCTCCGCTCGACCCGACAAGAAGAAAAGGAAGGACAAGCGGAGGCGCGACAGCGGTATGGTGGCGGCGGTCGAGCGGAAGACTGCTAAACCCAAGGGGAACCCGGCGCCAAGGGACCACTTCGAGAAGCTCCTCGAGGCTCCGTGCACCACGAGGGCCCTGTCAAGCACGCCCTGAAAGACTGCAAGCTCATGAAGAGCTTCCTCACCGGTACTCTGAAGAAGAAACCACATGAGAACACCAAAGATGGGACCGGAGGCCCGAACGACGACGATGGCTACCCCAGGGAGGACGGCGCAGTCCTCATGATCGTTGGGGGATCGGCGGCCTGCCCCTCGAGGCGCGACGAGAAGCTGATCCGGCGAGAAGTTTGTCACACGGAGCCCGTGGTGCCCTCCTACCTAAGGTGGTCCGAGGCCCCGATCACTTTTGATCGCTCCGATCATCCCGACCATGTCCCGCAACCAGGAAGGTACCCGCTCGTGGTTGCACCGCTCTTCGGGACAAAACACGTCCACAAGGTGCTGATGGACGGCGGGAGCGGCCCCAACATCCTCTACGTCGAGACTCTCGATGAGATGGGGATCCCGCGGTCCCGGCTACGGCCATCCGCGGCGCCGTTCCACGGGGTTGTCCCCGGGGCGGACGCAATGCCTCTCGGGCAGATCGACCTGCCCATCACGTTTGGGACTCCACGGAACTTCCACAGGGAGACCCTCACTTTCGAAGTGGTGGGTTTCCCTGGGTCGTATCACGCCATCCTCGGGAGGCCGGCATACGCAAAGTTTATGGCTGTCCCAAACTATACGTACCTTAAACTAAAGATCCCCGGACCCAAAGGTGTCATCACGGTGGGGACTTCGTTTGAGCACGCGTACGCCTGTGAAACCGAGTGCTTCCAATTCGCGGAGGCGCTCGTCCGGTCCGAGAAGCTCGCCGCCGAGCCTTCGCCCAGGGACCTGGATATCCCCGAGACCTCCAAGCGTGCTGCGTGCTCCTTTGAGCCAGCCAAGGACGTCAAGGAGGTTGCCGTGGCCAACGATGGTCGCACCCTCCGTATCGGGACGGCACTCGATCCTAAATAGGAAAGCGCGCTCGTCGACTTTCTCCACACAAACCTCGATGTGTTTGCATGAAAGCCCTCGGACATGCCGAGGATTCCAAGGGAAGTCGCCGAGCACAAACTTGACATTAAGCCTGGCGCTCGACCAGTCAAACAGAGGCTTCGACGATACGACGAGGACAAGTGCAAAGCAATCGGCGACGAGCTCAAAAAGCTCCTTAGCGCCGGCTTCATTAGGGAAGTGTACCACCCCGAGTGGTTTGCAAATCCTGTCCTTGTAAAAAAGAAGAATGGGAAATGGAGGATGTGCGTTGACTATACCGGCCTTAACAAGGCATGTCCAAAAGACTCCTTCCCTCTTCCTCGCATAGATCAGGTGGTCGACTCCACCGCAGGGTGCGAAACCCTCTGCTTTCTCGATGCGTACTCCGGGTACCATCAGATCGCAATGAGCCTGGCCGACCAGCTCGCCACCTCATTCATCACGCCTTACGGCACTTTCTGCTATTCGTCAATGCCATTCGGGCTGAAAAACGCAGGCGCCACGTTCCAAAGATGCATGCGTCGCGTCTTTGGCGACCTCATCGGCCGACTGGTCGAGGCGTACGTTGACGACATAGTAGTGAAATCCAAGCGCATCGGCGACTTGGTCCCCGACCTCACGGCGGTCTTTGAAAAGCTCCGGCTGAACAAAGTAAAGCTCAACCCCGAGAAATGCATTTTTGGGGTCCCGAGAGGCATGCTCTTCGGCTTTATTGTATCGGAGCGAGGCATCGAGGCCAACTCCGAAAAGATCTCCGCCATCACCGACATGGGGCCAATCCAGAACGTGAAGGGAGTCCAGCGCGTCACGGGATGCTTGGCCGCGCTCAGCCGTTTCATCGCCCGACTCGGGGAACGGAGCCTGCCCTTGTACCGCCTGCTCAGGAAGTCGGACCACTTCGCCTGGAACGCCGAGGCGCAGCAGGCCCTCAACTCGCTTAAGGCGTCGCTCAAAAATCCACCGATCCTGACTGCCCCGGCGGAAGAAGAGCCCATGCTGCTCTACATCGCGGCGACCATCCATGTGGTAAGCACCGCCCTCGTCGTCGAGCGCAACGAGCCCGAGAAGGTCCAAAAGGTGCAACGCCCCGTCTACCTCATCAGCGAGGTCCTGTCCGACACCAAGGTGCGGTACCCCCAGATCCAAAAACTGGTCTACGCTATCCTCATCACCAAACGAAAGCTCCGGCATTACTTTGACGCCCACCTCATCACGGTGGTGTCAAAGTATCCACTCGGCGAGGTGATCCAGAACCCCGAGGCCGAGGAGAGGATAGCCAAGTGGGCACTTGAACTAATGGGAAAGAACATCACCTACGCCCCCCGAGATGCCATCAAGTCGCAAGCACTGGTCGACTTTGTCGCCGAGTGGACCGAGGCCCAGACTCCCCCAACCTCCATCGAGCACGAAACGTGGGTCATGTACTTCGACGGATCGCTCATGAAAGAGGGAGCCGGCGTCGGCCTTGTCTTTGTCTCGCCTCTGGGCGTGCGCATGGAATACATGGTTCGACTGCACTTCCCGGCCTCCAACAACGCCGCCGAGTATGAGGCCCTCATCAACGGACTCCGTATCGCCCTCGAGCTTGGCATACGGCGTCTCGAGATCCGAGGTGACTCGGGGCTGGTCGTCGATCAAGTGATGAAGGAGTCGAGCTGCGTCAGCCCCAAGATGGCCGCCTATTGCCGGGCGGTCCGCGAGCTGGAAGACAAGTTCCTCGGCCTCGAGCTCAAACACATCCAATGACGGTACAACGAGGCGGCCGACACCCTCGCCAAGGCGGCCTCCAACCGGAAGCCCGTCCCCCACGGAGTGTTTGCCAAGGACCAGCACGCCCCCTCCATCCGGCTAGATGAGGAGCCACCTGAGCCTCCGACGCAAGAGGAAGTGGAAGTGATGGAGATCAACGCAGCACCAGAGCCCAACCTCGAGGATCCCGACTGGAGGATCCCGCTCCTCGAGTGGATCGTACAGGACAAGCTTCCGCCCGACAAGACCGAGGCTCGGCGGATCGCTCGCTGGGCCAAGACTTTCACGCTTATCGAGGGAGAACTCTACAGGCAAGGCACCTTTGGCGTCCTGATGCGCTGCACCCCGATCGACCAAGGCAAGGAGTTGCTAAGGGACATCCACGCAGGAGCCTGCGGGCACCACGCTGCGCCAAAGACACTTGTCGGGAAAGCCTTCCGACAAGGATTCTACTGGCCGACCGCGGTCGCCAATGCCAAAGACATCGTGCGCAGCTGTGAAGGCTGTCAGTTCTACGCAAGGCAGACTCACCTCCCGGCGCAAGCGCTGCAGACCATCCCCATTACTTGGCCCTTTGCCGTATGGGGTTTGGATCTAGTCGTGCCATTGAAAAAAGCGCCCGGAGGCTTCACGCATCTCCTTGTCGCCGTCGACAAGTTCTCCAAGTGGATCGAGGCCAGGCCTATCAGGCGGGTTCGCTCACAGGAGGCTGTCTAGTTCTTCACCGACATCATCTATCGTTTTGGAGTTCCAAACGTGATCATCACCGACAACGGCACTCAGTTCACGGGCAAGAAGTTCCTCGACTTTTGCGACGCTCACAACATCCGAGTGGACTGGGCCGCCGTCAGCCACCCCAAAACCAATGGGCAGGTGGAGAGAGCGAATGGCATGATCCAGCAGGGGCTAAAGCCACGAATTTTCAAGCGTCTCGAGAAGTTCCGAGCAAGATGGGTCGCAGAGCTCCCATCGGTCCTCTGGAGCTTGCGCACTACTCCAAGTCGAGCTACCGGCTGCACGCCCTTCTTCATGGTGCACGGGTCCGAGGCGGTCCTCCCGACAGACCTCGACTACGGCAGCCCGAGGGTTCGAGCTTACGACGACAAAGGGAACCAAGCCTCCCTGGAAGACGCAATCGACCTGCTGGATGAAGCGTGCAGCATCGCCCTACTCCACTCGGCCAAGTACCAGCAGGCCCTACGGCGGTACCACGACCGCAATATCCGAAGCCGGGCGTTCCAAGTCGGCGACCTCGTCCTCCGACGAGTCCAGAGCAACCGCGGTCGGCACAAGCTGTCGCCACCATGGGAAGGCCCCTACATCGTCGACCAAGTCCTCCGCCCGGGGACTTTCAAGCTCAAGGACGCCAACGGACGAGTTCTCTCCAACGCTTGGAACATAGAACAGCTACGTCGCTTTTACCCCTAAAAAGTATTTGTACTTTGTCATTCGCTTACGGTAATAAAAGTGCTCTTCCATTCCGAGTACTTTATGAGCTTGTAGTCGTTTCCCGACACACTCCCCGAGCCCTCTGAGATAAGAGGCGAGTGACCCTTTCCCCGCGTAGGGTCAAATGATTTCGACAAACGACACGATAATTACCTACTACGGCCTGTTAACCACCAGGGGTTCGAAGGCTGGCCCGTCGAAGGGTTCAGCAGCCGCCCCCGGTCACCCCGAGCAAGGGGCAGCAAGGGATGGGTCCCAGCGGCCAGTACCCGGGCGCACGAGCGTCACGGGCATCCCGAACTGCATTCGAGTCTTGATGGAAAGTAAGATCATGGTTTTTCCTCCGATGGAAAGGCAAAGAGCCGCCAGGTCCGGACGAACGGACTCGGTAACTAGATGATCTCGCCACCAAGAATTTGAAGCTGATCACTAGCTAATCCGATCGGAACCCGTCGAGCGGGATGCCGAGGCTTCACTCGAGTTGACCCATTATCAGCTCATACGGACACCGCATTTTTGGCCAGCAAGGCAAAAATACGGCGCGGTCCGGCCCCTCCACCTTTTGCGAAAAAGGTGCATGAGGGGTAACGATGTAAGGAGAAACAGGCTCCTCCACCAGCATCCTGCACCGCGTGGGGTCCCAGGTCACAGAAGGAGGCCTGTGAAAGGCCACGCCACGACAAAATAAGGCCGAGGGAGGGCCCGAGAAGTCTCCACCTCGCCCGACGAGTCCCCGCCTCTCCCGAAGAGCCTCACACTCCCCTGTGGGCTCGCACGCCCCTGCAGCTACGTCGCTTTTACCCTTAAAAGTACCTGTACTTTTCGTTCGCGATAATAAACAAAGTACCGCGCTGTTCCGAGTACTTTATGCGCACGTACGATCGTTTTTCAAAATGCACCTTGCGAGTTCCCAAAACATAGCGGCAGGCGACCCCTTCCTTGTGCAGGATCGCCCACCGCTCGGGGGCTCCACCCGGGGCCTGGTGCCCCTCCTTTTTTCGCAAAAATTCGACAAGTGATCGCTCCCGCGCGCGATCAAGCGGTATACTTTTGCGCTTACGAGAAAGAAACATCAGCTCGAGTGGCTTTACGATCGCGCTTGTCCAAGTTTTGAGTGCTTACGCCCCCGCGGCTACGGCGCTGACTTGCGGGCAAAATCCAAGTCCTCGGACCGACGTCTTTTTCCCCGAGAGCAATAAAGGAATCGCCCTGATTAATTGTTGCTCTCAACACATCGTTCTGCTATTTGTCATTACTCAAACCTTCCGAAACTGCTCGTGGGCTGCGAGTCCGAGTGCCCAAACTCCCGAGTTCCTACGCCCCGGCGGCTACGGAACAGAGCCCGACGGGCAGGCTCCCGCGCCTGACCATCTTGATCTATGACCCCAAAAGCATTCGGAAAAAAATAAAAATGGCAAGCAACAGATGGAAACATGCGTTTTTCAAGCAACAACAATTACCCTTCAAAGGGGAGTCAAGTTCATTGCATAACACAACGACTAAGTCCTCTACTTCTATCCTATTCCAGCCCGAGATCCTTCAGGGCGGCGGTAAGCACCTTCTCGGCAAATGAGGAAGATTCGGCTTCAATCTCATCGTACTCGTCCTCCTCGTAGCCGGGGGCCCACCCACCTTGTAGGGACTCCCGATCCATGGTCGGGTAATGTGACAAGAACATGGCAATGATTTTCCATGCCACGCTCCGAGCAAGATCCGAGGCCTGCGCCCGAGTCCTCCCTGCAACAAGGGCAAGGCGGTCCATCAGGGACGGGCCGTCGCCGACGTTGAGCTCCTCGAACAGGTGCTCGACGGCCTGGACCAGAGCCTGATGGACCTCGGACTTCTTCTCGAGGGCCCTTTGGCTCTGCTCGGCCCCCTCCCTAGACCTCTGAAGGTCCTCGATAGCTCCTGCGGATAGTTCTTCGTCAGAGTAATCTCACAGGAAAGGGAGCAAAAGGAAGGACGAGCAGAAACACGATACTTACTGGCCAACTCCGCCTTCAGGTAGTTGCCAAGCTGCACCAACTCCTGATTGGCGGCAAAGGCCTTGGCCACCTCGCGCTTCTCCGACTCGAGCTTTGCCTCCAGGTCAACCTTCTGGTTTCGCAGGGCTGCATCGGCAAGCAGGCCTAAGCAAACTCGCGGCCACTCAAGAAAAACAGAAAGCAACCACCCGACAAGAAACGAGGAAGAGTAACTTACCGAGGATCTCTTCCTCCCGCTTCTGGGTGACCTCTCCAAGGCGGGCCCCCTCTTCCTCCGCGGCCTTCAGCTTCCCGGCCAGCTCGACCAACTGGTTGTTGGCCGTCTTGAGGTCAAGGTCGCGGTGCTGGACGTCTGTCTGGAGGTCCACCACTTTCGCCTTCAGCCCCTCGACCTCCCGCACAGCAGTCTCCTTTTCTCGATTGGAGGCGTCGGCGGCCGTCAGCGCCTCCGACACTATCCTCTCGGCCTCCTCCACCTTCGCCTCAAGGGCGGCCTTCTCCTCCTCGGCATCGGCAAGCACCTCCGTCCTGGCCTCCCGGGCCTCGGTCAGCTGGGCCTCGAGCTGCTCCTTCTCCGCCTTCAGTTGCTGAACGGCGTGCCATAGCCCGGCCTCCCGGCGGAGGAACAGGGACTTCTCGGAGCTGCGCTCCATGATTTTCTGAATGAAAGCAGAAAGAGGAGCGGTAAGACACACCCCAAAACAGCGCCAAGACCAGAAGAAGGAAACCCGAGAACTTACCCGTGAAGGCTTAATGATCATCTCGTTAAAGACCTCCTTCATGTTATTGAGGCCCTCCGCGAGAAGATGGCACTGCTCCAGCTCTGACTTGTCGTCGAGCTCGAAGACGGGACTCCCCGGGTTCTGACGAACGTACCACATCAACCGACCCTCGCACGGCAGGTTCGGGTTGTCCTCGATGGGTACGATGGTCTGAAAGCGACGATCCATCGTCATCATCCCCGGAGTCTCCCGGAGAGAGTCCAGGCCCTCGCTCGGGGAGCTCGAAGGCCTCGGGGACTCCACGATCGGCCCCCCACTGGGATCGCCATTGACCCTCCGCGAGCCATCCTCCGGCGAGTCCTCGAGCACGACGACCTCTGGGGGAACCACCCCGGAGGAGGACTCGGGGGCTGCAGCAGCCGCCGCCGGCGGGATGGCGACGTCTTGAAGGGCGCTGGTCGTCCCCGCCTCCGCTTCCTTGGGGCCGGCCGCGGTGCCCGGAAGGGCCGCGTCACCGAGCAGGGCGACCTCCCCTGCCCCCAGGGTAGCTCGCCGCCTCCTGAGGGGAAGGAAGGGCCGTCCCCGCCAGCTGTTGCTCCAGCTCGGCTTGGAGCGCCACGACAGCCGCCTCCGGGGGAGCGACCTGTGCGACAACCAGGCCAGTCGGGAGTGCCCCACCCGGGCTGTCGCCGTCTCCCTCCGCACCTTCTCCTCAACGGAGGGCGTCACTCTCCGTGTCGCCTCCTCGGCCTGCTCCGCCGCGGGCTCCGGTGTCGCCCCCTCGGCCTGCTCCGCCGCAGGCTTCGGCGTCGCTTCTTTGGCCCGCCCTGTCACGGGCCTCGGCGTCAGCGCTGCCGAGCGCAGCTTCTTCTTCGGCGCCACCTCGAGCGGATTGTCGGCCCGACTGGCGCATCACAGGTCGAGGAGCCCGGCTGAGAAAAAAGGCAACTACGAAAACAAGAAACTACTCGAGAAAGACAGAGCAGTACTCACCTCGACGAGATGGTCCGGGTCCGCTTGGAACTTGTAGGCACCGGGCCCCTCGGGGACGAGGGCCTCTTGGACCCCGCGAGCGCCGTCGGGGCGGGGGGCGCCTGCGTGGTCTCGGCGCTCCTGCCCAAGTGGGGCGCCGCCTGGCCAGTCGGGCCTCTTCCTTCAACCGGGGATGGATCCGGCCGCCCCGTCGTGGCCCTCACCGGGGCGGAAGGGGCCTGCGCCTCCACCGCGGGCGACGCGGGCGAGGCCCTGCCCCCAACAGTATCTGCCCCTGCGGCAGGTACGGGCGTCCAGGGCGCGTCCCGCCCTCCGCTCTGCGCCCGTGTTGTTTGAGGGGCTGGCGGCGGCCGCCTGTCGTCTCGCGGCGCGGACCTTTTGGGGGAGCGCGACGCCCCCGACGACGAACCGCCCTTGTGGGCGCGCTCCGACAGGTCCCGGCTCCGGCTTCTCTCTCGACGGGGGGAGGCCGTGTCCCGTCGGGAACTCTTCCCCTCCTCGGACGCATGACGGGTGGACGGAGGCGTGCGGCCGCGCCTCTCGCGCTGGCTGTCCCCGGAGGACCGTTGATGCCGGCTCGACTGGGAACTTTCGCTCCTCCCCGCGTCCGGCAGAGGCGACCTCCCTCTTCCGCTAGGCCCCGGTTGCTGCGCCGAGGGCGAAGCTGTCACCACGGCGACCGCCCTGAGCTTCGCGGGGGGCGCGTCCGCATCTTCATCCTCCTCGTCGTCCTCGCTCCTCGAGTCGGGGTCCTCATCCTCGGAGACCCGCTATCCCCTTTTCCTCCTCTTGGCCCGCTCGACGTTCCTCTCCCGCTTGGCCACCTCACGCATCTTCCACTTCTCCCGGCGGTCCTTCTTCGCCTTGGCCCGTTCGGCCTCAGCCCGATTCTTCGCCCTGTCCTCGGGTAGTGGCGGCCGGGAGCAGCCGACATCCTCGCTCTTCACCTAAAGGAACTCGGTGTTAGAGGACGAAAAAGCACTCGAGATTGAATCCAAGACAGGAGGAAGAGCACTTACGATGGCCGTAGTGTCGGCGTGCGGAAGCATTGGCAGGAGATCCGGCGACGGGTACTCGAGGCCCAACCTTCCCACCGCTGCCACCACTCGGCGCCGCACCTCGGCCTCCGAGGGCAGGGGGACCGCCGTTACTGTCCCCAAGAAGGGGGCCTTGTCCGGGGTCATGCGCCACATCGGGAGCGCGCGACGCATCAGCGGCACGATACCTCTCGAGAGGTACCCACCGATGACCTCCGCCAGGGACACGTTCTCCTCCCGGAGTCGGGCGAGGGCGCCCCAGGCGTTCTTGAGGAGCTTTTCCTGGAGCCTCTTCTCGGGCCCATACGCCTACGCATCGGGCGCCTTCTCGAACGTCCTACCGGTGTACTCCGGGAGGGGGGTTCTTGGAGTCGTTCTTGAGGTAGAACCACCCGGGGTGCCAACCCTTATTCGAGCTAATCAGGGACCCCGGGATGTAGTCGCGCGACCTCCCCTGCTTCATCTTCAACCCGGCGCACCCTATCGTCGCAGGGGCGCCACCCTCGGCGGTGTGCAACGCGAACTTGAAGAAGTACCTGAAGAGATCCCAGTGGGCCTCCATCCCCAGGTACCCTTCGCACAGCGCCACGAACGCCGCCATCTGCTGCACCCCGTTGGGGTTGATGTGCTGGAGCTCCAGCCCGTACTCGTTGAGCACGGCGCGGATGAATCTCCCCGCGGGGACGGAGAACCCACGCTCGTGGAAGGCGACGAAAGAAACGACATACCCGGCCGGCGGCCGGGGGAAGTCCTCCACGCCCGGCCTCTTCCACTCCTCGGCCTCCGTCAACGGCGGGAGCGAGCCATCACTCACGAGCCCCTCCAGCTGCCTCTGCGTCACTCTGGAGCGCTCCCATGTCGACATCGCGAGGTCGCTCGACGAAGAGGACGCCAGCCGTGGGGGGGGATTCGGTCTCTCCTTCCTCGGAGGAGCGCGAGCGCGGCGGCGGCGGAAGATGCGAGAAGGCGAGGAAGACGAAGCGCGCGACAGAAGGCGAAAAGCCAAGGCAAGGAAAACCCCTGGCAGCCGCGGCGCAAGGCTATAAAGAGGGGAAGACGGGCGAAACGGGGCGGCGGCGTTAAATGCGCGGGCCCACATTCGGCGCGTCGCGACGTGCGCACGTCGCTTCGCCTGACGACCTGAAAAGGCGCGCCCACCCTCCACGCGGCGGAAAAGCCGGCCAGCGCCTCCACGCTAGGCCCATGCTCGGCCCACCAACGGCCTAGTCACGGCCCAACAAGCTCCGCGCCCCCGACGAGCTCCATGCCCCCGACAAGTTTCAAACCTTACGCGCCCCCGACAATCTCCAAGACAAACTACCCGGATTCAAAGCCTTAACAAGAGCATCAGCTCTTCCAAAGGCTCGGGGGCTACACCCGGCGGGTGCGCTCGCGCGCCCCCACTGGAAGAATCATGACTCACCGCTCCTACACAGCGGCTGAACCTGGGCGCGAGTCCCCAACTCCCCCCTAGGCTCGGGGGCTACTGACGAGGGTCCAGATCAGTGGTACCCGATCGAGCCCTTAATCTACGATATGACGATAATCAACCCTTCGAAAATTAAAAGCCGAGGACCCAAATCAAGCAGATCCTCCACGCCCAGATAGCTCGGAGGTCGCCCGAGGAGCCTCCGATTCGCCCGAGGAGTCTCCGCCTCCGAGTGGCCTCCGATTCGCCCGAGGAGTCTCCGCCTCCGAGTGGCTCCCGATTCGCCCGAGGAGTCTCCGCCTCCGAGTGGCCTCCGATTCGCCCGAGGAGTCTCCGCCTCCGAGTGGCTCCCGATTCGCCCGAGGAGTCTCCGCCTCCGAGTGGCCTCCGATTCGCCCGAGGAGTCTCCGCCTCCGAGTGGCTCCCGATTCGCCCGAGGAGTCTCCGCCTCCGACGAGCCCCCGCCTCGCCCGACTAGACTGTTCGGCTCCATCTCGCTTCGGCCCATTCGGTGCCGTACCTACTTGGTACCCGCCGTGTCAGGGAATGATGGGCATCTGTCCTTCGCCACGACAGCCACAGGAGCGCCCGTCCCGTCGGAGGGAGTATACTGTAACAATTATTGGAGGGAGTACCGTATATTGCAATCATAAATACTTTGACATATCACCTTGTTTACTGAGATAGGATATCGTTTTATAAGAATCTACCTCCAAATATTCGGGAACAGAGAAATCTCTGGGTTTTACCACGGATTACCAAATATTCGGGAACCTCCGTGGTGTTTCAGCCAGACAGAAATTCAACCTCCATAACTGTTTCCAGACCATCTCAGTTTGTCACTGAATTTGTGCTGAGATAACGTGTTGTGATTCAAGAATTCAGTGAATTACATATTTATAGAGGGGAGAATGAGATTGGGGCTACGGAAGCTCCCCTGATCTCATTCACGAAGCCACGATCGATCTGATCGTGGGGGTCTTTCTTGCCGCCGCCGTTTCCTTCCCGCGCGCGAGCTTCTCTTCCTCTTTCGAATTCGAAATCTTGGCGCTGATCAGAAAGTTCGTAACAGTTTCAACTTGTTTTGGTTTAACCTGTACAAGTTTCCCGCCAGCCATCCGACGGCTACACTTCAAAGCTCTGCGTCCGACACTGGGCGGTCGGTCATTCCTATCCGACATCCGTCCGACTAGTGCAAAGGCGCGCACTCTGCCTGTGCCAACTAACATATAGCCTCACAGATCTCCGTCTGGTTACTCCAGCAATGCAAGCGCCGCCGCGTCGACCACCTTGGGCCGGCCGGCCATCGTTCTGAGTGCCGGTGGGGGCGCGTACCTGTCGATGCGGCCGCTTCTCCGTCGTGCGTGGTCCACCCACGCACCCACACCCTCCGATCGGTGATAGAGACCTGGTGTGCCTGGTGGACAGCGTGCAGCAACTCGATTGCTCATTGCCGCCGCTATGTAGCGTAGCTGCAGAGCCTTCGTTTCAACTTGGCCATATAGATCGAGATAGATTTGCGCCCGTTTCAACTACTGCTTGTAGCTGCTAATGATCTGATGCATCAGATAGAGTTGAGACCCACCCATCGGTAGCTTGCCTGATAACACGTGTGCGTGCACGTTGCGTTAATTGGGCATACATAGCACATTAATATCACACCGTAGCACTGCCTTCCTATGTATTTCTTTGCTATTTCTTCCTTCCTAAATAACTTGTCACTGTTGACTTTTGTTTATAACATTTGATTGTTCGTCTTATTCCAATAATTAGCACAAATATATGAAATAATAAGTTAATTATGTTTAAAGTAGCTATCGTGATAAAGTAAGTGTAATTAAGAAAAATGGCCCCATAGGCCATTATATTATCATTTTGGTGATTGAATGGCAACATAGTCATTGCGACTAACAAGTTTGTCAAGTACACATTTGTTAGATGTTAGGCCCCAAAGATGAAATCCATAGCATAGTAAATAAACTAGAAAGAATTATTTCAAGCATCCAAGTTATGGTATCGGCAAAAGAAAGCAAAAAAGAGGCTTCGGTTGGAGAAAACCAGCAGAATTTCTACACGCAAGATGATACAATGATTGGAACATACCATCAGCAGAGTAGACGGCGTGTAGCGTTTGCTCAGACAGTGTGATCTTCTACATGGCAAATGATTTGGCGTAAACACGAGGGACATTTGAAAAAATCTACAGCGTGCACTGATGAGGGTAGCATGTCGATTAAACACAATACACAATTTGCCGTGATTCACAAGAGAGCCCATGTCGTGTACGGCCCAAAGTTGCCACTTCTATATCGCCTCCATAGTACCACCTCCGTTCTAAATAGTTAGTTTGTCCTAAGTCAAAATTTTCAAACCAGGTTTATAGAAAAATAGATGAATTTCTATAAAAATTCAAACAACATTCATTAGATACACCATGATCATATATATTGTAGATGTCAATATATTTTCTATAAAATTTATTTTTTTGACTTAGGATAAAACTGAGACACCTCATAATTTGTAACGGTGATTGTAGAAACATAAACATCAGCGTGTTGTAGGTGTTCAGTCAATCTTTAAAATTTATGAACACCGCATAAGGTTATTTAGGTAGTCGAACCATGGATTTCCAGTTTTAACACCGTCGAACATGGTACATTATTGTAATCTTGATCCCTAAATTATATATATAGGGCAATTTAAAATCATCAAATAATTTCTAGTGAAAGTATTGGGGTGAAATTAATGCACCTCGTTATTAGCAAATTTTATGTTGTTGGTACCCTAATAAAAAAGTAAAATAAGCCAGACAGACAGTATGTACCGGGTACCATATTCGGGGACAAACTACACATGCTTGCACGTTACATAAACGTTTCCATGTGTTTGGACAGTTACAGGTGTCTTATAGCCTAAGCTGCAGGCAGCATCCAACACATGGTGGTTTTCTTCGTGTTTTGTCATAAAGTGAGGCCGGTGATCGCCGTCACCATGCATGCATCATGTGCCTGATCGATCGACCAAGCTATACATCTACCTTTAACGTGCTCTGTTCAAGCGGAGATAAGGAATATGATGTCCATATCTCATTTTATATAAGCACATATACGTACGGTAACGAGATGTCATCTAGCAAAATAACAAGGAACATATGTGAGGCATCATTTTATTTTATACAAAGGTTGGATTGGTACCGTAAAAAACATAGTTGCACCGTTTTGAGCATAAACTACTACTTGATTTGCTAGTACTTTACCAAAACAAACGTTTGCATGCGTTTGGATAGACATACATACATGTCGCTCTAGGTAGC
>CM014277.1:13173987-13192419 GCA_004135705.1 Alloteropsis semialata
ATCTAAGGTGTGGAATGTTTAATATTAAAGAAGTGCAACATCAATTAGTTTGTGCACCCTAAAATGTTATTTTTGCTTATATTATAAGGAACATAATTTTTAAATGTTTTACACTTCATATATGTTGCCATGGAGCAGTTTTGGATTTTTTTTTTGAAATGATTTGCTATTTTCTAACTATTAAATGAATTTCTAGGTAATTATTCTTAGTAATTCTAATTTGAACTACATGTCTCTTAACTAGCTCTTACCAAATACTAGAAAAATAGTATCTAAGGACATATGCTCTAGTTTAGATCAAATTGAAAAATTTATATAAAAATTCAATAGGTTTGCTATGGATAATTCACACTTTAATTTACCCCTTTACTTGTAATAATAATAATAATATCAAAAACTTATCCAAAAATTATAAAAATTGTCATGGAGTCCTTTTACTGGTATATAGCCTTCTCATAAAAAATTCAACGCATTTCAAGAAAGTTAGACTATACATTGTTCATAAACACATACATCTCACACACTCTTTTTATATATTTTAAGCCAAACTTTGATGTTTGTACATTCTAAAACTTATTTTTGCTCATATAACATATAAATATTTTTTACATGTTTTGTACTGCATATAGGTTACCATGGAGGAGTTCAAGAGTTTTTTTGAAATGATTTGTGATTTTTTATGAATTAAATGCATTTTTAGCACTTAATAAATCAATTTTTGTATGATTATTTTTTATTTTTAATTATTTTTCTAATATTTTTCTGGGAAGTATGTGCATATAAGGAACTACCACAAAAAGTTTCAACCTAATTGGATCAAAGGTGTGGCCTCTAGAATTTGTTTAAAGTTTGTCAGTTTTAATAAAAAAGGAATGCATCACTCACTCATTCACAAGTAATGGTGTGATACAGGGGTAAGGTAAGGGAACCGATTGTGAAAAGCCAATTTTCAACGCCACTTTATCAGCATCACTTTTGAAAACCGGTTGCGATAGGGCCAACCGAACCGGCTGTGATAAGCCCTGTGTAGTAGTGCTGGCTGTCACTTCCTCTCGGCTTGACCCCCCGAGACCCTAGCCGGGAGCGCGGTGCTAGCACACCAGCGCACAACGTTCTTTTCCCACACATGTGGACTCCGTGGAGGCACGTCTGTTGTTGCTGTTGTGCTAATTGGCTACTGTGCCATGAGGCTATTGTTGGGGTGAGGACGAGGAGGATATAATCGTGATCGGCTACTTCATCTATATATACCGACGCACACCTACACTGGACCGGCTGCTCCAACTCTTCTTTCGTTGTGCTGTGCGTCTAGTGGCAACGAGTCGTGACCTCTTTACTTGCAAGTTTCCTGGGTGATGCGATAGATATAATGCTAAAGTAGTCTACCCGTTTCCCTTTGCATCCACGCATATGTCGTACCACGATAAGATCAGACCTCTCCGCAACTAGAAATATATAGTATGCTATCTGCACTACAATTATTGTTGCAACTAAAGCTCAGCAAAGTAACATGTGGCATGTGTGAAGAAGGAGGGATCAATGTAGTGCATGGCCGGGGGAATTTGCAGCTGATCAATTAATTGTAAAACACCGTGAATCTACTTATGGCCAAACTCTCACGTGGAAGTGTATTTCACATGTATTACACTTCCATCATCATTTTGTGTCGTCAAAGGGTTCCCACGGGTGCTATTTATGAATCAATAACGATTATAAGCCAAATCAGAGACCAACACATTAACTTCATCAGAACAAACGACATGGACAACAACCAACCGAAACTAGAACACTAATGTGCCGGTTTATTACATCAATGACATGCAAGGAACCAGCGATATGGCCACATGATGAAATGGATTGTGAAGATATGGTAGAAATGAATGACATTATTTTTTTTTGGAAGCAATATGGTTAGGTCAAGCATCGTTAACTATAATGTACTCCCTCCATTTGAAATTACTAGACTTAATTTTGTTTTGATAGAACACGACTTTGACAAAAAAAACTAATCTATCAATTATCTCATTTGTTCTAGCCACCCTTTTTAAAATTGTTCTCTACATGATGCAACAAAAAAAGGTGGATTAATTTAAAAGGCGCCCACGAAAAGAATGTATTGATTCCATTTTGTGTGGAATCTTTTGTTTTGTATTGTGTGCATGATAACCTACTTCACCTTGCTGCTTTAATCCATCCATGCACCTAATATATTCTCATATATATCTTTGAATTGATGCCTAAATTTTATGCTTCTTGCATTGTGAGGTACTATACATGCTACATATGGTTCCATATTTCGTATACCTGATTTAGTCATCGTATAGTTAATTCAATGGTTAGGTCTAGACCATTAGCAAGGCAATTAGCTCTCAAAACTGATCAGTGAAGAATCTTGTATCATATATCTTGAATGGGTATCAAAGCATTGCCTTGCATTGTGAAACAAGGGAAAAATCAAGCAGCACATCTTTGTGCAAAATAAATGTACAGGGGCCTCATACTGATGCATGGTTCTTATTGCTCACTAGTGCTTTTCATCATCTAATCTGTTATCGATCCAATTTATAATACAGGAGTGATTGTTTGAGAGAGACTGAGATGGATATGCCTTATAGCTATGTGGACACCAGATCCGAACAACTTTAGCTAATGCTTGTATTAGATTTAGAGATCAAATGTAATGTGGTATCATGCATCAGCATGCCTTGGAAGTAGCATAGTTGTTGTGATATATATTGAGTAGGCAGCATGATCATGCAGAAAAGCTGTGTTGGTTCATTGGTTGGAATTATTATATTTAAGGATACGAGTTGCTTCTTTGTTACTGCAATGTGAATCTGCTAATCATAGCGGCTCCTACGTATGATCTATCTTATTTCTGGTGTATAAAAATTGCTAAATCAACACCTAACCAAATAAACCATTTTCGACCCTAGAGTGAGGAAACCATGCGTATATGATGTCTCTGAGAAGTTAAAACTTTTTCTATAAAATAGAAGTTTCTTGTGTAAACCTTGTTTTCCCTTTCTGAGGGGAATTTGTCTTTCCATACCACTTTCAAAACAAGCTAGGAATAATGCCAAATGGTAGAATGTCCTTATCAACAAGATAAAGAAAAGGGCATCTAGTACAAACAAAACTAAGAAAAGAGCATGATGATCAACTACAAACAAGGACAGATGATGTATATAAGCACGATCAGGATCATGATTTGTAGAACTCATATGCTTGCAAAAAGGCAATTTACATGAATAATTAAATGGATGGTCAAGCAAAGAACATGGTCCCAGAAAACCAAAACCTAATTTTATATTTAAATTAAAAATTTAAGATATTTTATTTTATTAAACAAACACCAGATTCTGCATAGAGCTGGGAGCTAGAGCTCTACCAAACAGGCCCTGAAGATCTGCCGGTACAGTGGACCAGAAGCTCGTAGCAAGAAGCTCATAACCATCCATATGCTGCAACTTTTATATATAAACACCAATTATTCCTCTATTTGTGTTGCTCCCTCCTTTAGATGGAACCACTGCATTGCTCTAATCGGCCATCGTTAGCCATCCATTAAGCACAGATGCTAGTACTGGGCATTTGGAATGACCAAACTATATTCCATTGGCCATCACCATTATTCGCAGAATCTTATGACACTATCTCCGTCTCAAAATACAAGACGTAGTCTAACTTTGGTGCTATTTCAAAACTAGCCTTTGACTTTTAATTCCACCCATACTACAATATTAGATTAGAACAAGCATTGCCGTGTGAAAGTGCCAAGTTAGACTATATGAGAACCACTTCATCTAAGTATTACCATATGAAAGTAACCAAGTTTAGACTACAATATTTTTCATTCTAAAGTAGCCCTCTAAACTTCATCTGAATGACCCCACCTTTGGCACTATGAAAAATAATCTAAAGAGCTGGCAGTTGGTTGTGATTGCTGAGAGTAGTGAAAATGATATAGTCCCGTTTCTAGCCCAGCCATCTAATGTGCAGATGCCGAGCACAAAGCTAGATAAGATAAGATGGTGTGCAAAAGCAAAGGACTAAGAGTGCAATACTGTATTGCACCAAATTAAACATGGGACGTCAAAGCTAGATAAGATAAGATGGTTTGCTGCCTCATCTATTCATCAATAGATTGTCGATCGATCGAGCTCTTTCACGCATAGGCTTTTTCCTCTCTCTCTCTCTATATATATATATATAGGTGTGTGGCCGATCTGCCATCCATATGGCGCCCCTACGACGCTCTAGCTTTGAAAATGGAAAGGATGAGGGCACAGTATAGCCATGCTTGTGGAAGCACGCTCTGCACGATGTGTGGTCGTGTGGATCGAACAAATGTCACAGAAAAGTATCAGCAAAGTCGACTCACTTTATCTATGTTTTCGACAGAGGAAATGCCTACAGCTGGAGTGTTACATTTGTTTTCTTGATTACAATTTGTCTAGGTTTAGCTCTCTCAATTGCCTATTTAGATACTCCATCTCTATTTCTGAATAATTATATTTAGAACAATCTAATTATACAACTTGTGTTTTTTGACACTAGATACATATTGCATATGAGCGGATTATGTTAGTTGTGTGTGGCTAAGAAGGATACATATATAGTACATGTCAGGTTTGCCATGTCCATAAGATGGGTCAAAAAAAAGTCAATATAGCCAACGGGCCCACTTCTTGTGCTCCTATGGGCTATGGGCCTATAAGGCCACGCAAAGCCACGGAGTCTTGCTTTTGCATACTCCTGTCTGTGGGACCAGCACTCCTCTCACGATCGTGGAGGCGGTGCCACGTGCCAGCTTGAATAATGGGAGGCCAGGTGAAGCTCTCGCGCTCAGTGGTCTAGACTCTAGAGAATATGCGATGTCCAAACCAGACATGCAACTCTTCTCTTTTCTAGAAATGAAAAAGAAATGCTACTCTCTTTTCTTATTAAAGAAGAACCATATGGGAAAAAGTGTTCTACTGAAAGAGAGAGCGTGTGCAACATGATTCTACAAATCCGAATATACAGCCTAAAATGATTGTACATGCACACCATGCACATGGACGGGGATCTGAGATGTTCCTTGATGCATTCCGGTGTTCCAGAGATAGTCTGAAAAGTTAACACGTACTGTGAACAGGCATACACAGAATGTGCATGCTCTAAAAATAAGATTTGATCATAAACATTAAACTCTAAAACACTACTCGTACGTATGCGGTTGATTGGAGAGGGGCCCTTGTCTTAAGGTTTACACCATCCCAAGTTCCCAGGACTTGGATCACTGCAACATCTGTCGTCTTTGGCAAGGCTGAGCACACTCGAGCTTGAAAGACAGCTCTATATCAGACAAAAAGCAAGTTCCAAAACAGGGTCAACATGCAAGCACAACAGTGCAGGGCTCCATCCATGTACAGAATATATAGATGCTTCTCTCCTAGCTTAACATGGGTATGGGTAATTTGACTAGCATTATTCTGAGCCGCAGATCACGCACAGCAGGAAGACACGTCCCATCTGCTTCTTTTGCACCGCCATTTTTGCTTTAGCAAAAGCAAAAGGACGAGGCCAACAAGACGTGGCAGTGGCACCAGCTCAAGGCCTCGTATCTAGAGGTTTTTTACGATGCCCAATACTACTACTCAGTGGTATCACTACTACAAAAAACGTTTGTAGGGGCGGGTAAAAACACGTTTCTAGGGGCGGCGCCGAAATCCGCCCCTGCTTTTGGCTGCTAAAAATGGCCATTTGCAGGGGCGGGTTAGTAGCCCGCCCCAACAAACGTATTTCCAGGGGCGGACCATGCCATTACCCGCCCCTGGAAACCATCTTCAGGGGCGGACCATGCCATCACCCGCCCCTGAAGATGGTGTTTTCAGGGGCGGGTCATGCCATCACCCGCCCTTGAAGTTCTTTTTGCCGATCAGTAATAAATCGGAAAAAATAGCAAAAAAAATTATTTTAATGTGGGAAGGACTCCAACCATCCAAGCCATCAAGTCGCAAGTCGCGCAATTTTTCGCGTAAAATTCGCGCGCTCCGCGGCTGGTGGGATTCGAACTCACGACCTCTGCCTCGCGCGTAGCCTCCTCTACCACTGCACCACACTCTCACCTGTGACTAGATGTTGTTTTGGTTCCTACCATATTATACGAAACCGAGTGTAAATTGCTTGTTTAAGGCCCTAAACGATTTCAAATTAAAAAATTGTCAACTACAAAGTTTCATAACTTTTTGAAATCTACAAGTTTCATTTTGGTAGTTTCTCCATCCGAGGTCGTTTACAGAATTTGAATTTTAAATTTGAGAACATTAAAATTTAGTTTTCGTTGACAAGATGATTTCAAATGAAAAAGTTGTCAACTACAAAGTTTCATATCTCATTGTGATCTACAACTTTTATTTTGACTGTTTTTCCATCCGAGGTCGTTTGAAAAATCTCAAATTTCAATTGAAGAATTACAAACATGCATTTCTAGGGGCGGACCATGCCATGACCCGCCCCTAGAAATGCATTTCTAGGGGCGGGTCATGGCATGGTCCGCCCCTAGAAAGAGCAGCATTTGTAGGGGCGGACCATGCCATGACCCGCCCCTAGAAATGCATCTATAGGGGCGGCCCTTAGCTACAGTAGCGCGCGCGCATTTGTAGGGGCGCGTCGCCTCAAAGTCCGCCCCTAAAAAAAAACCCCTGGCTCTTACAAATGTTTTTTGTAGTAGTGTATAGAGTATAAAGGAAGGACAATTTGGTAATCTCTTTTCGTTGACAAATTTTTTCCCTTGCTTCCGTCGCGGGTGAGGCTGGCAAATGTGAATGTCTTGACTATATTAATAGAAATATTTATAATTGTGCCATTATAATATTTTTAATAATATTATATTTGTGCAAATAAAATTTCATCGTAATATCACATTTGTGCAATTATAATTTTTTTCCATAATACCCATACTAGGTTATACTACCGACCTATACCACCTATACCACAGGTCAAGTTTTCACCAGTATATAAAAATTCTGAGCCGTCTGATTCTTTCATACTAGTCTATTTTTATTATGGTACGGTATAGGGCACCGTAAAAGAGCTCCGTATCTGTCGCCGAATCTCCTGGACGGAAGGCGGTATTATTTGTGCTTGATGTAGAATTTGCAGTGAGCGTGAAACCATAGGCTTTTCTTGGTGCGTGCATGGAACCATAGAATGATGGATGGATCAGGCCCCGTATATACAGTAGCAGGTGCAACATGGGCGACGGCACAAGATCCCCAACATGTGCATCATCCATGCATATACACTGGATGTGCAAGTTGCTAGATCTGTGCTGATTGTGACTCATTGCTAAGATGGATTATGAGACCTATGCAGCGTGGCTTGCATTCTTAGGGTATGTTATTAAAGGTTTAATTGTAACTTCTATTTAGCGTTGTTTCTTTCCTTGCCAAACATGAGACTAATTATGGTCCCATGTGGATATTTACTATTGCTCTTGAATTGTCCAGGTACAATTCAATTTAGATTTTTTGTACCAGCTAAACAAGGCTACTCTCAATAGGGTTTCAGCATTGATGAACATCAGTAATTTTGCTGACTTGACAAAGTGATTATGAGAAGAGAGTATAAGGAGTTTCATTAAGTTCCCAGTCTTCGTAATGGTGCAATGAATGTGTGCACTCAGACTTACCTAATGAGTACCAAAATGGTTGTGTTGGCAATTCTCAAATCAAGTGCCTAAGTTCACATTTTGAGCGTGACCTCATAATTATTGAGGCCCTAGGATTGACATAATAACTATAGTCCATGATAGTATAGAGTCTAAATAACCAGGTTATTGACATATTATTTATATCCAAACTCCTAGTACAAAATATCTAGATTAGATGTTTTGTATACAACATATTTGAGTGACATATTTATATATACAATATACCATGATATCACAACCACATATGTTATAGTGTGGGAAAGGTAGTAGGTGTGCAATGTAGTAGAGGATAGCCATCTAAAGCGAAATATTAACTACTTACACAGAAGATGAATATTAATACCTACCTTCATGTATCAATCCCGACCTCCAACTCTTAAGTCCTACAATATATCTTGGGATGTATCACATGGTTGGTTGACATCGTATAGTATTATCAAAGTCATATGTTAAGTATAGGAATGGTGGGCTCGTAAATTGCGGTTCTTCACTAGCACATCTACAAGTCCAGACATCACAAACACTACAATAGATATGCCATTTTATGGTAATTTAAAAATGTCTATAAAGAGATCCAAAGAAATACATATTAAATCAAATATATCTAACGGTTATCATCTTGCTAAAACTGATCAAAACTATATACTATGAATATATAACTTTTTGTAAAAATATATTAAAAATATGCCCAGTGTGTAACACCCCAGGAAAAACTCTAAGCCACACCGAAGACTGTGAGGGAGAAGTTTTTGATAGCATCTCCCCTAAAACAGGGACATCGCGAAAATAACAATACGAAGATATATGCAAAAGAATATATAAAAAACACTTGAACACACATGAAAGATCTTCACAAGACATTCAACCAATTAAAGGGGCACTAAGAAATCTCAGTCATCACAAAGCAAGCAAGCAAAGGCTTCATAAAAAGGAGCTTTATTATTACATCACAACACTAAGTTTTTAATCAATGAGAAATGTGTGACATGCTGCTACTTCCCACCCCTCAAGCAAAGCATCCATTCAGCTACTTCCCACCCCTCAAGCAAAGCATCCATTCAGCAAGTACCTGGAAGACACACAAGAGTGAGATATAAAATCTCAGCAAGTAACCAGCTTTAACAAGCTATATAAACTACAAGCTTGTTGGCGGCACTTAAGCACACCAATTATGGACCGCAAACGCATGGATCGGTTGTAGCTTTTCCCTTAGAGTATCCCCCAAGGTTTTATCAATTCGTGGAACAAGTGTATTGCTACGCTTAACTAAGCACTAATCTCGTTGATTGAAAGCTCTTTATCGAATGATGGTGTGTATGAGTAAAGAACTTAATCTAATCTAAGATAAAGAGAACAACGTAGAGAGCAATGATATGGAGAGAACAAGATATGTAGAATGCTTGTCCAAGGGATCTAGGATCATTTAAAGATGTAACCACCGAGCAAGAACGAACCGATCTAATTTATCAAAAGTAAAGGTGCACCAAGCTCAACCCTTTCCCTCCCACGTACTGTCACTACACGAGGGTAATCCGTGGTTGAACAACAAGAGCACAAGATTGTCGATGTATTCTAGGTATGCAAGACTACAAGCGATGCATCCCCAAAGCAAAGTCATCCGACTATTAGATTAAAAGCACCAACGACAAGAATATGATAGCAAAGATCCAAAACAAAGGTTCGGCGATTACAACTTAAGATCTCCCTTCAACCCCAAGGACAAACAAGGACTTTACCCCATAATGTTACACATTGTAGCGCTGAACATGGTGTAGAATCCTCTGAAGTAGATGTAGATCGATGGGAAAGACGATCCGGAGGAGGGAAATCCCTACGCCGGGGCGGCTAGGGGGTGTTCTTCCTCCTCTCGAGCTCTGCCTTGCTTGCTCCCTTGTAGATCCAATCCGTCTTGTTCTTGATCTTGTGGCGGCGTTGGAGGGACCTTGTTAGGGTTTCCCGACATCGCCCCTCTCTCCGAATGCGGCTCCCTCTCTTTGTTGATTCTCCAGAATAATGGATGCTTGATGTGGTCGACCTTGGGGGCTTTTATAGGCGGCTCTGGAGCTTGGCGGCGGGCATCCGACTAGGGTTTCGCACCAACTTCGCACTCAAGAAAGATGGGGGCGTTTGGGCCCAAAAATGGGCTGGGCCGGCCGGCCCAATAGGCTCTGTGCCGGCCGGCCTAGGCCCTTTTTGGCCCCTCTCGCCTCCATCATTTGCGTGCAGGTCCTCCTCCACGATGCTTGTTCATGTGTGCACTTTGTTCCATGTCCAACCCCTCCAAATATATCGTATTTCCTGTCATATCACAACATACTCCAAAATACAACACATATTCAAAAAACGGGGTTATTCTTGTGCCAAGTGGCGGGTTAGTATATGAGTTAGTCCAAAAACACCGCTTAAATGACACCAAACGTGTGACAATAATGAGCGCCAACAAAGCTCATTAAACAACAATTTAAGAGTTGTCAGTGAGCAAAGCTCCTTAATAAATACATAAATCAATCCAATACATAAGTAAATATTAAACCATCATCAAACCTTGGAAAAGAATCACTTCCCACCACCATTGCCAAAATAAATGACATACAAACCAGCAGTACACCAAATGCAAATGTCATGTCTCCTGCCTTCATACTCAACAAAGTATGAAGTTGCATCGTTATGCCCAATAAATGATGTTGTACCGGTACGGTCATGACTATCAAGTGGCGGCATAACTCCTTATGCCATGAAATGCAATGCAATGCGATGCCAAGATAAGTTGGAGATAAATAGTAGAGCATACACCATGTATATATAACAAAAAAAACCCTTATTCTAGTTACATCAACATAAGCAATCAAGTTATGAAGTAAGGATCACGCCATATGTAATACCAGTAGTAAGATGTGCAAAACCTTCATATTGGAACAAGTCATATTAGAACTACTAGCTTTCTAGAATTTAAGGTGAAAGTAGAATAAATAACAAATTAAAGCATGTAGCAACCACCGCTACGTTAACGAAAGAGACAACCACTCTAGTCGCGATCCGGAATGTTACCACCTATTTTGACATAACAATTTCAGAGTACAGTCATTCAAAAATATAAATACAGTAGCTAAAACTTCTACAGCCCAGACTATCAAACTAGCGACAACGGTGAACATTGCAAAGGCTATCTGCAGCAGGGCTGCTTCACCTTTTTGTATCTTTTAATTGACACATACTATGAATGCAAACAGATACAAACTGGAAAGCTAAGTGAAGGACCTACAACTTTGGTACAGACTCTATATTTTTATTTTGACACCAATAGGGGCTATAATACAACTGAATACAGAGTATTGAAATCTGTCTAAACTTTCAGGCTGCATGATACAAAAATCCATATCTCCCAAACCACTTGTCAAAAAATCTGAAATTTCACAATAATGTAGAAAGTTGGTTGTTCTACAATTTTTTAATCATGAGTTCCTAGAAATTCCCTCTCTACGGTCAGCTAAACATAGGTGTGACCATCTACTATCAAATCTGAGCATCCAGAAACAGCACTTGAGAGACAGACCATATCTGAAGATTCACTCCACCAAAAAATACGAAATTTCTACAGTAGGTAGATCCATCCATCCTCTACAACTTTCCTATTGTCAAGTTCTTTAGTAAAAATCATTTCAGTCGCCAAAACCATACGAACAACATCACTATTCAATCTACAGTGCAGCAGAACCCTAGATCGACATTGGAACCACGATTCCCCCCACAAATCCGGTAAGCCCATGACCAAGAAGCATCTAAACTCATCAATTAACAGATCTAAAATGGATTTACCTCACCTTTAGTATTCCCCAAACCTGGGGCCGCAAGATTGAGATGGGAAAAAGCCGATCTACAATGAAGATGCACCTCATCTAGATCTCCTCCTAATCCTCAATCCATTTTTATCCTTTATCCTTGATTATTGCTGCTATAGAGGAGATCCTAGATAGGGGAGGTGATGTAGAGAGGGGAGGAACATTCCTGGGAGAGGAAGGAGAACAGGCACGAGAGAAAGGATGGCTCAAGGAGAAGGATGTTTGCTCTATTAGTTTTTCAGGGGCTGCAAATTGGGCCAAGGGATGAGCTGGTTGGATGAGCTTTGACATAGATTTGTTTTTCTCTAAACTTAGAGTATTACACAGTGCTTCTATCTCCTATGCAGGTATTCATTCAGATCAAGCACCTGCATATATATCACTATAGTATTCAAATAATGAATATGGTGTGCAAAGATCATAGTTCCCAAGACCCATGTGCATGAGTTTTTAAATTACTCATTTTGTTACCACGATTATACCTTAGTGATTAAACTTGCAACAACAAAGTTAGGAAAAACATGAAACCTTTACTTCATATATTAAGAAAATAAATATATCATTGGTTGATAAAAATGTTGATATATGTTAGAATTGCAATAGAAAAATTCGTAGAAATGTATCTTTATAAATTAAATCATGCCTAATCACTGAGCAATTGAAAGATATTTTATATAACAAATCATGTATGCCAATCTTGTTCCAAAAACATTATGATAATTAGATTATCCTGGCCTACCCAAAGTCTTTTTCATAAACACCATATTATAGCTGATACTAAGCTAATGAGTTATCGCACAAGCTTACAAGTAAAATCTGGTTGTAACATTGTGACATGATCAAACTTCTTAGAGTTGAGTCAATATAGCAGGAAAAATCATTTACAAACTGAAGTAATTTGTTTTAACATATTATTATGCATTCAATGACCTTAACCTACAATACTGGAGATCGAGTACCAATTTCAAATGGCAACAATGTTATAAATCATACAGATTTTGTACCCTAGAAATTGCTTGAGAATTTCATACCACAAGCAAGACCTACTTATTATGTATACTTGAGAAATATGTATTGCCCAAAAATTATTATGCAACCAAAATTGACAGATTGTTTGCTCTAAAAAATAAGGAGCACTTGTTGGAACGTAATTGGTAGGGAGTAGTATATCGAAACGTAAACTTGATACAATGCATATATGCAAAGATGTTGAAACATATATAATTGCATTATTATCCATTGCAGAGGGAATAGTTTACTTCTACAATAAGATGGAGCCTGTTGAATAAAGGTACAGACAATTGTTGTCATATGGTGATAAGAACTGATCAAGTGATAAAGCTTTCGCTTGCAGTTATTGTGATTGATGGAGCACAAATCACTCATCAATCCCCAGGATTCATAAACTTATCATTCTTGGAAGCAAGGAGTTGTTCCTCCATTGGTTCTTGATGCCAGGACCGATCTCAGTGGCCTCAATCATTGGCCGATATGGATGCTCCAAGCTACAATGTATTGGACGAGGCTATATGTCTAGATGCTTACACGTTTCCAATGCGAGGCGCTTGACATGTAACCATCCTCCAAAAGAAGCAGCCTTTATTTTCCACCACTGGAAAACGCTCTATCGGTACCGGTTGGTAAGGGCCATAGGTACCGGTTCTGGAATCGGTACCGTGCAACCCTGACTAAAACCCTCGGTCTTTGGTACCGGGTCCAGAACTGGTACCAATGACGGCCTTTGGTACCGGTTGGTGTTACCACCCGGTACCAAAGGGTGTTTTTTCTTTTTTTTAAAAAATGTGGGATGTTTCTGTTTATTAGATGCAATTCGTCTATGTGTGTACATATGCGTCATATGTAAGTACGTGTGTAGTACGCGTTATATGTCTTACACAATCTTTCACGCAATTGAAATTCACAGCTATATATATATATTACAGAAGTTACATATGCACAAGTTGTTTACAATTGACAAGCAGAATTGGAAGAAGGAGCGGAAAGGGAGCGATATTCAGAGATATCGCGTCCGTCATGGTGGTACTCTCCGTTTGGATATTGAGAGATATCGCGACCATCATGGTGGTACTCTCCGTTTGGATTTATAACTTGGTCTATAATGAATCCAAATAGTTGGTCCGCAATAGCTTTTGCTTTTTCTCTCATTGGGAGCTCTTCATGGTAAAACATCCTCTGCATTAATCACAAATGACAACATTTTAATCTCATTATCCATTGAATAACACTAGATCATACACATTACAGAATAATTTATATGTAAGTATGAATTGTTTTATTTCATACCATGAATTCTTCGTTAGTCACTTTTTTGGGAAAAATAAAGGTATGGATCCACTGGCAGACGTAGTATCCGTATAGATTTGTCCCTTGTTCCTGTCTGGCACACTAAAAGTGAGAAAGAATAAAGTTAGACGTAACAACTATATATTAGTGTGATTTTACGAGATATGCGGATACTCCAGCCACATACCGAAAAGTCCGTCTTCACATCCAATTTTTCTTTGAAATTTTCTTGAACATTTGCACGGAAATGTGTCCATGCCATGTGAATCAGGTCTAAAACTGGTTGGTAACCCTCTTATGGTTTCCGCATTGAGTCCAAGACAAAAATATGACCAATGTTTATGATGAACACAAGGAGTATCCAGTGGAAGCTGTAGATATATATATAAATACATGCACAAGTATTGAGAAAAAAGTCTTAAAGTTATAATATATAGAGAGAAGTACTCACTTGAAATTGTATGGCAAAAGAATGTAATTCTTGCTTCTTTGTTTCTCCAGTTACAGGTATATGTTGTCCACCGTCTGTAGTGGCTTACCGAATCCAAGTATGGCATTTACCATGCATGGATCCATGAAGCCGACATCATCATATGATTTTTCACGGCATGTATGGATCTCCATCCTACATGACAAGAATAGATTGTTATTGTTGCAAATTGTAATTAAGGAAGCAAGTATTGCGAGAATAGATTAGTGAAACAAACTTACACAACCCAGCAGCTCATCAATGAGAGGTCTATGGCATCTTGATGGTACAACATATACACATCCTTGAAATCCAAAATTAAGAGAGCCGGCCCACGAAAGTAGTCACGGTCTTGTATCAAAACATTGAGCATCAGTCTACCCTGTTTGGACACCTTCATGTACCATGTATGGAATCGGTACGCTTGAGTGGTAAGTAGCTTCACAGAAAATGGGGGCACCATTGGTTCGCCATATCGAAAATCCCAATGTGTCACTAGTGTTCCCTTAGGAATTTCGCCCTCTAAAAGTTCTGATGGTGAGAGGCCCGTATCCGTGACCATCCGAGCAAGTGCTTCGTCGTCAATATCATGTTGCACTTGTGTCCTCCTAGCAGAGCTCTGACCGACTTGTTTCTTCTTAGGAGTGGCCGCATTCTTCCCCGAGGCTCCACTACTGGCTTGTTTCTGCTGATAAGACTTTGCAAGCTGGTGGTTGTAGTCAGATACTAAGGATCTCTTCTGATTCGCCGCGCTCATTGATTTGAAAAAGTTCTTCGCATTCGAATTTATTTTTACCGGGTTCTCTCGCTCATCTGGTTTGAAATGTTCTTTGACCTGGACTTTGACCACCAAAGCAATTTCCTCGTCAGTTTGGTCGTAAGATAATTTCTTCCTTATGGCGGCCAACTTTTCTTCTTCGGTAGGCTCTTTTTCTACCATTTGATGTAGTTTTTTTTTGCGAGTAGTCTGCCGTGGGGGCACAACTTGGCGCTTTGGGGCATGCCGTGCTAGTGGAGGAGGAGACATGTGTGAGCCGGCATCATCCCTACCTAGAGGTGGCAGCTCTGACTCATCCTCGTCCCTTCTTGAAGGTGACGGTGGCTGCGAGGGATCCCTAGGTGGAGTAGATGATGGCCCTTGACTGCCAATTTGACGTAACGCTTCTTCCATAGAATGATACTGCCGTGGGCAACATCTGCTAACGTCCTTTCTTTGTCGCCACCTTCGATGTCGAGCTCCAAGTCATCATATCCTTCACAAATTTGCTCCACCCCCACCTTGCAGTACCACTTGGAATTTGTGCCCCATGAATGGTCTGCTCTTGCTCCATCGGATAAGCCATACCGTAAGCCACCTTAGTGGATAAATTCCTGCATGGTATATGAAGTTCACATGGCGTACGCAGAGTGATATCGCCCACTGGATAGCTTGCACTGTCGTCCCCCGCATCGGCAGGTGGGAGCTCCATGGAAGCAACACTGCTTCGAAGTTGGGAGGACGGGCTAACACAATAGCTGATCCAACAGCTGGTACAAGTACTCCTCTCGGCACTGTCTGCCCTTGGCTCAGCAATGTCTGTATCTGTCTAGACACTTCATCTACGATGCCGGCCTTTGTCTGCTGAAGCTCTCTTTCCAAGTTCTCTACTCTTCTCTCCTGTGCGGCCTTAGAGCGGCTTCGACTCTTGTACGTGTCACTGTCTGCAGAGAATGCAACCTTCCACGGGACGACGCCGACACCTCTTGCTCGTCCGGGATGTTCGGGATTCCGCAGAGCCCTTGTTAGCTCGTCGTTTTCTCTATCGGGAATGAATGTCCCATCGGCTTTCTCTTTAAGTGCCGTAAGGATAGCAGCGGCCGTCTCTTTTAACTCATCATTGTATATAAGTGACCCATCATTAAGATCCAGAGTGCCAGCATGAGCGTAGTACCAATGCCTTGATCGCTCGGGCCAATTCATTATCGTTGGCGTGATTCCCCAAGCAACCAAATCTTCTTCCATCTTGTCCCAAATAGGAATTTTCTTCTTATAGCCAGTTGATCTAAGAGAGTGAAAGTACCGTTTCTTCGCGGCATTAATCCTTGCCTGTCGTGAGTTCTTTTCACCTAACATCGACCGCCTGTACTGCACGAACGAATCCCAATGACCCCTCAGCTTTGGGTACTCGTCAAACTTGGGTGTCAGGTTCTTCTCACCATATTTCTTGTACTTTTTGACTCTTTCCTCTGACCTTCAGGCACTGTGAAACGTTCTTTCAGATTAGCCCATAGCATTTCTTTCTCTAATTGCAGCACAAATGAATGATCATCGCTGGGTTTCCACCTCTGCAAGCTGATGGGCATGTGGTCTCTCACTAGAACACCACACTGATTGGCCATCTTTGTAGCAGCTTTCTCTGACGCAACTGGCTGACCATCTTCTGCCACATCTGTGATTATAAGCCTGCCCTCTAACTTTTTGGTCGGGCCACGTTTCGTCCTCTTCGATGATGAGGACCCAGAAGGCTGTGAGCCTGAGGGCTACACGTACGAGAAAGAAATGTATCAAGATTTCATGCTTGAACATATATATATATATATATATATATATATATATATATATATATATATATATATATATATATATATATATATATATATATATATATATATATATATATAGGGCGAGGCTAAAATGCAACAAGGTGCATTTTGTATAGGAAATGCACAGACCCTAGCAAGACTACCGAAAAAGAAAAAAACCAGCGCTCCCGCATCCCACGCGTCCGCCCACCCACTTGCTTGCATGTGCACAACCAAAATTGGATAGCCTGACTGCATGCATGCATGAAATCTTTTTTGACTCAAAATTTCAATTCACTTTTTCTCCTAAACCGTAAGTCGGATCTGTGAACCGTTTGTTGTGTCTTACTCACAAAAATGTGCTTAACAAAACAAGATCCAACATGGACATATTTTGTGCATTTTTATTAGTTGCAACTCGGAAGCATATACAATTGCAACTACTAGTTGCAACTAGATTTGCAACTCAACTCTGTATGTGTTGCAACTGTATATGCTTCTGAGTTGCAACTCGAGTTGCAGCTCTGTACGCAACAAATGTTTATACAAATGCAACAAATGTTTATACAAATGCAACGAATATTTAGTTTCATGACACAGACAAAGACATTCAAAAATGCAACACAACAAATGTTTAGACAAATGCAACAAATATTTATTTTTGTGACAAAGGGACAGAAACATTCAAAAATAACACAACAAATATTTAGACAAATGCAACAAATATTTAGATAATAGGTGAAAGTCAAACATTTGTTGCAATTCAATTGCATCCAGCTGCAAATCCAGTTGCAACTCTGGGCGCAATTGAGTTGCAACTGGATATGGTTATAAACACCACATGCAAATATAACATATATAGAGTTGCAAATGGAAAGCATGCAGAGTTGCGATTCACTAAAAGACACACGAAAAAGACATTCAAAAATACAATGCAACAAATGTTTAGACAAATACAACAAATATTTATTTTTGTGACAAAGGGACAAAAACATTCAAAAATATAATACAACAAATATTTAGATAAATTCAACAAATGTTTAGATAATAGTGAAAGTCAAACATTTGTTACAATCGAATTGTATACAGCTGCAAATCCAGTTGCAACTCTGGGCGCAACTGACTTGCAACTGGATATGGTTATAAACACCACATGCAAATATAACATGTATAGAATTGCAAATGGAAAGCACACTAAGTTGCAATTCACTAAAAGACACATAAAATATATTCATGATGGATCTAGTTTTGTTAAGCATATTTTTTCGAGTAAAATGCAACAAACGGTTTGTAGATTGGCCTTACGGTTTAGAAGATATTGCATTTTTTCAATTCGAATCATGGAAGGATTCTCCACATGCATGTATCTGGTGGGTGGCTAGAGCACATGAGTTGGCATCACGTGTTTGGTTTGGACTCTTAGTTTTGCAAGCATGCTCGTGCGCTGAGAAGGTCTGTGCGTTTGCTATACAAAATGCACCCAGGTGCATTATAGCAAAATATATATATATATATATATATATATATATATATATATATATATATATATATATATATAT
>CM014277.1:13193419-13204915 GCA_004135705.1 Alloteropsis semialata
TGTTTATCTTCAATAATGGCATGAATTTGATATCTAAACTAACGATCATACTCTATAACCGGAATGTTTTTGCATATGCATGTGTTCTTGGAGGAATTGTGTTTACACAGATTTTTGGGCTTAAAAGGAGCACACATGGACAAGGTTTGAGACCAAGGACGACACGGTGAAAGATGAAGGCCAGAGGCCCGAAGAAAGGGGCAGGCCTGCTGGCTCCACATGGCCTAGGCCGGCCAGCCTAGGTGATTTCAAGCCCCATTCATGCTCAACTTTGGTGAACCGACCTCCAAGAGTATTTGAAAGGCAAGTGCTTCAAGATAAGGTCAAGAGACTATCAAGGCAACTCAATTGGAGAATTTGGAAGTTTATCACTTCCCATTCTTATTTCGAAGACATCCTGAAGCAAATGACGTCCAATGGCCCACATGCATAGGTGGAACATCTACTGAAGCTTCCAGAAGACTTGGAGAGAAAGATGGAGACGAGGTGGCCGAGGAATGCCCTAGGCTAGCCGGCCTGAACCCCCCTGGACTGGCCGGCCCAGGCCTCTCCTGTGGCGGTTCGCACCCTCCCCCCCTCTCTTCGACCTAAGGTTTCCTCAGGGTATAAATAGCCCCTGTGCCTTCGTGCCACGCATCAATCAATTCGTCATTCACCGCCGAGGAGCAGAGAAGCTAGAGGGACACCTTTCGGAGAACTGAGGGTCATGCTAGTTGTCTAGGGTTCATCCCTAGCCGACGTGGGAACCCTGCGAGGAAGCCCATGTCGGAGTTCTGGAGCTAGGATCATCAAGATCACGGTAGGATCCTGGTGGTGATCTTGTGATGAACTTACATTCATGGTGAAGTTATATGTGTTTCCGAATTTCTAGCGATCAAGTGCCTCTTCTATGATTTCGTTCTTGCTTGGGTTTGCTTCTTCTTCAATCTATTCTCAAGATAGATTGCTCGGAGTGTTCTTGTAGCCATAGTGGCTAGGGGTTCATACCGGATCTACCAAGTGGTTCGACACGTTCACTTGTGAACGTGCCCTTAAGTTACCTACGCCGAAAGGGAGCATCGTGACAGGGTGTGATCCCGTGTAAGGTGGGGCTTTCGGGAGTTTGATCAGAGATCATGATTTAAAGATGGTTTTTATTGAGATTCACATCTATCTTACTTCACTCTATTTGGCTCGGAGCTACAACATATGCATGATCTAGGCGATCTAGATTGGTTATCTCTAACTTTCTCTTGCTACCTCCGGTGTTTGGGTTTTAGTAGATTAGATTGGTTTTGCAACCCTTCTTCAAGATAAAAGGCTTTCTATGCTAGTTCGATTGTTTCTTGTATCTTTAGTTCCACGGATTGAAAAACCTTGGGGGAGTACTCTAAGAGAAGAGCTACAACTGATCCGTGCGCTTGCGGTTCACGGTTGACGCGTCTAAGGGCCGTCAACAAGCTTTTCTGGTGCCGTTGCTAGGGAAGTATCGATTAAAATCCGATTTGACTAGCATTCGTAAATATTTCTTTTTCTTGATTTTCTTTTGATTTTTCTCTTTTTAGATCTCNTTTGAAAGGCAAGTGCTTCAAGATAAGGTCAAGAGACTATCAAGGCAACTCAATTGGAGAATTTGGAAGTTTATCACTTCCCATTCTTATTTCGAAGACATCCTGAAGCAAATGACGTCCAATGGCCCACATGCATAGGTGGAACATCTACTGAAGCTTCCAGAAGACTTGGAGAGAAAGATGGAGACGAGGCGGCCGAGGAACAGGCTAGGCCGGCCGGCCTGAACCCTGGGCCGGCCGGCCCAGGCCTTTCCTGTGGCGGTTCGCCCCCCTTCGACCTAGGGTTTCCTCAGGGTATAAATAGCCCCTGTGCCTTCGTGCCACGCATCAATCAATTCGTCATTCACCGCCGAGGAGCAGAGAAGCTAGAGGGACACCTTTCGGAGAACTGAGGGTCATGCTAGTTGTCTAGGGTTCATCCCTAGCCGACGTGGGAACCCTGCGAGGAAGCCCATGTCGGAGTTCTGGAGCTAGGATCATCAAGATCACGGTAGGATCCTGGTGGTGATCTTGTGATGAACTTACATTCATGGTGAAGTTATATGTGTTTCCGAATTTCTAGCGATCAAGTGCCTCTTCTATGATTTCGTTCTTGCTTGGGTTTGCTTCTTCTTCAATCTATTCTCGAGATAGATTGCTTGGGGTGTTCTTCTTCTCCAATCTATTCTTGAGATAGATTGCTTGGGGTGTTCTTGTAGCCATGGTGGCTAGGGGTTCATACCGGATCTACCAAGTGGTTCGACACGTTCACTTGTGAACGTGCCCTTAAGTTACCTACGCCGAAAGGGAGCATCGTGACAGGGTGTGATCCCGTGTAAGGTGGGGCTTTCGGGAGTTTGATCAGAGATCATGATTTAAAGATGGTTTTTATTGAGATTCACATCTATCTTACTTCACTCTATTTGGCTCGGAGCTACAACATATGCATGATCTAGGCGATCTAGATTGGTTATCTCTAACTTTCTCTTGCTACCTCCGGTGTTTGGGTTTTAGTAGATTAGATTGGTTTTGCAACCCTTCTTCAAGATAAAAGGCTTTCTATGCTAGTTCGATTGTTTCTTGTATCTTTAGTTCCACGGATTGAAAAACCTTGGGGGAGTACTCTAAGAGAAGAGCTACAACTGATCCGTGCGCTTGCGGTTCACGGTTGACGCGTCTAAGGGCCGTCAACAAGCTTTTCTGGTGCCGTTGCTAGGGAAGTATCGATTAAAATCCGATTTGACTAGCATTCGTAAATATTTCTTTTTCTTGATTTTCTTTTGATTTTTCTCTTTTTAGATCTCTTATTTTCTCTTTTATCAAAAATAGATCTAATCCACAGAAACAAAAAATCAATCTAATCTAATCTAGTTTTACTTTTATCTTTATTTTATTTTATCTCTTTCTTTTAGATCTTGTATATATATATTTTGTTTTTCGGTAACCCTAACAGGAGATGGATGGCTACCTCTCCAATAAACCAAAAAATTTTGTGGATGGTCCAGAAAAACTTTACAGGCAAAGGAGACGCGAAGCACAAGCTAAGAAGCTGGAACTAGTAGATCCGAAAGGCGAGACCGCGAGTTCATCATCTACTCCACCACCAAGTCCAAGGAAGCCGCCACCACAATCCGAGATGGCAGAACGCACGATCGGAGAGCTATGCATCCTGGACGTCAATGATTTGCCTATCCAAGACCTCAATGATGTTGGAGGGCCATTCAAGATCAAGATTTCAACTATTCGTATGGTGCGAAGCTCGCCCTTCACCGAAAAAGAAGATGCCAACCTTCACCTTCTAGCATTCATCCAACTATACCGCACCTTCGACATGCAAGGAGTCACTCAAGATCAAGTGAGAGCGAGGCTCTTTCCGTTCTCTATACTAGGGAGAGCACTTCAATGGTTTCATTTTCTACCGGTGGAGACGGTGCAAAGTTGGGATGCCTTAATGAAAGCTTTCATGACGGAGTTCTACTCGCCGGGCAAGACTCAGATTTTGCGCAACAAGATTGCTACATTCGCGCAAGCCCCGACGGAGACTATTGCGGAAGCCTATGAGCGCTTCAACGACTACATCCGAGCCGTGCCACATCACAAGTTTCCAAAGGAGGATATAGTCCAGAAGTTCTACCAAGGCCTCATGACCGCATCAAGGGCAATCATCGACGCATCAGCCAGAGAATCCATTATTGAGCTCAACCCAACTCAAGCTCTCAAGCTATTCAAGAAGGTGGCGGATAATGATGCGTGGGCATCATCGGGACGGCTGCATCCTACACCATCCCCGGGAGTTGCTAAAACTGTTTTGCAGGTGGAACATGAAGAAATACTTGAAGGGAAGATCGATTCACTCATGAGGAGATTGGAGAAGATGGAGGTGGACAGGAAGGAAGCCCATGCTATTGATTTGAAGGTAGCCGAAGCAAGGTCCACATGTGGAGATTGTGGAGAGTATGGCCATGTCCAAAGAAATTGTCCGGAGGAAGCTAAAGTACTCAAATACATGACGAAAGGAGATTTGTCTCTACCATCCTACTTCCACTACAGGCAAGGTAGACCTCAATTTAATGCAAGCTCTTCTCTTCAAAACTCAGTGCCTCTTCGTATACAATTGAAGGAGTCCATGGAGGAGCAATGCAAGATCAACAAGGACACCGTCGCTAAGTTCAAGTCTATGGACAATATATTGGAGAACATTGATAGCAAGGTGACGGAGGTCGGAAGCTCTAACCACCAACTGCTCAACATGATGAAGATGCTAGAGACGCAAGTGATCCAGCTAGCCGGATGCCTACCTAGTAATGAAGGAAGACTACCGGGGCAACCTCAAAATCCGGAGACAGCAAAAGCAATTCAAACTCGCTCGGGGAAGGAGACCAAAGATCCGAACAACCGGCCGGAGCAAGGAAGCCTAAGCCAAGTGTTGAAGCCGAGATGACATCAAAAGAGAAGGCGCCTACTCCTGCACCGAAAATAGTCACCCAAGAGCCGGAGTTTGAGATGATCGATGAAGACACAAAGATTCTTCCTCCGAGGCCACGTTACCACAAAGGTAAAATTGATGAGCATTTCGAAAAATTTGTTGAAGTGGTTCACAGGTTGAACATCAATATGCCGCTATTGGACGCTCTACAAGTTTCAACATACTCTCGCTACTTCAAAGACATCCTTTCAAACAAGCGTGAGATGCCGCCGCCAAGTACCATCAAGATGACCGAAGAGTGCAGCGCGGCTATCGCCGACCAAGCTCCCGAGAAGAAGAGGGATCCGGGGTGTCCAACCATCCCGTGTTCCATTGGATCATACATGTTCGAGAGAGCATTGTGTGACCTTGGTGCAAGTGTGAGCGTCATGCCGAAGGCCGTGTACGAGAAGCTACGCTTACCGGAGCCGCAACCCACTGCCATGTGCCTAGAGCTAGCGGACAACTCCGTTCGCTATCCTATGGGCATCGCCGAAGACGTACCCGTGAAGATTGGAGAACATCTAGTCCCCGTGGACTTTGTGATTCTTGATATGGGAGAAGGGACAAAGTCGCCACTCATCCTTGGGAGGCCATTCCTCAAGACCGCAAGGGCGAACATCGACATTGGCAAGGGAGAGATCAAATTCGACATCAATGACACCATGAGCGAGTTCAAGTTTTGTCCACGCCTTGAGGCATGCAATATGATCAATGTTAAATATATTCCACCTCACCGTCGTGACACCAAGGAGGAGCCAAAGAAGAAGGAAGCGAAGGAGACCAAAGAAGTTGTTGTATCCGTCGAGACAAAAGCTCAACGCCCGCTTATGAAGACCAAAAAGATGACTAAGCCAAAGAATAATCCTGCACCCAAGCCAAGGATTGTGCAAAAGTAGGTGCCCAAGACTACAACGCCCACACCGAGCGTTGGTCCAAAGTGAAGAAAAGAAGAAGTCTAGCTATAGACTATAAACGAAGCGCTTTGCAGGAGGCAACCCGTTCGTCGAGTCAAGAATAAGCTACCGGGAGGACAACCCATTCGTCGAGTCAAGAAAAAGCTACCGAGAGGACAAACCGTGAAGACCTTTTGAGTAAGTGAGTCATGAACTTTGCTACGTAAGACTTGATAAACATTTGATAAATTGGTCGTTCGGTCGGACATTTAAATTAGAGTTGCTCAGTCATTTTAATTTTAATTCTTATTCCAAACCAATGACTTGAGCCTTCCCATGATTTATTTGTTTAATCTTGAGAAACCCAAAATCAAATTCCCATACCCATTTTGGCGACCGTCCTTTCCATGACGGCCGGACCAAGTTGATCATTGTAAAGACACGAGTAGAGCCAAGCGTTGTTCTTAATTCTTTAAATTCTTTGACGCATGCTAGGCTCACGCAACCTTAGTAATTTTCAGTTTTGTTTCCCTAGGATTAGGATTTTTTTCTAAAGTCCTTCTATTTTATTTTCTTTCAAAATATCTCCCTCATTTTAGCCAAAATTTAGAACCCAAACCTATGACCCACGGTTGAACTCGAGAAAATTCACTATTGATTCATGAAAGTGAGCAATACCGGTGCAACCAAAATTAATGTAGTCGAAAAATATTTCTCGACTTACAAATGTTTATGATGCCTAAATTCCTCTCTAATTATTCATTCAAACTCATTGCTTGCTTTGAGTTGGTTTTATTTGTCAAGATTAGAGGAGAAGTTAAGCATGTAAACACACTTTGGAAGGGTTTATGATCATGATCATCACTAATGACCAAGATTACCTTTACGGGAACAATTATTGTGCTCTCCACCTAACTCCACATGCAAGAGGAGGCAGCCATGCATGGTGGTACACATATTTTGCAGGATTGAAAGCAACATTTGGAGTGGAGTTGAAGCAAAGGACAAAGGCATTAATCAAAGTGGAGAAAACAATGTGCAAGTGGACAACTTTGCTAAAGAATGAATGGTTCACAACATTTGGATGGTGGAAATCATGGGGAGCAGCTGTACACTGATTAAGAATCCACTCAGGAAGCACTGGAAGCAAGGAGACGCAAAGCAGGACAGGGAACACCCTAGGCCGGCCGGCCCCAAGCACCCCAGGCCGGCCGGCCTGGCCTCCATAAATGCCCCCTGGTGCTCATCTTTCACAGGTACACAGCTCATGCATTTCTAAACTCTTGTTCTTCAGTTCTTCCACCTTGAAAACCAGCAAAGGCTCTGAAAAATTTTGAGATTCAAAACCACCTCCAAAAATCTCCAAAAATTCACTACAATTCCTAGTTTGTTCTCCTCTTCGATATATTGTTTTTTCACCGGCGAGAAACCCCCGGTGTGTTGGTTTTTGTGATTGTGCAGCACGGCACTATGAGGAGAGGCATTGTCAATTTCCTCACCGGAAAGAGGACAAGGTCATCGGCGTCCGGCACACCATCGGCGAGCTCTTCGCGGAGGTACTCCATTGCGGAGTCACCACGAAGCATGGAGGAAGACAACCCCGTACAAAGGAGCGACATGCTGCTCCTTGGAAGGATGAAAGACACAAGAAGTACCTCTATGAGGTTCACCGAACCTCGTGGGCGTGCCGGCGCACCACCTCCTCTAACTAGACGTTCCACAAGATCAACCGCACCACCGCCATGCAAGCCAAAAATTTCAGAATATGGGTTTGTGATTTTGTCGGAGGAACAAGAAGCAAGGCTCAAGAATTTGAAGGGAAGAGTGAAAAGCAAACATCGATTTCGATGATGATGCACTCCATAGGTTGGGATTCTATGGTGATATTTATGGGCTATTGGACAACCTCGGGTGGAGACAATTTTCCGATGGTGCTCCGATGGACGTGCATGCAGAAATTACTTTGGAGATCATGATGACCATGAAGGTTGTGACAAGAAAAATTGGTGAGCCAGAAGTGTCATGCCTTGAATTTAGGTTGATGAATGAAGAAAACTCCATCACCTTTAAAGGGATTGGAAACTTACTTGGTTTCAGTGGTGATGCACCGGAAAGAGCCGAAGTCGAAGAAGGAGGGATGGATAAATTTTGGAAGAAAATTGCAAAGGATGACAACCGCCAAAGGAAGAACATAAGCAATGTCATACTTCAAATATTTCATTCTTGGATGAGCAGGAGAATTTTCGGACGGATGAGAGAGTCCAAAGTAACCAATATGGAGTTAAATTATTTATACTCCGCATTGGTGAAAAAGCAAGCAATTGATCCTACCTACATCATGATTGATAGGTGGGTATGTGAAGCAACATCCAGCTTCGGAGAGATCGGCTCGGGTTGTTATCTCTCCATGATAGCAATTGCATTAAACCCGAGGTTGGAGACAAATTTGGCGTTCTTCATGAAAGGGACTGATTTTGGAATTGAAGCTATGAGGCAAGGACACTACATCGGAGGAGATGAGAAGAATGGCTATAAAATTGCAAATACAAGTATTTATCTCCCCGATGCAAGATTGAAGTTATTTGGAAGAGGAAGAGTTGATTGGCGGGATGAAAAGATTTTGGTCAAGGCCAAGAAGAATAAAAGAGGGAAGCATGTTGGAGAGTCATCAGCTCCGGTTGAAGAAGAAGTGGGAGAGGAATTGCCACCGGCTAGTTCCTCCTATTGGACTACGGAATTTCAAAATGCACCAAGTGGAGAAGGACCTCTGGAAGGATGGGGGCAACAATGGAGACATGCACCAGCTCAAGCATGGGGGTATGGAGCGTTGGTGCCACCACCGATGTATCCACCGCCGCCTACATATAGCAGTTATGGCTACCCACTGCCGCCACATCAAGGAGTGTTCTCGGATCCATCATTTGGAGCTCAATTTGCACATCTCCAACAACCGGAAAGAAGCACAAGGACAATTGGAGCGTACGCCGATAGGAACATGGAGGACATTAATGCCATCCAGAGGCATACGGACCGACTAGAAGATGGAACCGCGGGGATTGCATACCAAATGGGACTTCTAGGATTGGTGCCGCCGGAACATTTTGATGGAGGAGCTTCTCGAGTGTATTATGACCAAGGGTATAACGCAAGACAGCCGCCAAGACAAGAGGAGTGACCGACAAGGACCGAGAATAAAATTGCTCGCACGTGTGGTTTGAGTTTTTCCCCTTTCTTTTATTTATTTTCAGCATGTGTGTTAGTGTGTCATTTTGTTTATCATCGCCATGATCACTATATATATCACCGATGCTTTCATGATATGATTACTAGTGATGATAGAAAGTTTATGCCATGTTGAAATATGATGATCGTTGCCGCTTTGTCTATTTTTGTGCTTGGCTTATGCATGATTGAACTAATGCTCTCCCTAACACGATCTGAAATTTATCTAAATACCAGCTCAATCTTTTGTGGAGG
The DNA here is from genome assembly GCA_004135705.1 of Alloteropsis semialata. Lineage (NCBI taxonomy): Eukaryota > Viridiplantae > Streptophyta > Magnoliopsida > Poales > Poaceae > Alloteropsis > Alloteropsis semialata. The sequence goes on from CM014277.1 coordinate 13,202,287, forward strand.
TTATGATAATTTTAGACCCATATTTATTATTCTTGCTCTCTCTTTTAAACTTGTCAAAGGATGTTTAATTGCTGAATTTAATTAAAGCTAGCCTTGTCATTAATACCTTTTGCAATTGCTCTACCTATCCAAAGCCTAAATGACATACCATGTTGAACCATAGTTTAAGAATTATCTTCAAGTGAATTGATTCAGGATTTATCTTCTCTGGTACGAGACTAAGAAGCTGACCATTCTGTTTTGCGTACCTTCTTTTTGCTAGCCTATCTATCCATGCATTGTGAGTTTCTACACCGGAAACTTCGCAAACTTCACTGAATATCCACCCTAAACACAAATTATCTTTTTGTGAAATACCTCCTTGACCACAACCTATTTTGAGTATGGATCATTATCTCGAAGAAATTCTGAAGAATCAAGAGCTTGATACAAGGAACATCTATTTGGGAGGCATCAAAGAGCGCGTACAAGAAAAATTAAAAGAAACGGAGGACCACAACAAGTGGGCCGGCCTGTCTCATCACCATGAACCGACCGACCTACCCCCTTTCTCCTCCAATGGCTTCATTATTCAACGAGAAGATACTCCCCGAAGATTCAAATCATTTTCCAAAAGATTGAGATGGATACTTACTCTAGCTTTGGCCAACACTTCTATGCTCGAGGACGAGCAACCGTTTAAGCATGGGGGGGGCTGAGTAAGTATTAATGTTGCTAGGAAGTTCTAAGGAGCATAAAGAAAAAAATGAAAGAAAAGAACAAAAATATATGTGTTCAAAAAGGAAGAAAGAAAAGAAAAGAAAAAAGTGTGAAAATAAATGCTCCTTAGTTCATTTTGCTTCATTAAATTCCATAGTGCCTTAAAGATTATTCTATACTCAAATATTCCAACCATGTGCAATTTGATAACGAGGACTTCATTTGTGCCTCAAGATCAACCTTTGCCATTTGCACATGTCCACTATCTAAAAGCGTGTGTTCCATTTTCCCCCTCTCCACAAAATCAATTATTTTCCAATGGTATTTTTGACGAGTCTCGGTAAATCCATGAGAAGTACTTCTTGTTTTGATAATATCTTGATTATAATATCTTTTGTTAGGACTAACCTTTCCTATAGCTCCAGATAAAGCCCTACACATATATGAGAGAAAGGAAGGTAAAGAGAGTTCTAGCAAAGTTCGAGAGACAAGATGAGCTGAGAGTTTCCATGAGCAATTGCAATGAGGTTTAAATTATTGACTTTGGTTTAGCAATGCTTTTGAAACTTACTTCTTAATTCCTGAGACTTGTTTAAATTAGAGAGCATGTGTTTAAATTCTTTGTGGGGAATACTTAATTCATATCTACCCTCCATACTAGAAAGAGTTGGTTACAACTTGAAGAGATTAATACAAAATATTTTGAGGGCATTATGTTTTCTCGTGTATGATCAAGTGCAGGGATTGGACACTGAAAGGCAACGCTGATTTTTATTGAAGACCTACTCGAATTCTTATTGAAGACTTACTCGAGGACGAGCAAGGTTTAAGCATGGGGGGATTGTTGACGCTCCTTAGCGACACACTTTTACCCTTGTTTATCTTCAATAATGGCATGAATTTGATATCTAAACTAACGATCATACTCTATAACCGGGACGTTTTCGCATATGCATGTGTTTTTGGAGGAATTGTGTTTACGCAGGTTTTTGGGCTTAAATGGAGCACATATGGACAAGGCTTGAGACCAAGGACGACATGGTGAAAGATGAAGGCCAGAGGCCCGAAGAAAGGGGCAGGCCGGCCGGCCCCACATGGCCTAGGCCGGCCGGCCTAGGTGATTTCAAGCCCCGTTCATGCTCAACTTTGGTGAACCGACCTCCAAGAGTATTTGAAAGGCAAGTGCTTCAAGATAAGGTCAAGAGACTTCGGGGTCAAGGCAACTCAATTGGAGAATTTGGAAGTTTATCACTTTCCATTCTTATCTCGAAGATATCCCACAGCAAACGACGTCTAATGGCCCACATGCATAGTTGGAACATCTACTGAAGCTTCCAGAAGACTTGGAGAGAAAGATGGAGATGAGGCGGCCGAGGAATGCCCTAGGCCGGCCGGCTTGAACCCCCCTGGTCCGGCCGGCCCAGGCCTTTCCTGTGGTGGTTCGCCTCCCCCCCTTCGACCTAGGGTTTCCTCAGGGTATAAATAGCCCCTGTGCCTTCGTGCCACGCATCAATCAATTTGTCATTCGCCGTCGAGGGGCAGAGAAGCTAGAGGGACACCTTTCGGAGAGCTGAGGGTCGTGCTAGTTGTCTAGGGTTCATCCCTAGCCGACGCGGGAACCCTGCGAGGAAGACCACGTCGGAGTTCTGGAGCTAGGATCATCAAGATCAAGGTAGGATCCCAGTGGTGATCTTGTGATGAACTTACATTCATGGTGAAGTTATATGTGTTTCCGAATTTCTAGCGATCAAGTGCCTCTTTTATGATTTCGTTCTTGCTTGGGTTTGCTTCTTCTGCAATCTATTCTTGAGATAGATTGCTCGGGGTGTTCTTGTAGCCATGGTGGCTAGGGGTTCATACCGGATCTACCAAGTGGTTCGACACATTCACTTGTGAACGTGCCCTTAAACTACCTATGCCGAAAGGGAGC
>CM014277.1:13205915-13223226 GCA_004135705.1 Alloteropsis semialata
GAAATGATGGGAAATTGGCTTCATCAGCTCCACTTCTAGCCTCACATTTATCAGGTCCTAGGTGAAATCAACCTATTCTGAACAAAGGTCACTTATACAATATTTGTATGCCCAGAATCAACCATGCTTCCGTTGCACAAATAAAACATTCTGATGTACATGAATATTTCCATAAGTTTCTTGCAGGAATATCATAATACCATTAAGTATTTTGTATGGACTAGATGAAGAATATAGTTCAATTTAGGGTGCCACCAGTTCAATTCTCTCTGGATAAAATAAGTATCAAGTTTATATATTCTACTAAATAATGCTAAAATTAAGTGTAAAGCCTGACAACATAAATTTATGTGGATCTTTGTTAGTAATAGAATTTGTGTTCGTGTTCCTTTTCAAGAAAGAGTAGTTGTTCTGAGCATTAGCTATGGTTAATAACAAAAGAATTTAACTAAATATTTCACAAATTTGGAGAGCATACTTGCAGTTGGTCTTATAGATACAGGCTTGTTCTACTATTTTGTTGCATGACATTTTTCTAAAAGTAAAGAAACTGCAACAGATATCATGTGCGATATGTAAGCAGTAGGTAAATAAAAACAGGCAGAAAGGTAATGCACACGTGAAGTTGAAGTAGTATTATGTACCAGTAATCAGTAGATGGTTCCATCTATAGATAAAATGCCACCTGAACAGAGAATTCTTGCTTTGATATACTACCTGAGAAACCATATACATTTTCACTCCTCCGGCATGCACTTCTTGTTTGAAATACCCTGTTGGCTGTCGCTAGTTGTTGTCTTCATATTGTGCCATTTGTCCGGCATGAAGAATTGCAGCTTGCTTTCACATCCCTTCCCGCTAGAACTGGCAGAACTATATGAGGAAGCTGCTACTACTTTCCGTTCCTTGATGTCGCTAGGAGTCTGAAGTTGAACACATTTACCTGTGAACTGCTCTCTAAAAGGATTCATCTAGAAGCATCTCTGATAACAACAATCAGCACATCTTCATAATGGCCTAATGATGAATTGATCAATCAAAGATTCAAAGTCATGAAGATTTCCGAAATCAAGACACTGTGTTGTTTCAAAATCACCATGTCTCCCGCACCAACAATGACGACCAGGGAACTGCCTTACAAATAGCGAATCAAAGTGTCCCCTGGCTTTCCATATCCTCAACCACCCAGTTTACATCCTGAACTCAGAGCCAACGGCCACGGTTCATCATCGCCCTTGCTTGCATCAGGTCCTTGTCCTTTGCATTCCAAAGGTACCCCAGATGAAGCACAATTACGGAGAACTGGATATCGCTGCACAGCAGACACCACATGAAGCTCAATCACTCGTATCCAGAAGCGGCACGACAGCTCCCTATTTCACTCACACTGCCAGGAGATGCAGGAGCAACACCACGCGGGCCACTGAGCCCACCGCGCCATCCCGTCAAAAGCCACGTCCGCTTGTAGCTAATCATCTTTCCTTAAGCTTTTCTCACTGGCCTCACAAGCACAGCGGAGACAACTTGCTGCTAGGGTGAAAATCCTCGACGCGGCATTTCGTCGAACAGGTGGCCGGCGACCCTACGACGACGGGTTAGGAAGCCCGGGTCGTCAGGGAAAACGGGGGCCTCGATCGATCGCAACAGCCTGACTGACAGCTGCGAGATGTTGAAGCGCACGCCAGTGTTGCACGCGGAGGGTGAGTGACAGCTGACAAGGGACCGCGGCAGGGGGGCTGGGCCATGGCTGGCGTGAATCGCGATCGCGGCCGCGCGGGGGCGGAAACAGAGCGCGCGTCTGCGTGAGCCGGGTGGCGACCCCCTGACGACCGACGTGCGGGCCAGCACAATGGAACCTTGGCATTGACATTGACCCAGGGATGCAAGCGGGGCAGTTTGCGGCTGCCCGCCCCGCGTCCGCGCACGCCGCAATAGATTATGCGGGCACATGCGGCTGCCCGCTAACGCCCGCTGAGTGTTTTGCGGACTTTCGCGGCCGCCCGCACGGCGCCGCTACACCGTGCCGCCGGCAGGTCAGCAGGCGCATGGGCCGTAGTCGCGCCGATAGCTAGCTTGCTTACCCACACAGCGCGTATGCACTTTTGTTTGGTGGCTGTTGGTTGGAAGAGCAAGAAAAATTAGTGTATCTCTATCGTCTTCTTCCTTTGCACCTCAAAACAGTACAGTTGAGGAACTCAGGAACACACCTGTTGCAGCAAAATCATCCTTAAATCAGCAAGAATCCACTGCCGAACTGTCTGCGAAGACCCGAATGGCACATTGACAGCTCCTACTTGGAAAGCCTGAACATAGGAAGGGGAGATAGAGCGGACCATCATGTTGTCAATCCACCTGCACTTCTGTGTCTGGTCACAGCTCCTTGCCGAAGCTCCGTTCTGCTCTGTACAACGCCGTCTGGTTCGCTTGCCGGAGCCACCTCCGCCGCCGCTGCGCCGCTCCACCCGGCATGCATGCTGCTGCCTACGCGAGCTTGCCGAAGCTGCACCAACCATCGACGCGCACGCTCGCCAGAGGGCACCCACAGTGGCGCTTCTCTGCCTTGCTCGCCATGATGCCGCCAAGGCGAGCTCGTCGGAGGCACGCCTGCTGCCGCCGCGCTCGGAGGGAGCGGATCAGAGACGATGGACAACGGCGAACATACAACCAACTGATCGACGCGGAGGGGCTGGCGATGAGCAAACATGCTTGGCCTCTAGGGATCGGCATGTGCGACACCTCCTCCGCCCCCTGCTTTATTGCAGCCGTTGCCAGGGGCGGAGCTACCCTGTAGGCATGCTGGGGCGGCCGCCCCAGCTACCGGCGTGCTCACCACCACTATCCTCCTTTGGTCCCTGCAATGCACCTCTGTGTTTCTACCGAGTAGGGCATCGGCCGCCATAGACGAGCGAGACACGAGAGTGAGAAGAAGACCCTTCGAATGAACATGCATTTATTGTTTTTCTTGGGCCAGCCCAGGCGTCCAGCAACAGCCCATGGTGGAGCTTTGGGGGCATAATTTGGAAGCGGCTAAATCAATGAAAAGTTGAAAACTAATGGATCAGAAGTCTAGGGACTGCAATCAACTTCTGTGAGGTTCAACCAAATGCAAATTTTTCAAGTCCTCCAAATTCCCCCGAACAATAGTGGAGCTTGGCAATTTGAGTATTTAACAAGTGATTTTAAATAGAGTTGAAGTCTTATTTTTTAATTAATTTTACCAGTATTTGAAGCATATATAATGATCACTTTATTATTATTACTCACTATTTGATCTTTATATAATTTTCAAGTTCATCTTTTTTGCATTTTAATATGTATGGCACAATAACATATGAAATATAAAATTATTCTTCAAGTATCATGTAACAGGGTAGCTATAATTTATTATGGGATTGCAACATGTGAATGCGGTATGAATTGGTATCTTTTTTTAAAAAATAGGGTCTCAAACAGGGTTCGAACCATAGTTGCTATCACCACTCTACCAGGGGCGAATCTAGAAATGGAGAGCACCGGGGTCAGCTGCATTAGCAAACGGGATCATTAGTAGTATGAACAGTGATCTTCTATGCAGTTTAGAGGATTTTATCGGGTCGGCTGACCTCGATAAGATAGGCTAGATTCGCCTCTGCACTCTACAATGAATAGATATCTTTTTATAACATGAGTTATCTTTCACTAGAGTCGCCCCACCTACAATTTTTTTCTGGCTCAGCCACTGCACGTAGGCATTGCGTGGGTATATAACTCCCTCGCAGAACACCCAGCAGAGTAGCGTACGTGCTTTGCCTTGCCCTGCAATCTACATGGCCGGCAAGAAATATCGCACATTTCATTGTCAGTCACTCTCTCGGTCTCAAAGTGATTTGAAAGGCAGAATAAAACAGCTTCTTTATCTTTGATTTTTTACCTCTCTTCTGGGATCGACAAACTGATGGATCATCGGTCAAATCTTTATTCATCTCTTTACTAGTTTACTTGTCAGTTGCCTTTGATTCAACAAGTGTGTCGCACTTGAGGACGGGGAAAAAGATCCATACATCAGATAATGTGCTATGCACTAATGGACACTGCTTTTGAAAGGCACAAAGAAAAATGAGCTCATAATCGACGTGCAACTTGCAATTCAACTCTACCTACTGACGAAGCACGAAATATCGGAAGGCGGCCTCTCGTGTCAATAACGGATGCTACCTTGCTCTATCCTTATAGAAAGTGAAGGAAGTTACATTATTATATCCTCCATTTTAACTCCAGCTAGTCGATACATGATGATATTGCAGCGTAAAGCAGTGGACCATAGAGTGACATCCATGCACCATATTAGTGTTTCCTTTTACGTGCGACACATAATATATATCCATGCATATCCTTATTTTGCAAATAGGAGTGCTATTTTCTATTCATGCCTGCTACCACAACAGTCATTGTTTTTCAGAAGTTTTAGCCAAGCTGATCGATCGAGAACCTGTACCTTTAACGTGTCCATAGTAAAAACATGTCTGTTGTCGACACGTTCCTTATGAAACTACTGAATTTCAAATGGTAAAAGAATGTCTGTTGTCGACACATTCCTGATGGAACTACTGAAATTCAAATGGATCCTAAATCGTAATACATTATTGACTACATGTGTCTAGAGATATGTGTATGCCGCATCCACCAAGGGTGGCACAATCTCAACTACTTATTGTACAACCTGTCACAAACTATTTTTGTTCTACCAGATGTTGCTATGTTTCCTGTCTTTCATTTGCCACTGAATCAGCCCTTTCACCAGCTACACCAGACTCATATTATTGATGGCACTTTCTTGTAAATGTCAACACAATCGAGCAACAAAGATTCTACGTGTGATACGATAATGAAACAGCTGGCTAGATCAAAGTGATTTGAAAGGCAGAATAAAACAGCTTCACTATCTTAATTCTTTTTGTACCTCACTTCTGGGATTGACAGACTAATATATGGATCATCGATCAAATCTTTGTTCTTCACCTCTTTATACTTGTGTGTTGCCACCTTTAAAGCACCAAGTGTGTGCCGCTAGAGGGTGGCACAAAAGTTTCATATCAAATAATATGTGTTAACTTTTACGGTGTAGGTATCTAACAATGAACACTATTTCTTGTGAAAGGCATAAAGAAATTGCTCAGGGTTGACATGCAGTTTACAATTCATGATTTTCTGCTGTTTATGTGGGAAAATATCAGAAGGCAGACTCTTGAGTTAACAATGGGCATATGCTTCCTTGCTCTATCCTTGTAGAAAGTAAAGTTTGTTATGTTCTTGCACGCATGGATCGTGCACCATTATCCTCCTCTGATCGGTTCATAATGATATTTTAGCATAAAGCAGTGGACCCTAGGGTGACATCCTTGCACCATATTAGTGCATTCTTTTACGTGAGACACATACTATTTACCCATATCCTTTTTCGCAAATAGGAGTTTATATTCATATCTACCACAACAGGCATTTATTTTTCAATGTTTCTCAATTTAAATCATACCTTGAAATTCCCTAGACAAAAATGTATATTCTCATCAACTACATATGTCCCTATCTATGATACTACTTATTTTTTGTGTGATGATACTACTGTAGTTCAAGTGGAGTCCAAGAAAATATTGATTAACTGTTTAGGTCTATTGTATGCATCCACCAAGGTTCGCACAGCCGCAACTTTTTATTGTCCAATTCACTGATGTTATACATAGCTTTTGTTCTACCAGAACTTGCTACGTTCTCATCTCGCATTCGCCACTGAATCCACCCTATCCGTATCTACGGGTAGATCTGGTAGTAGACAATGAAAAGAAACCAGCACACTAGCTTTAATTTTGTGTTGGCCTACACCCGTACGTACCACACTCATCGATCACGTAGCTCGCGCTTTCTTTGTCAATGCCAACACGATCGACCAGCAAAGATGCATGATACGGGAGTGAAAACGAGACAAGTAGATTTGCCCAACAAAAGGTAGTATATGAGCAGATATATAAAGTGTCGTTCCCTGGATCCTCCCAAAAAGAAGAATAAAAACAAAAACAAAAACAAAAACAAAGAGAAAGTCAGTGTACTAGCCAGACAAACTCTCTGGTGTGTCTCGACCAATTATCGCCGAGCAATTTCGCGTCCACGAGAGCACAGGCGCCAACACTTGTCAACCGCTGGCTCTGCTGGTGCGTGTGGTGACCACCAGCCGCCGACGCACGGTGGTTGGTCGCCGGAGATGGCCAGGAAGACACGTAGAAAAGCGGACGCCGGCCGGGGGCACGCGGCGGCGAATGGGAGGCGGCGGGGCCCCGGCTTTGTGGGAGGTGAAATCGATCGATTCGGTTCGTCGGGTCTCATTGGTGGATGCTGACGTAAGTCGTCCCCGTGATCGTGCGTGTGGTATAGTGGACGCTGCGTTGTCGATCGTGTGCTGTGCGCCCAAGAGCAGCTATAGTTTGTACTAGAGGATACACGGAGACTTTTCCTAGGGCCGGTCTCTTTTGATCGAGATCTCATGTACGTACGTACGTGTTCATATCCTTGAACAATAGAATCAATAGACTCATTGCACTTATGGATTCTAAAATCACCAGACAACTAACCTGCAGCTTCTGATTTATATACATATATATATATATATATATATATATATATATATATATATATATATATATATATATATATATATATATATATATATATATATATATATATATATATATATATATATTTCAACTGGATTTTTTTCCTTTTGTGCCAAATAAACACACATGATTAGTTGTAGGGTTTCTGGGTGTACATCAGAAATCGAGGTTCTTCCCGGGCCGGTGGCCAAAACATGTCTTCTGAATTCGACACGGCAGCTATTGGTGCTTTTATCTGGGTATGGTTGTGTTCATCGAGAGGGCATTTGAAGAGTTGGATAGACAGGTGCATGGACCCATCTATCGGGTGCAAGTGCAGCACGTACCATAGTTCTGTCAGTGTAAAAAGGACCTGCTGTATCGTGCGACAGGCTACTTTAGTTTGCGTGGACAGTGGTGGAGAAAAGAACCAGATGTCGGGCCCCTACCATAAGCTGCGGATGCACCTAGACGTGAGTGCGCGTGCACAGACATGATGCACTTAGACGTGTGCTGAGTGCTGATAGTCTCCTGATGGTGAGCTAGCAAGAGAGGCTTTCAGAGCTCTCCTGGTTTGGCCAGAGCCAAAATGAGTGTGTCCCGGCCCTTGTGGTGTGATGGTCAGAGCCAGCAGCCAGAGATCGATGATCATTCAACGTGAAAACTGAATAGATGAGACGAGATGGACTTGGGTTACTTATCAGATACGAATACAAAATAAATAGTTCGAATACGGATTCATATTTGGATGTAAGATTTCGTTCAGTCTCTTCTGCACAGATACAGATAATACTGGACCTCAAAAAAAAAGATACAGATAATATTGGATATTTCGTTTGTTTCTATATTTTATTCGAATACAAATCTAGATCTGGGTGGAGAAAAAATACTGAAAAACAAATTCGAATATATTCATTAACATCCACATTAAAATCAGATACAAATACATATATCCATATTAATGTTTTGGGTGGATACAAATATGGATAAGATTACATACCTAGATGGAATACGAATGTAGCAAATACGGCAAATTGAGTAGATAGTCCACATGACAAAGTTCTCTTTTTTATGACCCAAGAGGACAGAAGCTAGCCCTACCGAAAAAATAAGGCCAGTTGAATAGGAAGGAAATAAAAAGTGCAAACATGACAATAATGATTTGTCGTAGCAGATAAATCACCGTGACGAACTTGGCAAAAAGAACGATCCATATGCCGTGTAATTTCTTCCGGTTGAATTTTTCAGAACATGGTGAAGCCGAAAATTCAGGGAGTCTTGGATTTTGGGCCAGGCCCAGAGCAGAGTCGTGTATTGTAGCCCAATTCAGCAGATAGTCCCGGCCCGGGTGCTAAAGAGAACACCATGGGAACCGAAACGTACAGCGCGACGCCGCACCCTCGGGCGTGTGCACCGCCGCCGCCGATATACGCTCGGCTCGTTCGGTTAGCATGTTCCAGGTCCAGGAACCATTCCAAGTCTACCTACTTATACAAATTAACCCTACTATTCCAGGTGGATTATTTCCAGGGAGCCATTCCCTGGTAACCGAACGTGCCCTCATGCTGTATCGCTGTGTCGTCTACTCCGGCGGGCAGGGCGCCGGTCGATGATGCTGCGCAGTGGATTGATCTTCTGGGTGCTGGTGGCGGCGCCGCCGTAGCTATCTGTGGACCAGCCGCACGTCTACCCAAACCACACCCCACCCCACACCCATAGTCGATGACTTGATGGACGCTCCGTCCAACCATCGGGGGCGACGAGACCCTGGTGGTGTGGGTATGGCTGTTCGCATCGTTATACAATATTTTCATCCTTTAAAAGAAATATTCTATTCTGGTCATCGAGATTCTCTCCTCTATATCCATATCTCCCGCACCCATCATCCTCTATATTTCATACATCAACTACCATATATTTTATTCAATCATCTTCAACTACCATCTTCTCTCAACAAACACATCCGCTCAACAATCACTAAATCATGGGATGAAAATAATTAGTAATACAAATTTTTAATTATATAATAATGGTTAATTTTTCTTTCTCTTTTTTTCTTTTTTTCTTTTTCTCTTTTTTCCTTTTCCTTTTCCTTTTCTCTTTTTTTTCCTTTTTCTTCCTATTTCCCTCCCACGCCCGTGGCCTCGTCCGAGCCATATTTTCCCCCCGTCCCGTGGCCACTCGTCTCTTGCACCTCTGCGCCGATCTCCCTCCAAGCCTCCACGCCGGTGGGCTCCCTCCGCGCCACCCATCTCCCCACACCGGCCCTTTCCCCACGCCGCCCTCTCCCTCCACACCGACCTCTCCCTTACGCAGCGGCGGAGCAAGGGCCAGCGGTGGGCCTCGCACGGCGGGAGTAGATCACGGCGCGGAGGCGGAGCGAAGGCGGCTCTGCNTCCATACTTGAGCTAGTGACTTAGGATTTTCCATCATCCATTGACAAAGTGTATTTGAATCCTTAAGTCACTCCATTTTATCAATCACAACTAATTGATGCTTTGCATTGCTTCCCTCAACAAAGCTTGGATATGGTTCTTCGAAACCCCACGGACCTAGATACTTCACCTTAGCAATTTGCACACATGGAAAGCCGTCGCTTAGCCAAAGCTTGCTTAGTCCCTCGCTCTAGTCATCTCGGTTGATTTCTTCACCACTTACCCTTGCCATATTGAGTTTAGCTTTGCTTCATCATTTTGAAATCCCATTTGAAAGAACTCTTCAAATGCTTGTTCTTGATTGACAAAGTACATTCAAACCATTGCAAGCTTCCAACAATGAGACCAACGTATATCACATAAGCATATGTCCCTTTGGTGTAAATGCATGAAGCCTTGCAATTTCCACTTTGAATGATCCCTTCATATATCAACAAGCTTTCTCATAGATTGGAACCACATAGATATATCTTTGTTGACTTGTCCAAAATATATCAACACTCATGCTTGTCATTCATTATTTATGCACAAAGAGATCACACACTTGCTTGCCTTTCTCATTATGAGCCAAAGAACATTCATTTCATATATAATTCAACATCACAACATGAATGTACAAATAAAAACCTGCTCATAGTCTTAAGCAAACAAGTTAGTCCTTTAATCGTTTTGTCATACAATTCACCAAAACCCACATGGGGGCCTAGATGCACTTTCACTAGCATGCTCAAATTGTTCTACACATGTGGTGTGAGTCAATTTTAGTTCATTAATTTCAGCAAGTAAAGACTCACATGAAACACATGGTAAACAAGCACTTGACTTCAATAAAGTCTCATCTCTAGCCTTATCAAGATCATTATTCAAAGTAACACATGAATCACAAGGCATAGAGGCATTGGATTTCAACAAGTCATTTTCACATTTCAAGCAAGCAAGAGAAGAATTTAACTCATCATTCTTACTTAGCAAGTTATCACAAGAATTGCAAGGCATTAAGGCACATGACTTCCAATGAGACAAACCAGATTTCAACCTAGAAATAGAACATTTCATCTTCTCATTCTTCCTACGCAAAGCATCACAAAGCTCTTTGTTTCTCATAGCATCATCATCATTCCGATTGCATAGAAACAAGATGCATTTGGCGAGCGTACCTTGATCCATCTCTTTTAGCTCGTGGTAGAACTTGCTCTTCGTGAGATCACCATCCTCGTAGTGCTCGAGGAGATCCAACACCTCCTCCACTTCTTGTTCCATCTCAATCTTCGTGCTCCTCCTCCTCTCGTTGTCATCCAAACCTGAGGATAAAGACACACAAGAAGAAGAGCTTGGTGCCATAGCTCAATGCACCGGTTAGGATTAGCTGAAAGCAAGCTCAAATCGCGAAAACCAAATCTAGAAGCGAAAATGCCCTTTTGGATCACAGAGCCGGTTAAGGTGGAGTGATCCTAACCAAAGCTCTGATACCAATTGAAGGACCGAAACGGGCGACCAGAGGGGGGTGAATGGGAGCCTCTAAAAATTCTCTCTCGGAGACAAGGCCTATATCCCGATTACAACCCCAAACACGCTTCTCACCTAATCGCCAAGATAACACAAGCCAACTCGTGACAAGCTTATCCTAGGAACGATTAGAGAAGCTCAAAGCTATGCGGAAGCTAAAGCAAGACACCTAAAAGCTTGCACAGAAAGATTAAGCTAAAACTCTATTTAAGCCCTCACTAATAAAGCACTTAACCCACTAAGCATGCAAGGCTTAAATAAAGGCAAAACATGGAATAGCAATAAACTAAGATAAGCAAATAATCAAACTAACCATGCACTGATTAGACAAGCAACCAATCATTAGCAAGAATTAAATGGAACTAAACAAACTTGCAATACCTTAAAGGCTAACAGGGCCTGCTGCTTGCACTTGGCGTGGTAGCGTCGCTCCTCTACCTCCGCTAAGAATAGCGGAGCGCTCGGCATCCGCTCCGGTCCAGTACGCGATAGCGTGTCCTGGTGCAGCGGAAAAAACGCTATCGCGGTACTGGAGGGGTGTTTACAAGGTACCGGTGCAGGCAGCCAAACGCGCAAGATCGATCGAGCTCACTCATTGCCGCCATGAATTCATATATACGCGTACATGAGCCCTGACCGCGCGCCCTGTGGACTGTAGCACAGGTGGGATTATTTTTCTTTCTAAAATTGTCCGTAGTAAGTCATTTCAAAATTTTTAAGAGTCGGACAATTTTAAGTTTAAAAAAAATAAAAAAGTTACACATATTTGAATAAAAAATAAAAATATTTAATACAACAATCTAATGATATTTATTTAATATATAGGCGTGCATGTGGTGGAGCCGCACTGAGCGTGACAACTGAGGTGGCCGGCACTAGGCCAGCGACCTCTATGGATATGATTGCCTAAACATTCGAATTATTCGTCTATTTATATCCGTCTAAAGTAGCAATATTGATATTTGTATTTGTATCTAATTTTAATATAGAAGTTAAATAGATATATCTAAATTTAACATCCAATTTTGATTCAATACGTATCTGTTCCGAATGCATATCTCCTTCTGCCCGTCCGTGTCGGTCGTGGCCCGTCCACCCACACCCACCGATGGATCCATTCCATCCAGTGATGGAGAGTTGGAGACCTAGGTTGCGGATAAAGAGCAAGAACTCGATCGCCTTTTACTGCCCGCCGGTGTCATTGTAAGGCTAACTGCAACAATGCCCTGTATCCCACCTTGAACCTGTAAAAATAGGGGATTCATCCCCTGAGATCGCTGCAGCGGCACCCTGTAACACACACGCTAAATTTCAGGAGCCGTCTTCCCTCCGCCAAATTTGGAGGCGCCCGGATCTCCCAGCAGGTCCCGGAAGTCGCGCACCTTGGTGGTGTAGGACACGTCGTAGGCCTCCAGCCCCGGGTGCCGGGGCTCCAGGTACTTGACGTAGAACTCGTTCTCCTCCAGGAACACGGTGCGGCCGCCGTGGTTGAGCGCCAGCCAGAGCGGGGACTCGGCGCCCAGCCCGAAGACGAGCAGGTTGCAGGGCGCCCGCGCGCGGAGCACGGCGGAGATGGCGCGGATGTCCGTGTCCGACATGCGGTGCGTGGCGTTGGAGATGGACGCGAAGTGGACCAGCGCGTCGAACACCGGGAGCGGCAGCTTGTTGGGCCCGGATCCTGCTGCTAGGCTGGAGCCGCCGCCGCCACCCGCGGTGGTAGAGGCCACCGCGGAATCCGAGGCGGAGCCCCCGGCTGATGAACCTGCGACGGAGCCCCCCGCGCCGGCCGCGGCCGCGGACGTGAAGTGGGAGGTGGTGTAGAGGAAGGTGAGGAACGTGGCGAAGGCGAAGCAGAAGGCGAAGACGACGAAGAGTGCGCGGCGGTGGCTCGACGCCGCGGTCGCCGCCGAGAGCTTGTCGCGGCTGCCCATAGACTTCATGCTGCTAGAGGGTATCTCGGCTCGCGCGTCTCGCTTCGCTCCAATTCGCGGCGATTTGATCCCGCGGAGGCAGACACCGTTGGTGCTGGACTCGGCGAGGGGGGAATCGAATCGATCGAGCAGGGGAGGAGGGAGGAAGAGGAGAAAGGTCGTCGGGGACTCTGCAGTCAGAGGATGGATTGGGAGGGGAAAAGAAATGATAGGTGGGATCCACAAATAGAGGAAGGATTTGGAGGGTATTGTTGCAGCACATTGTTGTTTGGAGGGTGAAAATTTTTAAAGGATCCTTAAAATATTGCTTTAGGGGGTGATATATAGAGGGTACCATTGCAGATAGTCTAAGAAGCCGTAACAGAACGCATCTTGTTGACCAGCTGCAGCTTCCTGCTGGTCAGTGCTGCTGTTGCCAGGTTGCCAAGTCATCAGTGTCTCTTCCGACCGATGCATATGGCTCAACTCTTGCTACCGAGAGGATTGGAAGGCATGATTCCAATAAAAATTGGTCTACTGCTCGTGCGACCAGACCACTCACCGTTTCTTGGACTTACCGGTGGTCCTAGGTGATTTGTTTTTTAAAAAAACAACAACAGTAAAACACACGTGCACGCAAAGCCTACCCATTTGAGCATCTTGAAAAGATTGTATCCGAAGGATCTTAAAGTTGACCAATTTACCATATTCACTTTATTGTCGATGGTCCATCTCTTTACGACTAAAAGATTAGCGGTAACAAATTGGTTAGTGGTTAACGTGCCAGGTGGAATAGATGAATCCGATAAAAATGATTGTTCACTCATGCGGCCAGTCCATTTGATCAGTAACCGTTGCTTAAGGCTATGTGCAATGGTAGCCTCTATATTTCACCCTCCAAAGCTAAATTTAGAGACCCTGTAAAAATTTTCCTCCCCTAAATCTAATCCCACCTGCAACAGTGACCTGGAAAGCGCCCTGGAAACCCCGCGCCGCGACCGCGACCGGTCCGCGCCGCGATCGCCTGCCCGCGCGCCTCCTCCTCGCCGCCGCCCGCGAGCCTCCTCCTCGCCGCCCTCGCGCCTCGGCGGATGCGTCGTCCTCAGGGGACACGTCGGGCAGGCTGCGGCGCTTGACGCAGGTGACGTGGCCGCCGACGGCGTAGACCTTGAATATGACGCCACCGTGGTTGACGAACTCCTGGAGCACGAGCGGCGGGCGGAGCTTGCCGAGACCCTCGCGGTGGTAGATGAGGGGCATCTTGTGGGACTTGGCAGTGCCGTCAGCGACGAGTGGCTTGGCGATGAGCGGGAAGTGGAGCGCGTCGAGGAGGCCGGAGTCGGCGACCTCGGCGCCGTCGTGGACGACAACCTGGCTGGGGATGCCGAAGGAGCGGTCCTTGTCGGCGGCGTGGTCGAGCTCGGAGACGACCTGGAGCATGGAGATGCGGTTGTGGAGGCGGTCGATGGCGTGGGGCGGGTCGACGATGGGCACGGCCGGATTGCGCACGGCGAAGGCCTCGAGCTGGGCGCGCCAGTCGTCGCCGTAGAGCTTGTGGATGAGGAGGTGGAAGGGGCCCTGCTCCGCCAGGGGCCGCGACGCATCCACGGTGACGAGGTCCATGCCCCGCGCCGCCGCGAGGGCCACCAGCGACGGCTGGATGAAGCTCTGCTGCTTCTTGGGCGCGAGCGCGTACCCGATGGCGTAGCGCGGGGGACTGGAGTCGCCGGAGGAGGGCTCGGCGGCAGGGGCAGGGCAGCGGCAGCGGCGGCGTCGGAGGCCATTGGGGTCGGGGTCGGGTTCGGGAGGAATCGATGGAGAAGGATTTGGGGGGAGGGGGAGCTGCCCGAGGCTGCACGGGGAGAGCGTGCCGCCGAGAGGGAGAGGGAGGCGGCGAGAGAGATTTGGCGGAGTTGGATACGTCCCCGAGATTTGGCGGCGGGATGGGCGGACCTGCACAATAGAGAACCGGATACAGGGTACCGCTGCAGCCTTGTTTTCGCGTGAGAAACGGAAAAGTAGCGGTCGAGGACGGTTTCCAGTCCTCCGTTGCAGATAGCCTAACTACTGCGGAGCACTGGCCTCACCTACCAACAAGGCAACTAACCCTTCGTTTGTGTCGGTCATCGCTTTAGCACAATGTAAACGAGCGGATAGGCGGGGTAGAGTGTAGTTCAGTTGGAGCCTGTCCACCTTGGTTGAAGTTCTCCATGTGTGCTTACATTTTCTTGTATTTAAGAATTAACCAGCCTATATTCATAGGCCTCCTCCAAAGGTTTCGCCAGCTGCTGGCGAAATCGCCTGCTAACGTGGAATCAACCGGCATAAAAAAAGGAAAAGGCTGCAGCGCTTTGACCGTAGGACGCGAGAGCACAGACACAAAATGTTTCGGGAGATGTGCTCGATGAGTGATTGCAGGCTCGCCAGCGAGATTGTTTTCCAGACTCTCTCCTCCAGATCGGAGAAAATCTGACATGGATCGACGATTTCGACCGCCGTTGGAGAAGGCCTAAGAGTGACTGTGTGTGCACATATACTAGTGTTTTATGGGGGGAGTACAACTGTACAAGCCAAGCCATATCAAGACGCGAGTTGACAACTAGCGCCTGCTTTTGCTTGTAGAACTAGTCGGCCGTGTTTAGTTCCTCCCCGAAAAATTTTGCAAAAGGAAATCTTTTTTGCATGGAGTACTAAATGAAGTCTATTTGCAAAACCCAGCCACGGATGAGCGTAACTTTCCGAGACGAATCTAATGAGCCTAATTATTCCATGATTTGCTACAGTGATGCTACAGTAACCATCTTCTAATCATCCTCTAATCATGCGGTCAAAGGCCTCATTAGATTCGTCTCGAAATTTACTAGAGGTTGTGGAGGTAGTTTTGTAAACTGACATTATTTAATACCCCTAATTAGTGGTCAAAGATGCATTTAATATCCTGCAAAATTTATCAGCCTCAATCTAAACACGGCCGGCTACAATAGGCTGCAGGTGCACCTAGACGCGCGTAGTGCGCATGTGCACTTCGTTATGTAGTCGACCGGACAGGGCAAATCAAATGATCGATGATGTTCCATTTCATTCATAAGAGGTGTTTGTTTTAGCTTATTTGGTAATCCGTAGTGACTTTTACCACAATATGCTTGGTTTATAAGGTAGATTATATAATCTATGTGAAAAATAAACAGGCCTTAGAGGCCCATCTTGGCTTTTGGGACGGACCGGGCCATACACATGTGCGCACGTGTACAGGCGAGCAATGAAGCCTGTTGCGTAGTATAGTCCAGGCCAAATGTACATGGCCCATAAATCCCCCCGCTGCAACGTACAGTACGCGTAGATATCGGTCGACCGGCTTGGCCTGGGTCCGCATCGGCCGAAATTGGGCCCAGCTCATAAATAGAGGAAAATTACGGGGCGTGTGGTGCTTAGGCTCTTGGTAGCCCATTGAAAATGAAATGTCTTCTGGCTCCGAAATTGGCGGCCCAAAGAGCTTCAGCTTTCGCTAGTTTCTCGTGCTGCTCGAGCAATCTGTTTCTGTGTCACTGTATGTATTGGGCCGCTGCTCTCCGAAAGCCCAAGAGCTGAGACAACCTTTTCTGTCTAATTCGAGAAATCCAACTTGGTTTTGCTGCCTTTATTTTTGTTGCGTGAGAAAATGAACGAACTGTCGAATGAATTAACCGTACTGTATGTCTGACACCTATGTACATATATACAACCCCAAAGGGCGTTAGCCGAAGGGACGTATCCCTTCGGAGAAACGACGAGAGGACGTCTCCCTACGGTGTGAACCGAAGGGAGCAGTTACAAGGACCTAATTGATCACTATCCTAAATTATTAATTACTAACTAGTCCTAACACTCCCCCTTGATCAATTGGTTCTATAGATGTCTTGGCTCGTTCAACGGTCATAATCTTGAATCTTTTGGAAAAACCCTGTGGGAATAAAAACCAAAATATATCGATATACCAGGTAAAAACTCCTTCAAACCCAGTGGGAAAAATAAGGAGAAACGCCATGATATATGTGAAGTGCCAAATGTCAATAGACCCTTTAAGCTTTCTCAAAGACATAGTCTAAAACAATTTGGCCAAAGATCTATATGCCATAAATATTACCTCATTAAAAACTTTATTAGAGTAAGCTCATATAAAGAAAAGAGTATAATATTTAGGGAATTTCTCCCCCTGATTCTTGCAAGTCTCTAAGTCTTCTCATACCAATACCCTCGACACATTTGTGGAAAGATGAATATGGTAGAGATTTTGTGAATAAATCTGCGAGATTATCACATGACTTAGTTTGCAAGATTTCAATTTCTCCGTTCTTCTGGAGTTCATGAGGGTAGAATAACTTTGGGATAATATGCTTAGTCATATTACTCTTAATGTAACCTGATTCCATTTGAGTAACACACGCTGAATTATCCTCAAAGATAATTGTTGGTGTATCAATCGCACCAATACCACATGATTGTATGATGTGGTTTATCATTCTGCGAAGCCATACACATTCGCGTGATGCTTCATATAAAGCTATTATTTCAGAATGATTGGTGGAAGTAGATACTAGTGTCTGCTTTGTAGATTTCCAAGAAATCGCTGTTCCTCCTTGTAAAAATACAAAGCCTGTTTGAGATCTGCCATTGTGGGGATCTGACAAATAACCAGCATCTGTATAGCCTAACAAAGTCGGATCTTGATTTCTACCATAAAATAATCCAAGATCCTTAGTACCATTGAGGTATCTGAATACCGTCTTTACTCCTACCCAATGACGTTTGGTAGGCGCAGCACTATGTCTTGCTAATAAATTTACTGCAAATGCAATAT
>CM014277.1:13224226-13238168 GCA_004135705.1 Alloteropsis semialata
GCACCAAGAGGATGGCAAGTATAACACGAGAATCCCTTGATACCTATACACATTAATAATCACTTACATTCATGCATGAGTTAATCCGATTTAGGATTGTCCCTAGTATTCTTAAAACTTACTTCCTTGTTCAACCGGGTTATGCATCTTTGGGTAGCAAGTGCTAGGCTATGCAACTTGAGCTTATTGTCTTTGGACGATGATACTTGGATACTTATGATCATTTGCGAATGATTAAAACTTGCTTTTTAGCAACATGGTTAGGTAGCTGGAACATGTGCTGTGTGCTTTNTTTAAACCTTGCATAGCCTTTTGAGCCTCATTTAATCATGTTATGCTTGCTAAGTAAGATGGATTACTTACACTTGCTTCATATCAACAAAATCCCGGATGGGTACTCAGATGAGCCGCCTGTGGATGCTTTTGTCTTCCCCGAGGAGTTCCCGGAGTTCTAGGCAGTGCAGTTCCCCAGTCAGAGTCCCTGTGGAGGCTCAGTGGATTTAGATGCTTACTCTTCCGCTACTTTGATAAACTCGATAATAATGTAATGCCTGTGATGTAATGACTTTATTTCTGTTTATGTTATCGACCACTATTCTTTCTCTTTTGATAATCATTTCTGGAGCTATATGTGTGTAAAGACTTCCTGGGTACACATATAGTAGCATTCGGATTTCCTTCGTAAATCCGGGTGTGACAGGTTATAAAGTTCTTTTGAGCTTTTGCGCGACCAGTGGGGAAAGTGTACAACCTCTGCAGAGTGTAAAAACTGATATATCAGCCGTGCTCACGGTTACGAGTGGCCTGGATCCTTTTTGACAGTGACTTTTACCCCGGTGATGTTTAAAAATGGAATGAAACTGGAATAATGGTGGACTATGATACTTCTCTACTTATACTTAATTTGGGTTATAACTGGGATTTACCTATTACATTGTAGTAATTTGGTTAATGCTAAAATTGAATAATTAAAAGTGCTTACCGCAGTTTAGCCGTGTCTAGCCTTTTAAGCCTTCATCCCTCGTGTTATATTTGTTAAGTAAAGTTGGTTTACTTACACTTGTGTTATTCAACAAAATCCCGGATGGGTAATCAGATGAACCTGAAGGTGTTGTGGAGTTCCCTGAAGATTTTCCAGACTTCTAGGCAGCTGTCAACCAGTTGGTGTCCTTGTGGAGTAGATGGAGCCATGAGAGTTTATCTTTTCGTATGCGTAATCTTTGATTGAAGACTTGAGTCTTATTTGTAATAATTCTGAGATGCTATTCTTTTGTATTCGTGCACTTGATTTACTTTGATATTCTGTTATCCTAAAAGCTATATGTGTGTGTTGGACTTCCTGGGTACACATATAGTAGCATTCGGGTTTACTCGTAAATCCGGGTGTGACAGATTGGTATCAGAGCAGTGCTGACTATAGGACACGCAGCCTAGTTAGAATGGTCATTTAGAGTCTTCTTTTATTTTTGTCCTTATTCCATTTAAAGTTTTAACCTTGATTATTTCACTTATCCTTATTATTATTCCTTATTTCTAATTTATTTTAATCTCTTGTTTCACTTTGAGTTATACAAATCTTTATTCTTATTAATCTATCTTATTCTGTTACAAAATTTTAATTCATTCCTTGTTCTCTTTCTTCTATAGATGGCTCGCACTAAGGTCACTCCGCGCAAGTGTGTTGGAGAGTTCTTGCCTCCCAGAGTTGCTGAGCATGCCTTGCAGTTCTTCAACCCTGATCCAGTTGGAGAGATAGAGCTGCCGCCTGTTCAGAAGCCGCTAGTGGAGGATGTTGAAGAAGAACCCGAGGAGGTCGAGATCTATGATGAGGAAGAAGACCGGTTCGTGCCTGTTGTTCCACCAACGGCGCCCCCTGCTCCAGTCAAGCAAGAAGGTGCCGCTGCCGGAGGAGGCCCAGAGGACCCCGAAGGCGATGGTGATGATTCAGATGAAGAGGACTCCGACTATGATGGCTCTGATGACTCTGATGATGATGAGGAAGACCACCCACCTCCAGCTACAGGATGGAAGGTGGTGGAGACTACACGTGATGGAGGAGACTGCTACTTCCATCGTCGTCTGCTTCGTCTACTTCAGCGCCACTATGGACATGGCCGTGTCAGTGTGGACTACCGCAGTGAGTGGTGGACTCATCACCGCTACACTGACTTCTGGAAGACCACGGCTTGTGTTCGAGTGTCTGCTCGACTGCTAGGCGCCGCCAGGACTGAGTCAGAGCACCCCGCACTGGCTCCCAGAGAGACACAGGAGGCTGGCATCACTGATGCTGCTCGCCGGGCACTCTACGCCTATCGTGGACTCTACTTCAGCCTTGTCCGCGATGGGGCGGAGCGCTACATTCCACGTGTGCCCCGTGGAAGGAGGACTAGCAGGATCGCCAACCCAGCTGGAGAGCAGAGCGCCAGACTCGTGGAGACCGTGGGTTTTGCTGCAAACATCAACACGGAGTTCGATTCACTGCTGGATGAGCACTCCAGGATGTGGGAAGAGCTTCAAGCAGCAAGGCTTAGGATCGCGGAGTTGGAGCACCCCGGCGCTGAACCACCTATGGAGGAGCCGGAGTACCTTGCAGAAGCACCGCCCCGCAAGAGGACTCGCTACGGGACTTCTGCTAGCCGCACCACCATAGATGAGCATTAGATGGTCTTGAGTTGTAATAAAAACACTAGTCATGCGAGTTGAGTCGTTTGAGTTGTGTGAGTCGTCTGAGTCTTAGTGTTTGAACCGTGTTAATGAGTGCTTGATTTATTATTATTGTGAACTTGTGTGATTTGGATCTTTGTAATGAGTGTGGTGCATGTGAACTTATTGTTCACATACATCTAGAATATTAGTTTAGCTCGTTGTTAAATAAATAGTTGGGTTTCTATAATCTATCTGTCTCTTTACTTTGCTTCCATATCCTTTATCTGTTCTCTGTCTGCTGAATTCTCTCAAATCTGTTTCTATCTTGTGCCTATGATCAGTCAGAATGGATTCATGTTATGGAATTGAAAAGTAACAGTGACATGTGTCTGTAACAGATGGCTGTCGGGGGTAGACCCCCAGGGGTACCCAGAAGGCGGATTGGCCCAACCAGCAAGGGGCGGCCCAACCCGAGTGCTATCGGGCCGGTTTGTCGGACTGGGCGGCCCACCACTCGGGAGGCCCACCAGTCGGGCGAACCGGATGACTACGACGGCGCGCGCGGCAAGGAAGCAGGCGGCGTATCCCGCAAGAAGCTCGGAGATCAAGATAAACTAGCCAGAATTATAGGGAAAGATATCTGTAATCATTATAGGATCGCATCCTTGTATTTCGGGTAGGTTATGATCTCTAGCCGACTTGTAACTCAAGGCAGCCGGACTATATAAGGCGCCTTGAGACCCCCCTCCAGAACACGACGATTACAACCCACGATACAAAACCTAGGACAGAACCCAACTACGGAGATCCTTCAGGAACTTCATACACAGCAATTCATACGCCCAACACAGGACGTAGGGTATTACGTCATCCTGACGGCCCGAACCTGTTCAATCCTTGCGTCTTGTGTTACCATCACTTCTGATCCTCGATCTGTCCCTCGACAAATCAACCACGCGGACTACCCTGTGTGGACTGCCGGGTCCATAAATCTGACAGTTGGCGCGCCAGGTAGGGGTTGATCGACGAGATCAATCTGCAAGATCGATGGCAGAATTCCAAAACCTATCTCCGATTGATCTACTACACGGCGGCGACGACACAACCTCCGGAGAACACGCATGGCGGCGTGACCGAACCCCACATGCATCTACTCGGTCTCCCCGGATCAATCTCCAAAAGCCGTGCAACGTTGCGTCAGAAGAAAAGCACTCGGGGGCGGCGACCTCCGATTCGTCTCCACGTCGACTCGGCCTCCCCGATTCGACCTACAAAAGGCTGCTGCGCCGTGATGGCTGAATACATCTACACGTCGCAAAAAGCTGATGCGCTCCACTGACCGCAGAATCCATCAGCAGGATGAGCATACTTCAATTATTTTCTAATTCTCACGTTTGCCTATGTGTGCACGCATGAAGTCTCTAGTTATATTTACTAATCTATTCCCTCGTTTACCTGTACGTGCATGCATGGATGAATCGCCGAGTCCTGAACTACAAGCCTGCCACCGACGGAAACGCCCAACTGCAGAATTGAATCTAGCAGGGTCGACGCAAGCTGTCACGCACGACGGACGAAGCAGACTGCAGATCGGTTTCGGCAAATTCGTGATAACGATTTTCTGGAGAGCTCGCCACGTGCACCAGGGAAGATTTTTCCATATTACTACCAAGCATACATGAGAATCTTATTCTCCTTTTTTTTTATCTTGTATATATGCCGTACGTGCATATGCATGCATGGAGCATTCAATTTTTTCTACTATCTTCTCTCTTGTTAACGTGTGCGTGCATGTATGGATGGTCTGAGTACTGGCTTACGAGCCTGCCACCGGCGAATCTACGGCTGATGGTATTTGCGGCTGCGACTCGATTGGTCATGTCCTTTTTCAAGATCAACAAGACCCACCCACTCGCACCTTCGTCAAGCTGGCTCCGGCCACGGACGCCGCCGAGGCGCTCTAGGGCCAGGAGATCGCACGCGAGGACGCGACAAGACATAGGCCGAGTCGCCGAGTTCCAGACACCACCAGCACAAGAAGGCGCACACGAGGCACCAGGCACTCTGAAGGATTGCCGACCTGATCAGATCGAGCGGCTAATACGAACGTCCGACTACACACAAAGACGACGAGCTCGAATTCTCCAACTCTGACATAAATCAAGCTAAGTCATATTTAAATACTTTCTACAATATTTTTCGGTCACCGTGCATCTCCATATACATGTCTCCATAATTATCGCCGACTACCCTTGGTTTGTTCCTGACTGCTTATACGGCCCGAGCGCTACGCAAGCAGTCGGGCAACACCCAACGGACGCACATATAGCATTTTTCTCCATTGTTTTCTTTTTCCACTCTTATACAAGTCGCTAAAGTACTCGGGGAGCACACGCCTTAATCCATGAAGCCTCGACTCTTCCGTACGCCTACGCTCCTATGCGTGCATGCGGCCCAGCTCCCTGCGCTACGGACTACGGCTATCGGGGATCAGGTGCATAAACGTAACAGGATAACTACCCGAGGAAATTAATAGACTTAAAGAGTTGGAAGTAGAAATTCTATTACATACAATGCCGAATGTTTTTCTCCAGAATTAGTATTTGCTACACCATATACTACCTATCCTTCATATCTTCATTGCAGGGCACAGGTTTGGATCCCGAGCTTGCCTGTTACGCTCGGGGGCTGGACCACTCCGACATCGCCGCTAGCCGAGTGCTTTGCAGCACTCGGGCTGGTACTACACTCCACGACGGTCGCTAGCCGAGTGCTTTGCAGCACTCGGGCTGGCGCTACACTCCATAAGGATCGCTAGCTGAGTGCTTTTGAGTACTGGGCTGGCGCTACCGTATGACGAGGAAGACGAAGACTTGACGGACCCTCGACTCGGCCCTCGCGCTCGGGGGCTGGCGCCGGGGCGACTACTCGGCGTGCTCGGCCCTCACGCTCGGGGGCTGGGCGCCGGGGCGACTACTCGGCGTGCCTCGGACGGCTCGACTCGGCCCTCACGCTCGGGGGCTGGCGCCGGGACGACTACTCGGCGTGCTCCGGCCCTCACGCTCGGGGGCTGGCGCCGGGACGACTACTCGGCGTGCTCAGCCCTCACGCTCGGGGGCTGGCGCCGGGACGACTACTCGGCGTGCTCAGCCCTCACGCTCGGGGGCTGGCGCCGGGACGACCACTCGGCGTGCTCGGCCCTCACGCTCGGGGGCTGGCGCCGGGACGACCACTCGGCGTGCTCCGCCCTCACGCTCGGGGGCTGGCGCCGGGACGACTACTCGGCGTGCTCAGCCCTCACGCTCGGGGGCTGGCGCCGGACGACTGCTCGGCGTGTCTCGCAGGACTCCGCTGGCCCTCACGCTCGGGGGCTGGCCGCCGAAATTAATGCCGGATGATTCAGTCAGATGCTCCTCGACTAACCCTTGGACCGATTCCTACGGAATCGCTTCAAGGCTCGGGGGCTACGGCCAACTGACGCACCTCGCGGCGCATCCGTTGATTGTCTGGCAACCAAGAACAAGGCTACTAACCCTTGGACCGATTCCTCCGGAATCGCTTCAAGGCTCGGGGGCTACGGCCAACGGACGCACCTCGCGGCGCATCCGTTGGGAAACGGCTCTCTTTTCTCTCCAGTATCACGCGGTTTTGCTTCCAACTGCAGCAAACTCGAAGCTCATCAGATGGCACGACCTCGCCGACTTGTCACTCAACCACGTACTACTCGGGGGCTTGTCGGGGGTAGACCCCCAGGGGTACCCAGAAAGCGGATTGGCCCAACCAGCAAGGGGCGGCCCAACCTGAGTGCTATCGGGCCGGTTTGTCGGACTGGGCGGCCCACCACTCGGGAGGCCCACCAGTCGGGCGAACCGGGACTACGACGGCGCGCGCGGCAAGGAAGCAGGCGGCGTATCCCGCAAGAAGCTCGAAGATCAAGATAAACTAGCCGGAATTATAGGGAAAGATATCTGTAATCGTTATAGGATCGCATCCTTGTATTTCGGGTAGGTTATGATCTCTAGCCGACTTGTAACTCAAGGCAGCCGGACTATATAAGGCGCCTTGAGACCCCTCCAGAACACGACGATTACAACCCACGATACAAAACCTAGGACAGAACCCAACTACGGAGATCCTTCAGGAACTTCATACACAGCAATTCATACGCCCAACACAGGACGTAGGGTATTACGTCATCCTGACGCCCCGAACCTGTTCAATCCTTGCGTCTTGTGTTACCATCGACTTCTGATCCTCGATCTGTCCCTCGACAAATCAACCACGCGGACTACCCTGTGTGGACTGCCGGGTCCATAAATCCGACAATAGCCAATCGGAGGAATGCTCGTGGAGGTCGTGCCAACCCAAACCCGCCACCGCCGCCACCTCCAGTGCCGCTCGAACAGCTACTGGCCAATTAGAATCAGATGTTGCAGCAGATGGCCAACGCGTTCGCAGCTGTACAACAAAACCTGCAGAATCAGCCGCCACCTCAGCATCAGCCGCAAGTCAGAGATCGGCGTGGGGAGTTCATGAAGGGACGCCCGCCTGTCTTCACCCACGCCAGTGAACCACTGCAAGCCGAAGACTGGCTCAAGGCGGTGAATCGTCAGCTGGATATAGCTCAGTGCACCGACAGGGAGAAGGTGCTCTACGGGTCTGGACAGTTACAAGGAGCTGCCCAAGAGTGGTGGGACTCGTATCTATACTCTCACCAGGACCCTGACCACATCACGTGGGCAGAGTTCAGTGAGCGTTTCCGTGCTCACCACATTTCGGAGGGTCTCATGACCCTGAAGCAAGAGGAATCCTGGCTTTGAAGCAGGGATCAATGACTGTCACTGCCTATCGGACAAGTTCATTGAGCTATCTCGCTACACTCTTGAGAACGTGGCGGATGACAAGAAGAAGCAGAGGCAGTTCCTTCGGGGACTAATTGATGGCTTTCAGTACCAGCTGCTCACTCACACCTTCGACAACTTTCACGAGTTGGTCGACAACACCCTGATGCTAGAACACAAGCACTGGGAGATGGAGGACAAGAAGAGAAAGTTCCTCAACCAGACAGGTGGGAATAGCTCACGCCCCCGCTTCAACCCGCAGTCCGGTGGTCAGCTCCGCATTCAAGGCCCACCAAACTCGAGGAATCAGCAGCAACGCCAACAGTACCAGCAGCACTCGCCTTACCAACAGCAGCAGCAACAGCGCCAGCAACAACCCTACCAACAGAGGTACCAGCAACAGGAGCAATCGCAGAACCAGGCGCCGCGCCTCACTCAGAGCAACGCTGTGCCTGTAGCTCCTATGGGCGGCAGAGTTTGCTACAACTGTGGTGACCCAGGGCATTACGCTAATAACTGCCCTAAGAGAGGCCAGAATGCTAATGGGCAGAACAACGCCACAAGGAACAACGGTCAGAACCCCCAGCAGCCCCGCAACAATGGAGGACAGCAGAACGCCGTACGTGGCAAGGTGAACCACGTGAGCGAGGAGGCAGCTCAAGGAGCGACTGATGTGGTGTTCGGTACGTTTCTAGTCAACTCACACCCTGCATCTGTTCTATTCGATTCCGGTGCTACACATGCTTTCATATCTGCTCAGTTTGTGAAAAAGTATAGAATGACTATGCAACCCATGCCACATACGTTGATAGTTAATTCACCTGGAGGGGAATTAAGGGCAACTTTAGCATGTCCAGATGTAAGTGTACAAATAAGGAGGGTAGAGTTCCGTGCCACACCTGTGGTCCTGAATTCCATGGGAATTGATATCATCTTGGGAATGACCTGGCTGCACGAACATAATGCCGTAATCAAGTGTGCTCAGAGAGCAGTGGAACTGACAACCAAGACTGGAGAAAAGATTGAGTTTCAAGCAGATCCGTCTACACTGGGGACTTGTCAGATCAACCAGATGAAAGGAGCAGCCATGGAAGATATCAGAGTTGTGGGAGAATTTCCGGATGTCTTTCCAGAGGAGTTGCCAGGTATGCCACCAGAACGCGACACTGAGTTTCTTATTGAGCTTAAACCTGGAACTGCACCTATAGCTAAAAGACCATATAGGATGAGAGTAAATGAACTAGAGGAACTAAAGAAGCAAATAAAAGAATTATTAGATAAGGGTTACATCCGTCCTAGCTCTTCACCTTGGGGAGCACCAGTGCTGTTCATAGAGAAGAAAGATGGCACCCAGAGGATGTGTGTAGACTACCGAGCTCTAAATGAGGTTACCATCAAGAACAAGTATCCCTTGCCTAGAATTGATGACCTGTTCGATTAGTTAAGAGGAGCTTGTGTGTTTTCTAAGATCGATCTACGATCAGGGTATCACCAACTAAGGATTCGTCCGTCTAGCATACCTAAGACAGCCTCCACTACCCGGTATGGATTATATGAATTCACTTTGATGTCTTTTGGGCTAACCAATGCACCTGCATACTTCATGTACTTGATGAATAAGGTGTTCATGGATTATCTGGACAAATTTGTAGTGGTGTTCATTGACAACATTTTGGTTTTCTCAAAGAATGAAGAGAAGCATGAGGAACACCTGAGATTGGTATTACAGAGATTAAGGGAACAACAGCTGTATGCCAAGTTCAGCAAATGTGACTTTTGGCTGAAGGAAGTGTCATTCCTTGGACATGTTATCTCTAACGGAGGAGTGGCAGTTGATCCTAAGAAGGTGAAGGATGTTCTTAGCTGGAACCCACCAAAGGATGTTAGTGAGATTCGGAGTTTCTTGGGAATGGCAGGCTACTATCGGAGATTTATTGAAGGATTCTCTAAGATTGCCAAACCCTTGACAGCGTTATTAGAGAAGAACACAAAGTTCGTGTGGTCCGAACAGTGTCAGAAAGGCTTTGAAGAACTTAAGAAAAGGTTGACTACCGCGCCAGTATTGATTCTGCCAGATCTGAATAAGAGTTTCTCGATCTACTATGATGCCTCTAGACAGGGATTGGGATGTGTGTTGATGCAAGAAGGCAGGGTGGTTTCATATGCTTCTCGACAACTCAGGAAACATGAGGTCAACTACCCGACTCATGATCTGGAGTTGGCAGCTGTAGTACATGTCTTGAAGATTTGGAGACACTATCTGATTGGCCACAAATGTGATATATACATAGATCACAAGAGTCTGAAGTACGTGTTCACTCAGGCCGGCCTAAATTAGAGGCAGAGAAGGTGGCTAGAGTTGATCAAGGACTATGACCTAGAGATTCATTATCATCCAGGGAAGGCAAATCTTGTCGCTGACACCCTGAGCAGAAGAAGCTACGCCAATATGATAGAAGTGGCTCAGATGCCAGATGAGTTAGCCAAGGAGTTTGAACGTTTGAACCTGGGAATGGTAGCTAACTTGGTAGAACTTGAAGTTGAGCCTACGCTAGAACAAGAAATTCGCAAGGCACAGTTAGAGGATAAGAAACTGCAGGAAATCGCAGAGCAGATACCGCTTGGTCACGCACCGGGTTTTAGAGTCGACGAACAAGGAACATTGTGGTATGGTAAAAGGCTATGCGTACCAGAGGTGAAGCACATCAGAGAAGCCATATTGAGGGAAGCTCATAACTCAGCCTATTCGATTCATCCGGGCAGTACTAAGATGTATCTCGATATCAAAGAGAGATACTGGTGGTATGGACTGAAAAGAGGAGTTGCAGAGTATGTTGCTTTGTGTGATACATGTTAGAGAGTCAAGGCAGAACATCGGAGACCTGCCAGTTTACTGCAACCACTCCGGATACCAGAATGGAAGTGGAAAGAAGTTGGTATGGATTTCATCACCGGCCTGCCGCGCACGCAGAGAGGTTATGACTCTGTGTGGGTGATCGTCGATCGTCTAACCAAGGTGGCCCATTTTCTCCCAGTAAAGACCACCTATACAGGTGCCAAGCTAGCAGAGCTGTACATGGAAAGAATAGTGTGTCTGCATGGAGTACCCAAGAGGATTGTGTCTGATAGGGGGACGCAGTTCACTTCACATTTTTGGCAGAAGCTTCATGAGGCTATGGATACCGAGTTGAAGTTTAGCTCAGCGTATCACCCGCAAACCGATGGACAAACAGAGAGAACTAATCAGATACTTGATGTAACACCCTGAAAATTTCTTTTCTAAAATAGTAATTAAATTGCTAAGTTCTTGTGTGTGCATTCACAAATTTAGGTAAATATTAAAACCTTTTCGGAAATTAAAATCAACCCTAGGTTTAGAAACTTGTTTGTGCATTTCATGCCGATGCATCGTTTTCTTGTCTGTGTGTTTGTGTGCTAGTTCTAGACCCTTTAACCCCAGAGTCCAAAACCTAACCCGAAACCCTGTGGGCCCTACCCTATCCAAACCGAAGTCCAAATCCAAACCCGGCCCGGCTTTCTTTCTTCTTTTTCTCCTTGGGCCCAACCTTTTTTCTCCTTGGACCCGGCCCAAGCCGGCCCTCCTTTTTCCCTTCCACGCAGCCAGGAGAAAACGTACCGTTTCCCCCTTTTCTCACGCCCTCCCCTTTCCTAATTGCCATTACGGCATTTACATCCCTTCAGAAACCGACGCCTCTTCAATCCAGGTCGCCCTGCCCTTGGGTTCCCAGTCCAGAGCCTTTTCCCCCCCTCCTGCAAAACCTCGTGGACGAGCTCCCACCTTCCTCTTCCCTGCTTTGCACCAATTCCGGCCAGCCACCAGTGATCCTTGCCGCTGGAATTCATCACCGGAGCAGCAAAGGAACCGAAGCCAACCTCCAGAACAGCGACGCCGAGCGCCGCCAGGACCGACCGCCATTCACCGCCGTTCGACCGTCTCGACGCCCAATCGACGACCCCGAACCCCTGGTGAGATGCGCCCTGTCCCCCTCTTCCTCCTGGTTCAATCCGTTCGCGAAACCGTCGCCTGCAGCCCCTGAACCGCCGCTGCCCGGCGAGCCACGCCGGCGAGCGCCGCCGTCTGTCCTGTTCGCGGAAAAAAAGTCGACGAAACCGGCCCTCACGGTAAAAAAAACCGGCTGAAAACCGGTGTCGCCCTTTCCTGTGCCGAGCTGAGGATCCCAGCCACCGTCAGATCTCCGATCAACGGCCAGGATTAAAACAAACTTACCCCTTCGTTTCATAAAAATCCGGCCGTCCATCCTTGATCCGACGGCCAGGATTAGATCCCCGCATACCCCTTCGGCCTTTTCTCTAAAGAGCCCCTGGAAGTTCGGCAAATCAACCCGCCGTCCTTTTCTCAGTTCAGAAAACTTCTTTGCTACCCCCTGCTGTTTAGGTTTAATTACGTTTAGGTCCTCGGTTTATCGCAGGATAGTCCGTAATCTTGTTTTTAGCGTAGTTTCTTCACCGTAAATCCGATTAGAGTGATTTTCGCGTTGTTGTGATCGTAGAAATGCGTAGATTAGTTTTCTATCCTTTTGTTTCTGTTTTCATTGCATGATGTACTGTTCTAATAGATATACTTTTGTATGCATGTACTGGCTTGTGATGGATGTATGTGTGGTGATTGGAATGCGTGTTTAGAGTGCGAGCAGTACGAGGCCGGCTTTGATCAAGAGTTTGAAGACCAAGATCAGCAGCAATACTTTGAGGAAGGCAAGTGTAACATGATTCATCCTTGATACCTATTCACTTTATAACCATGTTATTCATTCATGCATGTGTCTAATTTGTTAAACCATAGGATTGACTAGTCTTGTTTATCCTATTTACCTTGTTACCTTGGGTTTATGCATATGGGTAGATATGTTAGTTGTCGCTATGCTTGCCAACCGCTAATGTTCGTTATGAAATAATAATCCTGACTAATGGTATACTTGGAACCTTATTAAAATATGCTTTTTAGCAACTTGGTTTAGGGAGCTTGAGCATGTGTTTGCATTGCTCTAAGCGTCTCTTCTTAAGGTTCCGATCTTAAAGCGGCCACCCAGGAAAACCGTACAACCACAGGAACCACATGGCTCTGGTCTTGACTAAGTAAACTGTACGGCTCTAGCTTGTCTAGTGGTTACCGAAAGGCGCAAGTGGGGCTGCCAGGTTTAAGTGTGGACCTCGGTCAGTCTCGTTGGGGTTTGTGTGATGGATTTGTGTGATGTTTTGGCTGGAGCCTGGAGGGGTCCATGCGCCTGTCAGGAAACCGTAGCGGCCACTAGCTTGCTAGGGTGTCTTTTGAAAGGTCTCGTAGTGAAACCCTGTACTCATTTCACGTGGTGTGAAGGGAGTGCGTGCCCAAGGCAAGGGGGATCACGACCGGTGGTGAAAGTGTACAACCTCTGCAGAGTGTAAAACTGTTATAACAGCCGTGCTCACGGTCAAGAGCGGCCTGGATCCTTTTCGAGCGGTTCCTTGTTTTCTAAAGTAATGGTTAATGATGATGTTGGTTACTTATAATATCTCACATGTTTTTCTAATGTGGGTTACAACCGGGTTGTCATCTAATTCTAGTAATTCAGGTTAATTCTAAAATCAATCAACTAAAAATGCTAACCGCAGTTTAAACCTTGCATAGCCTTTTGAGCCTCATTTAATCATGTTATGCTTGCTAAGTAAGATGGATTACTTACACTTGCTTCATATCAACAAAATCCCGGATGGGTACTCAGAAGAGCCGCCAGTGGATGCTTTTGTCTTCCCCGAGGAGTTCCCGGACTTCTAGGCAGTGCATTCCCCCAGTCAGAGTCCCTGTGGAGATGTTCTGGAGTTAGTCTACGTCAGGCTTCCGCTACTTTGATAAACTCGTTAATAAATGTAATGCCTGTGATGTAAGACTTGTTTCTGTTTATGTTATCGAGCACTGTTTCCCTTTCTTTGATATTCATTTCTGAGCTATATGTGTGTAAAGACTTCCTGGGTACACATATAGTAGCATTCGGATTTCCTTCGTAAATCCGGGTGTGACAGAGTGGTATCAAAGCAGTGCTGACTGTAGGATGCGCAGCCTAGAGTAGAATGGTCGTTTAGAGTTTATACTCCTTGCTTTATTTCATTTTGATTTAACCTTGGTTATTTTATTTATTGATTATACATACCTCATTTTATTTATTTAATCTATCCTTGTTTTGCCTTGTCAGTAATTTATTAAAAATCCTTGCTTATACTTCTATCCTTATCTATTGCAAAATTTGACTTTCCCCGTTGTTTTCTTTTATGAGATAGGCCTGCATCACCATAGGTAAGGATCTTTAGGTTTGTCCCATGAGTTGTATTAAACGACTTAGATGCGTTTTGAGTTTGTTTTAAGTTTCTCATGTGTGAATCTGTGCTCTTGGGTGATTTGAATAATTGTGATTATGATTAATGCATGAGTTGGATTT
>CM014277.1:13242666-13259133 GCA_004135705.1 Alloteropsis semialata
GTTCAGGGTGATTCCTCCGAATCACTCAGATGGAGACCAAGTTTCTTGATAAAAGGTTCAACCACTGGGTTAAGACTCTCAAACATTACCGCGGCATCTGACGCCGAACACTTGAAGCCCTCTGAGAGCACAGAAACATCCAGATTAGGGATATGGCTCTTCAAAGCCCCGACGGTGTGAGTTGCAGCAATGCAGGCACCTTCCATCAGCCTAGATTCCAAGGATGAATTATGCTTCTCTAATGCTTCAAGTCGGGCAGTCAGATCGGCCAGCTTCCCTTCAAGGTCCGAGTTCTTCTTCTCGAGCAATTCAATGCTCTTGGAGTCAGCTACAGGATCAAAGGCAGCGTATGAACAAAAGTTCAAAAATAAAGATTCAATAAGCGAAGTGTAAGCTTTAAATTACATACCCTCTTTCTCGGACTGGAGAACAGTCACCTGGGCTCCCAGTCTGATCACAGATGCTTCAGCAGCAGAGGCACGAGCGTCCAGCAAACGCCATTGCTCTTCAGCTGTCGAGAGCACGCTATAGATCGGGCCCAGGGGCGTCGGGACGGGTCCTGCAATCTCCGCAGTCTTCTCTGAGTCATCGGGTTGTGCTGTCGAGTCCAGCTCGGGAGTTTTCTCCTTAACAGATGGCTTGACAGGAGAAGAGGCTGTGGGATCGGGACGCCTGAATTCCCGAACAATCAACATATAATGAAAATAACATTTGAGAAAAATGTTCGTACATATTCAAAGAATGTCAAAGCTCTTACTTGGCCGTCGGAATGTTGAATTTAAACCTTTTGGCACCAGCAGTCAGCTTTGATAATGGCCTGGTCGGACGAATTTCCTGTCGAGAAATCTCCCGATCATGTTTAGCTTTGGATATGCGATCAAAGGCTGCGAATAAACGCCCGAATACGATCATGCTTGGTACCTGGGCAACAGGACGAGGCTGATTGTGACTGGGCTGCCGACTGGCTGACCCAGGCGATCCAGAGACTTCCGAATCTGGAACTATCCCCTCCACACTGCGAGAGCGTTTCCGAGTTCAGGGGATATTCGCCTGGGGGCTGATCGGGATCTCCTTTTCCAAACCAGGTGATAGTTCGGGTGGTTCGTTGATCGGGGCCCTGGTACCCTGATCAACAGGCTGCTCGCCCTCCTCTTCAACATTGATGGCACCGCTCTGAGGAGGGGCATCAACAATAGCTGGAGCCTGGTCGGGAGAAAAGAGAAATGTTATATCATGATCATACAAGAAAGAAGTTTTTCTGAGAAACAGTTTACCTTTGGAGGAGGGTTCTCAGCGCTATAAGGTAATGGGACGTCTTCCCAAACCGGGAGGCCAGTCCCGAACATCTTGTTCAAGCGTTCAAGCACTTCTGACTCTGGGACAACTGCTAGTTAAGAGTCATGAACTCAAATGACCGAACTAACTCGGAAAAACAACAGAACAGAAAAATAAATGCTCACCGTCAGGTTTCATCCTGTTCGGATCATTAACGCCCGTGAATGTCCAGGCATATCGGTCATGAGTCATGAGCGGAATGAATCTCCATCTAATGAAGATTTCCGCCACATGAACTGCCGTCAAACCTGCGTTGCGGAGCTCCACGATCCGGTCAATGTGCTTTTTCATGTCAGAAGTGAGTCTTGGCACGGCCTTGACCTCATCCTTGAGATTCGGCATCAAGTACTTCCCTTTTGCCCGAGAGGCTTGGGGAAGGGTGATGTAAAACCAGTGACGTTCATATCCTTTCCAGCTATCTTTGACTGGAAAGGGGATGTAAATCTCCCGATTTCTCAAGGAGAAACTGATGGACCCAATCATCAGTTGATTTTTATAATACGAAGGATTATAAAAATACCTCCACAGCAGCAGCGAGGGTTTAATTCCTAACCAGGCTTCGCACAAGAAGGCAAAGACGCTAAGCATTGTCAAAGCGCCAGGCTTAAGGTGCACAAGCTCTATTTGGTAATATTCACAGACGCTGTGGAGGAACTCAGACGGAAAAACTCCGAATCCGCAATAAAAGAACTCCAAGAACACCACCATCTCGAGAGTGTCGGGGGTCGGAAACATCTGACCTTTGGCATGTTGCCGAGGGAAGAGTTCGGTGCTTGGGAGTAATCCAAGATCCTCTAGCTTCTGCAGGTGTTTCTCCGTCGTGGTTGATTTCTTCCAGTATTCATTCGCAGTAGGGATCGTGTTCCCACTGCGGAGTTCGCGTCCGGTCACGGCGTTGCTCTGGTTCTCAGTGGACTCGGTGCCGGAAGATGACTGGTGCGTGGATGCCATGGCGGCTGGAGACTAGGCAAGGTTGGAGGAGCAGATGAACAGTGGTTGAGAATGGCGAGTGTTTTGTGGATGTGAACAAGGAAGTCGAAGTCCCAAATAGATCTCAAGCGGCCGCGCTTGGGGGCTTTATGGTTCTGCGAGGGAGCGCGAGCCCCGAAAAACCTGCCCTTGAGCCGCGCGATCCGCAGTGACTGTTGGGTCAAAAAGATTCTTTCCTTTTTCTGCGGCACGCGTCGTTTCGAAAACTGTGCAGGTCAGATTCAATGCATTTAGAATTGTTGGCTTACAAGGGAAGCTATCAGTTTTAAATGACCGAACATTTAGTGTGAAGCGAGGAGATCTCCCGATCATGTTTAATTGGGATCAAATTTCCCGAACACACTAGAGATTATCGGTCTGTTCGGGAGAAAGAGTTTATTCGGGATGATTTATTCTGGATGAATAATTTCCTAAACAGATTGACTTAGGCAAAATATCAGAGCATGAGAAATTCAAAATTACATCCATCAAGTGAAATTTCTTCATTGAATCCAAAAGAGGGAACATTTCACAATGGATCGATAACTATCCTAGAATCAAAAAACTAAAACACCCTGATCTTGGGTTGATGAATATCAACTGCTGATCAGGGCGATGGCGTAGTCTCCAGTGGATCATCATCTATCGCGTTCTCCTCCTCGGAGTCGCTGACGAGATCCACAAGCGCTCCGTCTCCAGGAA
Organism: Alloteropsis semialata; assembly: GCA_004135705.1. NCBI lineage: Eukaryota > Viridiplantae > Streptophyta > Magnoliopsida > Poales > Poaceae > Alloteropsis > Alloteropsis semialata. The sequence continues at coordinate 13,245,673 of CM014277.1, forward strand.
TCCCGATCAGGTCGCGGTTCAAGGAGACGAAGAGGCGCCGGGCGAATTCTTCGTCGCCGCTGGTGTCCACCGGAGCAGAAGACGAAGATGCGCCTGCGTCCGCCGCTTCTGGCTTCAGCCGGATCCCGCTCCCTCCTTGCTTTGGCTCGTCGTCGGAGGAGAGGGAGATAGGGGACGCCGGAGCTGGGGAGGAAGGCGCAGGGCGTTTCCCGGCGGCAATGCTCGACGGAGCAGCCTCGGGAGATGGTGGCGCAGCCACCGGAGCCTCCTCTTTTGGTGGCTCAACTTCGACTCCTTCATCCCCATGCCAGGGGAGAGCCAGGAGCGGAGCCTGAGGAGGAGCGACGGGTGGTGTCGTCGCCGGCGAGTCCTCCGGCTTGTCGGGCAGTTGATCGCCGGAGCTGCGAGGGGAGTCTCCGAAGAGGAGGCGAGGAAGCTTGAATCTACTGCTAAGCTTTTTCTTTCCCATGGCGAGGGGAGGGAGAAGGTTTAGAATGGAAAGTTCAAGTACGAATCAATCCAGGAGATCTGATATTTAAAGACCCAGAGATGCAACGCTTCGTGCGGGATTCGAGGAGCCGGAGCAGAGCCGTACCGCGTGCACTGCTAAAGTTCCGGGAGACGTGCGGAGTGGGTTTTAAATGCACTGGGCAGCAGTTACATCACTCCTGGGGCGTTTCGTTTTCCAAGACGGAACAGTTCTTTTATATTATTATGGCTGATATTTTTGACCTTATCATTCAGATGCAGGTTTCCACATTCAAGAGTTCGGGAACTTTTCTGGCTCTCATGATTGACGAGATATTCTCATATCCAGAAATCGCCCGAAGAGCAAAAAGACCCGAAGACTATTGAACGATCAACCTTTTCTGAACAAGATAAGCTCGGGGGCTACTGTTGAGGCCATAATACCAGGGTACCCGATCACGAGGATTGCCGACTACCGACTCCAAGACGACCAAGACTCCGAACAAGACACGACAACCAGATTGCAGGAGGGAAGCCCGAAGACAGTTCGAGTCCTACTAGGTTTAGGTCTGTTTTGTCTTGTAAGGCACGTCTCCCTGGGTATAAATAGCGGGGTCCTGTGTGTAGAGGGTATCGAACATCCAAGTTTGTATTCCACAATCCACCCGAGGGTACTCGTTACGCATTGTAATCTGTACTCGACGAAATAATACAAGCAGCAACTGGACGTAGGGTTATTACTCGATCTCGAGGGCCCGAACCAGTATAAAAATCCCGTGTCTTTCTGTTCATCACCGTGATCAATCTTCGCACAAAGCGGGGTGTCTGCCGGACAAATATCTGACGAGTACAACCTCGACAAAAAGATTAGGATCGGCGGCAGGTTGTTCAACCATGGGCTGTTTGCCTTCCGATTCTAATTTTTTGTTCATCATCCAGTTGACCAATTTGACATTATTTGCAACCATCATATCCTCCATGTACTTAAGGAAAGCTTCATGTGAGTTTTCATCGGTTGTACCTGGGGGATTGGTGTCGAAGATGTAGCAGTTGCATCTACCTCCTTGATCTTGGAGACCACGCCCTTGCGGTCCTTCTTGAAGTGCGAGAGGTAGTAGAGTCGTTCTTCTTCCGCCTTCTTCTTCAGGTACTCTTCAAGCCCTTGACGATCTTCAGCGGAAAGTTCATCGTCCGTTACAGTGACGATGTTCTCAAGATCCAACTCAGCGGTGGAACCCATCTGGATGAGTTAGATAGATCGGTTGCACGAACCAGATCTCCAATTCCCCAGCGGAGTCGCCAAAAGTATGTTGACGCAGAATATGGTCAACACACGAGAGCGCTAGTTCGCGCGGGTCGCAAACGGACCAGATCGCAGCTGCCCTGCGCCGACCGGTCAGACCGGTCAGAGGCACCGGTCAGACCGGTTACCGCCGGCGAGCTACGGGGTAAAACCCTAAAAACGCCTCCCGAAGGATCCATCAGGGAGAACGTCGCCAGGGGTGTCCTAGGATCGGCAGGCCACCTAGGACGCCTTCAAACGTCGCGGAGACGCAGGAAGAACAGCAAGTAGGGTTGGAAAAGCTAGGGTTTGGAGATGCAAAAAGTAAAGGACAAAAGTAGTAAATTGGATAGATTCGATTGTTGTGTGTTCAATCGGCCGAATCCCCTTATATTTATAGGGAGGGTAGGTCTTGTCCCGCAAGGAAACCAAGTTACAACTCGTTACAACCTCGGAATCCTAAAATAATAGTCCTAGTCGGATTACAACTCGGGTAACCGGTCTGACCGGTCCCCCACACCGGTCAGACCGGTCTGGGTGCCGAACGTCGCCCTTTTGCTTGTTTTGCTCCACCACCGACTCTTGCGATCCTCCAAGTCTTCAAGCACCGCAATATCCTGTCATCTTAGAGAACATGCCATCTTCCACGCCTTGCACCAAATCTTGCGGTCCTCCAGACCTTCCAGCACCGCAATAGTCGATCAATCCAGAGACTATATCACTCATATCAAACTAGGACCAAACATTGCGGTGATCCATGCACTAGCACCGCAACTTCCTGAGCCAGACCGGTCAGACCGGTTAGCCGTGGCCTGTGCCAATTTTGGTTGTCAACAAAATGTTATCCAATAAAGCATAGCATCAGATTCAATGAAACACACTTTGATACATGGGTATAGTACAACAATACGTGATTTAAAGAGCTTAGCCTCTGATGGAAGAAAAACCTGAGGAAGGACACTTGCATCCGTAAAATACAATGAATCAAGAAACCAGGAAGGTAGAAAGGAAGATAGAAGAAAGTCGTTACATAACAGGGACGATAGGATGGCGAAGTGACGAGCCAAAGTGCAACACATGCTGTCTAGGAAGAATAAGATCAACTGGATGGGGCATGGCTAATCTTTTGTTTTTGAAATATGATAAGAGGTATTGGTGCACGATGCTGTGATGGAAAGAAAGGCTGAGAGAGAGAGAGTCTATACCAAATAGCTATGAATAAATACCTATGTTTTTAGTAAACATAAGCAAACAAATATATAGTTAGATTTTCATATGTATCATAAAATAAAATATCTAAACAAATGAATATTATAAAATCAATTTTACATTAAAAATAGAAAAGAACATTCTAAATCAAAAGCAATATAGGAAAAATTATGGGACACAAGCGAAAGATTATCACGGGTTCAAACTTTAAGTTTCATGTCCAATTTCCATGTTGCTACTATATACTTAATTTTACCGTATGTCCCAACTAATAATGACCAATTAGAAGGGAAGCATCATTCAAAGACAAATAAAACTATGTTTGATAATTTTTTCAAGAAAATTAAGAAACTTTGTATGTATGATTTTTTTTGCGGGTATTTTGTATTGATAATTGTAAGTTTATATCTTGAATAAAGAATACTAAAAAAGATAAAACAACAATCTAGCCGTGCTATTTGCGCGGCCATCTTGCTAGTTTCTTTTAATAGAAATAAAAAATGTTCCTAGAAAAATGTCTAGAAAAAATATTTTGAGGGTACGATTAAATACACTTCAGTGGAGAACGTGGCGATATTGAACGGCACGTGTTCGTCAACACAGCTTTTTTTTAGGGATTTTTGGATTGAGGCCATTACAATTTTGCGAACTTGGAGAAACGCCATTACAATTCGTCTTATTGGAAACTTGCCACTACAATTCTCCAGCTCCCACATCTTTGCCCTATTCTACGTCTCCCGCGGACACGGGCCCATTGTCAGGCGTATACGGCCTGTGTATTCTCCGTATGGACGATTTTGCCCCCGTCCCAATCGGATAGAACGCACCCCCGGCCGGTCTGTCGTCCCCATCTCCTCTCTTTTCCCCTCCACCAGGTCACCTCCCGGCTGCCATTTTCGCCGCCGCTCCTCGCCGTGCTTCGCCGGCGGCCACTGCAGTTCGACGAGATGCAGTTCAGGCGAGCGGCTGCGGCAGGCTCTTCAAGCAGCCCGACGGCTGGCGCGGCTTCAAGCAGCCCGACGGGATGGGGGCTGAACCAAGGTGTCTGCCCGTTTTGCCGCGTGCCATTGGTGCGAATCAGAAGCAAGCAGCAACAGACTTTTGGCCAAATGTTCGTCAAGTGCCCGTACTCCATCAAAAGTAAGTGAATTTGTGCTCAATTTTGAGTGTGCCCAAGTGCCTGTATGGTTTTGATGAGGCTAGGGTTTCATGCAGGGCGACCCAGGAACGTGCCGCTTCATCATGTCAGAGGAGCAGTACGAAGGATCATCATACGGTCGGTTGAAGACGGCGGCCGTGTTGCCTGATTGTGGCTCCGGTGATGGTGGTGATGGGGCTGTCGACCAAGCTTTGGACATGAGCCAAGAGCTGGATGAACTGAAGCAGAGGGTGGATAGCGTTGTGCATGAGCTGTGTGAACTAAGAGTGCAAGTGCATAAGCTGAAGATGACAGCAATCTGTGTTGGTGTAGGTTTTGGCTGTGTTACAACAGCAATTTGTGGTGTAGCTATTGGTTTTGCTATGAGCAGAATGTGGTAGTGTCCAAATCAGTGAACTTTGTGAAAGGGTCTTGTGTACCAGTGCTTGTGTCAGCAATCAGTGAACTTTGTGTAATCTTGTTTGTGTCAATGCAATGGAATAAGTTCCCTTATCTTTCCATCGTTGTGTGCAAAAATGTTTTAGGGATAGTGTAATTGACAATGGAATCAATGAGTAATTGACAATGTATGCAGCCCACATAATTGGTGGAAACATAAGGTACCTTCCACAGAATTCATCAGAAATTGAAAATGGAATCAGGTTCACAAGCACAAGCACTAGCAATTCATTTACAAAAGATGAGTGAACTTCACAGGTTCACTAGCACAACCATATAGGTTCAACAGCAGAAGCATACAGGTTCAACAGCACTAGCAATTCATTTACAAAAGATGACTGTCATCACAGGTTCAACAGCCCAACCATACAGGTTCAACAATCTTAAAAGGTTCATGTGTCATCACAGGTTCAACAGCCCAGCACAAGCATACAGGTTCATGTGCCATTACAGTTCATTACATAAGCCATACAGTTGACAAAATACATCACATGTTCTTTCATGGAGGAGCAGCAAATAGATCTTTCAGGCTTTTGACAACCTTTGCTGGAGGAGCAGCTGCAACCTTCTTCTGCTTCTTCTTTAGGGGTGTTGCCTTCTTCTTCTTTGGTGCTTTCCCCTTTTTCTTCCCCTTGGATGATCCTGCCTGGTCCTCTGCTGCTCTCTTCCCCTTGGATGGTCCTGCCTGGTCCTCTGCTGAACTCTTCCTACATATGACATGTGTGTGGATTAGAATAATTAAGCTGCATGAAAGTAAAGAAATAGAATTGCTTACCTCTTGTTGCTTGGCTTCTTGCTGGTCTCACCATCTTCTCCTACCATCCCCAGTTTGCAAGTCTTGGCAAAGTGCCCAAACCCTTTACACCTACTGCATCTCACTTTCTTTTTGGTACTGTTTTTCTCAATAGAGCCCCTCATCCTTTGCACCTTTGGCCTGCCTGGTGCTCTACCCAGCAAAGGTGGGTAGACCTTGTAACCAAGATCCACTTCTGGCCATTGTGACCTGTCTTGCATTGGCTGTACTCTTCCTTCATAGGCAGCTCTGAACCTTGCAACTGAGTAGTACTCATGCACAAAGTCATCTATCTTCATGCCTCTGTTGGAGAGTATCCATGCTAAGGCATGCTTGCATGGCTTGCCAGTTACTTGCCATTCTCTACATGAGCAAGATTTATTTTTAAGATCAACTGTGTGCCTCCTATGGTTATTCCAGTCATCCAGCAGTGTCACCTCTGCAAAATCCTCATCACTGATGGTAATCTTGACTACCTTTAGGTTGTTGCTTATAAGATTCAGATCCTTCTTAACTTGAGGTAGGACTCCATCTTCCCATTGTTGTGCCACCATCTTTCTGATCCACCTTTTCTCCATAATCAGCTCTCTAATCCTGTCAACAAGCTCATGGAGATGAAGTCCTTTCAAGCGCTTGATCTGAGCATTGAAACTCTCAGACACATTATTAGTCAAATAATCACACTTGCTAAGCTCAGAGAATCCACATCTGTACCAGATCCTTGGATGATTCTCCTCTAGGTAGTCAATTGTACCTGGAGCAAACTCAAAAATTTTCTTCATGTGCCACTTGAACATGTACTCTGTATAGCTTTTGGCAGCAGGATACAGGTGGTCAGTGAAAACTTCCCCTGAGTAGTGTTTCATGAAGTTGCTATACATGTGCCTCATGCACTCTCTGTTTTCAGCCTGTGGAAAAACTTTGACTACAGCCTTCTCTAATCCTTTACAAGCATCTGAACATAATACAAGTCCAGGTGGGTCTCCTATGACTTTGTGCAAATTCTCTAGAAACCATGTCCAATTATCTTCAGTTTCAGAGTCAAAAACAGCATAAGCAATATGATATAGCCAATTATGGCCATCAACACCTGTAGCTGAAGCCAACTGTCCAGTATACTTTCCATGCAGGAAAGATGCATCTACACCTACAAAGGGTCTACAACCAGCTAGGAATCCATCAATGCATGGCTTCAAAGCTACAAACACCCTCTTGAACCTTTTCTTCTTACCAACCTTCTCTACCTCTATTTCTACATGACTACCAGGTGATTTCTCTTCTAGGTGAGCAGCCCAATTGAAAAGAAGCTGAAAGCTTTCTTCATACTTACCATGAATTTGTTCCAGGGCAACCTTCAAACCAGACCAAGCTTTGGAATATTTCAGTTTTATCCCAAAGTCACTCTCCAGCTTCTCTTTGGCATCCTTTGCTCCCTTTCTTGGGTTCTTCTTCACCCAGTCCCAAAGTCTGTCTGCACACCACCCCTGACTAGCCATTTTGCCTTCTTGCAGTTTGGTGGTTGGACAGTTGTGAGCTGAAGGTAGCTTTTTGATCTGCACAAATGATACAAACACACATGTCAACTATTGCTCATCAATTATTGTTAATAGAAAATACACACATGTCAAGTATGGTACCTGTACAGTTTTCTTGTCCCAAATGGTGGAGGCATGAATTCTCCAAGGGCATCCCTCAGCAGCACACTTTGCTATGAACCTAGTCTTGTCTGACTTCCCCCCAGCAGCAAAAGCAAAGCCAGTCTTCACAGCATAATGCCTTATGGCTTTCCTGAATGAGTTGATATCAGGAAACAACTCCCCCTCCACTATCTTTGGGTTCTCAGGGTCATGCACTACATGCACCTCCAAGGGATCGTCATCATCCACCTCTGCCTCAACATTGAAAAATTCAGCATTTTCGTCAACATTTGCATTACTGTTAGCATTGTCAGGTGGCTGTGCAAATTGAGGAGCAGGTGGCACTGAACCATACATGCCCTCATCGTTGACTCCAACATATTCTTCAGGGTTGTCAAATATGTCAGGCTCCCTATCAGGCTCTATCTCATCAGCAACACTAGTGGGGTCATTTGGCATGCTGGCAGCTGCAGCTGCATCTGCCTCTGCCTCTGCTGCCTGTGCCTGTGTTTCATCTGGAGGAATCACACAAATAGGCTCTATCTCATCAGCAACACTAGTGGGGTCATTTGGCATGCTGGCAGCTGCAGCTGCATCTGCCTCTGCCTCTGCCTCTGCCTCTACATGTGTTTCATCTGGAGGAATCACACAAATAGGCTCAAGTGCATCAAATTCAGCTTCCTCACAAGTGGCTCTATCGAATACACCTACTATAACATCACAGCTCATCTCCTCCTTATACATTTCAAACAAATCGACCATCTGTATCTCATCAACTAATCTGGTATCCTCATTCAGCCTTTTGTCATAGAACCAAACAGTGGGTGTCTGGTTAGTGCATAGGTTCAACTCGGTTGTCAAAGAGTTCAACAACAACTGCAATGTCAGAGACCCATACTCCACATCCCATTTAAAATTTCGGCCTTTTGTGTACATTTTCCTACCAGACGAGTCTTTGGAAGCAAAAGCTTCGACTTTAATCTCTAGCGCAAACATCCCATCCCTACGAAATGCAGTAAATCGAATCAGAAATCAAAATGTACATGCACAAATCAACTCTAATCCACAAGGCTGATGAACACAGAGCGACAAATCGCGAAGACAAGGGCTACGGGTTTCCGTACCTGGATGCGCCGTCCTCCATCGCCGCCGCACCAGTGCGACAACGAGGCGGGGAAGATGCCGACGTCGTCATTAGGCCTCCTCCATCCCCTCCATTGGATGCGCACTGCCGGCTAGGGTTCCTCTCCGTGACTCCGTCGGAGATGGCGAGCAGCAATGGCGGGCGGCAGGGAGAGGAGACGAGAGAGACGAGTTGAGTGAGACGGGAGGGGTCGTCTGCTGGGTGGATGGGGCGTTCTATCCGATTGGGACGGGGGCAAAATCGTCCATACGGAGAATACACAGGCCGTATACGCCTGACAATGGGCCCGTGTCCGCGGGAGATGTAGAATAGGGCAAAGATGTGGGAGCTGGAGAATTGTAGTGGCAAGTTTCCAATAAGACGAATTGTAATGGCGTTTCTCCAAGTTCGCAAAATTGTAATGGCCTCAATCCAAAAATCCCTTTTTTTTAAGGGAATGTTCGTCAACACAGCTGCTTGTCCGGACGAAAGAAAGAAGACGAAGCCTTGCCCGCGTCGCCGTCGTTGGGCCAAGCACAATGAGGGGTAAAGAAAATGGCCTGCAGTCCTCGGCCCAATTTCAGGTGCACCACTGGATTTGGACCTTCATCTGAGAGCATTCTAGGCCACTGGTTAGTTATTGCTAATCTATACCATTTTTCTCTCTTGCATTTTCCTACTCGTCACCAATGCAATACTTGCTGCCATCTGTCTTGTCGGGCTCGCAGGCAAGGCAAACCTTGCGTAATGGATATGACATATTATTTTCTCCTTGAAAGGAAAAAAAATGTTGATAGCTTGCTTGCTATGAGTTCATAATCATGAGTATCCAAAAATTAAAAGCAAAGGCTAGTTCTTTGACTAACTAGAATACTAGATAGACAGAGCAAACATGCATCATGCAGAAGATAATAAATATAAGAAAGATAGATTGATAGTTCAAGCATGCATCATGCAGGGCATTTGTTTGCTTGATGAAATGATGAATCATCAAATGGTCTCAATACATACCATAACCATCGTTACCGCGTGCATTATTGTAGCAGCTAGAAATCTATTTCTGTAGTGTTAGACCGTGGGTTGTGGTGACCATAGAGAAAAACACTAAATATGACCATATATCGGTTCTCAAATAATCCATTGCCTTCTCTGTGCGAATTTTGATGTCTTCAAAATTAATAGGGCTAAACTAACACTTAGGAAAACAATAATTTCATTTGTTAATTAGATAACTTTTTTAGATCAAAATATAACAGGTATCAACAATAATTAATTAGAAACCGTAGTGTTCATAGTAATATAAGGTTGTAAATTGTACACTAGTAGAAAGAGAACAGACCACGCTGTTAATGTTGTGTGTCTACTATATCTTTTGGCTAGAGAAGCAGAGATGTGTTTTTTTAAAAGGAAAAAAAGGATATATCTTTTGGCTATGTAGAGATGCACCTCTTTATTGTGCAGAGAAATAAAATAACGCAGACAGAAATAGTAGGATATATATTGCTCGCCGACCTCTCGATTGAGACGGAACGAACCAAAAAAAAGAGGTGCATCTCTACTGATGTGGTAGATGTATTGGCTAGATGATATCTCAACTAACTCGCCCTCCCTTGGAGGTTAGGAGTAATTGATCTAATCTTGCCTGCTTTATTGATTCACTCCCGGGCTCCTTTTGTAGCCACGGCACTAACTAATCCACTAACAAACCTCCTAATATTACTCAAGTTTATCTTTCTAAACAAAGCTGAAGCTAATCTGCTGAACTACTGAACGTCCTAGCCACTCGTGGATGCCACCTGATCCTTTCTTTTCTTCCTCATGCGCCTATATGTTTGGCCCATGAAAGCGTCCACAACACTTCCCCCCTCCTTTTGAAACAGCTCGTCCTCGAGCTGGAACTCAGGATACGTCTCCCTGAACTCGTCGAGGCGCTCCCAAGTGGAGTCGGATGCGTCACGACCCAACCAGCGAACAGAGAGCTCCCAGGTGCCGCGGTTCAACCGCGCACGCTTGATGTAGGCCAATGTTGGCACCACCCGTCCATGCATAACCTGAGGAAGAGGAGCCGGGGCCACCGGTGGAGCACCCTGATGCTTTTTGAGAAACACCACATGGAAGACATTGTGAATCTTGGCCTTGGGAGGGAGCTGGAGACGGTAAGCCACGGTGCCGATGCGTTCGAGCACCTGATATGGCCCATAGTACTTCGGAGCCAGCTTGCCGGCAGAGGCGTCGGTGATGCCCGTGGCGGAACGATGGTGGAGACGCAGCCACGCCCAATCGCCGACGTCCAACACGACATCCCAACGATGCTGATCCTGGTACTGCTTCATGTGGTCTTGGGCATGAAGGAGACGCTCACGAATCTCCTGCAGAAAAGTGTCCCGGTCCTTGAGCTGCTTGTCCAGGGCTGTGACTCGGGCCACTCCAGGTTGATAGGACACCATTGTTGGAGGCGGACGGCCGTAGACGATCTCAAATGGCGTGGCTCGCAGGGCCGTCTGGAAGGAAGAATTATAGGTGTACTCTGCCCACGGCAGCCACCTGAGCCAATTGCGTGGTCGATCACCTGCCAGGCACCGAAGATAGACCCCCAGGATGCGGTTGGTCACCTCCGACTGGCCGTCGGTCTGCGGGTGGAAGGCCGAACTGAGGCGGAGCTCAACGCCGGCGAGGTGGAACAGCTCCGTCCAGAACGCGCTCGTGAAGACCGGATCACGGTCACTCACAATGGAGCACGGTATACCATGGAGGCGCACGATGTTGTCGAAGAAGACGCGCGCCACCGAGGTCACCGTGTAGGGGTGTGACAGGGCGACGAAGTGGGCGTACTTGGAGAACCGATCAACGACCGTGAGCACGACCGTCTTGCCGCCGACCCGGGGAAACCCCTCAACGAAGTCCAGGGCGATGTCCTGCCACACCGCCGTGGGCACGGGCAGCGGATGCAGCAAGCCCGCCGGATGGAGGTGCTCCGTCTTGTTGCGTTGGCAGAGGGCGCAGCCGCGCACAAACTCCCGGACCAGGCGGTTGGCATGGGGATTGTAGAACGATGCCCGCAGCCGGTGAAGCGTCTTCTGGACTCCCTCATGTCCCACGCCATGAGCTGTGGCCAGCACTTGCGGCCAGATGCTGGAGGACGATGGCACAAAGATGCGGCCACGGTGCATGACGAAGCCGTCGACCATGGACCATGACGCGCGGGCTTCGCCACGGGTAATCTCGTCGCGCCAGGCGATGATCTCAGGAAGCGTGGAGGACTCCTGCCGGAACTGTGCGAACAGCTCGATGTCCGGGCAGGAGATGGCGTTGGCCTGGGGCAGCGCTGCGTCTTCCTCACGGCGGGACAGGGCGTCCGCCACGGTGTTCTGGCTTCCCGGCTTGAACTCCACCTTGAAATCATAGCCGAAGAGCTTGCTGACCCAAGTGTGTTGGGGGATCGTCGACAGGCGCTGGTCCAGCAGATACTTGAGGGCGAAGTGGTCGGTGCGGACGGTGAAGGAGCGCGCCCACAAGTACGGGCACCAGTGCTTGACCGCCTTCACCAAACCGATCAGCTCGCGCTCGTACGCCGCCAGCTTGGCGTGCTGTGGGGCGAGGGCGCGACTGAAGAAGGCGATGGGGCCGGCCCCTTGATGCAGGACGGCGCCGAAGCCGGATCCGGACGCGTCGCAGTCGACGATGAAGCCGACGGTGAAGTCTGGCATATGTAGAACGGGGCCGCCGGAGAGGGCCGTCTTGAGGGCGGCAAAGGCGTCCGCGGCCGCTGGCGACCACTGGAAGGCCTCCCGCTTGAGGAGAGCAGTGAGCGGCGCCGCGATCGCCCCGTAGCCGTCGATGAAACGGCGGTAATAGCCGGTGAGGCCAAGGAAGCCCCGTAATGCCTTGACGGAGCGCGGTTGCGGCCAGGCCTGAACTGCCTCGATCTTGGAGGGGTCCATGGCGACGCCGGCCTCTGATATGATGTGGCCGAGGTAGGCGACGCTGCGTTCGGCGAAGGAGCACTTGGAACGCTTGAGGAACAGGCAGTGTTCGCGGAGCACGGCGAACACAGCCCGGACATGGCGAAGATGGTCGGCCCAGGATGTGCTGTAGATCAAAATGTCGTCAAAAAACACAAGGACGAACTTGCGCAGGAAAGGACCCAAAACCTCATTCATCAGGGCTTGGAAGGTGGAGGGAGCATTCGTGAGACCGAACGCCATGACCACGAACTCAAAGTGTCCGTGGTGTGTCCGGAATGCCATCTTGTGGATGTCCTCCTCATGCATGCGAACTTGGTGATAGCCGCTGCGCAAGTCGAGCTTTGAGAAGAAGGAGGCACCCTTGAGCTCGTCCAGCAGTTCGTCGACGATGGGGATTGGAAACATGTCGCGGACTGTCTTCGCATTCAGGCACGGTAGTCGATGCAGAACCTCCATGAGGCGTCCTTCTTCCGGACGAGGAGGACGGGCGAGGAGAACGCCGAGGTGCTCGGCCGAATCAGCCCCTGGCGCAGCATGTCCGTGCACTGCCGCTCGATCTCATCCTTGAGGAGCTGCGGATAGCGGTACGGCCGGACCGCCACGGGCGCCGTGTCGGGGAGCAGATGAATCCGATGATCGAAGCGGCGTGGGGGCGGCAGCGCTGTCGGCTCCTCTAAGAGGTCGGCGAACTCGGCGGTGAGGAGGGACAGGAGGTCGAGGCGCTCCATGGCGCGGAGCCACGGCGCAGCAGGCGTGGAGGCGCCGAACCACTGGACGCGGCGGCCGTCGCGCCAGAACGCCATGGACTTCCGCTCAAAGTCCCAGAGAATGGGGCCAAGAGTTTTCAGCCACTGGCATCCCAGCACGAGCTCGTAGTCCCCCAGTGGAAGGACGTACAGGTCGACGACGAAGCGCTCGTGGCCGATGGTGATGAGGGACGCCGTGCAGACACCCGCGCACGGAACGTGGTCGCCGTTCGCGACGCCCACCGAGAGGCCGGAGCGCGTCGTGTAGATGAAGCCGAGGCGCTGGGCTGTCTCCAAGGCGATGAAGGAGTGAGTGGATCCGGAGTCCACCAGAGCCTTCAGGAAGGAACCGGAGATCACGGCGGAGAGGTGCATGGTTTCCCCCGTCTTGATGCCGGTGAGCGCGTTGAGGGAAATCTCCAGGTCTTCATCGGAGCCGACGTCGTCGCGAGGGGCTCCGTCGTCGAGTTCCATCAGGTATATGCCCTTCATCGTGCAGGTGTCGATGTGTCCAGGGGTGAACTTCTCCGGGCTGTTGAAGCAGAGGCCGTCGACGCGTCGTTGGGCCATCTCCTGGGGCGTGAGCCGCGTGAAACGCGCGCCCGGACGTGGCGCGGGCCGGGTCGGTGCGCCCGGTGTCG
>CM014277.1:13262775-13276783 GCA_004135705.1 Alloteropsis semialata
TGCAGCACGCCATGGCGCTTGCACGCGCGTATGAACGACGTTTGGCGTCCACTCCGACATCAGCGGCATTCAGGCCCCGTCCCCCTCAGCGCTAGCAACTTCCACCTCCCTCAACGACCATGACCATTGCGTCTTCTTCATCATCGCAGTAGCCACCTATAGCACCACAGTGACCCTTTAAGCATCTCTCACCAACAGAGATTGCTGAAAGGCGTCGCCAGGGCTTATGTTACAACTGCGACGAACCATACGTGCGCAGCCACAAATGCCCACGCTTATTCTACCTCCAAGTCACTGATTTCGATGATTCTGATGCCCCTGCCACCGAGGACTAGCAAGATGATGAGGACATGCCAAGGTTTGGATTGCAGTTGCAAAAGATTTTGTCTATATGTGTGTGCGCAAGGAGTTAAGAGTTTTGTTAACCAATGAATGACGAGAGAAAGGGTATAATTAGTTATTCCAAAGAAAATTTGTTACAGGTTTGATTTGTTCTTGCTATAACCTAGTGGCCATAAAAAACTTGCACTCCCATTCAATTGACACACAAGGAAATTTGACCTATTTAGCTGGGATTAAAGTCATGCTTCTAATTTTATTTGTCATGCTTGTCAAATTTAGATGGAGAGGAGGTCCCCCTTGCCGCGCTCGCCGCCGGTGGAGTAGGCTACGTCGCCGTCCTCTAGCCCCTAGGTGAGCCTCGTGGCGTGCAGCGTCACGTGTCATGTGTCCGGCCATCGAGCCGTGGGAAGAAAATCCTTGTGTGGTCCGGCCTTCGTGTCGTGGCTTTTCTTGCAGGTTTTGGAAACCTCACCGTACAGGGGAGGTGCTGCCGAAATTTTGAATAGACACTAATCATTGATCTAATTTTGCAGGAAAGCTCCCATCGCCGCAGCCACCGCCGAAGGAGGAGTAGGAGGTCGCGCTGCCGTTGCCTCGGAGGCATCGTCGGCCCCCGTCTTGCCGCCCGCCCCCGCCTCGTTGTCGAGTCACTAGGTGAGCACGTGCAAAATGCCCCTGTTTTCGTATCAGAGGGGTAAGCGTGACTGGACCGATGAATTCGTTAGCAAGGTCAATGATTTCTTGGAAAAGGCATTTGACAAAGGACAGCGTAAAGCGCCGTGTCCCTGCAGGAAATGTGAAAACAAGGTAGACCAACCTCAGCTCATCATGGGTCAACACATTTGCACCTATGGGTTTGTGCCAAACTATACCCGGTGGATCTGCCATGGTGAAGCCCATCGTGAGAGAGACGAGGTCTTGAGGCAACGCATCGAGAATTATGATGCTGAAGCCGGGTGCGGAGACATGTTAGATGACTATCATCAAGCACACTTCAATGAAGGGCCTAGCCATGTTAGGGAGGAACCTCCAGAGGCAACCGCAAAGGCTTATTACGACATGTTGTCTTCTGCACAGAAACCACTTCACGAGCATACAAATGTGTCTCAACTGGATGCCATCGGACGCTTAATGGCCCTAAAGTGTAAATTTGGCATCAGTCGAGACGGCTTTGATGAAATGTTGGTAGTTTTTGACAGCCTGCTTCCGAAAGATCACAATCTGCCACGCAACATGTGTGCTAAGGAGTTATCTCGGACACTGGTTGCAAAAATGGAAGATTTGGCTCCGGTGTTGCTTTGTAAGTTGGAGAAGATCTTTCCACCCGGCTTTTTCAATCCGATGCAGCACATGATTTTGCACCTCCCGTATGAGGCACGACTGGGGGGCCTGTGCATGGCCGTTGGTGCTATGCAATTGAGAGACAGCAAAAGGTTCTTCGAACGAAATGTAAAAACAAATGTAAAATTGAAGCTTCCATTGCTGAGGCATACTGTACTGAGGAGGTGACAAACTTCACAACAAAATACTATGCTGACACCCTTCCTAGCGTGCATAATCCAACCCCTCGTTACAATGCCGACGAAAATGAATCGAAACTCAGTCTCTTCAGAGGGCAACTCGGAAGTGCAAGTGTTTCGACTTGTAAGAACTTGCAACATGAAGAGTGGCGCACTATCATGATTTATGTGTTGACCAACCTTTCCGAAGTGCAGCCATACATTGAGTAAGTTCTCAACAAATTAATTATCGATTATTGCTAGCGTATGGTCATTATATTAATGGTATCCAACCCCCTCGTTCGTACAGTGAATTTACTAATCAATTCTGGCGGGGAAGAAGGGAACCGACCCAGCGGGAAGTTGATACCCTTATTGATAAGGGTGCGGGACATGGATGCTCTGATTTCATTTCTTGGTTCAAGCGGAAGGTACGGTCATTCTGAGCTCGTACTTTTTGTTTGACATTACAAGTTCCTCGTACGTGCCAATAATATAACGAAAGGTCTTGCTTCTACTTGCAGGGCCAAAACGATGTGACTATGGATCCTGAGTTGAGACAGGTTTTCGTTGGTTGTGACTATAGGGTCATGTCATACGGCGGCTATGACGTGAATGGGTACCGCTTTCACACAAAAAGCCACGAGCAGAGTCGGCCCAATCGAAGAACCACAAACACCGGAGTTTGTACGAAAGGCAATGATGAAAAAGACTATTATGGAAGAATTGAAGAAATATATGAACTCACGTTTCCTGGTTGCAAACCTCTTAAACCTGTCATATTCAAATGCCATTGGTTTGATCCTCAACAAAATCGAGAGACCCCTGATATTGGACTAGTCGAAATTCGACAGTCATCCGTCTATGCAGGAGACGATGTCTATATTGTGCCTCAACAAGCCACACAAGTGTATTATCTCTCATACCCGTGCAAAACCGACGAACGTCTCCAGGGTTGGGACGTTGTGTACAAGGTATCGCCACACGGTAGACTACCTGTCCCAAACAATGAAGATTAGAACATAGACCCAAATATATATGATGGAGAGTTCTTCCAAGAAGATGGACTACCTGGGAATTTTGTGATAGACTTAACCGAAACGATCGGAATGGAAGTAGAAGATGATGAAAGAGTTGATGACGAGGACGCTGGAGATGAGGTTTATAATGAGAGGGACGTAGAATTACTTGAGAAAGTACAATTAGGGCTTCATGAAGACATTCCTCCATCGGATGAAGGGCCTCTGGACATGCGTGATAGTGATGATGAGACTTATGATCCTGATAATCCCGATCGTGATGTTTATTTCTAATACATGTATGCTTCGTTCTAATTTAATTATTTTTTGCAATATCATGTTAATTTGTAATTATGTTTTCTTTCTCTTTTGCAATATTATGTTCATTTTTAATTATATCTTCTTTATGTGTTTCTCTGTACTGACTGGTTTACTGGTTTTAATTTCACGTGATGGAACAGAAAGATGGTGGGCGGCGGACTTCAGCGTACGTGCTCGTCTATGTACAGAAGATTTGTCGGTTCATCCTCGGCGGACATACCTGAGGATTCCCGAGGGATCGCTAGGGGCAGCAAAGGCAAGGGTCGAGGGAAGGGTGGTCCGAAGAAGGGTAAAAAGAAGGGTCGAGCGCAGCAGCAGCAGCAGGAGGAGGAGGAGGAGGAGGAGCAGCAGCAGCAGCAGCACCAGGAGGACGAGCAGGAACAGGAGGAGGAAGCGGAGTATGTGCCGCAGGCGGAGGAGGAGGAGGGGGAGAGTGAGGAGGAGGGGGAGGTTGAGGAGGAGGACACGGCAGAGGGTGACTCTAGTGTGACCGTTTGGCAGCGAGGTCCCTCACGACTCCCGGACAGGCCGATACCTGTTGCCCTACGCCCGTTGATTAAACCCGTGGGCAAACGGTAAGTAACTTAGATGTTGTCTAATACTTTTTCATTTGAAAACTTGATATCACAATATAAACTAATATTTCTTCTTTTTCACTTTTGACAGGAGTTGGGAAATCGTCAAACCTGGTGGTCATACCCGCTTGGTCAACGGCATCCTGGGTCTTTTGTGCAGGTTGCACTTCCCAGGCATGGTCCGGATGAGTGAGGACAGGTACGAGCCGGCCTGGACGTGGACACACTACCACAATGCCCCAGATACTCTCGATAGGGACGACAGGTGCTATGGGAGTAAGGCGGAGCGGGTGAAGGCCGAGCTCTGGGTAAGTCTTTCTTGCACTACACTGCTCAATACATCATTTTCATTGGAACATTTTTGCAATATTGACTGGAGATCATCGTGTTTCTACGCAGGATTTCTATAGGTTGGCGGATGGATATGCTGAGAAGGCGGAGGAGGTGCAGGAGTGGGTATGCAAGAAGCTGGTGTTGGACATGCACTACGAGGCGCAAGTTCAGTGCGTCATAAACTTCAGTGCTTCAAGGCGTGGGCAGAAGATGTCAAAAGCGGAAGCAAGAACCTTTAAGCTGACCCGGCCGCAATACGAGGAGGTAAAATTGTGCATATTCTCATATTAAGAACATCGCGTAATATGATCTTCTTACATGTCGTTCACTTGATCACGTGTAGGCGCCTGTGTGGTGGTGTCGTAATGATTCCGAGTGCTGGAAACTCATAGTGCACAGGTGGTTCACACCGGAGTGGCAGCAGAAGCACGACGCTGGCCGACAGAAGCGTTTGCTGATGCCATACCCGACACACCATCAAGGCAACCTTACGAACGAGCAATACAGGGCTAGATGGGTATGAATATTCATTTCTTTGTTGTAACATTCAATTATGCATAATTTGTAATCAACTTGCTGCTTTTCGCAGTCCAACGCACATGGAGGCGCTGAGTGCACCGAGTTCATGGGATGGGCCTTGTCCCACAAGGGCAAGGCGTCCGCGTCCGAGACCACCTACAACCCTGAGGACCCGGCCGAGGCGTACAGCAATCCCTCCATCCACGGCCGCATCACTGCGTACACGGAGACGGGAAGGCAGGTCCATGGGCCAGAGTGGGATCCGAGCCGTGCACCGCTTGATGGAGAGGTGATCATGAGGGTGGGAGGAGGAAAGAAGCATGGCCATTACTATATTGGCGACAGCATTTTAGACACGGCCACTACTCCCACTCTCCCGGCCCTCCGAGCAAGGAGCACGACCAGTAGCCCTCCCATACTCTCACGGCCGTCCGCGGCACTGGCCCACGTGGAACGACTTCAGGTTATTTCTGTTTTATTCGTCGTTACTGAATTTCTACTTAGATTTTCTTTGCATTGTAACATTGCGATGAACAATTGCAGACCCGGCTGGATGAGCAAGAAGCGGCACACCAGGCATCCTTAGCTGCGGTTGAGCAGCGGATGGCCCAGCAGTTGGCGGCGCAGCAGCAGCAGATGCAGCAACAGATGGCTTTGCAGCAACAGCTGATGGCCAAGCACTGGGAGGCTTGCATGGTAGCTTTTCAGAACGGACAACCGATGCCCACGATGCCCGCGACGGCCCCGATGATGTTCATTCCGACTCCGGCTCCTGGAACTCCTGCTGTGAGTTACTTGACAACCTTGTTGTTTCATTTCATTGATTATAGACTTAGAGAACGTAGAGACTTAGACTCACTTAGAGACCTAGAGAAAGTAGAGACTTAGAAAACTTAGATTATAACTTAGAGACCTAGAGATAGCCGAGACTTAGACAACTTTCATAATAACTTGGAGAACTTAGATTATAACTTAGAGAACTTGATTCTTGTCTCACATGCAATCTACTCTTTTTTTTGCAGAATCTGTCGGCGGGATCGAATAATCTCGAGGCGTCGCCGGGCATGTCACCGACGTTCCCACCGCAGCAGCTGTTCGCACCTCGGCCGGACGGTCCACCCCCGTTCTAGCCACCTCCTTCTCAGTGAGCTACTTCACTTAATTTGCGTTTCTGAACTTTGTGGACTTGTGGATGGACTAGTGCACTTGTGGATGCACTGTAAACTTGTCGATGAACTTTGTGGACTTGTGGATGCACTAGTGGATTTGTTGTTGTTGAACGTGTGGATTTATCTATATTAAGTGTCTATGATGGTTATTGTTGATGCCTGTGATGGTTATTATGAGATATATATTATGCCTGTGATGGTTATTATGAGATATATTATGCCTGTGATTTTTGAATGAATGGGGATTTTTAAACGCGAAAACAAAAAAAACAGAAACAATTTGGTCACTTTGCCGTGCGCCAAACAGGGGGGCGCACGGCAAAGTGACCATTTCCTGTACCCCGTCTGGACTTTTTGCCGTGCGGAATCTGTGGCGCACGGCAAAGATGCCATAGTTTGCCGTGCGCCACACAGGGGGGGCGCACGGCAAAGGTCATGGTTTGCCGTGCGGAATATATGGCGCACGGCAAAGGTCATGGTTTGCCGTGCGCCACACAGGGGCGGCGCACGGCAAAGGTTGATGTTTGCCGTGCGTTTTCTATCCACGCGCACGGCAAAGATCCCTGGCGCCGTCAGCCCCCCCGCGCCGTTAGCGCGGCCGTTGGTGGCCGCCGTTATACCTTTTGTTTGCCGTGCGCTGAATTTTACGCACGGCAAATATTTTCGCCGTGAGCGCGATAAAAGGTGCACGGCAAACCCGCCTTTGCCGGGCAAATCTCTGCCGTGCAACCTTTGCCGTGCGCGCCTGGGGAATACGCACGGCAAAGGGTTTGTCGTGCGCATTTCTGTCTTTGNCTTATTTAAATTTAACATATGCAAAACAACAAAGTGACTATCTATCGTTTGGGAAAAATATTATTATTATATTATTGCATATTGGCCATACACAAGGTAGTGAACAATCACTATTGCGGAGTCTACGCTATGTTCTTACATATGTGATTACTCTCAACGTGCGTACCCAATATCAACACTTAGAAAATATGCGTATATTCCAAAGGTCTACACCTATTTAGGTGATTACCTAATCCATTTTTATTGTTGGCCACTCCACAAGGTAGTGATATATACTACTGCGAGGTCTATACTATATTTTCAATATAGTTTTAACCTTCAAATTGCGTATCCAATATTAATATTTGGATGAGTACACATATTTATGGTCACATATTTTAATTAATTATCCCTGAATTGAGATCAACACTATATTTGATTCAAGTTTAATCTTGTTTCAAATTTGTTTTTGCATATTTGTTACAACGTTACCATGATGGTCTTCAATTCACCCATGTAGGCATCAATGGCCAACAAGGAGACTGAGGAGCTCGCACTTGATGGACACAATTATCCAACATGGGCTTCAGACATGAAACTTTGTCTTTCATCCCGAGGATTACTGCTAGTTCTAAATGAACCCGCAGCAAACAATCCACCCATTCCAGATTTTGTTAAAGCAGCGGCATTATTATTACTTAGAAACAATATTTATCGTGATCACCATCACATGAATACACAAGAGAGCAAATTTTAAACTTTCGATTACAAGTCTTGATCATATTACAAGTTCTCCAGTTAAAACTACAACATCTAAAACTAGAACATGAGAGCTATACTAATTAAAGTGGAGATCTTATCTAACTTAGATGTAGCCTAGGTCTAGGTGGGACTATTCCACCATGTTTTTCTGGGGAATACGCACGGCAAAGGGTTTGTCGTGCGCATTTCTGTCTTTGCCGTGCGTGGCAGGCGCACGGCGAACGAGCGTTTTCCCGTAGTGATACCATCCATTGATCTTAATGTTGTTTCTTTTCTTATTTCTCCAAAAATATATTTAAAAAATCCACAGATTGGGAGGCTACTGTTCAAGAAGAGGATTGCTATATCGTAATCAAGGAGAATAATTGTGCTCCCTTTTGGCATAAGTTTTGCCGGCGCATATGCAGCTGGCACGATCTACCGGGCGGCCACTGTTGGATTCATGGCATAGACGGCTTTTACTGCTATTGTGACAAACCCAATTGTGTACCTGACAGCCATGTATCGCTACCATCATCAGAGAAGTGAGAACTAATGAAGTGAAGATGAATAAGAAGTTTCATATATACAAGTTGGTGTAAACTTAAAAATGTATATTACTTGTATATAGATCGTGACGTTGATCATGAGCAACATGATACATATGCTTTAGTCGTTGCTGTGGCCGCCCCGCAACATTTATGGGTGGCGCCATCGACGGCCATGATGTGGCCGGAGTGTTGGACAATAATCTCAACGTCCGCAAAGGGAAAGGAGTTCGTTCAACGACACAATGCACGTGTGCCAAAAAAAACAATTTCAGATCTCTGCGGCCAAGGCCCACTAAGGGCCAGGCTACACGTTAGACGGCCCAAGCACATCCACGCACCATAAAATTAGAGTAGGCTCATGTGTCGGCCTCTCCAACCAGGTCCAAAAAAGGAAGGGGTGGAACCCAAACCTAAGTCCAGCTGTTGTCCCCGCTGCGGAGCATGGCAGTGCCGGTGGACGGTAGCTCCGCGTAGCCGGATGAAGGCTTCTTGAGCTGGAAGACGCTAGGGGTGGCCCCCCACTGTGAGCTCGGACGGCCTCCTGGCGGTGGATCCACAGCGAGCTCGGGGCAGCCTCCCGGTGATGGATCCACGGAGAGCTGTGGTGGCCTCCTGGTGATGGATCCACAATGAGCTCAGGCAGCCTCCCGGCGAGCTATGTCCTGCCTACTGCGGGAGATCCATGACAAGCTTTATCCCATCCCTATCCATGCAAACACAAAATCCAACCGGCTGAAGTCGGGGCAGGCACGCTAGCAACTATATCTAGGGTTGGTTTCCCTTGATCTACTCGTTTTCAATCACAACCATTGCGGGGAAGGGAGGAGCGCACCCGGTGATGCCAGAGACCATCGAGAAAGAACGAACAAAAGGGGGAAAAAGAAGGGAATCTTGGGAGTTTTTTTTTTTCAGAGTAGGACACACGCTTGAGACGGTTTCGGCCATATACGTAACAAGCCCAGCCTTATCGTGATTTGAGTCCATCAAACCACTTGCAACCAATGGGAACACGACACCTTCACCTCTGGTTTGGCCAGCAGCCTGGACAAATTGGGGTCAGCAATTTGCCAGCCCGAATTTGCGCCCGTGTTGGCAACAAACAAAATTTTCATGGACCAGCCAAACATAGGCTTAGAGTCAAACGGCAACCAAATTTCTTGGGCTAGCCAAAATTTGGTTTGGCTGGTGCCGGCCTACATCAAAACGCACCCTAACACTCGTTATGCTCTTATATTACCTTCTACTCTTCTGCCTTTTCCATCTCAACATCCACGGCCTACGTTCTTCTATTCCTGTACTGGATTGGCGGAGCCTCCTATACTGGTTTCAATTAATGTATGCTTCTGCGATCTAATTTTTGGAATCATTTCATAGCCTTATCCAGACAAAGTAGGCGCAATAGCACATGAACCTCCCTATGCAACAACACGACGCATCGGACCAACCACGTAAAAAAAGAATGAACTAGGGCATGCGAAGGACGATGCAATCCCCACACGGATACCAAGTGTTTTCTATATGGCGGATACACTACACAGAGATACAGACAGTGACACCAATTTGATATTGCTTCCGCCCACTCTGCTCTGACGCATAGTACAGTATGTAATCTGTTAGAACTTGGAAGCATGTAATCTTTGAGAGAGTAAAGACGGGAGTTTTGCTTAGGTGGAGAGGCTACCTTAATTAGGGGTGAAAGTGGAGAGGATAATTTCCGCATTCGATCCGATCCGAATTCGATTTTTGCGGATATGGAGAAGGGTTTTTGATATCCGTTTGGATATGGATAATTCGAATCTGATTGTATGCGAATGTGGATTAGGATATGGCTTCAGTGAAATCCGATGGATATGGGTTATCCGATAATTGAATGTGGATTATCCGAACCTTATAATAGGATATCCGACTACTCTGCAAGCCCAACATTGCCACCAACCCAAATAATTGGACACTCACATGATTTTTTGTACATATGCATTATCAACCCTACACATGGCGGCTGATCGGACACTGATAATGCGGTTGAGGAATAATAATTAGTGAAGTCCTATTGCCGGCAATAATTGTATATTGCCTCAGGTAAATTTTTTACTATCTAAACTAAAATATGTATTCAACTATATATAGCTTTGGTTGAGAAATTATTGATAATAATAAAAATCTACATGTGAGCATGTATTATCCGACTATATTAATCCATGTCTGGTCCGACTCCGCTCCGACTCCGCACCATTTCCGACATCCTAGAAAATTCACATCCAAATCCATATCCATGTAATATCCGATCCGCTCCATATCCGACAAAGAAAAATAGATGAGGATATGGAAAAGGCACTATCCGATCCGATCTGATCCGTTTTCATCCCTAACCTTAATAAATTGATTGATGCAGACGCAAAGCAAGTTTTTGACTCAAATGCCCGGTGAACCACCTCGTCTCTGCCACGTGCGTCATGGCCTCCTCCAACCCCAGACCACGACCCCGTAGCACTGCCGTCGCCCCACCGCCAGCCGGCCGCCCTCTCGGCGCCCGGCGGCCTCGGCCCCTCCCTCCCTCCCCCCCACCACCTGACACTGCCCGACATCTTCCACCTTCCCCTTGGGTTGCTGCCGGCCGCCGCCCCGCCATCGGCCTCCGGCGCATGGATCTGCCCCGGCTGGACCTTCCTCGCCTCGCCGCCCGCCGCTTCAGGGTTCGCCGTCATTCGGCGCCTAACCCTAGCGTCGGCGGCCGCCCCTGGGGCTTGGGCGGGGGCATGCCCCCCAGTGCCCCGAGGCGCCCCTGCCCTCTACTCACCCTGAGACACCCTCCACTCGCCCCCGCCTCCCGCCCCTCTACTGCCTTTCTACTGCGGCTGCCTCTGGAGCTCAGGGTCACTCCATGGACGAGGTGCTTGGCACCTTCTCCATCCACTTGGTCGTCCCCTCCCCTCTCCCGACCACCCCGGGTTCGGGCTGCCTCTTGGAGCTGGGGTCCTCTGAGACCGGGCTGTCCATCCCATCCGCTGGGGGTGTATGGACGTTCACAGCTTCGGGGGCCTCTGCGCCTTCGTCTGGGGCTGCCTCAGTTGGGTCGCCGGGTGGGGGTCCGCGGTTGGTGGTCGCTCACCCTCGCCAAGCTACTGCGACATGGTTTGGGGGCCTGGCATCCCTCTTCAACCTACTTCGCTGTTGACCCCATTACTGGCACCTCCTCATACTCCACCGCGGTTCCTCCAGTGGGCCGTTCCCGCGCCACCGCCCCCACCTCCTATCCATGGGCCGGCGCCGCCGGTTGATGGACAAGGGGAATAATGCCACCAGGACGAGGAGGATGGGTGGGAGACCGTGGCCTATCGTCATCGCCAGGAAAGGCCTTGCTCTCCCGCCCCCCTCACCCCGCCCGCCTCCATGCCGTCACCGCCCTGTGCCGATCGACTTGTACAGGAAGTGCTTCTAGTGCTTCGGAGAGGACCACATCACGGTCAACAGCCCCAACCCTCCGTGATGCTTCAACCGTCTTCTCGAGGGGCACAAGGAGAGTTCTTGCCGGAGGCCCAGGGTCCGTCATCGCCCCCTGTCACCACCCAGCACCGCCATTGGTCGTGGTGGTGCTTCCATGCAGCACCCGGGGACGGCGGCAGCGGCAGCTTCTCCTGGTTGTCACCGCCCCCCTCCCCCCGCGCCTCTCCGCTCCCCTGTTGGGCGCGGTGGGGTCCCTGCGCGACAACCTTCGGCTGCGCCGGCGACTATGGGTCGTCAGCGGTCTTCCTCGCCCCTTGCCCCGTTGTTCATCGTCGTCTTGGTCCGATGGACCCCACCTTGCCGGGTGTCCTTCCGACACCACCGATGCCGGTTGGTGGCCGCCAGTGGCCTTGGCCACTGGAGCGTCCAATGGCTCCTACTGCTGGTGGCCCTCCTGGTCGCTCCTCCTCCCCCATGGAGATGGTTGTGGTCTTGCGCGCTCCCCCCTTGGAGATGGTCGTGGTCGCTTACCTGACCCCTCCTCTGGCACTGGTGGGGTCACACCGCCCGGGTCGCCGAGGCTTGGCTCCACTCTGTCTCCTCCTGGCTCTTCTAGGGTGGACCTAGGGCCACCTTCACCTGGCGAGGACGGGTCTAGCCGACCTCTCGGGAGCAGGGATTTGTGTGATCCCACGCAGACCTGATATCGAGGCCAACGAGGCTGCACTGGCAAGTGCCCTAGTCATGATCGTTTAGGGCTCTACGCCAGTCTCACCGAGTGACGTACAAGGATACATCATGGGCAGGTTGGGTGTCCAGCCAGGTACCTTTACTGTTCACCGGCACCGTCCAGAGGACTACCTCATCCTATTCAGGGACGGGACCAAGATGCTGCGTGTGCTGCACCACCAGCTGACGGAGGGTGGCCCCTTCAGGCTTCTCCTTCATCGCTGGACGCCCGAGGCGTGGGCGTCCCTGGACTACATGAGGTACCCGGTTCAGATTTCCATCTCTGGTATTCCTGCACACCTCTGGCTACTTGGTACTGCACAGTCGGTCGTTGGGTCGTCTTGCCTTGTCATCTCGATGGCGCCAGCCATAGAGGGCAAGGCTGACGTCTCCGAGTTCAGGTTCCTAGCCTAGTGCATGGACCACGCGCTCATCCCACCGCGGAGGGTTCTCTTCGCTCCACGGGGAAGTACGGCACTGGCGGCCGTGTCACCAGTGTCGGGACTTCCGTGCCTCCGCTAGTTCATCTCTGTCCACGACGTCCAGGAACTTCGGGGTTCTGCCGGCTCGGGGGAGGGCTCTATTGCGCCTTCACACCCTCCCCCACCACCTCCACCGCCGCCCTCTTCGGGATGCCCGCCCCCACTGCCTCCTAGCCGTGGGCTCCCACCGCCTTTGCCGGGGGCCCTAGGGGTGGGCAGTCCCACCCAGCTGCGTCGGCCCCTCCACGTCGCCCCGCATCGTCTGGTCGCTCTACTCCATCCAACGGTCACGTGGTGGCCTTTGGAGCCCCGCTCGCCTCAACATACGTCCCTCGAGTACCCTCCTATCCCTATCGGGTATTGCAGGGTATCCATGGCCTAGGGGTTACCTCGGGTGCCTCGGCTCAACCCTCGCCACCCTCGGCCCCGCTCGGGATGGTGTCGCCTCCTTCCCCGGTGTTTGTGGCCACACCCTCGCCTGTGCGCACGACTGTGCCTGCTGGGGCGTCTGGGACGGATGGGCAGTTGCTTCCCCACAAGGTAGCTGGTGCCACTTCCGTGAGCCCTTTCAGGATTGACCCCATGCTCTTTGAGGCCACGCTAATGGCCCCTTTCGGGGAGCACCTGCTGCGGCGTCCTGCGGGGTGTGGCGGTGCTCACTCTCCTCTGTCTGGTCGGTGTGGCTTTCTCACCCCGGCGGAGCGAGTAGTTCCCCTGTCAGCTGTCTTCCGTCGCATTCACGCGGCATTGGACAGGAGGCCAGGTCGCATCGCTTCGATGGAGCCAACGCTTGAGTCGGTCCGCTTCTCAGACGTGTCTCTGCTAAAGCTACCTGCTTCACCTCAGGCGTCTCAGTCACCTAGGTCGCCTTTTGATGTGGACCTCTCCTATATCACAGTTGGTAGAGGCTCAGGTAACACGTCTGATAAGGATCACTTGGTCACAGATTTTTGGCGTAGGCGACTCGTGCCATCTCGCCGCTATCTTGCAGGGACCAGCGTGCCACAGAGAGGCACGCTTTCCGAGTCTCAGCGCAGCGTGGTGTCTACCACGCCAGTCTAGCCGCTTGGCCGCGGTTGTCCCTGGTCGCCCCAGCAGGTCGTCGGTCGCTCAGAACATCGTGATGAGGAAGCTTGGGTTGCTTCCGATGGACGTAGCTCCAGATGCGAAGGTCTTTCAGTGCTATATCGACCTCATGGCCTCTGGCCTGACAGACACTCAGTGTGTGGCTATCCGGGAGCTCTTCCCGTCAGGACTTGGCGTTCTTCTACTCTTCTGCCTTTTCCATCTCAACGTCGACCTTCTACTCTTCTGCCTTTTCCATCTCAACGTCCACGGCCTACGTACTTCTATTCCTGTACTGGATTGGCGGAGCCTCCTGTTTTGGTTTCAATTAATGTATGCTTCTGCGATCTGATTTTCGGAATCATTTCATAGCCTTATCGAGATAAAGTAGGCATAGTAGCACATGAACCTCCCTATGCAACAACACGACGTGCCGGACCAAGCG
>CM014277.1:13284831-13331045 GCA_004135705.1 Alloteropsis semialata
GCCTTGAAGGGCAGGCCGCGGACCCTCCAAAGATCATCATGACAGCGCCGTCTTCCCTAGGGTATTCATTGTCGTCGTCGTTCGGGCCCCTGGCTCCATCTTTGGCCGCCTCGGGGGCTTTCTTCTTCAGAGTCCCAGCGAGGAAACTCTTCATGAGCTTGCAATTTTTCAAGGCATGCTTGACGGGGCCCTCGTGATTAGTGCATGGGGCCTCGAGAAGCTTCTCAAAGTGGTCATTTGGCGCGTTCCCTCTGGCTTGGCAACTTTCCATTCGGCTGCTGCCACCATGTTGCCGTCGTGCCGCCGTTTGTCCTTTTTCTTCTTCTTGTCGGCCTGAGTGGAGGCGCCTTTGCCGGCTCCCTCCAACTGCTTGCCCTTGCTTTGGGATCAATCAAGGGTTGCGGCGACTGCATCTTCCCCGTTGGCATGGTCAGTGGCGATGTCAAGGAGTTCTCGGATGGTTCGCGGCTTCTTGCGCCCCAGTTCGTGAATGAGGGTCGCGCAGGTGGTTCCGAATCGGAATGCTGAGATGACGACGGTGTTGGGCAGCTTGGTGCATCGCTTGGAGAAACGCTTGATGTAGTCGCGCAGGCGTTCGTCCTTCCTTTGGAGGCAGTTGCGCAGATCCTATGGGTTTCCAGGACGTGTGTAGGTACCCTGGAAGTTGCCAATGAACGCGTCGCGTAGTTGTGCCCAACTGTCGATCTTGCTGTCGGGGAGGTGTTCTAACCACGTTCGCGCCGAGTCGGCGAGGTGGAGGGGGAGGTTCTTGATGATGAAGTAGTCGTCTCGTGCTCTGCCCTCGTGGCACGCTAGTCGGTAGTCCTCCAGCCAGACGCTGGGATTCATGTCCCCGTCATACTTGGGCACCGTCGTTGGAGCTCAGAAGCGTGGAGGGAAACGAGCGCCGTGGACACGAGGTCCAAAAGCGCGCGGCCCCCTGGGATCAGGAGAGACACTCCTGCTCCAGTCTTCGCCGCTGTCGTAGCGGCCTCCGCGCCGCCTGTTGTAGGTTCGTCGTGGGTGGTGTCCTCGGTGCTCGTCTCGTTGCCGGGCATCTCTGTCCGCCGCGACCTCGTGATGATGCTCTGACTGCTTTCGGCCCTGCTCCTTGGGAGCCCGTTGTCGTGAGGCGGAGCTTTCCGCTTGCTGAACTGCTGCAGTTTCCAGGAGCGTGCGGAGCTGTTGATGGAACCTTCGATCCTCGGGGGTCACTGGTTTAGGATGTTCGCGAAGCAGGACAGCGGCCGCCGCGAGGTTCTGGGACACTCGTTTGAAGATCGGCGCGTCGTCGGCGTCATTGTTGTCGTCGTTGATTATGCGCTGGCGTACGTCCCGCGCACGTGTGCGGGCAGCTCCTCCATCCGTGTTTCTCCTGAGCTCGTGGTGGAGTTGCCTGCGTTCGTCTTCGAGTTGACGATGTGCCTCGTTGAGTTCCAGCAGCCTGGCCCGCCGAGCATCGCCTGCGAGGTCATCCCGGGGCGATGCTTGGCGGGGGTTGTCCTCCGACGAGCTGCTATCAGTCCGTACTTCCACATCCGGGGTGTGGCACATGAAACACTCCAGGGTGGGGTCGTCGAACACCGATGGAGCCCGGGTCATCTGCGGGTCCGAGTCCCGCTCGTCTGTCGCGCCCTTATTGACAGGCGCGGTGCGGGAGTTGAACTTTGTCGGTGGGGAGGCGGCCGCTGGATCGTGCGGCAGACTCGGCTGTCCCTCCGGGTACATGGCGCCGTAGTAGTCGAGGAACTCGTCCCAGAGGAGCTGCTCTTCCCCTCCAGCTTGTAGGGCGAGGTTTGTGATCATGTAGGAGATGTTGCGGAAATGCTCCTGGGTCGGGCTCCGTCCCAGAGCGGCCGCCAGGTCCTCGCCTAGTATGTCGAGGATGTAGGCAGTGGCGCCCGTTGCGACACGTGGAGGGTCGGACCTCTTGTCATGGATCACGGCGGGGTCGTCGTTGAAGGTGGGCTCGGGGCGCACAAAGGTGGCCCCGATGAGGGGCTCCTCCAACTTGCTGAAGACAAAGTCGAGGGAGCCGAAACGCAGGTGAGCGCCTGGCGCCAACAGGGCGCCTCTGTGGGCCATCTAGGCCCTTGTGGAGTGAAGTGACACGCGAAGTCCCCTACCTAGCGCGCCAACTGTCGGGGTTCTCTACCACCGGCAAGTAATATTTCTACGATCGCGTGTCAGGGCTCCGGATGGTGGCTCAAGAGACACAGGAAGTTATACTGGTTCGGGCCTCCAGAGAGTAATACCCTACGTCCAGTGTGAACCGGCGTTCTCGAGCCCAAGTCTGTAGTAGGGGTTACAAACCAGTCGGGAGAGGGAGGACGGTCCCAAGTCCCTGTGTAATGCGTGGCAATGTGTTACGTGTGTGAGCGTGTACGAGTGTTCTCTCGATCTCCCCATCGATCTTCCCTCGTTCCCCTTTTATAGCTGCAAGGGGAATAAGGAAAGGGAGGGGTAAAAGGAAGGAATTACAAAGTGAGTTACAGCGTCGGGGTTTTTGCCGTCGTCTTGCGTCCCGGGCTGTACGCGGCGTACAGGCGTTCACTGTTGTAGTTGGTGTTGACGGAATGGGCGTTCCATTTGACCCGGAGCCGGCGGCGGCCGAGTGGTTGGTGTATGCGGCTTCTCGAATGCGTCTCCGAGTGGTTCTCGGGTCGCGGTTGACTTGTACTGTGCTTCCTCGGACTCCAGGTGTCATCGACTGAGCAGGCGAGCGTCCTTTTCCCGGGACTGTAGCGTTCCTGTTCGGAGGAGACGGGCGCTTCTGTGGCCGCCGTGGCGATGGGCAGGTGCCCATCCTATTCTGACATGGCAGACATCAGGTGGGTACGGCCCGGAGTGGGCAAAAGCGAGGGGCGGCGCCGAGCGAACCAGTCGGGCGAGACGGAGACTGGTCGGGCGAGGCGAAGACTCATCGGGCGAGACGGAAACTCGTCGGGCGAGCGAGTCCTCTCGGGGGTTGCTTAGCCGCGAAGGAGTGAACCAGTCGGGCGAGACGAAGGCTGGTCGGGCGAGGCGGAGAGTGGTCGGGCGAGCGGGTCTTCTCGGACAGGCCCAGAACCAGCCGGACGGGGCGGGTCTGCTTGATTTGGAGGTTAGTTTTTGTTTCCGACGTGTTGTTTGATGACGTGTCGTTGATTTGGGGTTCGGTCGGTCAACCCTGGTCTAGACCCTCGTCATATATCAATATCCGTTTCA
This sequence comes from Alloteropsis semialata, assembly GCA_004135705.1. Lineage (NCBI taxonomy): Eukaryota > Viridiplantae > Streptophyta > Magnoliopsida > Poales > Poaceae > Alloteropsis > Alloteropsis semialata. The sequence continues at coordinate 13,288,039 of CM014277.1, forward strand.
TATCCAACATATTTTACACTATCTGTATTTGAATCCGATCTAAGAAAAATAAATATATGTACTTGTATTCGTGCATATGTGTATGTGATCCGTTTTCATCCTGGCAACTGCTGCAGCTACCAAATTGTGTGGCGCAGATTCTCTGACGTACACCGGTGAAGTAACTAGTGACTTTTCGCCCTCCAGATACCGCCCATTACCCATCTAGCGGCTGGTACAGCACACAGCACTTAGTTTTCTCAATGCACAATAAGTTAAGTCTAGATGTATTTATCAGATCAAATAAAATCTAGTTCGGAAGTGAAACAATAAACAGCCATTATTAACAGAGACATTTCTCATAACAAAAGAGCATTATGGATCTTTAAAATGTGTTTCACTTAAGTATTTTAAATAGTTACATGCTGCAAATAATAAAATAATCTCCACTAAAATCTAGTGAGCAGATGAATTTGTATAGTTAGTCATGCCATTTTCATGGCAGCGTGACTAACTACGACCATGGTTTGTGCACTATAAGGAATGGCTTTTTGGAGATTCTATGGTCGTGAAAATTCTGTGACTAACTGTACAAATACATATGTTTTAATATTGGCTTTTAATGGAGATTATTTTAGTCATTTGGAGCGTGAAATATTTTTTTGTTAACCATCGTACAATACAATTGTTTGTTTAAAATGTGAAATGCTTTTTATACTAAAAATGTTTTTATCAACTGTACATTTATTCTTTCATTCATGAATTAGAACTTATTCGGGCTACTTCTGTGCGTTGAGAAAAGCTAACTCTGTAGTAGCCATTGGATGGGTAATGCACGGCATCCCCTGGGGCTAAGTCACCGGTGACTTCCCTTCCCTTGTGCAGGTCAGAGAATCCACATCTAGCGTTACAGTAGGACGACAAACATTTTTGGCCGGAATATTTTGCGGTTAAGAAGCATATAGCTGCCGGAAAAGTCCTCGCAAAAAATTATAGCTGTTGGAAAAGATTGTTCACCATGTGCCATTCCAGGAAGAAAAGTTTCGCTAGCTGAACCTGCTAGTGCATTATATGTAAATATGTAATTCGTGCAACAGACTAAACAGAGCTCCACTACTGTCTAGTTAATCAATTACTCCATTTCATCCTAAATATTTGATGTCAAACACGGGTAAAATCATAAATACTTGTACGCGCTATATTTTTTCAGCTCATTTGACATTGTTAAGTGCTTGTTGTTCACCTAGAGGGGCAAACACTATGTTTGAATTTAAAAAGTAGGGGTGCAAAGAGAACAAAACCGAGGGTAAAATCACAACTGAAGTTTAGAATAGGCGAAATAACACAACTTCGTATTTTTTTAGGGTAAAATCATAATTTTTAGAATTATTTTTGCAGTTGCTTAATTTCGTAATAAAAAAGAAATCAAAACTTGATGCCCCCCTCATGATTTGGCAAGGTCGCGGTTTGTTAAATTGTACACAAATAAAGGATGTATACACACGTAGCTATTGGCTTCTCACGGATAACGAAAATACTATCAAAATATATAAAAATGGTAGACTCTACCATATAATCATTGATATCTTGGTCTTGAAAAGTTGACATCCATATATATCTTAACAATATGGTTTCGTGCAGCCCATCATCACAACGCGGCACAATAATTGGTGTACTCCAGCTAACCAGCTTGTTATGTCGGTCGCTGCTATTGTAGTTGGTGCCTTGGTGGCACGCATCATAAAGACGCAGCATATACTTGGCATTTGTATTGAATGTAGTTAGTGGTATAGCTGTTCTTGCCTTTGTTCTTGAACATCTTCCAAACGACTCTGCATTCTTGTATTTATGTGTATTATTACTTTTTTTGCGTGAGGGAAAAACCCGGAAAATCAGGCAAACGAGCATATCTTCTCTTGTATTTTGTTTTACTTATGTGTATTAAATTTTTATCTATAAACTTAGTCAAAGCTACTTAAGTATAATTTAGTATAAATATAATACGACATAAAAATACCGAAGGGAGCAATTGTTAAGTATAGATGCTAGCTCCTCAGCAAACCATTTGACTATTTGAAGCATGCATCCTCCTCCTGCTGTCCTTCTGGCCAGGGAGCCTAGTTTACGGTCGCCCGGTAGAAGAGAAACCTCCGGTCGATTTCCCGACAGGTGTGGACGCGCTTTTTTTTTTCTGGCGCCGGTCAATCTTTTTCCTCGTGCGCCGGTCATTCCCTTTCCGCAAGCGGTTCCGTTTTTTTCGCGTTTTTTTGCACGACGTGTTTTTTTTCTTTTGTCGCGCGCTGCATCAATCCTTTTCTGTGCGTTTTTTTAGCCATTCTCTTTTAGCGCGTATTTGCCGTGCTCTCTTTTTAAGAAGCCAAATTATTCACAATGGGGAAAAGTGGGAGTAGAAATGGTGGGGGAGTTTTTATCCATAAGTTTTATAATAAAATTTTTCTACAAACAGGTAACAAAAAGTTTTCATCCATAAATTTTATAACAAACTTCTATAAACAACTTTAACGCGGTAAAGAAAACTTTTTTATGGCAGTGGAACCGAAACCGAAGCAATTTAGACTTCTGTCCGCCCCAAACCTAAACATCCTTCTGCATCCGATAGGACGGAGTCACCCCCCAATAACCCTGAACACTAACCAGTTCTGTCTTTTATGGCAGGGGGACCGAAACCGAATCAGTTTACCCTTCTATGGCAGAGGATACATAGTCGCGCCCCAAACCCAAACATCCTTCTGAACCCGATAGGACGGAGTCGCCCCCAACAACCCTGAACACTAACCAGTTCAGCCTTCTATGGCAGGGGACCGGAACCGAATCAATTTAGTCTTCTATGGCAGGGGATACATAGCTGCCCCAAACACAAATATCCTTCTGCACCCGATAGGACAGAGTCGCCCCAATAACCCTGAACACTAACCAATTTGGCCTTCTATGGCAGAGGGACCAAAACTGAAGAAAAATAGATTTCTTAAGACATGCAAAACACCATATGTTTCCAATGTAAATTTAATATTATAAAAGTTTTAGATTAAAAATACTGATAGTACTGCTGCTAAGTTATATTTGTAATGTAAAAGTTTATCATAAAAATTTATAATGTAAAAGTTTATTATAGAATCTTTTATGTAAAGTTTTGCATAAATGTGTTAATTTTGTATCTCGTTTGTCATATTGGTTGTGTAAAAATTTTACGTAATAATCTGGCATAAAAGGGAGCAGGTCATTAATATGGTCCACTTTGTCGGCATAAAAAAATAACTTGTATTCTAATCATATGGTCATGTGTGGAAACGTATCTATATGTGTGGACCATAACTATGTAGCAGTTTTTTTAAAAGAAAAACAGAATGGAGAGGTGGGCCTTAAAGAGAAAGGCCTGAAGTTTTTTTTTTAAAAGAGAAACAGAATGAAGAGGTGGGCCTTAAAGAAAAAGTTTGCAAGCTGGACCGGAGGTGGGAAGACGCACGCGGGCCTGTAGTTTTTTTAAAAGAGAAACAAAATGAAGAGTGAGCCTTAAAGAAAAAAACATGCAAGCTGGACCGGAGGTGGAGGACGCACGCGGGCGGATCGACCGCGAGTTCGGAAACTCGCAGGCGACGGTAAAGTTAACATCGTGCCTTCTAGCCTTGAAGTTGTGGTCGTCATCGTTCATGTTGCCGCCGGCGGTGAAGTGGGCCCGGCCTCACGCGTCTCCACAAGAACTTTAGATAATACTAATTGAGCAAAATTTACTGGGGCAACAAGTTTAAAAAGAGACTATTTTGGGTGCGACGTTTTGGGTTCCTCAAACCTTTTTTTAACGTATGGGATCACGTTTATTGGTGATGGTACATATGGCGTGTTGAGTGTATTCACTCCGTTCTGAAATATAAGATATTTTATATTTGTCTTAAATCAAACTTAATAAACTTTAATCAACTTTTTAAAAAATAGTAATATTTATGACATCTAATCATCATTAAACTCATTATGAAATATATTTTGATATTCTACTTATTTAATTTACTAAACGTTAATATTTTTCTCTATAGACTTGGTCAAATATTCAAATATTTGACTTAGGATAAATACAGAATGTCATTTATTTCATGACGGAACGAGCAGAACGAAACTTTATGTCAACATTCTCTTGTTCAGATGTTACAAAATCCGAACGGTTACACAACCACTCCCATGTGCACGCACATGAAGCCGCTGGCAGGTTCGAACTTTTATGTTAGAAAAAACTAGTCCATCAACCCGTGCTCTCGCATAGGCTAATATTTTGAAAAGCTATTATATTTAAAATTATTCAAAAAATAAACTTCTATCTAATAATCAAATTTGTTTACATACTACTCTTTCATTTTTTTTTCAATACGTCAACATAATGCTCATATAGATGTGTACTTATCATTTTCTATTTGTGTTTGATTTTTAATTAGTAATTACTCTATACACTTTTTCATCCACATTCACACTTCTTACACTTTGTATCGCGCCTCCATAAATTATATTTAACATAAAAATCAATATTTTTCATTACTTCCTCACATATCTTTACCTATTTCTAAATAGAGGATTGCTTCTTACTTTTTTTGTCCGTCCTGACAGGTGGGTCCCACCTATTGCGATGAACTGTAACCATGGTTCTAACTTTCGACACCGGTTTTCTAATTGGATCAGAGTCCTAACTGAACCCATCAATCTTTGTCTCATACCTCTCTGTCTCTATCTATATATATCTTTACCTATTTCTAAAGGAAGAAACGTTTCAGCGGTCTATCATATACTTCTCACGATCGGATTAGACATACTTCATCTTGTCACCTGATTGGATTAGAAGTAGTCCATTGTATACCGCAATCAGATTAGGAAAATAAAGTTAATTAGTTTAACTTGCTTAGAAAAATGATATAATGATCTTCATCTATAGCAACGCACAGGCAAGGTTGTTAGTACATGTATAAATGGTCTACATGGTGATACTCATAATGCGTATATACCATAACTTATTATTTCTATGTTAACAATGATAAATTATCATAATTTAGAATCATATATCAGTTTAATTTTAGACTTTTTGGTAGGATGCACATGAAGATAATTAGATTAAGATTTAGGTGTTTAGTTTAGGTTATCTTTAATAAAAACATATGTGGGTAACTTAGATACAAATTTGAATGTCATTTTAAGTTATCCTTTATGATGATATGCATGAGTAAATAGATAAAAATTATGGGGTTAATTTAAATTATTTTTTATAATGGCATAGCTTGATAATTTAGATATATTTTTAGGATTTATTTTAGAATACTTTTATATTGATAGTGGTGGGTAAATTTTTAAAAAATATAATAGACCAATGACTATGGTTATTAGAGTTTACATGATTGACGTTTCTGATTTTTGTGAGAATTTCTAGGATTTATCTTTTTTCTAGCATGTCTCATGAAAACTAATGCTGAGTCTCCAATTCAAAAATTGAGACAACATTTCTACCAAACTATTATGAGCTATCTCTCATTTGTTTAAATATTCGAATACAATACCTATATAGATATACACTTATTATTTTCATTCTATTGTGATAAATTTTGGTTAGTAATTACTCTATAACATTTTAATACACATTTCTAAACTTTGTTCGAATTTATTTAATAAACCCTAAGTTTGAACTATAATTTTAATGTAGAAATCTATATTCTCGTCACTTACCCTATATCATAAATGACAATGCACATCATGCATATGTATCATAATATATAATAATAGTGTATGAAATACACGATTTAAAATCTTATATTGGTGAATATTTTTAATTAAGGTGATTTGGATTCAAACGTAGGATTACCTCATGTTATTTTTAAGAATGACATACGTGGGTAATATAGATGTAAAGTTAAGGCCGGGTTACTTTAAGTTATTTTTTAAGTATTCATAGGGGGTAATTTAGTTAAAAATTTATAAGGTCATTTTAAATATTATTTATAATGGCATAAGTAGGTAATTTTGATAAAAATTAGGGGTTACTTTAAGATATTTTTATAATGGCATAGGTGGATATTCTTTTTAAAAAAACATTACAGATGTAATGGCTATGATGATTTGAGCGTTCTAATTGATGGCTGGATGTTTACAAATGTGAACGCACATTATGCGTATGTACCTTAATTACTATATCATATAACAATAGTGTATAAAATACATAATTTAGAATCTTATATTGGTTTATATTTTTAATTAAGATGATTTGGATTCTAATGTAGGATTACCTCATGTTATTTTCAATAATGACATATGTGGGTAATATAGTGTAAAGTTGTTACTTTAAGTTATTTTTAGGTATTCGTAGTGGGCAATTTAGTTGCAAATTTATGAGGTTATTTTAAATATTATTTATAATGGCATAGTGGGTAATTTTGATGAAGATTAGGGGGTTACTTTGATTTATTTTATATAATGGCAGAGGTGGGTACTTATTTAATTTACTAAACGTTAATATTTTTCTCTATAGACTTGGTCAAACTTTTAAATATTTGATTTAGGATAATTACAGAATGTCATTTATTTCATGACGGAACGAGTAGAACGGAACTTTATGTCAACATTCTCTTGTTTAGATATTACAAAATCCGAACGGTTACATAACCACTCCCATGTGCACGCACATGAAGCCGCTGGCAGGTTCCAAATTTTATGTTAGAAAAAAAAGTGAAAGATCCGATATATATCCCGCCAGATTCGCCCTCGTCCTCGCCAGATCCGGCTGTCAAGGCCACGGGGACGCGCGCCGGTGACCGGGGACGAGCGAGCCGTCGCTGGGAGAAAAGGAGGCCGCCGCTGCCCCTGCCCAAGCACGCGGCCAACACGACGAGAGGCCCCGCCGTCGCCATCCCAAAGAGCCGCGTGGGCATCCAGCGGGTCTCTCAGGCGACGACAAGGCAGAGAGGTGGGGGGAGGTGGCTGGCGGCGGCAAGGGGTGGTCGCCCGCCCCTGTCGCCCAAGCGGGTGGACGACGCGGGGGCCGTTTTCTCCACAACAGAACTTTAAGTCAACATCCTTTTGTACAGATATTAAAAAATCTGAACGGTTACACAACCACTCCCATGTGCACGCACATGAATCCGCTGGCAGGTTCGAACTTTTATGTTAGAAAAAAAAAAGCGAAAGATCCAATATATATCCAGCCATGGGACCTCCTCCTGCTGTCCTGCACCCAAAGGACACTGCCTTCATTTCGCCATGGCCCCGTCCTCGCTGACTTTCCCCCTCTTCCTCACCCTCCTGGCCCTGACATCCTCCGCCGTCCTCGTCTCCGGCAGCGGCGGCGCATCCGGCGACCCCGGCCTCACGCACATCCACCTCTACGTGCACGAGACGTTCACGGGCGCGAACGCCACGGCCACCGCCGTGCTGCAGTCCCCGCTGGGCGCCAACTCGTCGTTCGGGAGCATCGGCGTGGTGGACGACGAGATCCGCGTCGGCCCGAGCCGCTCGTCGCAGCTCGTCGGCCGGTACCAGGGCGTCTTCTTCGGCACGAGCCTGCAGCTGGGCGCGGGCTACCTGTCGGCCATCACGCTGGTGTTCACCGCCGGCGAGTACGGCGGCAGCACGCTGTCCGTGCAGGGCCCCATCCTCGGGTTCACGGGCACCATCGAGCGCGCCGTCGTCGGCGGCACCGGCAAGTTCAGGCTCGCGCGGGGGTACATGCTCTTCAAGATGATCAGCAAGCAAGCCCACGCCGGAGACGGACGTCAACGAGATCGACCTTTTCGTGCTCATGCACCATGGAAAGTACTAGCTAGAGCATTTCGTGTTTCTTGATTTTTTGGTTTTGATTGACAAACTGTACTGTACCGTATCACATTTCCTCTGTAATAATGGCTTTTCTTCGTCCTTGGTAACATCGCACTCCTCAAGAAGGTTCTGGAATAAAATCCAGAAAACTTATCAAAAAGATTCTCAAAAGGGGAAAAATGCTTGCCAACTTTTTGTGGCCGTTGAATTCGCATGGAGATGGATTAATGTGTTTGGTGAGTGGTCGACGTCTATCAATAATAATGAGCATATAATTAGATTAGAATATATATGTACTTGTACACGCTGCGGCACTTTAATTAGATTAGAATATTTTGCGGTATAATTGCAACGCGCATGATGCACAGATGTAGAATGTCTTTGCCAAGAGCATTGTTCCCATTCATCGGTTGAGAACAGCTGCTATCCTGCTATGCTTAAAGATAAGATGAGCTGGAAAAGTGGTTCCAGATAAGATGAACTTGATCAATAGACCCTGCCAAAAGAGTAGTACTCCCTCCGTCCTAAATTATTATTCATTTTAGCTTTTCTAGGTTTACTAGTATAGATGCACGCGCCCAGGCGCGTGTTTAAAAAAAAGCTTATTAAGAAAATTTATATTTATAAAAAATTAGTAATATATAATTAAAAAAACTAATAAAGCGGATAATTTAATATTACATGTATTAAAACTATTCAATAACAAAAAACTTAATCCATATCATACTTATTTTCATCCACTTCAAGTTATAATAAACTAACAATGTTTATAACTCACAAATATGTTAGATACATTATTCAAATCAAATAAATCTAAACTAATATATTCATATATCGAATAATTATCACAAGTATTTTCACATGAGACCTACAAAAATCTAAATCTCACTTGTCATGTCAACGGTTATTTCACACTAACAATTCAATACTCTCTATTCTATCTTGACCCGCATCCTTGCTCGATCTAGATGTGGTTTGTCTCTCGACCTATGTGTGACTCTCTTTCTTATAATTTGATCCATGTGCAAAAATAAATTCATAAAGCTAGCATAATTTTCGGTGTTTACCATAATTTAATTAGTGCAATATGCATTAGACAACATTAGATGCATCAAATATATTAAAAGGGCGCCCCCGGTGCCCATTGGGTTTCGTCAAATTTGAAAAACAGTTAGGGTTTCATGAAATTCCTCCATGCTTTCACGGATAGGGGCAGAAGGGGGATAGGCGAGTGTCGTATGACCAGGAATGTTTTTGGGCGGGGAACGAGCATGAAAATCATGGGTGAAGTAGGAGGAATTGCCTTGATTGATGGTTGTGGTAAAAATCACATCAATTAAGGAATAATTTGGGGGCGGGCCATTATATGCATGAATGATGATTTTGGTAACCAAATTAACATTTCTCTCCTCTTTCATAATTTCACTGTCCATAATTTCCTTCCTCGCTAATTTGGTTACCAAATTTGTGTGATATAAACTCAAGCCAATTAGCAGGGCCAATTAGGAAATAATCAATGACCAGGAGCTTTCATTTGGGCGATGAAGGAGTGCGAAAATAATGTGCGTGAAAGGAGGAATTATTTCGATTGATGATTTGTGATAAACTCAAGCCAATTAAGGAAGCAATTTGGGGCTCCGAATTACATGCATGACTGATGATTTTGGTTATCAAATTAACATTTATTTCCTTTTTCATGATTGTCGCGCCCACGATTTCCTCTCTCACTAATTTGGTAACCAAATTTATGTGAAATAAAACTGACGCCAATTAATGTGTCCAACAACCAAACAATCAATAACACCCAATTACATGACAATTAGTGACTAATTGGCTAATTGGTTGCTAATTAATGCTAATGAATGGGAGTTTTGGGCAGAGGAATGTGAATGGTACATGGATCTAGCCGGTACGAGCGTAGGTGTAAAAACATTATTAGACAGTTTTCACTATTTTCAATTGAAAACAATGGAGGAGGGCAAAAAATATTGGCCCCCTCACAACGTTCGTGTTTGGAATGCAGAATTCGGATTGTTCGTGTTTGGAATGCAGAATTCGGATTGCAAAGCGATTTCTATTTGTAGCGTAGAGGCACGTGCTCAGGCATGTTTTTATAGAAAGTCAAGTGACAACAATTTTGTATTTATAGCAATGTAGTGGATGTGGGAAAATGTATTTTAAAAATGTACTAAACAAACATAGAATCGTGTAGATTACCCTTAGTTATCTCACTTGTTGTTTTAAGTTTTTCCTCAATTAATAATGTGATCTAATATATATCATATTAAGCCAAAAAGGATTATATTTAGATTTCACTTTCCAATTATTTTCTCTTTTTCTCTTCTAAAAAAGGATTATGAATACAATTATTAAACCTATAAGAGCATCTCCAGCAGTTGCCTATTCTCCAATCAAACTACTATATTGGGAGGATTATTGGAAAAAATGTGCTCCAGCAAATCCTCTTTATCTTTCCATTTTCCCAGTAATTATTGGGACAAACCTATAATTCACCCCAACTCTCCCCAAACAGAGGGGGAGTTGTGACTCTTCCTATATGGTAGCATATTTCTCATTTTTATATCTTTCCAAGATTTATATTTTGATGTTCATGTTTAAATGTAAATGATTAACAAATATTTTTTCCATTCAGTTTTTTTAACGCATCTTTCTCTTTCCTTTCAGCCTCCTCTCAGCCGTTCATTTTTCATCCTTATTTTATTTTAAAATAAAATTCCATCTTTATCCGTTGCAATGCCTATCCATCTCCTCTTGTCCTCTGTCCATCCACCAGAGCCAGATGCTAAAGCACCACCGCTCTCCTGCTGCTTCGCTCTGGCAGTGGCAGCTCTAGGCCCTCACCACCGCGCTGCTACTGTTTCTTCTGCCGCAGCGCTGCTGCTTCGCTCCGGCTGCCCGGGCACTGTTGCTGCTGCTCTACCATCGACGCTGCTCCCAGCCTCGCGGAGCTGCCCCAGCGAGGACGCTGCATCCACGGCGGCCGGGCCGAGCACTCGGCGCCAGCCTCTTGCGGACTGGAGTGAAGGGGCCCCAGCGCCAGCCTCTAGCGACCTCGAGCGGAGGAGCCCAGGTGCAGGTTCAGCGTCTGCGGCGGACTGGCGTGGCCGGGGGCCAGCGACAGCGATGGCACCGCCATGGTGAGCGGTCACAGCGTGTGGCTGGCTTGCAGCCCAGTGGCCGGCCACATAGGAGCGCGCCAAGGCTCCTTCCTCCTGATCCTCGTCAGTCCCTGACGCATGCACCTATCTGCACGCCGGTGGGAGCCTGCGCGGCTGTGCCTCTCACTGCGGCCCTCGCCGTTGCCTGCGATGAGGGAGGAATCCAAGGGGCTCCCTCGTGGCCCGTGGGGAGTGGCGCGGCCGTCGAAGGCCTCGTCCCAGAACCAGCAATGGAGCAGCGCGAGCGTCCCGCGTCCAGGTCTGGCGGCAGCGTCGAGGCACGGTGCCGAGACGGGCGGACGACGCACACAAACTTCACAAGGCGGCGGCGCTGCACAGGCAGGAGAGGGCGGTGAGCAACAGGAACGGGATCGGCCGTGGACGTCTCTGAGTTTGGCGCTATTTATAGGGCGCGTACACCGAGACTCTGTGGCACGCACGCCAAGGAAGAGGGACGAAGTCTCGGGCGGGGATGACGCCGCGGAGATCAGGGCGAGGGCGGGGATGACGCAGCGGAGATCAGGGCGAGACGTGCGACCACGGCATGAACACGATCAAGGTCATGTGGGGTCGGCGGGTATGGGCTTCTCCCTTGGTGACAAAAAATCAGAGTAAGATCGCTACTTTTAACGGGGAAAACACGCCGAGATCGTTCTCCCCCCTCCCTTTCGTCTTCGTCCTATCTGATAGGTGGACCCAAAAATATGATTTGTGAGGTGAGGGTAGGTTTATGGTTGTGTAGAATTTGACATCAAATCTCTCCCTCTTTATAGTATAGATTATTTAGGACGGAGGGAGCAGCATACTAATTCATTTCCAATTAACCCTCTAAATAAATATCCAGCTCGGCTTATTTCCTAAACTATTTGAATTAGACGAGGACATTAAACCCTATAGACACACACATAGCAAAAAATGTAGAGAGAATAGTAGTAATATTTGGGCACTTTACTTTGTAACTTATTATTCTAAACTTTTTATCATCAACATCAAATTAAGTGTAGTTTGTTAAATTGGCCAATTAGCCAAGTCAACTCAATTTGGTACAGACGGACAATGAACGTGAATATAAAAGCGCCCAGAAATGCCTTCACCCTCTTGTTCTTGTTCTATCTACAACCAAAACCCTATGAAGATGCTAATTTAGCATAACCGGATAACTATTAGGGCCTAATCTTGGCTGATTTACAATAATTTATTATCCTAACATTGTAGTATTTAAAAAGCCTTCATGTTCACCAAAAGAGTTTAAAAACACAGACCATTAGAGTTTGTGATAATCTAATGCTCTAGATTAATCTAAAACATCCTAGTTGAATACTAGGGCTACTTAAGAAATAAGAATAGCTATACTTTGAAGTAAACACTACTACATAAAAAGCATCACTGCCGGCTCTAAACCCCCAATCACCGGCGGTTTTAGGGGCACTTCTGAAAAACAGAGGCGGCAAAAATATAGGTTTTCACCACCGGTTTACGCTGGCAGTGGAAATAATTTCAAAAACCACTTAAAACTGCATTAAGAAATATCAAATGATAGAAAGAAATTTATATTATTCTTGAATAGGACCCCCCCCCCACACACACACACATTTAAACCAGCCACCCTCCACATCTAACACCACTATTCGAACTCATGATCTCTAGCTTCGCGTAATACTCATTTAACCACTGCACCACACCATCACTTGTGATGGATGGGGATGCAATTCTTTTATATTAACCTCTCTAAATCTTTATAAATTTCTGGAGGCCATAACTAAATGTGGCAGATCGCCCCAATTAATCCGGTTTAAAAGCATGGGACCACTATCACAGCGGTGCTCCACACCCTTAAACCGAGCTAATCGTGCAATCCGTCGGATACCTTCCCGATTAAACCACCATTTCTCTCGACCGAAACGAAATAGAAGCAGTCCCACTCGAAGATGGGCTCAGGCAGTACAACTCATCACAAATTTTACATCACCAGGTTCACATGGATAAATATACAAACACAGTGCATAAGTTTTAGTTATTACAAACCAGAGTTATAATACAGCGGAAGTCTAAACGTCGAAACAACAGACATTATGCGGAGCCCTCGCACAACATCTAGCCACCGTGGCCCGAGTCGGACTCAGACGGCACCCGCTCCACAGTCCACCCATCAGGCAACACACACGGCCAAGTCAGAGCAGCAATAGGATCATAGCCATCACCATTATCTGAAAAATTAGCCACAAGCAAGGCTGGATATACTAATACTCAGCAAGACTTATCCGACAAGGTTAATTCTAGACATGCAAGGCTTTATGGCTGTGGGGTTTGTTTTGCCAAAAAGCATCTACCAGTTGATCCCTATTTTCAATATTTTAGCCAAGTTAAAGTGAGACTAACCCTTACTAGATTTGCCAAACTATCCAACAACATTCAGTGTCGAAAAACAATTGATTAACAAATTATCATCGTTTCTCAACTAACAACACTTCTAACCATGGCCCAAGTACACTGATGTGTGAAAAGAGATCAAGCAGCTTCATGTAACCGCGAAGGACGGACAACTCGAGTTGATTTTAACCATGCATGGGACAACCTAATCGTACGACCCGTGAGCGACACCCAGGACCTCACGAGAAAACCGTTCCCATCTCTCCCTGCCATCTGCCATCAGGTACCACTCCACCCGAGTGCACGCCCCAACGAACCCCAGGTGCCCCAGGCAAACCTGTGCCGCGGCCACTGCTACACTCGCCATCAACCCCTCGCCCAATGGAGTGGACATGTCCGTCAGACGTCAGTTTGAATCAAGTACTAGGTTTACCAGTTTACCACATTTCTCGGCATATGATTAGTACCTTCAAAAGCTTGACCAACATCGCCACACAATCAATGCCTTAGCCAACCTTTAACTGTGCAAGCGGGACATTCAACCAAACAGGAATATCGCACAAGCCCCGCTTGCCGAACATCATAACTGATATAAAGTAAAAAAAACCTATATCTCGCGAGTGACAAGGCAATCACTCGACTCTACCGGTCCTAATTAAGCATGGCATTCTATACGACCTACACATACTAGTATTCGGACATAGGTACCTAGGGATCATACAACTAGGGTTTCATTCAACTCCTCAAAACTTAAATACACAAATTAAGGCATAAAGTAAGGAGTGTTAGTTTTGAGCAGTGGGTTATGCTCCGGGGCTTGCCTTCTTGATCAACAGTGGCCTTGGGCCCTTACGGACTTTGGTCCAGGTCTTGAGCAGCCACAAGGTTCAACTCAGCAGCGGCGGGATCACCCTCGGGCTCAACCTCAATCTCGTACACTCCGTCAAGGATGGTGTTCTCTACATGAGATGCAAACGTATGAGATGCATGAATGCATAAGCAAGCAATCACATGAAAATCTACAACAACTCACATCACTGGACAATCATTATGGCGTATAAACAACTAAGAAGTTCACAAAGAAAGCTGGGGTTGCTTTTAGTTGATGATTAAGCCTAGTTTAGATCTAAATTAACATATAAGGAAATTTCATTGAGTAGTTTAATTTATATTACTTACCCTTTCTACTCCCTTATTTAACTAATTCCAAATCTACTAAAATCATGAATAACTTTGGCTATTAGACACTACTCTACTCCATTAATTATAGCAAAACCATCAAAGGTGGTTTTGCATCTTTAGCTCATGCATAAGATTTACAAGGCAATAAATCACCCCTCAAGCATTCACTCATACCTAAAGCAATATTTCAGGCATTACACAGTTTACATATGCATATAATACACCCCTAGAAAGATAATTTTACAAGGATTCTAGAAAGTCTATATTTGTGATTTTATGATTTTTCTGTGATTTTATACGTATTTATTTGTAACCAGCCGATTTAAATCAAAGAAAAAGAAAAAAAAGTAAAACATCTTCGTAGAAAGCCCCTGAACTTTGGATTCCTCGCAAAATAGTCCCTGCCGATTTCCCCATGACCCCCTAAGGTTTTGGATTCCTTACCCTGAGGTCCTTCTTCTTCCAGCTAGCTTCAGGCTCGAGCTCGACTCGGCTGCAGCGGTCGGCGGCCGGCCTAGAGGTGGCCCAGCGGCGAGGAAGGAGGGGAAAAAGGGCTGGGGAGTATCAAGGAACTATGGGGAATCCATTTTGATAGCTTTTTGGTGTGGAGGAGCGATGTATGCGGCCATCCACGTGAGAGGCAGAGCTCGAGCTCCTCAGTGGCAATGGCGGCCGGAATTTTTGCAATTCCGAGCTCTACAAGATATGGCAGTGAGAGCAAGGGATTGGAGGGCGCAGGGGGCGAGGTGATAGGGCTCTGGGCGCGGGGAATCGAGGAATGACTAAGTGAGGACGTGGGGATGGTTATCCGGACATTTAATCCTTGGTTTACCACTCTGTGAGCTGCTGCTCGGCCTGCCAAGTGTGTTCGTGGCGTGCCAGCAGGGCATGGGGGGCCTGGTACGCGCCAAATGGAAGGGAGGAGCGATGGACACGTGGCTAGGACAGCTGGAGGGCGACGAGTGGCGTCGGAGACACCGAGGCCGGCGTTGGCCGCGGGGCACCGACTCTTGCGGTGGTGGGGTGAAACCCGCACCGCAATAGTCGGTGGCTCCAAAGAAGACGTAAATCTTCAACACCCCAGGGCCACTGACTGTTGCGGTGGTGGTCTGCATTACGCACCGCAACAGTCCATCAGACCAATCACCGTAAGGGTCCGTCAATCCAGAGACGAATTTCGCTGTTTCTCAAGATCACCAACTGTTGCGGTCAAGGATTCGAACGGGACCGCAACATCCTGTGATTCGGACAAGGCCACCATACACAGAAACCACCAATTGTTGCGGTGATGTAAATGGAAGAGGCCACCGCAACAGTCCGTCAATCCGGAGAGGTTTTTCAAATTTTTGCCCTGGCGACCGACTGTTGCGGTCATGGCAGCAAAGTGACCATCGCAATAGTCTGTCACCCAGTAGTGTATGTGATTAAGTCCCTAGGGCACAGATTGTTGCGGTGACCATTCCAGGTAGCACCGCAACTTGCTGTCCTAGCGGCAATTGCACTTTTCAAGTTGGTTTTGATTTGAATTTTGATGAACTAAGGCTTATCTCATGTCCAATGGTTCAACACGAAACAAATAGGCACTCTCTTGGATAGAGACAATGGAATCTCTCTCACGAGTCCTTATTTAACTATTTTTAATATATTGCTTTATAATAGTTGACTTTGGTCACACATACACACATATGCACAAACAAGATGATTATGAAATGATGCATGCCATTATTGATTTAATTAAGTTCATTATGGTTCTTAATTATAATAGTGACACCAGGGGTGTCACACTAAAGTCTGATCAGGCTGCAATTTTTTCTGATTATCCCTTACATGCTCCTAGCTCAAGAAAAATATCAGAAAAACAATATAAAAATTAAAAAGTCTATGTACGGAGAAGTAATTTATAAATACTAAAATTTCATTTAATCTATAAAAAATAGAAAATAATTCCAAAAAAATTAAAAGCTCCTCCATAACAACTTACATGCAGTATAAGACGTGTACAAAATACTTCCATGTAATATAAGTAAAATAATGTTTTAGGGTGTGTAAAAGACTTAAGTGTATCTTTGAAAGTAGGAAAAAGTGTGTGTGATGTATTTGTTTGTGAACAATATTTAGTATAATTTTCTTGAAATGTGTTAAATTTTTTATGAGATGGTTATATACCTATAAAAAGACTCCATGCTAATTTTCATAATTTTTGAATGTAGTCCTTTACATTTAGTCTTTTCTCTTATAATATGTTGAACCTTCTTGAATTTCTAGAGTCTAGGCTGTAAGTCCAATCATACTGAAACTTTTATGGTCAATCCTTACATGCTACTAGTTTAAAAAATATTAAAAAATATAAAATAGATGTGCAAACCGGCGGTGAAAATAAGATTACCACTTGCAGTTCATGTTACAAACCGGCGGTGAAAATAAGATTACCACCTGCAGTTCGTGTTACAAACCAGCGGTGAAAGTGGTGCTGATTTTCACAGCCGCCGCCGCCAGCCACAAGCTGGCGGTGGAAATCATTTTCACCGCCGGCTCACTTTGGAACACACGGTGAAAATATTTGACCACCGGTTTGTGATGAAGCATGCTAATCTAGTTCCTCTGCCTATCCAATAATTCAGGGCAGGAAGCAGCAAGAGATCTTGGTCTAATTTGACTTCTAAATGGTTTCCACTAGCCCACTCATAATAGGCAACCCTCACAAGTTCTTTATACCTTGGAGGATACTTCTCAACAATATCATCAACAAAGTCTTTAAAATTGCACATGTCTGAATCAACAACCTTGCTATTAACAACACAATACATATCCTCTCTACTTCTATGATTGACCACAAGTCAGATGTCCATCAAATCTATGGATTTTGGGAACATCCTTTGCATTAATATGGCTTCAAAACTACAACAGTTACTACTGCTGCTTGTTGCTTATCCTTAGCTCCACACAACATCCACAAACAAGAACACAAATTCAGGAACAACACATACCAAGGAAGAAGCCAATCAGGTTGGTTTTGATCTAAAAGAAGCTACTTCCCTCAGTTCCAAATTGTAGTTCACTATTGACTTTTCAAATACAACTTTGATCATTTATCTTATTCAAAAAATTAGTGCAAATAAGTAGAAATATGAGTCGTACTTAAAAGATTTTTGATAATAAAACAAGTAACAATGAAATAAACGATAATGATGCAAATTTGTCGAATAAGACAAATGGTCAAATGTGCATTGAAAAAGTCAACAATGCACTATAATTTGAAACAGAGGGAGTATTCCCTTTGCCATCCTTCTCCTCCATGCTTCGCTCCTGGTGCTTCTTCCCTGCGCCCGTAGACGGCAGGCCACAAAACTCGGTCGTCCGTACCGAGGTGTCGCGGCCAGGCCCCTCGGCAACAAGGCCACACCCTGGCCCGCACTAAGGCCGCGCCATGGCATCATGCACATTGCGCGAAGGCCCGTGTCTCCCTCGCGCCGATGGTCTGCTCACTCGTCGGTCGCCACGCGTTGAGTGCTCGCCGACTCCCGCATCTCGATCTAGGGTTTGGGTTGAACCGGTGATCGTCCTCTCGGGGTTCAATCGACTCGTCAAGACATAAGCCCCTCTGTTCATGGGCCCATGGTGTCTTTGCTACAAAGGCAATCTATGCGTTGAAAAGTGACCGAAAGTGGTGTCCAATTGGTGGGCCTGTCCAGTCACATTGACGGCAACGGCATCCATGGAAGATAAAAATTAAACTAGTGGGAGTGAGGAAACCAGAGAATTTGATGGTAACCAAGAAAGTGCTATAAATTTGAGTGACAACTATGGGAGCTGCTTTTAAGGCCAATCCCAGTGGTAGGTTTTATATTGATGTTTTCAAGATAGCCACATAAGAAATAAAATAATGAAATGATGCTTGAAACTCCTCTCCAATGGACCACATAGCATTTAATTTCACGACTCAATAAGAGTTGATATATGTACGTACAGGGTTTTCATCTAGATAAAACTGGTTTATTCTCTCACTTCATAAATTCAATGCCATCTCATCAGAAAATCCTACGTGGTATGTGAAACTTACACCTGGAATGGCCTAACAGAGCAGCAAGTCTAGGATCATTCCCGTTCAACAGGCACAAAAGAATACAAGCAAGCATGATTTATTTCAGTGGTATACCAAATGCCTCCTCGTCACTACAATGCATCATGACAAAGACTCGACACATCTCTCCTGCAAAAAAAAATTTGAACACATCTCACAAGAAAATGTATACACGCGGATGATCCATATCCATCTCAGTCATGGCGGACGTGGAGGTTGTACTCGACGATGGCGTCGCCGGTCCTGTTGTCGACCCACTGCGTGCTCGCCTGGCAGTATCCTGTCGCGAACCTGAACACGCCGGTGCCGCCGACGACGGCCATCTCCCGGAGCCTCCGCTCGGCGGGGTTGGCGCCGAGGATGGCGAGGCTGCTGCCGTTGTAGGCGCCGGCGGTGAACACGAAGTTCATGGTCATCATCAGCGAGAGGCTGTGCTTCCCGGCGCTGATGTACGTGCCCTGCGCGCGGCCGAGCAGCCTCGACGACGTCAGGTTGGGCCCCTCGGTGAGCGGGTCGTCGATGACGACGACGGTGCCGAACCCCGTGGCGGAGGCGTTGGAGGAGGCGCCCTCGGCGACCTGCACGATCGTCGACACGTTCGGGCCCCCGGTCACGATGTCGTGCCAGAACACGCGCAGGTGCGTCTCGTTCTGCCCCGCCGCGGTGCCGGCGAGCAGCGCCGCCGCGAGGAGGAGGCAGGAGAGAGCCGCCAAGCTGCTGCCGGCCATGTCTGTGTGCTCGTGATGGTCGTGGAGGTGGTGGAGCTTTTCTTGATTGTTCTAGCTGAGCTAGCTCTGGTTTGTACGAGCGAGAGGTGACTGGTGATGGGGTGCAACGAGGATGGCTCTATTTAAGGTACACGGCTGGGGTGCATCGTCCATATGGTGGTTGGGTATGGTCAAACTTGTGATTTGTTCATTGAATTTACTTATGCTTCTACATAGATTGTGAAATGCCTGCAGGCAGAAGCTCAGCTTGCAGTAGTGTAAGATATCTCTGGTCGTGATTTCAGAGTCTACTTCACATTCTTGCATATACTATACGTCAAATTTTTTATGTTATCTTTGTAACTAAGCAAATGATCTCCTTTTGTTTGTGTGTATGAGCGCATGATTGATATCAGAATTCAGAATTACAATTCTGGTTATATTTGCCTCTTTTGAATGGACTTGGTCGGTGACTGGACTTTGACCAGCATGCACACGGCGACGCGCAGAAACATGCAGGAGTTGGTGAAGGTATGACTTGGCACGGCCACGGACTGAACCTGGGGCAGGCCGCAGGCTTGCAGTAGTAGGTGAACCTACAAACGCAAACGTATCACAGGAGTATTTAGATGCAAAATAATCAAGTTGGGTAGGGTTTACCAACGCTGTATTTTTGTCCATTAATTTCTCCCCCTTGTCAATTTCTATATTTCACTGGTCTATCAATATGTGCTTCTACACGGTCTAGTAATGACTAATGAGACCTTAGTGTCAACAAATTAGTGTTGACAAAGTATGGGTAATTTAGAAATACATATAGGCAGAGATTTTTTTATATGACAGAGGTAGTTGTGGGGTATTTCAAATTTAAATGCATGTGTGGTAAGTTATTTCACTACTGCAGAGACCATTAAATGTGCAGATGAAAAACCTCATTCGTATGGGTGACTACACCAGCACCATGAAGCCGATGCAAGTGGGGATGATTATCGTAACGGTGTGGACACCAGCATAAATAAGTTGTGAGGCACACGACATGGATTGGTATAGTATGTAGTGGATCACATATTCACAAGGTCTGATTACAAGGTCTCTTGCCTATCACCGCCAACCTCGTCGCCGGCGCACCGGTCGACGCCACCACTCCATTCTCCTCTCTTCACCCGCTGCCGCAACTCTTATACAGCGAACAAGACACACGCACACGCCACTTACATGGGCCTGCTCGGTCAGCCCAGAAGCCACTCCTCCGTGTTGAGCTGACGATTGCCGATCTTGGGCCAGCTGCTGCACCGCAACGGCCCAGCTGCAGCATACTCCTTGGTTGATGATGCATTGCTTTGCTTCCCGCCAGCAGTAGCAGAAGACGCCTTTGAAGCTGCCTCAGGAATACGCCTTGATCTGCTGACATCCCCTTCCCCTTGAGAAGCTTGTCCCCAAGCTGGTGCAAATGGAAACTCCTCCTTCATGATATGTTCATCCTCCCATGTCGCCATGGACGATGGCCAGCCCGACCAATGCACCAAAATTTGAGGAATTACTCGACCATGGCGAGGACAAAGACGACGTTCCAGAATTGCAACAGGAAAATTGAAGCTAAGCTCCAGATCAGGGATAAGGGGAATGACCTGAGCTTTAGCTCCTAGTGCTGGTTTCAGTTGCGACACATGAAAGATTGGATGGACTCGGCTGGACGCAGGCAGCCTCAATTCGTAGGCAACATCATTGATCTTCTTGATAATGGTATAAGGGCCAAAATATCTGAAAGATAACTTGTGATTTGCTCTTGATGCCACTGATGACTGGATATATGGCTGTAGTTTGAGCAACACTTGGTCTCCCACTGCAAAGCTTCTTTCAGTTCTGTTCTTATCAACTTGGTGTTTCATCCTCTTTTGTGCCCTCTGTAACTGCATCTTAATCAAAGCTGTCGTCTTGTGTCTTTCTTCCATCCATTCTTTGAGATCTGATACTGTGCATTGGTCCACTGAATCAATCCCAAAGTGCTTTGGAGTATGACCATACAACTCTTCAAAGGGTGAGGATTGCAGAGACGAGTGAAAACATGTATTGTACCAGAACTCAGCTAGATGTAGCCAATGCACCCATTTTTTTGGACAGCTGCTAACAAAACACCTTAAGTAAGCTTCTAAACACTGATTCACCCTCTCAGTCTGCCCATCAATCTGGAGATGATAAGCACTACTCATTCTCAATTGAGTACCAGACAATTCAAATAGTTCTTGCCAAAACTTACTGGTAAATATCCTGTCTCTATCAGAAATTATGACTGTGGGCATACCATGAAGCTTGAATACATTCTGCATATAAGCATGGGCTACAGAGGTTGCAGTAAAGGGGTGATGCAAGGGAAGGAAGTGGGCAAATTTGGAGAATTTATTAACCACCACTAAAATGCAGTTGAAACCTCTAGACGTGGGTAGACCTTCAATAAAATCCATAGACACCACCTGCCAAGCATGGTCTGGCACAGGTAAGGGAAGTAGCAGACCTGGATATTTAACCCTTTCAGGTTTTACCTGTTGGCACAGCAAACACTGAGTGACAAAGTGCTTCACATCACTTTTCATCTTTGGCCAAGCAAATAAGTTCTTGATTCTTCTATAAGTCATAGGAAAACCTGAGTGTCCCCCAACTGCACTAGAATGTAATGCTACTAGAATCTTCTGTTGAAGTTTAGAGTTACTGCCAACCCAGATTCTTCCCTTGTACCTGATAACTCCATTGACTAGACAGAAGTGCTGCTTGCTGTTTCCCAGTGCTAGTTCAGACAGTAATACTCTTGCTGTTTCATCTTCTTGGTAGCCCATCACTAATTGGTCCAGCCACACTGGTCTGACAACACACAGAGCACACATTTCAAGTTTCACTTCATCTTGTGCTAAATTTGGCCTCTTAGATAAGGCATCCGCTGCCTTGTTCTCCAAACCCTTTTTATATAAGATCTTGAATTGCAAACCCATTAATTTAGTGAGAGCTTTGTGTTGCCAAGGAGTAGACAACCTCTGATCATCCAAGTGTATCAGGCTTTTTTGATTTGTTTTTGATGAGAAATTCAGCATGTTGTATGTATGGCCTCCATTCTTCAACCGCAAACAGTATTGCTAGACACTCTTTCTCATACACCGACAACCCTTGATTACGTGGTCCCAAGGCCTTGCTGATAAACACAATTGGGTGCCCCTCCTGTTGCAAAACAGCCCCAATGCCCTTGTCACTTGCATCTATCTCAATGATGAAAGTTTTAGCAAAATTTGGTAATGCCAACACCGGAGCTGTCACCAAAGCATCCTTTAGGGCTTCAAAAGATCGCTGAGCCTCATCAGTCCATATAAATAGCTGTCCTTTTTTGAGCAAATTTGTAAGTGGTTTGCTAATCAACCCAAACCCTCTCACAAATTTTCTGTAATACCCGGCCATGCCCAAGAAACTCCGCACATCCTTGACACAAGAAGGAATAGGCCAATTTTGCACAATTCTCACTTTGGTGGGATCTGTAGCTACACCCTCCGAACTGATGACGTGTCCCAAGAATTCAAGTTTGTCTTTGGCAAAAGAGCACTTAGACAGTTTCAAGTGGAGGTTGTGTGCCTTCAGTCTCTCAAAGACTTGCCTCAGATGTTTAATATGTTCCTCTAGATTCTTCCTGTACACTAGAACATCATCAATAAAGACTACCACACATTTTCTGAGTAGTGGTGCTAGCACAAAATTCATGAACTCTTGGAAGGTAGCCTGGGGCTCCAATAAGTCCAAAGGATCATCACCTTATATTCATAGTGCCCACTATGGGTTTGAAAGGCTGTTTTAAACTCATCCCCTTCTTTGATCCTTATCTAATGATAGCCTGATCTGTGGTCCAGTTTAGAGAACACCTTGGCCCCACACAATTCATCTAGTATTTCATCGATGACAGGTATGGGAAATTTGTTCTTGAGAGTGTATGCATTGAGCCTTCTATAGTCCACACATAATCTCCATTCACCATCAGGGGCAGAGGACACTCTAAAATTTAGGTGGGGCGGACATCCAAAAACTAAAAAGGCCTTATATTGTGTACACATGATATATCCTTATTGAAATCACACAAATAAGCAAATAAGAGTACGAACGATCGAACGGGGTAATAAATTGATATTTAACAGATGAAAGATGGTACCTCCCATGAAAATGTAGCAAAGTCTTTACATAGTAATATAAATCATCAATTAACCACACATCATGATCTAAGAGATAAAAAACCAACCTGTCAATTTGAAAAGTAAATCAGTTAGTATACATAGAAATATACATTTAAGACAGTTCAAAATAAATGAGAACATGTCACTAACCTACTACGAAAGAACTAATTAGTTCTAGGCTTTCTTGGTGGCCTAGGCAAGATTTTTGGTGACTTGAAATGTCTTCTTGATTTCATCTCCATCTAGACCTTTAAAAAGCTCCTTCTCAACATAGCACAATATCAAGTCATTAAGCCACTCATCAGACATCCTATTGCACAAATCTGTTTTGATTATATTCATAGCCGAGAAGGCTCTTTCAACAGATGTTGTTGCCACTGGCCCAGCTGCAGCATACTCCTTGATTGATGATGCATTGCTTTGCTTCCCACCAGCAGCAGCAGAAGACGCCTTTGAAGCCGCCTCAGGAATACGCCTTGGTCTACTGATATAAGTCATTATCCAATTGGTGCTAATCCATGCCTGCAAGCATAGTCATACAGGAATTCAAAAATAAAAGTACTAAAAAAGAATTCATTTAGGCCTAGAGGGCCACATCAAGCTACGTGTCATGGTCACGTGTTTTTCATGCCTAATACGCATCTGTGTGGTATTTAGACTTCGGACTGACGACATGTCCCTCGCATGATCCTTCCTTATCATGCCAACTATTCCATTTGACCCTCATCATCTAAAACTTTAATTCATTACTTAGACATCTAAATGACTTCAAATAAAAAAGGTTTCAACTAGAATCTGTAGATCTCATCAAAATGTACAGTTGTGTCTCCATCTGGGGTTGTATGCAACATTTATGAATTTTCAAAATACATCCTAAAATTCAAATTGCCTTGGCGGTAAACTTGTCCGTGCCGACACGAATAATGGAATATTCATACATCAATTTTGAACTGGTGCGAATAATAAAGTATTTTAGGTGCATCTACATTGTGCTCAAGTAGCAATGGTGCTTATGCTAAAAAAATAGCAATGGTGCTTTTGCATGGCTCGGGGGCTATGTGTGAAACATAGCTCTATGTTGGACTAGCGTTAGTGCGGGCTGGCCACGTGGTGCCTAATATTCACCTAAATTACCACTCTATGCCATTATAAAAATAACTCAAAGTAACTCCTGAATTTACATCTAAATTACCTATATCATTAAAAAACTTACATATGTCATTATACCATCCCAAAGTACATTGGTATATGATTTCCAAACTATTATTTTTGCATTGATTTTTAAATATAGAAAATATAAACTTAAGGTTTTATCAACGTTGAGTCTCACCGCGTTGATCATATATAAATGACAAAGCAAGAGATGATGACAACATCTGCTATTATTAAAAATAACATATATGTCATTATTAAAATATATTAAATTACACCAAATATATGATTCCAAATTAGATAACTCTGCCATTAACTACTAATATAGAAAATATTCAATCAAAGTATGTATGCATGATGTGTGTCACCATGTAGATCATATATGCATATATGAAAAAAGCAACGAGAGCATAGATTTTTCATGTTAATTAAGCCTGCAGCTCAAACTCTAAACTTGCATGCATCTAACCTACCACCGGTATATAATTATAAATTACATATTTCTGTCATTGTTAATATATATAGAAACTGCTAACTTATTAAGGCATATAGGCATGATGTATATCACCATGTAGACTATATATACATGTATGGATGAAACAATGGGAATACAGATTTAGATGTTAATGTTGTAGCTTGAATTTAGGGTTCAATTAAACATGTTATAGAGGGCGATGCAAAGTGAAAAATATATTTAACAAATAGGAGAGTGGAAGGTAAATATTTGAACACTAACTATGGGTTCTAATTTCTTCATGATTTTTAATACCCGTCTCCCATATTATTAGCCTATGCACTCATATGGCTTATATTCCAAGAAGATTCAAAACCTTTTCTACGAAACTATTATAAGTTGCAACTTTCCCCAGTTTTAATGTTTGTCGCTGCTGATTTTATCCACACGGTACTAACTATTCCTGTATTTAAAAGTGACTGCAAATATGCAAATATATAAGTTATATATGCATAAAGTTCATTTAATAATGATAAAACAAACACAACAAAATGATCTCCGAGTTCCAGCACAATTTTGATTCTCTGCTGCAGCAGAGAGCAGTTTGGGCTGGTTCGAGTCCTCTTCCAAGTCCTGCCCGAGTCAGGCCAGTCCCCGTGCTGGATGCAGAGATAGGCCGGATTGACTGTGTTGGATTCGAGTCCGTGGGTTTACTCGCTTTAATTTGGAGCCTTCTTGTACGTACTCCCGGGTTCGGGTGGTTATCATAAAAAGTGGAAGGCGTGCAAGTCAAAAAAACAGGCGCAGCCGATCAGAAAGCGCCATCAGAATATATCAGATCGAAACCAGAAGGAAAGGAACAACAAGCTCGTGCGCCATGCCTTCGTCTTCGTCGTACGAGAAGGCCAAAGAGGCCATGGCGGCGGCCACCTCCGTGGCCGCGACGATGATGCTGGCGCGCACCCTCGTGAACGACCTGCTCCCCCACGAGGCGCGGAGCCTGCTCTCCTCCTGCCTCGCCGGGCTGCGGTCGCGCCTGACGTGGCGCTACGCCGTCACCATCGAGCAGAACGACGGGTGGTACAGCAACCGCGTCTTCGCCGCCGCCAGGACGTACCTCGCCACGCGCCTGGACGCCGCCGGCGTGCAGCGCGTGCGCCTCACCGGCGGCGTGGACGACGACTTCGGCGACGACAAGCTCGTGCTCGGCATGGAGGAAGGCGAGGACCTGGTGGAGGTGTTCCAGGGGGCGGAGTTCACGTGGTGCCTCTACTCCCACGAGATCCCCGCCCCCAGCTCCGACCCCACCAAGCACGTCGTCGCCCGCGTCCGCCGGCTCTACTTCGAGCTCACCTTCCACAAGAAGCACAAGGAGAAGGCGCTCCAAGCCTACATCCCCCACGTCGTCGCCGCCGCCAAGGCCATTAGAGACCAGGAGAGAGCTCTCACGATATGGATGAACGACGACGCCGAGTGGTCCCCCATGGACCTGCAGCACCCTTCCACGTTCGGCACGCTCGCCATGGACCACGCGCTCAAGCAGTCCGTCATCGACGACCTCGACAAGTTCGTCAGGAGGAAAGCCTACTACAAGAAGATCGGCAAGGCGTGGAAGAGGGGCTACCTGCTCTACGGCCCACCGGGGACCGGCAAGTCCAGCCTCATCGCCGCCATGGCCAACCACCTCAGGTTCGACATATATGACCTCGAGCTCACCGGGGTCGAGAGCAACTCGCAGCTCAGGAAGCTTCTTATTGACATGTCCAACCGATCCATTCTCGTCATTGAGGACATCGACTGCACGATCGACCTCAAGAAGAGGAAGAAATCATCATCAGGCAGCAAGAAGAAACCTGCTTCCAAATCATCGTCCAATTCCAAGAAAAGCGACAAGGTGACATTGTCCGGCCTTCTCAACTTCGTCGATGGGCTGTGGTCCACGAGTGGGGAGGAGAGGATCATCGTGTTCACGACCAACTACAAGGAGTCCCTCGACCCGGCGCTCCTGCGGCCGGGCAGGATGGACATGCACATCCACATGGGCTACTGCACAAGAGAGGCTTTCAGAATCCTTGTCAACAACTTCCACTCCATTGACGACCATGCCACGTATCCGGAGATCGACGAGCTGATGGCGGAGGTGCCAGTGACACCTGCACAGGTCGCTGAGACCTTGATGAGGAGCGAAGACCCGGATATTGCACTCTGTGATCTTATCGAGCTTCTGAAGTCAAAGAGGGATGGAAATAACAAGGATGACGAGGAGAAGGAGGTGGAAGACGATGAGGATAAGAGTAGTGACGACGACGATGATGATGATGAGGAGGAGGGTTAGTAGACCTAAGAATGTTTTGCTAGAATAATGTTTTAAGAATTTGATGCACGACAGCCCATGTAATGACTTGTTATGATATTAGTATCAAAGATCGATTGTTGAGCTAGGAAGCTGAAAGAAGTCAAGGGACCATCAATAGCATGACCTAGCAAATATATATGGACAAATATTCAAAGATGCTAAAGATGGTGCACAAATATATGTTCATGAACTTCATGTCATGCTTAAGATTTTTGGGTTGTTATTACACACACGTTATTTATTATACATCAACAACCATCACACCGCTCGACACGAGTACATTTGAAGCTTGAGTAGTGCTAGACTTGTTGGACAACGTTAAGCTCGGCCTGCTGCTCTAGTGGCTTACGAGAAATACCTGCATGACTGCAAAAGGCCCACAGGTAGGTGATAAGCTCCCCTCCAGAGGTGGCCAACGCCTTGGCGTGGCCTTCCACATTGTCTGATGGGGCCACGAAGATGAGCAACTTCACCCAGAAATCTGCTAACATTTTCCACACAGAAGCTCCGCCACCATCTCCATGTCGCTTCTTTAGCTCAATCAACACCTCCATGCCAAGCCGAGCAGTTGGTTCTCGTATATCCCCCACACTCATGGTCATCATAGGCTCCGCGCATCCCCTGGACGCATGTGTCCTGCCACAACACTGCAGTTGTAGCTTACTGATGTAGTCCTTCATGTCTTGGTACACATCCAACACCCATGTGTTGTCATCTACCAGCAGCTCAGGTGCATTCGCTACCAAGTACATGCAGTACCTTCCCAACACAGTCGCAATCTTCTGGTCGTTTGATATTGGTAGATTCTTCTTGAGGTGTTCCATCTCAAACATATCGGTTGCAAGGTGCCACGCCAGGATGGTCTCGGTAACACTGCGGCACTTGGGAAAGCCATGGACACATGGCATCATGATGCTTCCGGTTTTTGGGTCGATTTTTGTGTCAATGCTCTTCAGTACCTTCACAATGGAAACCTTGGCTTCACTGCTCAGGATCACTTGCCGTCGTAGCCCCACCACTCGGGTCTTAAGCGCCTGTGAGGTCAGAGCCCAAAATGTGTCAACTGGATCACAGAGTTGAAGAATAGACACCTGATTGATCTTGACGCGTGCATCTTTCAAGGATCGTTTCACCCGCATGGCAACCACAATGGTCCAATGGAGAAACCGCCGCTTCCATCCGTCTTCTGCCTGCGCATAGAGGCATAGCAAGCGCACCAGGAACCAATGGGAGAACAAGTAGAGAGAAAGGAACTCAATAATGTCAATGGCTAGGAGAATGACCACAAGGGAGATGGTGATAAGCCGGTCAAGCTTGGAGAACTCAGAACCTCCACTGGCTGTGCAGTACAGATTTCCGTCGGGTCTACTCATCACCACGACGGCAATGGTGTATATGACCACAAAGAGAATAGACAAGAGGAAATTGGCAATGAAAAGCAAAGGATTGGACATCACCACAGGGACGACCGCTTGGTAGTAGTTCTCAAGGAAGTTGAGCTCCAACTGAAGCACTTGGAAGGCTCTCTTAGCATTAAGGGAGTCGTCATCACCATTGTTCCCGAGTGCGAGTACGCCTTGAAGCATTACCTTGTGCGCCATGGTTGAGTCAACCTCCACCATAGGGTACTGCTCGAACCGGCGCCGCAAAAGCTTGAAAAGAGCATAAGAGAGGCACATGTTCTCAAGGTGCTGTCTCCTTGTATTGTTTGAGAACAGCACTGTGTCTTTACTTGCTAGGCTCCAAATAGTGCTGACAGTGACCAAGCCCTTGGCCTCGCTGAGATCAATGGAGAGATGGCCATGAGTTTGATGTTGACGAGGGAAGTTTCCAACATAGTAGCCATCTGGGCTATTGAGTATCCTCAGCTCTGTCCCCATTGCCTTTGCTTCATTTTTCCTCTCCTTTTTTGTGAGCACAAGCTTCTCCTCCCCCATCACTGCGTACATGCATGCGCCCATGATAGAAGCTGCATTATTATGGTTCTCATCGTGTTCTTCATCATTATTTTCCCCTTGTACATGAGCACATTCTCCTTTGACATGTTGCATGTATCCAGCAATAAGGTGAGCATTCTTTGCTGCGGCAAAAGAATTCTGTGCTAACCAAGTGTTCAGCACCCTCTGGACCAGTTTAACCAGCCCTAGTGACCACAGGACAACAAACACGATTGCCAATAGTTTTCCATTCCCATGCAAGTTGGAGTAGATAAGATACCCAATCCACACCAAGCGAGCAACTTCATCAGAGTAATCCATGAGCGTGAAGCGACTGATGCCCCTCGAGAAGGACGAGCCATCAGCTAATTGCACCATCACCTGCACCTTCTTGCGGATGAGCTCTACGAGTAGCATCCAGAGGAGCATGAGGAGGAGCTCCTTGTCCTGCCCCTGGGAATGGGAGTAGACATAGGACAAGAGGGGAAGGAAGAGGACAAAGGTGGAGTGCAGCAGGACACGCACGGCGGGGTCAGGGGTGTACCGACCAAGGATCAGCCGCAGGAGACCCACGGCGAAGAGGGCAGCGCCAAGGATGGTCATGAGAACCACCGTGAATGCCATCAGCTGCTGCATGATGATCTCGTTCTTGCCGTCGTCCGAGGTAGCTGGGCTTCTCTTAGGACATATTGCTATAGCAGTGGCTACAGCAGTTGCTCCTCCAGCAGAAGCTGCAGCGGTAGCTGTAGCTGTTCCTCCTCCAGAGGTAGCTGAAGCAGAGGCTGTAGAATTAATCTGATCAAGATTTCTGAGAAAGAGGAAGCCCATTGTGGTGATTGGTGAATGGAATTTGCAAGCTCACTTCCTAGCTATAGCTATAGGATGGAATTAATGGCTTCACATGTATAGATGGCAATTTGGTACTCCTATATAGCAGATAGTTCCATGTTCCATCAAATAACTATGCTGGCATGCTTTCCTTGCCTTTGTGAAGAATAAAGGGTTTTATTCTTTTGGAGGGAACCCACTTTTGCATGCATCGCCATTTATGAAAGCTTTTAAAGATGCAATTTCATGGCGTGCATCTTATGTCGCTATGTTACTTCTTAGGCACTAATATTATTATTTATTAATTGGTATGTGTTTGTGTCTATAATGTGGTGCTTACTAGGGTGTACTGTATATAAGAGTGGGCCTAGAATGTGGCCATGTGTTTATAGTCTTGGGGGATACCCCAGAAGCTGTGTCTCTCCACCATGATATGTCTTTTTTTGTTCTCTCCTTCAATTCTGTGCCATGTTGCAAAAACATCCTATGTGTGCGATGTTCCATCGAATAACTGTGGCACCATATTCTTGCCTTTGAGAAGAATAAAGGGCTTTAGTCTTTTTGGAGGAACCCACTTATGCAAGGATCCGCACTAATGTTAGGAAAAGGAAGCTATTAGAATACAATACTTTCTTATCTATCACGGCAAAAGTGAAACTGATATGCTGCAAGGTCCGGGCGTTTGATTCCGGACACGACAGTGTGTGGCTCGTAGAACAAGCATAGCTTAGTTGGTTAGGTTCCTTGTGGTGGAACCTGCCCACCTGAGTTCGAGTCTCCGATTCAGCACGGCTGTCACATTTTTCTGGATTTATTCCAGGATTTAACCGGCGCTTTTCTTTCAGTGGTAGGCGACGTGCCCGTCGATAGCGAAGCGCCTGTGGTGACTTCGTTAATCTCAAGATCGGAACAACCGGCTCAGTCTCTCAGAGGTGCTCATAGGGGTAGGGTTTACGTGCGTGTATTCATAGGGATGAGTGTGCGTGCGTGTGTAAGCTTCTACGTCTGTACTGGTCTTTCGCAAAAAAAAAAAAGTTGTGTGTGGCTTTTTCATGTTCCCCTTGCTGAAGAGCCGGCAGGCCGTCTGGTGTTCGTCTGGCGGATCCCACTCCATGCTGATCAAGACCGAGTATGGACCGTGACAGTAGATAACACATCACAAAGACGTTGGCCAAATAATGCCTTAGTAGAAACCACTCATGCAGAGTCACACGATGATTCTACCCATTTTTGCAATGTGCACATATATATATTAGTCGTTCGACTCATGTTGTTGAACAGATTTAATTTTAAGACACATCATTTTAAATTACTAGATATATTTAGGGGCCCACCACTATGGGAAACCCTCCTTGGGCACTTGGCAAAGGCCATAAAACACTCGGCAAAGACCACTCGGTACCCAAGTACTCGGCAAATGCCTATTTGCCGAGTGTTTTTTGTCGGGCACTCGGCAAAGGTTTTACCGAGTGCTTACTTGACACTCGGCAAAAAAGAAACATAGGGGACTGAGACTAGACGGTGACGGCGCGGAGAACAGACGTTAACGATGTCTTTGCCAAGTGCCCAAACCTGGCACTCGGCAAAGGTAGAGACTTTGCCGAGTGCCCCAGCCCAGCACTTGGCAAAGAAGAAGGGCTTTACCAAGTGCCCCAGCCAGGCACTCGGCAAAGGAAAGACGCTTTGCCAAGTGCCCCAGCCAGGCAAAGGTCATGTTTGCCAAGTGTTTCCCCATGGCACTCGGCACAGACCTAACGGTCGGCACTGTTTCATAATGGTCGTCGCACGATTGGGGGTACGTGGCGGTCACATGAGGTGTTTGCCGGGTGTTTTAAATTTGCCGAGTGTCTTTTGGGGCTTTGCTGAGTGTTGCGCCTTTGGCACTCGGCAAAACCGTTTGCCGAGTTTTTTTGGTTCACCGAGTGTTTTGCGCTAGGCGCTCGGCAAACCCGGTGTTTGCCGAGTGCCCAAAGGATTGCACTCGGCAAAGCTCCGGGCACTCGGCAAACAGCCGGTTTACGGTAATGCACAACTAATATGACTATCTTTTGTCTCTCATTTTCTTATATAGTAACCGAGTACTCAAGTGGACATTTTATTATCTTTAATAACTGGTTATTATATAAACTTTTGCTTTGTTGATTGAATGAAAAATACCGCCCCCCTAGATGGCTCTAGACAACCTCAATTCTTTGCGGCTTTGCCCATGCTAGGATCCAGACCTAAGGACCTTAGTACAATTCTGTAACCTCACCAAGTGTGGAGAGGGAAAAGCCATCCTCCCTCATCCCTCTATCTAAGACCCTGAGAGGAAGAGAGTTCAAGCTCATATTTTGTAACAATCACTCAGTTCTCCCTACTTCCTCAATTCCAAAACTCAAGCCCTAGCGAGCATCCAAACACTTCTCAAGGCCCTTTTCTGTCGGGACGATCCAATTCACCAATAAGTTACCAACTCTTCCATCACAAATTCATAGCTTCCCCCTTTCCTTTTGTGTTTGACACGAGTTTAGTTGAGACTTTGGCATGTGTTCATATTTAAACACAACACAACTATTTGTACGGTTAGCATACTTTCTTAACTGTGTATACATATTATTTTTCATAATTGAATTCGACATCACTTTCCTACATATACTATATGCATGGTTAGCATTAGCATGGTGATACACATCGTGCGTATTTACTTTGTGTTGAGTTAGTTTTTCCTATCTTAATAAAAAGAGAGTAAGTAGATGCATGCATATGTAGAAGTAAAATAACAGATATAGGTAATTTAAATACAGATTATGGGTTACATAAGGTGTTTTTAGATACTTAAGATGGATAATTTAGATCCAATTTAGGGGTTATAGTACATATTATTTTTCATAATGTCTTATGTGGGTAATGTAGCTAAAAATTTCGGAGGTTTAGTTGCCTTCGCCGGGAACGAACCTCTCTCGGCTGCTAGGGTCGGCACAGGCCAGATCGCTGCACCCAGCGATAAGAGCAAGAGCAATGCAAGCACGATGGCAGCCAACAGTCATGTCAGGATGCCGAGGGTCACTCTCCATGCATGGGGAAAATATCACATGGCATTATGGCAACTTCTTATTGTCGTGCATTGTCTTGTTAAATTTAGATCGCTGCATGGAAAATATATATCTATGTGAATACGATGCCCACTTTTTTTACTTTCTGCCCCAATGATACACTTAAGGGCCAGGTCATGTGTGCTGTACTTTAGGTTAGTGAAGAAAGGACTTCTTGTTCAAAAAATCTAGGCCAGCTGGACGAAAATCAGATATCTAGAGTTCTTCCTTCGAGATCTCATCAAAGCACCATGTTCCCCCTCCTGGGGTTTGCTGGACCTCCAACCAATGCATTCCTTTAACCCTGAAAGCTTAACAATTCTTAGACTACCAAAACCAAGAAACCTTCCAACAACCCTATTCTCTTTTGATAGAACTAGTCCATCAACCCGTGCTTCCGTACGGGCTAATATTTTTAAAACCTATTATATTTAAAATTATTCAAAAATTAAACTCGTACCTAATAATCAAAATTGTTTACATAATACTCTTTCATTTTTGTCAATACTTCAACATAATGCTCATAAAGATGTGTGCTTATCATTTTCTATTTGAAATTAATTTTTAATTATAATCTTTAAATTTTTACTTTGCATCACATGTATGCCTGGAATTTGTTTAATGAACCGTAAGTTTGAACTATAATTTTAATGTAGAATTCTATATTGTTGTCACTTCCTAATATATTTTTAAATGACAACACACATTATGTGTATATGCCTTAATCACTATATAATATACCAATAGTGTATAAAATACACGATTTAGAATCTTATATTGGTGTATATTTTTAATTAAGGTGATTTGGATTCCAATGTAGGATTACCTCATGTTATTTTCAATAGTAACATATGTGGGTAATATAGATGTAAAACAGCTAATTTAAGTTATTTTTAGGTATTCATTGTGGGTAATTTAGTTACAAATTTATGAGGTTATTTTAAATATTGTTTATAGTGGCATAGTGGATAATTTTGATGAAGATTAGGGGGCTATTTTGATTTATTTTATATAATGGCAGAGGTGTGTAATTTTAATATAGATTTAGGGGATTACTTTAAATTATTTCCATAATGGCATAGGTGGGTAATTTTTAGAAAATATAATAATTCTAATGGCTATGATGATTTGCGTGTTAAAATTGATGGCAAGATGTTTTACTTTTTTGTGAGAATTTCTAGTATTTCTCTCTTTTTTAGAGTGTCCACCTAGGATCCTAGGTGGCTTCATCTTGAGGCTTCAAAAGGAGCCTCCAATTAGTAATAGTAAGATAAGATTGTTCCTAGGTTTTCTAGGGTGTGTTTGGTTGGGACTTCGCCACTTGGGAGACTCAGGGTGGGATAGGGTCATCCTGTTTTTAGGGATGGAGTGATCCCTCGTGTTGTTTATTTGGTTCGAGGGATGAGATAGACCTTGGTTGGAGGGACAAGGGATAGATGGGATGGATTACATTAATCTTCCGATTAGCCTGGCATGCTGTCAGCCACACAAAGGATTGGCGTGTTTGCCTTGCTCTTCGTCCACCAGTGGCGATTTCGTCAAGCCGCAGCGGCCACCTGCCCCCGTCCCTGCTCTGCCTCATCGAGCAGTGGCCGCTGGCCCCTGCTTTGCCGAACCAAGCCGCCCTTGCTAGCCTCATGAGCCTGAGGATTGTTGGGCACAGGAGGACGCTAGTGAGGAACGCAGCTTGGGCGGCGAAGGGGCAGGTGGATGCCAGCGAGTAGAGATAAAAATGTTAGGGATATTTCCTATATGTATGTCCGTTCGACTGATAGGGTTTATATATGGATAGTCTGATATCCGAATTTAGAGATTCAATATCCGATAGATATTGAAATCTAGTTACTCAAAGTTGCATACCTGGTATATTTCATATCCGACATATTTTATACTATTATATTTGAATCCGGTTCAGAAAAAAATATAATATTTATTTCTTCGGATATATCCATACATATTCGATCTGTTTTCATCCCTACCAACAAGGACGAGGCTTAAATGACGAAGGCTTGGCTGCTTAAAGGGCAAGCAGATTGCACGAGGAGACGGAGACCAATGGCGTCTAGGTGGGTCAAGCCCATCCGACAGTTTTGAAAGAATCGTTGTGTCCCTTGTTTTGGTGAAATATTCTATGTTGATGCCGTTTTAATATGTCCGGCCCACCCAGTCCAGAACCAAACAAATACTAGGATGGACTTCTTCCGCCCCCATCGTATATCGTCCTTCCAACGAAACACACCTCGGTTGAAATATAGGAATTGTGTAAACGTAACCGAAGCATAGTGATCAAATTTAGTAGTTTGCCTCAGTAACGCTTTGACATAAGTTACTAGTAATTTTTGGCACAAAGGCCATGGCGTGGGCTCACATTGGTGTTCACAGTAGATAGCGGCAAAAACATCCAGAAAATCGCTAGTCTTATATGCATCAAAGTTGCGGAAGAGCGAATATGCAAATCAATGTATGGTTCATCAATCCTATTCTTGTTCTTGGTTAGGCAGGCGTCAACACGTGCACCTTGATGGGCCCGGGAGACAACCAAGGCAACGACCGCTGGCCGCGTCGATATGAGTAGAGCCGGCGTCTTCCTCGTCGCGTCCGTCCAGCAAGCCGGAGGCGTCCTTTGCAGTGCGAGGCTCCCTCCTGCACATGCACACACAACACACACAATCAGATCAATGCATCCTCCGATCCTCTTCCTCTCTACCATGACTAGCTGCAAAGAAATTCTATGTTGCATCATGATCAAGAATTTCTGTACCTTTTGATGGCCAGGAGCTCCATGTAATGCGCCTCCACGGCGAGGCCGTACCCGAAGAACCAGGCCATGCCCAACGCGCCGGCCCAGAGCACCAACACCATGGCGATCACGTCCACGAGCATCCAGGCACAAATGGCGAGAAAGATCCAGCTGGCGGAACCAAGTGGCACGACCCAAGCGAGCGTGCCGCTGTCGGCCTGGAGAGGGGTCCCGTTCAGCCGCATCTGCTCAGTGACCATGAGCCAGGGCCCGGCGAGGAAGACGAGCATGCCCAGGAAGATCTCCCCGTCCCCGGGCGAGGAGCCCTCGCCCTCCTGACGAATACTCCAGGACATCAAAAACATCAACGTGGAGAGCATGACCGCGCACGACGCGCTGAAAAAGACGGTGCCGGCCCTGCAAGCCCCCTGGCTCCGCACCTCCGCGCGGCTCCAGTAGCTCGGGGCGGACGCCGCCGCGGCCGCCGCGGTCCGGTCGGTCCCGGCGCGTTGCCGGCGCTCGGCGACGGCGCGGCCGGACGCGGAGGCGGTGTAGACGGTGGCGAGGAACATTAGGGCCGCGCCGCCGCGGGGGGCGATCAGCTTGCCGGCGGCGGCGGCGAGCAACGGCAGCGCCGGCGCGCGCACGAGGGCGACGCGCGCGCAGGCCGCGCCGGAGAGCGCGAACGCGATGTTGCAGAAGAAGAAGTAGGCGCAGATGATCGGCGACAGCCGCCACAAGACGGCGGAGAGCACCTCATCTGCGTCGATGGCGCCGGAGCCTCTCAGCGTCCTCGCCGTGAGCCACGCGAAAAACAGCGTCAGCACCCACATGGCTACGACGTCAGCGCGACGCACCACCGCCGCCGCCATCCTGCCAGCGTAGAAGCCGGCGGCGAAGGCGGCTGATGGTGAGGTGGCCACGGAAACCCCCATCTTGGTTTCCTCAGCAAACGCTCATACTCCTACGTACTTGTAATTCTTTTCTCCCGATATCTGTCAATTCTTTCCAAACTTACTCCTAGATTTCTAGTTTCAATTCTTTCCAAGCTTACCCCGAGATTCCAGGTTTCAGCCGTACCGATCCAACCCTGGTTTACAAAATGAAGGGCAGCTGACTAAAAAAATTGGTGAAATTGTCACGATATTTCCAAAACTTCTTATTTATCTGGTAGGGTCTGATAAATTTTTATTTACTCAAATTTCATTTAATGAGTCTAATGTGATTTATTGTGTTACTTCTTTGTTAAAACACGTGTAATTATGAAGCGTGAAGGATTATGGAAAATTTCTAACAAAATCGTCTCAACCACAAATGTAATCTCCACTCTTTCTTGCGCAAAGAGACGAGGGGAAAGGCATATTAGTGTAAGAGTAAATTGTACTCACCATGTATCACTTTGGTTGAACAAGTTGCATAACATGCAAATGGATGCATAAACTTGTCAAGTGTGTGCTTGTATGGTCATATGTACACCACAAAACATTTTTACCATGTGGCAGACCACGTGGATTGTAGTTTATGTCTAATAAAATACCCATCATCTCAAAATGAATACTTACTCCTAAAAAATAAATGTTCTTCTCCGTTTTGTCTACTAGTGGAGAGGCACGTGCCACAAGCACGTTTTTCAGAAATCAGAAATCTAGTAAACAAAAATCTATATTCATAAAAGTGCATATGTTTAAATGAAATTAAATGTTTTATTTATAAAAATTACCATCAAATTAAGATTCATTAGACAAAAGATTTAGAACGAAGACTTCAAAATTAATGTAACTTGAATCCCATACTTTTCTTTATATAATAGATAGAGTGCGCGCACACACACACACGTGTTGTAATTACTTAAATTATGTTATCAAATATTTTTATTATTTCTTTTATTGTCCAACTCTAATGAAATTGCCTACGACCTTGCCAGTTTTGTCTATAAATCATATAATCGGTTGACTCATATAGAAATAAACTACTGGTCTGATCATGGTTCATATGGTAACTCCCTATCAATTACCCTAAAGAATATGACAAATTAGTTGATCATTTATAAATTATTTTTCAATATTTTATTAATTCCCTAAAATATCTATCTTATTAATTACAAGCTCTTCTTAAAATTTGTTAATTAGTTACCAGTTATTTTTCCACAACTATTTTATTTTCTTCCCAAAGAAGAGAAAACCAGTTGCAAGCTCATTTATATTGTTCTACAATTTATTAGAGTATATCGACCATTTATATCCAATATTCTAGCCTTCAAACCATGGTTGAATCATAAAAGGCTTCATCTCTCCACATTTTGGTGGTCCCTTAGATAGGGCTCGACAATTCGACCACACTAATTAGGTAATAACATATAAATCATTCACGTTCTCTGCGCATCACAGTGCTTCCATAGCTTCTATTCCATGCATTGGATCATCAATTTCCTGTATGCCCAAGTCGAAAGGTTCTTCACCAACACCATTACTAATAGAACCCCCTTGTTCTTGGACCAGTGTTCACTTGGGGTATTGCTGACTGCAAGGTGTTATTCCCTGGCACTCATGTAACGGCGTGATCCTCCACCAACACACACAATATTAAAATAAAATACCAAATTATTATTGATATAAAAAATTTCATACTATGAAATTTAAGGCAAGCATTTACCTTCGCCATCACAATCAATAACATCCTCATTTTCACTACCGCCATCGTCAACTGAATAAGAAACAAACATAATTTTATGACATGAAGCTATAGATTATCTCCATTATGGCTCGAAATCTATATTTGATATACCTTCTGCCATAAGAATTTCATCAAATCCACGGTCATCTTCATTAAAGTATGGGTATCTATAAAATATACATAGTAACTATTAGATCACAATCAAGTTCATAAAATGTAATGCCACCTGTAACATCCACTAATATAAAATGTATATCTAGTCCTTTTCTTTTTCCTATCTCTAGCCTTCTTTCGATCATGTGGAGAGACATCACTAACACCACCTGTAACATCCACTAATATAAAATGTATAACATATGCGTTTATAGTATACACTTATGGTTGAAAAAACACACCATCCGGGATATATTGCACTCACCTGTTGCCTGATGCACAATCTCACGGTTGATTCGCCCTACCATCGTATACGTATAATTGCGACGAAGCCAAGTTTCATTCACTTCATCATCTGGTTCAATATTCTCAGGAAGCACTGGTCCAACAGAATGTAATTAAAATGTTTTACTATAATCATCTATATATAATATACTATTTGTTTTATAGGAAATATTTTTGTCACCTGTTGGTTGCTGCACAGTGTCATTGTTGATCCGCCTTGCCACCGCATTTGTATCACTGCAACGCAGCCCATTCTCATTGACGAAGTCTGGTTCAACATTCTCAGGGAGTACTGATCACACAAAAACGAATATAAGATGATCATAATATAATAATATAATTTGCCAATACAAATTTTACTCTTGTGATACATGCCTGTGCTATCCACAACACTGGTGATAGATTCTTTTTCAGCCTTTCTCAAACGGTAAGACTCCCTTCTTGTGGAATTTAATTCGACTTTCTTCTCCAGTGGCATATTTGCATACCTTTCTCTGGCCTTTTGGCGTTTAAGCCCCTTCTGATCAATATCTAAAATTCAAAACCACAATTAATCTGATCAATTAAATACAAGCCACGCAATGATAACATATTTAGAAAAGGTTTGGAAATAAATACCAGGACATTGTAATTGTTCTTCTACTCCAAGCTGTATGGGATCTAACTCCAACCTTGGCCTCTTACGATCCTGAACAGAATGCCCATTGGGAATGTTCGTCAAATCGACAAACGGACTACGAGCAGCCATATCAAAGTCAGGGTCTTGCCGGTGCGATGACGATAACTACAATGGAAAACAATACTTCCATGAATCATGTTTTGACAAGAGCAGGCAGTACGAGCTTGGCAGGCAATAATTTGTAGAAAACTCATCTCCAGCCCTTTAAAAAGGGAAAAAGACACCAATTTAGATTATTCCAAAGGGGTACACTCTTTGTTTCATACGCAGAGGTGAATGTCTATTTTAATGGCACAATCTAAGAACCTGATTGAAGGAAAACTAACAAAAAAACGACATAGGAGAAATTCCAAATGAGCAGCATGTACATTTATCTATTCCTACATTTGATCTGTAGTATTTGGACAAGATAGTGTGCAGTGCATTTACCGTATAATTTTCCTTCTCTGTTCTCTAACTGTTAAAGAAAGGATACTTTTTTTATCATTGCCTTTAAGGAAAGTTCAACCAAAAAAGTATTGCCAACTCTATGACTGTTTGATACCCTGGTGTCTTCATGTACTATCAGCTTGTGTTGGAATTGCAACCAACGATTA
Source organism: Alloteropsis semialata (assembly GCA_004135705.1). Taxonomy (NCBI): domain Eukaryota; kingdom Viridiplantae; phylum Streptophyta; class Magnoliopsida; order Poales; family Poaceae; genus Alloteropsis; species Alloteropsis semialata. Next base: position 13,328,463 of record CM014277.1, read on the forward strand.
GCACAAGTACAAAAAATAATGACGAATCATGTGCAATGAATTCAGGATCACTAACAAAATTTTAGCGCACACACAAATAAATCCAGGTGGAAGAGAAAGGTGCCAGGGAAATGAAAGCGTGAATTACCTGTAGGAGGCAGCTTAAACCATAGCATGTGGATCTTTTCCTAGAGAACTTGTCACGAACATGAGCGGTGGCAACCTTGCCGCGACCATGAGCACGGTCCGCTGATCACCACATAACGACCACGAGCAGGTCACCGACGGGGGTGGAAACAGAGACAGTGTGTGAGTTCAGCCAGGTGCAAGCGATCAATTTTTGATCGTGGGGCGTCGCCGTGGACAGGCCGCCGGTTTCCAATGGACTCGATGCCGATGGAATAAATCTGAGGCCAATCACATTGTCACAGATAACAAGCATAGGAATTATGAGAGCATAAGAGGAATAGAAGACAACAGATGAACTACGTAACTTGAAACAATAATATACATCTTCCCTTTTTCATAATGTCTGGTTTACCTAGCCTAAAAAATATCCTTTTTATAACACATTGAGATTAATCCACATGCAGGAAGTATAAAGAAAAAATAGTGATCAGAGAAAATGATGGTTGCAAAGAAAGCTAACCGTTAGAGCGTGATCTCATCTTGTGATTCATCCTTCAAGCACATCGTTGATGGTCTCTTCTTGTAGAAGGTCTCAATCTTGATGCTGCCGGAATCCATTGGCCCAGTCAGAAAAGCAATTTGGATAGCTGACCAAGCAAATAAGAATCATTTCCCCTAGGTTTGTGGAAAGGCAGAAATTGTTAGAACACACATTGCAAACTGTGATCTGATTGGTTATCAGGTGCTAATGAAATTTTAAGAAAATATTTCCTTGAAAGAAAACATTTTAAACTTTCATGATCAAGAATATTATCTCTAATCAGAACACATATATTGGGATTTAGTTATCATGCTGAGCTACTTTGATTCATCTTCTTTTGTAAATATCCTTTGAAGAATCTTAGAAGTTAGAACTCTCATTAGCCCCCTAACTACTATAGGTCTTCAATAAGAAAGATGGGAATGGAAGGAATGATCTTTTAGAAAAAGAAAAACATCAACATACACCAGTAAACATGCCCTTTCATGCCTTAAGCATGATATCTAAAGCAATCAGTTCAAAAGATAACAAGATTAGACATAACAGTAACAACAAAAATCATCATTGAGATCTCACCTGGAATAAGGCCGTTGGGTAAGTGTAATCCCCTTACCAAATGAACAACGACACTAACAGATATATTTTTTTTTACTCTGAGAGCTTTACCTGTATAAGAGTGCACTCACAAAACTGTCACTGGAAGAATTCTCTTGACCATATACTTGCTATGACCTTCAGTTCAAAAAAAATGAGATATGACATAATAATTCTTTCATATCTTCTGAAATTCTTTCATGTCTACATTAAAAAAGGTTTGACATTTTTCATCTTTTCTCAATTCTTTCTTGTCTTCTTCCTAGATCTTCAGTAAAATAATTTAACCAGAAACAATATGCTAAAATCAAAATGATAATCAGAAACTAAATGTAAGGCTAAATTCATTTCTGCACATAGAGCGTACATATAAACAACCACAAGTCCGTGTCTAATTTGCCTGATCAAAGAAAACTCTGAAAGCCATCCTAGTTAAATTTACTTCTCAACATATACCCTCAATATCCCCTCATCATTACCCCTCTCATCCCTAACACGCAGTACAATATTTAGCCCTTACAAACTTCCATCTTTTGTTATTTTCTTGCTGAAGAAAGGACCCATGGTCAACAACAGATTAATAACCCAACAAGCAAATGATAGCTAAAATCCTAGTAAATGTGAATAACATGATATCTTTGCAAAACTTGGAAGCATCAAAATTCACTCAAAAAGAACTAAAAAATGTGTTGCCAAATCTTACTCACATGCACTGCAAATCTTACTCACATTTCATATGTAGATACTAAATAACTTTATCACAATTTATTTGAAAATCTTATTTGTATGAAATCAAGTAGCATAATCACACAGTGTATTGTGTTTATACAACCAAATTGGCTGCTTTTATTGTCTGTAACTCTTTACAGCATAATAAGTTTAATCAAGTGAGTAGTGAATCAACTAAATTGATGTGACAATTCATGTTAAGGTAAAATTGATAGGCCCACATCCAAAACAAATTAGCATCACAGTGTGTGCACATTGTTTCAATAACACCACAAGCATTGTGCATGTAAACATTTTGATTGAACATGCATACAAAGATGAATTGAAGAAAAAGAAAAGGAGGAAGCATGACTCATAATTGTTAATTAACCAAGGTTTTTCTATGCTACTACTATATATGTTGGTCCCAGTATGTAAATTCAGCTGAACTAAAACCATGAGTTACAACACCGATAAACAAGCACATTGAGATATAAACAATGATTGCAATTAAATCAACCCTCAGCAGATTTTCAGAATGGATCGTACCTGGGGCTCAAGATCCTGATCCATCCCCTTCCTCCAATCGCCCTGGTAAGCCCATGATTTTGCAATCTGTTCAGCCCTCGATC
>CM014277.1:13350196-13384014 GCA_004135705.1 Alloteropsis semialata
GGCGGCCGACACCGTCGCCAAGGCGGCCTCCAACCGGAAGCCCGTCCCCCATGGAGTGTTCGCCAAGGACCAGCACGCCCCCTCCATCCGACTCGACGACGAGCCACCCGAGCCTCCAGCACAGGAGGAGGTGGAAGTGATGGAGATTGACGCAGCGCCCGAGCCTAGCCTCGAGGATCCCGACTGGAGGATCCCGCTACTCGAGTGGATCGTGCAGGGCAAGCTCCCTCCCGACACGACCGAGGCTCGGCGGATCGCGCGCTGGGCCAAAACTTTCACGCTCATCGAGGGAGAACTCTACCGACGGGTCACCTTCGGCGTCTTGATGCGCTGCATCCCGATCGACCAAGGCAAAGAATTGCTAAGGGACATCCATGCAGGGGCTTGTGGGCACCATGCCGCGCCAAAGACACTTGTCGGGAAAGCTTTCCGACAAGGGTTCTACTGGCCAACCACGGTGGCCAATGCCAAGGACATCGTGCGCAGCTGCGAAGGCTGTCAGTTCTACGCAAGGCAGACCCACCTCCCGGCGCAAGCCCTGCAGACCATCCCCATCACTTGGCCCTTTGCCGCATGGGGTTTGGATCTAGTCGGGCCACTGAAGAGAGCACCCGGGGGCTTCACGCATCTCCTCGTCGCCGTTGACAAGTTCTCCAAATGGATCGAGGCAAGGCCCATCAGGCGGGTTCGCTCGCAAGAAGCCGTCCAGTTCTTCACCGACATCATCTACCGCTTCGGGGTCCCGAACGTGATCATCACCGACAACGGCACTCAGTTCACGGGCAAAAAGTTCCTCAGCTTCTGCGACGACAACAACATCCGAGTGGATTGGGCCGCCGTCAGCCACCCCAAAACCAACGGACAGGTGGAGAGAGCCAATGGCATGATCTTGCAAGGACTGAAGCCACGAATCTTCAAACGCCTTGAGAAGTTCCGGGCAAGGTGGGTCGCAGAGCTCCCGTCGGTCCTCTGGAGCTTGCGAACCACTCCCAGTCGAGCCACTGGCTGCACGCCCTTCTTCATGGTGCACGGGTCCGAGACGGTCCTCCCAACTGACCTCGACTACGGCAGCCCAAGGGTTCGTGCCTACGACGACGAAGGGAATCAAGCCTCCCTGGAAGACGCCATCGACCAGCTGGATGAAGCACGCAGCATCGCACTACTCCACTCGGCCAAGTACCAGCAGGCCCTACGGCGATACCACGACCGCAACATCCGAAGCCGGACCTTTCAAGTCGGCGACCTCGTCCTCCGACGAGTTCAGAGCAACCGCGGCCGCCACAAGCTGTCGCCACCATGGGAAGGCCCCTACATCGTCGACCAAGTCCTCCGCCCGGGGACTTTCAAGCTCAAGGACGCGGACGGCCAAGTCCTCACGAACGCTTGGAACATAGAGCAGCTACGTCGCTTTTACCCTTAAAAGTACCTGTACTTTTCAATTCACGATAATAATCAAAGTACCGCGCTGTTCTGAGTACTTTATTCGCATACGGTCGTTTTCCGAAATGTACCCCGCAAGTTCCCAAAGCTAAGCGGCGGGCGATCCCTTCCCTGTGCAGGATCGCCCACCGCTCAGGGGCTCCACCCGGGGCCCAGTGCCCCTCCGTTTTTTCACAAAAACTCGACAAGTGATCGCTCTCGCGCGCGATCAAGCGGTATACTTTTGCGCTTGCGAGAAAGGAGCGTCAGCTCGAGGGGCTTCGTGACCACGCTTGTCCAAGTTTCGAGTGCTTACGCCCCTGCGGCTACAGCGCTAACTTGCGGGCAAAGTCCAAGTCCCCGGACCGACGTCCTTTTCCTGAGAAGCAATAAAGAAACTGCCTTGACTAGTTATCGCTTGCAGCGTAATCGATCTACTGCTTGTCATCGTTCGAATCTTCCGAAACCACTCGGGGGCTGCGAGTCCGAGTGCCCAATCTCCTGAGTTCCTACGCCCCGGTGGCTACGGAACAGAGTCCGACGGGCAGGACCTCGCGCCTTTCCATCTCGACCCACGACCCCCGAAAGCATTCGGAAGAAAATGAAAATGGCAAACAACAGATAAAAACACGAGCTTTTTGAAGCAACAACGATTATCCTTTAAAAAGGAGCTTTGATCATTACATGATGACTAAGTCCTTTATTTCTATTCTATTCCACCCCGAGATCCTTCAGGGCGGCGGTCAACACCTTCTCGGCGAACGAGGAAGACTCGGCTTCAATTTCATCATATTCGGCATCCTCGTAGCCGGGGGCCCATCCGCCTTGCAGAGCCTCCCGATCCATGGTCGGGTAGTGCGACAAGAACATGGCAATGATCTTCCGCGCCACGCTCCGAGCAAGATCCGAGGCCTGCGCCCGAGTCCTCCCTGCGACAAGGGCGAGGCGATCCACCAGGGACGGGCCGCCGCCGACGTTGAGCTCCTCGAACAGGTGCTCGACCGCCTGGACGAAAGCCTGATGGACCTCAGACTTCTTCTCGAGGGCCCTCTGGCTCTGCTCGGCCGCCTCCCTGGACCTCCGAAGGTCCTCAACAGTTCCTGTAGACAATTCTTCGTCAGGAGTCATCTCGCAGGAAGGTAAGCAAGAAGAAGGATAAGCAGAAACACAATACTCACTGGCCAACTCCGCCTTCAGGTTACGACCAAGGTCCACCAGCTCTTGGTTGGCAGCAAAGGCCTTGGTCACCTCGCGCTTCTCGGCCTCGAGCTTGGCCTCCAGGTCAGCCTTCCCCTTCCGCAGGGCTACATTGGCAGACAAGCTTAAGCAAACTCGCCGCCACTCGAGGAGAACGGAAAGAAACCACCCGACAAGAAATGGGGAGGGATAACTCACTGAGGATCTCCTCCTCCCGCTTCTGGGCGACCTCCTTGAGGCGGGCCCCCTCTTCCTCAGCGGCCTTCAACTTCTCGGCCAACCCGATCGCTTGGTTGTTGGCCGTCTTGAGGTCGAGGTCGCGGTGCTGGAGATCTTTCTGAAGGTCCGCCACCTTCTCCTTCAACCCCTCGGCCTCCTGCACGGCGGCGTCCTTCGCCCGATTGGAGGTGTCGGCGGCCACCAGCGCCTCCATCACCGTTTTCTCGGCCTCCTCTACCTTCGCCTCGAGGGTGGCCTTTTCCTCCACGGCGTCCTCAATCGCCTCGTCCCTGGCCTCCCGGGCCTCGGTCAGCTAGGCCTCGAGCTGCTCCTTCTAGGCCTTCAGCTGTTGCACGGCGGGCCAAAGCCCGGACTCCCGGCGGAGGAACAGGGACTTCTCGGAGCTGCGCTCCATAATTTTCTGAACGAAAGCAGAAAGGGGAGCGGTAAGACACACCCCAAAACGGCGCCAAGACTAGAAGAACGAAGCCCGAGAACTCACCCGGGAAGGCCCGATGATCATCTTATTAAAGACTTCCTTCATATTATTGAGGCCCTCCGCGAGAAGTCGGCACTGCTCCCTCTCCGACGTGTCGTCAAGCTCGAAGATGGGATCCCCCGGGTTCTGACGATCGTACCACAACAACCGACCCTCGCACGGCAGGTTCGGGTTGTTCTCGATGGGTACGATGGCATCGAAACGACGATCCATCGTCATCATCCCCGGCGTCTCCCAGAGAAAGTCCAGGCCCTCGCTCGAAGGGCTCAAAGGGCTCGGGGACTCCACGATCGGCCCCCTGTTGGACTCGCCGACGACCCTCCGCGAGCTACCCTCCGGCGAGTCCTCGAGCACGACGACCTCTGGGGGAACCACCCCGGAGGAGGGCTCGGGGGCTGCACCGGCTGCTGCCGCCGCGATGGCAGCGTCGTGGAAGGAGCCGGATGTCCCCGCCTCTGCTTCCTTGGGGCCAGCCGCAGTCCCCGGAGAGGCAGCGACCCCGCGGCCATCTTCCCCGGCCGCGTCACCGGACACGGCGACCTCCCCCGCTCCAGGGCGGGCCGCCGCCTCCTGAAGAGTAGGCAGAGCCGCCTCCATCAGCTCCTCGGCCAGCTCGGCTTGGAGCGCCGCTACGGCCGCCTCCGTGGGGACGGTCTGTGCCACGGCCAGGCCCGTCGGGAGCGCGTCCCCCGGGCTGTCGCCGTCCCCTTCCTGCGCCTTCTCCTCCACAGAGGGCGCCACCCTCCGTGCCACCTCCTCGGCCTGCTCCGTCAGGGGCACCGGCGTCGCCTCCTCGGCCCGCTCCGCCGTAGGCTCCGGCGTCGCCTTCTCGGCCGGCTCCGCCGCGAGATCCGGCGTCACCTTCTCGGCCTGCTCCGTCGCAGGCCTTGGTGTCTGCGCCGCCGAGCGCAGCGTCTTCCTCAGCGCCACCACGAGCGGAGTGTCGGCCCGGCTGGTGCATCACAAGTCGGGGAATCCGGCTGAGAAAAATGGTAACTACAGAGAAAACAAAAACCAGTCGAGAAGGACAGATCATCACTCACCTCGACGAGATGGTCCGAGTCCGCTTGGAACCCGTCGGCGCTGGGTCCGTCGGGGATGCGGGCCTCTTGGATCCCGCGAGCGCCGTTGGGGCGGGGGCCACCGGCGCGGTTTCAGCGTCCCTACCCGAGTGGGGCGCCGCCTGACCAGACGGGCCTCCTCCTTCGACCGGGGACGGGTCCGGCCGCCCCGTCGTGGCCCTCACCGGGGCGGGAGGGGCCTGCGTCTCCACCACGGGCGTCCGGGGCGCGTCCCGCCCTTCGCCGTGCGCCCGCGTCGTTTGAGGGGCTGGCGGCGGCCGCCTGTCATCTCGCGGCGCGAGCCTTTTGGGGGAGCGCGACGCCCCCGAGGACGAACCCCCCTTGTGGGCGCGCTCCGACAAGTCCCGGCTCCGGCTCCTCTCCCGACGAGGGGAGACCGTGTCCCGTCGGGAACTCTTCCCCTCCTCGGGCACGTGACGGGAGGACGGAGGCGTGTGGCTGCGCCTCTCGCGCTGGCTGTCCTCGGAGGGCCGTCGATGCCGGCCCGACCGGGAGCTTTCGCTCCTCCCTGCGTCCGGCGGTGGCGGCCCTCCTCTCCCGCTAGACCCCGGATGTTGCGCCGAGGATGAGGCGGTCATCGCCGCAACCGCCTTAAGCTTCCTGGGGGGCGCGTCCTCGTCGTCGCTCTCCTCGTCGCCGTCACTCCTCGAGTCCCCCTCCGCAGGCTCCGACTCGGGGTCCTCGTCCTCGGAGACCCGTTCTCCCCTTTTCATCCTCCTGGACCGCTCGGCGTTTCTCTCGCGCTTGGCAATCTCTTTGCTTCTTCCACTGCTCCCGGCGGTCTTTCTTCGCCTTGGCCCACTCGGCCTCGGCCCGATTCCTCGCCCTGTCCTCGGGAAGCGGCGGCAGGGAGTAGGAGCAGTCATAGCTCTTCATCTAAAGAACTCGGGATCAGCAAACCAAAGACTACTCGGGGATTCAAGGCGGATGAAGGAAACCTTACCAGAGCCTGGGTGCGGGCATTCGGGAGCATAGGGAGAAGGCCCGGGGGAGGATACGCGTCGTGCGCCTTCCCCATCGCTGCCGTCACCCGGCGCTCCACCTCGGCCTCCGAGGGCAAGGGGTTCATCGTCACGGTCCCCACGAAGGGGGCCTTCACCGGAACCATCTGCCAGATCTGGAGGGTGCGCCGCCTCAGCGGCATGATACCTCTCGAGAGGTACCCGCCGATGACCTCCGCCGCGGACACCCTCGCGTCGCGGAGTCGCGCGAGGGCCTTCCAGATGTTCCCGAGGAGCTTCTCCTGTAGCTTCTTCTCGGGCCCGTACGCCCACTCGTCGGGCGCCTTCTCGAATGTCTTTCCGGTGTACTACGGAAGGGGGTTCTTGGAGTCGTTCTTGAGGTAGAACCACATCGGATGCCAGCCCTTGTTCGAGCTGATCAAGGTCCCCGTGATGTAGTCCTTCGACCGCCCCTGCTTCATCTTCAACACGGCGCACCCGATCGTTGCGGGGGCGCCGCCCTCTGCGGGGTGCAGCGCGAACTTGAAGAAGTACCTGAAGAGGTCCCAGTGGGCCTCCATCCCCAGGTACCCCTCGCAGAGCGCCACGAACACCGCCATCTGCTGCACCCTGTTGGGGTTGATATGGTGGAGCTCCAGCCCATACTTGTTGAGCACGGCGCGGATGAACCTCCCAGCGGGGACGGAGAACCCGCGCTCGTGGAAAGCAACGAACGAGACGACGTATCCGCGCGGCGGTCGGGGGTAGTCCTCCACGCCCGGTATCTTCCACTCCTCGGCCGCCGTCAATGGCGGAAGCAGCCCTTCCGCCACGAGGCCCTCCAGCTGCCGGAGCGTAACCCTCGAGCGCTCCCAGGTCGACATCGCAAGGCTATCAGAAGGAGGAAGCGCGGGCGGGATAGGGGGCTCGGTCACTCACTCCCCGGAACAGCGAAGCAACGGCGGCGGAGGACGCTAGAGAACGAGCGCAGCAGCGGCGGAGGAGACGAGACATGCAACGGAAGGCGAAAGGCTCGGGCTAGGGTAAAACCCTAGGCGGCCGCAACGCAGGGCTATAAATAGGGGCGGGGCAGAGCGGCGACACTAATTGCGCGGGCCCACCACTGGCGCAGCGGCGACGTGCGCCCGTCGTTTCATCTGACCTCCTCAAAAGGCGCGTCCACCCCCCACGCGGCGGAAGAACGGGCCGACGCTCCCGTACTCGGCCCATCAACGGTTGGGCAGCGGCCCGGCCCACCGACGAAGCGTCCTCAGCAAGCTTCCCATCCTCGACGAGCTTCCCGACCCCGACAACCTCCAAGGCAAACCACCCGGGGCTCAAAACCTTAACAAGAGCACCAGCTCTTCTCAAGGCTCGGGGGCTACACCCGGTGGGTGCGCTCGCGCGCCCCCACCGGAAAAATCGTGACTTACCATATCTTCGCCGCCTCTCAGCCTGGGCGCGAGTCTCCATCTCCCCCCCAGGCTCGGGGGCTACTGACGAGGGTCTGGATTAGGGGTACCCAATCAAACCCTTAACCCGGGTCCTCACGATAATCCACCCCTCAAAAGCAAAAACCGAAGAACCAAATCAAAGCAGATTCTCCATACCCCAACAGCTCGGAGGCCGCCCGACGAGTCTCCGATTCGCCCGAGGAGTTCTCCGCCTCCGAGAGGTTCCCCGATTCGCCCGAGGAGTTCTCCGCCTCCGAGTGGTACCCCGGCTCGCCCGAGGAGTTCTCCGCCCCCGAAAGGCTCTCCGATTCGCCCGGGAAGTTCTCCGCCTCCGAGGAGTCTCCGGCTCGCCCGGTCAAACTACTCGGCCTCGTCCCGTCCCGGCCCATCCAGTGCCGTACCCACTTGGTACCCGCCGCGCCAGAGCATGATGGGCGTCCGTCCTTCGCCACGGCAGCCACAGTGGCGCCCGTCTCATCCGAACAGGAACGCTACAGTCCTGAGAGAAATGCATGCGCAACACCGGGCGCCCAAGGACGACACCTGGAGCCCGGGGAGGACACCTGGAGTTCCCAAAGGCCTCGAGCGAGTCAACAACGACCCGGAAACTACCCGAGAACCTACCCGAGAAGTCATCTACACCAACCACCCGGGATGTACGGTCCCGGGTCCGGCGGGGCGCCCACTCCGTCAACACCTGCTCCCCGTACGGCTCGGCGCGCGGCGCAAGTTAAAGGCCTCGGGGGCAGTAACTCCCCTTGTAATTTTCTTCTTTCTCACCTCCCGCTCCCTTCTCTCCTTGAGACTATAAAAGGGGATAAGGGGACACCAGTGGGGGGGACGGACAACAGACGCACACTGGAACACAACACGAACAGCACGCTCACTCACACAGCACAGGGACTTGGGACCCTCTCCCTCTCCCGACTAGTTTGTACCCCCTACTACAGACTTGGACTTGAGAACATCGGCACACACTGGACGTAGGGTGTTACTCTCCGGAGGCCCGAACCAGTCTAAACCCCCTGTCTCTTGAGTCACCATCCGGACCCTGACACGCGATCGTAGAAATTTACTTGCCGGCGGTAGAGAACCCCGACAACGCTATGCCAGACGGGATCGTCACCATCACCGCTCCGTCGCCAACCATCGCCAACAACTCGGCGACCGCGATGGCCAGCATCGTTCTCCCGCCATCCGAGGAGAACACGCTTCCTCCTGCACCGCCGACTGCTTCATCCACTCCGCCTCCGCCGCGCAGGGTGCAGCAGACGCCCGAGGAGAGGCGCCGATGGGCCGCACGCCAACGCCAATTCGAGGCGGACATGGACCACGCCATCGCCTCCATCGGCGAATGCATCGACCTCGCCGAATCTGCTCGCCAGGGCATCACCTCGCCAACACGGTTCCCGCTGGGACTCAGCAACAGCGGAACCATCTACCAAGAAGCACTCGGCGAACGGCTGAACGCCGACTACTCCCCAGATGCGATCAGGGCGGTCGATCCCATCACGGCCACCCAGATCGGATCTGCTCCGGACGCTGCGGCAACACAACACCCTCATCCTCACGATGCACCGACTCCGCCTGAACCAGAACCAACTCCGACTTTCCCGCAGGTGACACGTGTCCTCCCTCCCAATAAGAGGATCACGCCTGCCAAGCGGGAGGCGTTCGTCTCCGACATATCCGCTGATGAGCCAACGGTCCAAGGCGAGGATCAAGCGCACCGTGACGCCAGGATCGGGCGCAATGGTGAGAAGCAACGACGCCGCGACGCGTGGCGAGAACGCCGAAACCCCAGGGTCACGCGTAACCTCCAAGACGACTTCATCCAAGAAATCGGCGGCGTGGGTGTCTACGCCACCCCATCAGCCAACCTCGCCGCCGCGCACCTGGAGCTGGAAGGGATCCCGGAAACCCCGGAGCTCAACCGGATCAAGACTAGGCTGACTGCAGCCGCGGGCATGATCAATGCCCAGAAGGCTCCTGCCTCCTCATCTCGCCACTCCAAGTCGGCCAGCCGCCGAGAAGCCGATCACGACGTGGTCGACCAGCAAGACCTCCGCGAACAACTCCGCAACCGCGACCTCCGCAGGAACCTCGACGACCGCCACCGGCGAAGGGACGAAGAGGAGCTCCGACGGCGTGCCGAGTACAATCGGGACCACGGCGCCCCGGGACTGGACCGCGACGCCCGCCTACGCCGAGAGCTCGAGGCCAACGAGGCCACGCGCCGCCGCGAATTCGACCGCAAATATGGCCCTCCACTCAGGCAAGACAGACCGCCCCGGGCTCGCACCCCGGAAGACCACTCCGCCGACTCGGGATACGTGGACCTGGAAAATCTCAACGACTGCGACGGCTTCCCGGCGTTCACTACCCGAGTAAGATCTATTCGAATGCCTGCTAATTTCAAACCCACAGGCATAGAAAGATACGATGGGAAGACGGACCCGACGATGTGGCTACGCACGTACAGCATCGCCATCCACGCAGTGAATGGCGACCACGACTCCATGTGCGCTTACTTCCCCATCGCCATGACCAAGGTGGGGCTGAGCTGGCTCCACAGCCTCGAGCCCGGCTCCATCGACAACTGGGACACCCTCTGCAGCCAGTTCAAGAGCTACTTCCAAGGCAGCTCCATCCGACCCGGCACAGCATGGGACCTGGGCAAGGTGAAGCAGAACCGCGGAGAAAGCCTTCGCGACTACACCGACCGGTACATGGAGAACCGGAACCTAGTTCCCGGCTGCTCCGAGTCCGAGATCATCAGCTACTTCCTCGACAGCCTCGCCGACTCCGTCGTCTTCGAGCGCCTCTGCGAGGACCTGCCAAAGACCTCCGGCGAGTTCTTTGGTCGGGTGAACAAGATGGCGAACGCCAAGGAAGCCGCTCGCCTCCATTACAGCAAGAAAAGCACTCGGGATGACGATCGGCCACCTCGCCGAGAGGACCGCCCGAAGAAGGAGGACCAACGCCGAACCAGACTAGTGCCGAGCCGGACTGGTGACCGAAAGCACTCGGGAGACTACACCATCGCCGCCATGGATCGCGGAGGCCCTCGCCCGCGGTCCAACTTCAGCGCCGACTTCGAAAAGATGCTACAAGGGCCCTGCCCCATCCACAAGCAATCCAAGCATCGCATGATCGACTGCATGGGACTCGCCGACGCCTACAAGAAGAAGGAAGGGAAGCTGCCGCCACGCGACGACGACAAGGGCGACAAGGGAAAAGGGGCCCCCGCAAACCCCGCTTTCCCGAACGTCGAGAGGCAGGTGAACTTCATCCACGGAGGACCGCCGCCCGTGGATGACAAGCGCAAGGAAAAGGTGTGCGACCGGGAGATATTCTCCTGCTACTCATCGCCGATCCAAGCACTCCGCTGGTCCGAGCAGCCGATCACTTTCTCCAGGGAGGACCAGTGGTTCCAAGTCTCCGACGTGGGCGAGTACCCCCTCGTGCTCAGCCCAATCGTGCACAACGCCCGCCTCACCAAAGTACTCGTCGACGGCGGGAGCGGGCTCAACATCATCTTCGCCCAAACGCTGAAAGACATGGGCATCGGCCTTGATGCCCTGACTCCTTCCCTCCACCCGTTCTACGGGCTAATCCCAGGCAAAGGCTCCAAACCACTCGGGCAGATAGCTCTGCCCGTCACCTTCGGCGATCAGGAGAACTTCAGGACCGAGTACCTCAACTTCCAAGTCGCCGACTTCACCACCGCCTACCACGCCATACTCGGGAGGCCAGCACTCGCCAAGTTCATGGCGATCCCCAACTACACATACCTGCTGATGAAGATGCCGGCACCGAATGACGTCCTCTCCATCCGCAGCGACGTCCACACCGCCAAAGGCTGCGACAAAGAAGGGCTCCACCTCTGCACCGGCATCAAACGCAGCGTGCTCCAGATGGAGGTGGTCCACGATGCAAGAACCTTCCAAGGAGACCCGGGCTCCATCCCCGAGTCCTCCAAGCGAAGAGCCGCGCCAACCACCATGCAACCAGTTGAAGAAGTACGCCCCATCTCGCTTGGGCTCTCCGACTCCTCCAAGACTGCCCTGATCGGATCAGGGCTCGACCCCAAATAGGAAAGCGCGCTCATCGCCTTCCTCCGGGACAACGCCGACATATTTGCATGGACTCCATCAGATATGCCGGGTGTTCCGAGGGAGGTGGTCGAGCACTCCTTGAAGGTTGACGCGAACGCCAAGCCAGTTCGCCAAAAACTCCGACGCTTCGCGCAGGACCGCAAGGAGGCCATTAGGGTAGAGATTACAAGGCTATTAGCGGCCGGGTTCATTAGAGAAGTCTTTTATCCCGACTGGCTTTCTAACCCAGTCCTTGTAAGAATAAAGAATAATGAATGGAGAATGTGTGTTGATTACACGGATCTCAACAGGCACTGCCCTATTGACCTTCGTCCTACCCCTCATCGACCAAGTCGTCGACTCCACCGCCGGATGCGTACTCCTATGCTTTCTTGATTGTTACTCCGGCTACCACCAGATCGCCCTGAAAGAAGAAGACCAAGAGAAGACATCCTTCATTACTCCGATCGGCGCCTACTGCTACACCAAGATGACCTTTGGACTCCGCAACGCTGGCGCCACCTACCAGAGGGCCATTAACTTGACCCTGGGCACTCAGATCGGTCGCAACGCCGAGGCCTACGTTGACGACATAGTCATCAAGACGAAGATCGAGGCCGAGTTCATCGCCGACCTCTCCGAGACGTTCAATAATCTCCGCAGGTTCAACTGGAGGCTAAACCCGACTAAGTGCGTCTTTGGCGTACCAAAAGGGAAACTACTCGGTTTCATCGTCAGCAACAGAGGCATCCAAGCCAATCCAGAGAAGATAGACACCATCTGGAGGATGAAACCGTCGACTGGGAAGAAAGAGATCCAGAAGCTGACTGGTTGCATGGCGGCCTTGAGCAGGTTCATCTCCCGGCTGGGGGATAAAGGCTTGCCGTTCGAGTGGAACCAGGAGGCGCAGCAAGCTTTCACCGACCTCTAGAACTATCTCTCCCATCCACCAGTACTTGCCGCTCCGCATAACGACGAAACGCTACTCCTATACATTGCTGCCACGACCAACGTGGTCAGCACTGTCATCGTCGTGGAAAGGGAAGAAGAAGGAAAGGTGCAAAAGGTGCAGCGACCAGTCTACTACGTAAGCGAAGTACTCAGCGAATCCAAGTCTCGCTATCCTCAGGTGCAGAAACTACTCTACGCACTGCTCATCGCGTCAAGAAAACTCCGCCATTACTTCCAAGCACATCGCATTAAGGTGGTCACGCAATTTCCACTCGGCGAAATCCTCCACAACAGAGACGTTACCGGGCGAATCATCAAGTGGTCAGTCGAGCTCGCCTCCTTCATCATAGACTTCGTGCCGCGCACCGCCATCAGGTCACAGATTCTCGCCGACTTCGTCGCCGAATGGACCGAGAGCCAGGACGCGAAAGAAGACACCAGTGGCGAACATTGGAAGATGTACTTCGATGGCTCCTTAATGATCGATGGAGGAGGTGCCGGTTTGCTCTTCATATCGCCGAAAGGGGAACAGCTCGGATACGTCCTCCAAATTCGTTTCCCCGTCACCAATAACGCCGCCGAGTACGAAGCAATCCTCCACGGGCTCCGCATCGCCACCTCACTAGGCATAAAGAGGCTCCTGGTTTATGGCGACTCCGCTGTCGTTATTAACCGGGTGAACAAAGACTGGGATCGCCATAGCGAGCGGATGAATGCTTACTGCGAGGCAGTGCACAAGCAGGAGGGAAAATTCTACGGAGTTGAGTACCACCACGTTCCACGGGAGAACAACCTCGCCACTGATACGGCACCGGAGGAGGGGACCTTGCTTGGCTTGGGGCCGCCGGTGCTCTTCTTCTTCAGTGCCATGGATCTAGGGGCAGGAGTCTTCGTGCGCATCAACGAGGCTACGCTCCCCGTGGTGGCTAAGACCGCAGAACGGATCTACGAGCAGAATGAGCTCTGGTGGCGGCGGGATGAAGAATGGAGAAAGGAGAGAATGGATCTGGGAACGGGGAGATTTCCTCTCCAGACCTAACCCTCACCCTTTATATCGCGCCTGGATGCCCGAAATTGCCGCGAGATGGCGCGATTAACGGACGTGGGCGAAACGGTAAAAAGAGCCGTTGGGCGTTCCGCCTTCCGTTACGCGCCGGGCGCCAACGGTAAAAAAGGAGCCCGAGCACTCGGGCAGGGCAAAGAAGTCGGCGTGCCGCTAAGGCTCGACCAGCACTCGGACTCGAGGGCTGGCGCCGCATCCAAGACAGTGTGCCTCTCGGGCTCGATTGGCCCCGAACCACTCGGAAGCCAACACTGCAAATCAAGTGGCGTGCCGCTAAGGCTCGAACAGCGCTCGCACTCGGGGGCTGGCGCCGCATCCAAGACAGTGTGCCTCTCGGGCTCGATTGGCCCCGAACCACTCGGGAGCCAACACTGCAAATCAAGTGGCGTGCCGCTAAGGCTCGAACAGCGCTCGCACTCGGGGGCTGGCGCCGCATCCAAGACAGTGTGCCTCTCGGGCTCGATTGGCCCCGAACCACTCGGGAGCCAACACTGCAAATCAAGTGGCGTGCCGCTAAGGCTCGAACAGCGCTCGCACTCGGGGGCTGGCGCCGCATTCAAGTCAGTGCGCCTCTCGGGCTCGATTGGCCCCGAACCACTCGGAAGCCAACACTGCAAATCAAGTGGCGTGCCGCTAAGGCTCGAACAGCGCTCGCACTCGGGGGCTGGCGCCGCATCCAAGACAGTGTGCCTCTCGGGCTCGATTGGCCCCGAACCACTCGGGGGCCAACACTGCAAATCAAGTGGTGTGCCGCTAAGGCTCGAACAGCGCTCGCACTCGGGGGCTGGCGCCGCATTCAAGTCAGTGCGCCTCTCGGGCTCGATTGGCCCCGAACCACTCGGGAGCCAACACTGCAAATCAAGTGGCGTGCCGCTAAGGCTCGAACAGCGCTCGCACTCGGGGGCTGGCGCCGCATCCAAGACAGTGTGCCTCTCGGGCTCGATTGGCCCCGAACCACTCGGGAGCCAACACTGCAAATCAAGTGGCGTGCCGCTAAGGCTCGAACAGCGCTCGCACTCGGGGGCTGGCGCCGCATTCAAGTCAGTGCGCCTCTCGGGCTCGATTGGCCCCGAACCACTCGGGAGCCAACACTGCAAATCAAGTGGCGTGCCGCTAAGGCTCGAACAGTGCTCGCACTCGGGGGCTGGCGCCGCATTCAAGTCAGTGCGCCTCTCGGGCTCGATTGGCTTCGAGCCACTCGGAAGCCGACACTGCAGAGCAAAAGGCGTACCGCTAAGGTTCGACCGGCACTCGGACTCGGGGGCTGGCACCATATCAAAAACAGCGTGCCTCTCGGGCTCGATCAGCCCCGAAACGCTCGGGGGCTGACGCTGCGAACAAGTTACAACGATTGGAGAAGCGCGGCCAAGCCTTGACAGCTCGGGGCTAGTACTGCCGAGAAGCTTCCTCCTCAAGACTATTATGCAATGAAATCCTTTTGCAGGTTATACAATTACAATGAAGCCAGTCATACGCCGGTTACAAAGACCAAACACATCAGCCGTCAAGATGACGACCTGGGGCACTCGTCCCTGCGCCTAGTGCTACATCCGGAGCAAGCTTGGCCCACATGAGCTCCTCGCAAGCTCTCTTGTAGCACCACTGCAGCCGTTTACGGGACAACGCCAATAGAGGGTTGATAGCGAATGCCTTCAGGTATCCCTTGCTCTACAAAGCATTTCACCCCACATGGCCCTCGTCACATGGGAATGCAGGGATGAACGGGACAGCACTCAGACGCTGATCAACACCTCAGAACCTTCGCAAGCACTCTTCTAGCACCATACCCTGGAGACTCCATGAGCTTTCCCCGGTGGATGAACCCAATAATGAGCTTTCGGCATACTGACTACAGGGGCCCTATACATACTCGCTCCTGGGTGGCAGCTCTGACTCCCCGGTGGGTATTTATAGCCTCGAGCCGCCGTGAAACGAGAGACTTCCTCCGCGATGACAGACGCATGAGCTCCACACCACGCGTCCCTCTTTCTGCCCAAGCTGCACAGGTCACCCTTATCGCATTTGGCTTCATTCGAACACGGGAGCATCCTGTGCGATCACGGGAACACTGTTCCTGATGCCGCGCATCAGAAACGATGCCTCTCCTCCTGCGTCCTCTTTGGCGTATCTGACAAAGAGGGAATCCCCCAGGACTCGAATCACTCACCAAGCTAAGTATTAATCAGTTAACTTCGTAAATTCCGTGAGCTTTGAAATGAGTTGCTAAAGTACCCGGGGAGCACACGCCTTAATCCGTGAAACCTTGACTCTTCCGTACGCCTACGCTCCTACGCGTGCACGCGGCCCAGTTCCCTGCGCTATGGACTACGGCTATCGGGGATCAGGTGCATAAACGTAACAGGTTAACTGCTCGGGGAAATTAAGAGGCTTAAAAGCAGGAAGCGGGGTTCATTAATATTTATATCGCCGAGTAATTTCTCCTCTCGAATTTGTGCTTCGTTGCAGGGTATGGACGACCACTCGGCGTGCTCAGCCCTCACGCTCGGGGGCTGGCGCCGGGATGACCACTTGGCGTGCTCAGCCCTCACGCTCGGGGGCTGGCGCCGGGATGACCACTCGGCGTGCTCAGCCCTCACGCTCGGAGCTGGCGCCGGGATAACCACTCGGCGTGGCTCTGGTCCTCACGCTCGGGGGCTGGGCGCCGGGACAACCATTCAGCGTTCGCAGGCCCTCGCGCTCGGGGGCTGGCGCCGGGACGACTACTCGGCGTACCTCGGATGGTTCGACTCGGCCCTCACGCTCGGGGGCTGGACGCCGCGACGACTGCTCGGCGTGTCTCACAGGACTCCGCTGGCCCTCACGCCTCGGGGGCTGGACGCCGAAATTAACGCCGGATGATTCGGTCAGATGCTCCTTGACTAACCCTTGGACCGATTCCTACGGAATCGCTTCAAGGCTCGGGGGCTACGGCCAACGGACGCACCTCGCGGCGCATCCGTTGATTGTCTGGCAACCAAGAACAAGGCTACTAACCCTTGGACCGGGGCTACGGCCAACGGACGCACCTCGCGGCGCATCCGTTGGGAAACGGCTCTCTTTTTCTCTCCAGTATCACGCGATTTTGTTTCCAACTGCAGCAAGCTCGAAGCTCATCAGATGGCATGACCTCGTCGACTTGTCACTCAACCACGTACTACTCGGGGGCTTGTCGAGGGTAGATCCCCAGGGGTACCCAGAAGGCGGATTGGCCCAACCAGCAAGGGGCGGCCCAATCCGAGTGCTATCGGGCCGGTTTGTCGGACTGGGTGGCCCACCACTCGGGAGGCCCACCAGTCGGGCGAACCGGATGACTACGATGGCGCACGCGGCAAGGAAGCAGGCGGCATATCCCGCAAGAAGCTTGGAGATCAAGATAAACTAGCCGGAATTAAAGGGAAGGATATCTGTAATCGTTATAGGATCGCATCCTTATATTTCGGGTAGGTTATGATATTTAGCCGACTTGTAACTCAAGGCAGCCGGACTATATAAGGCGCCTTGAGACCCCCCTCCAGAACACGAGCAATCATTCAACCTAGGACAGAACCCAACTACGGAGATCCTTCAGGAACTTCATACACAGCAATCCATACACCCAACACAGGACGTAGGGTATTACGTCATCCTGACGGCCCGAACCTGTTCAATCCTTGCGTCTTGTGTTACCATCGACTTCTGATCCTCGATCTGTCCCTCGACAAATCAACCACGCGGACTACCCTGTGTGGACTGCCGGGTCCATAAATCCGACAATAATCAGTTAGGGGAGATTGTCACAATATCTCTTTCATAATTATTGGGAGAGTTGATTTTACAGTTCTTCAATAATTCTGTCCAAATCTAGCTATCGTATTGGAAGAGTCACAACTTCCCTCTATTTAGGATGAATTGGAATGGACTATTGGTTCATCCCAATAATTATTAGAAAACGGAAAAGATAAAGGGGATCAACACTATTTTACCAATAACTCTCTCAATATGGCAGTTGGATCGTGGAATGAGAGACTATTGGAGATGCTCTTAGAGAAGTTTTCATCCCATGGAACCCAACATGCACATTTATCAAGTTAGTGTTGGTAACTATGGAATAAAAGTGTATCATTGAGACTAACCAAGAGAACGGCTATACAAACAAGTCCGGAATACATTACAGCATCGCTTTTGAACGTACTGTTAAAAAAAAACAAAGAATGCGCTAGCTTCTGACTGTGTGGCTTCAGCATGTGCACCTCGACGGCCGCTGGGGCAAAACACAATCCACGCAAAAACCGGTGGCCGCGTCGATATGAGCTGAACACGCGTCCTCCTCGTCGCGTCCGACCAGCAAGCCGGAGGCGTCCTGCGCCGTCCGAGGTTCGCTCCTGCACACGCATATATAGAGCTATCACCAACCATGCATTACCAATGAATTCCTAATCACAATCAGATCGAGAAATTACTGTCAAGTTTCCATACCTTCTGATGGCCACAAGCTGCTCGTACTGCGCCTCCACGGCGAGGCCGTGCCCAAAGATTCCGGCCATGCCCAATGCGCCGGCCCAGACGACGACAACCAGACCGAACCCGCCGAAGAACACCCCGGCCACTACGGCGGCGGCGACGCCACCGACGACACCGAGCACCATGTTCAGGACGAACGTCTCGGTGCCAACCACGAGAGGACTCCCGCCCAGCTGCAGCTGCCGCGCGATCAGGAGGAAGGGCCCGGCGGCGACCATGAGCACGCCCAGCATGGCCTCGGCCCCGTTCCCATCTGCATCTTGCTCCGAGGTCTGTGGCGCTGACAACATGGCGAGCGACAAGATCCCGAGCGGCGTGGCGACAGCAAAGACCGTGATGGCGAGGATGAGGTTCCGGCAGACCCGCTCGTGGCGCTCCTCCGCGCGGCTCCGGTAGGGTGGGGCGGACAGCGCGGCGGCCGCCGCGGTTCGCTCCGTGCCCGTGAGCTGCCGCCGCACGGCGAGGGCGCGCCCGAGCACCGCGGCGGAGTAGACCGTGGCGAGGAACATCGCTGCAGCGCCGGCGCGGGGGGCGATCAGCCTCTCGGCGGCGTGGGCGAGCAGCGGCAGGAACGTGGCTCGCACGAGCACGGCGCCGGCGCCGCTCGGCCCCAGCAGCGCGATGATCCAGAAGAAGAGGTAGGCGCAGACCAGCGGCGAGAGCTCCAACAGGGCGACGGATATGAAGTCGCTCGTGTCGTCGCCGGCGGCGCCGCCGCTGCGGCCAAGGGTCCTCGCGGCGAGCCACGCGAACAGTAGCGATAGGACGCCCATTGTGGCCGCTCCGGCGCGGGGCAGCGCCGCCGGCCATCTGTTGCCATCGTCCGCCTTGACGGGGACGGCGGCAGCTTCCATCTATCTTTTCTTGTTCTCAGAAAGATCAAGAAAGGCTTGGTCGATCGTCTCTTCTACTTGATCTGTTGAATTGGCTAGGCATTTATATATATATATCTTTCGGAGTTTCTTGAGTCCGCATCAAATCCTAAGAGTGTAAGAAAACTGTGTATGGAAATGTAGTCTAGGATTTAGGAACTTCCTTTCTTGGCATGACATAGAACCTCTAGGGAGCGCCTGTCCGATTCCAATTCCATGGTAGCCCGGCCTCGGCCTGTTCCTGTTAGTTCTTTTCGATCTCTAGGAGTAGATCAGTGGGGCTTCTTTCATTAACTCGTGAATAATATCATGAGAAACAGAGACATAGAGAGAGGAACATACTATAGGTAGGGCCTTGGCTGGTTCGTCGATGTCGTCGGTTGGGGAAGAGGGACAGCGCAGTGGCGCCGGTGAACTTCCCGTCGCTGGCAGCCCACCCTCTCGATCGGTCTAGGTTTGGAGGTAGGGAGTCTAGCGGCTGCAGTCAAATCTCGTGTCTCAAGCCCCTGGCCACTACCTCCTCTTTATAGGGCTGCACGACAGGGGTCTACCAGCCTTATTGGGCTGAGCGTCCCCGATCAGGACGCGAGGTCAAGGGCCCAGTTGGCTGTTGGGCCAAACGGTGGAGATCAACCTAACATTCTTCTTCTTGATCTCACCTTATTCTTTTAACTTTATACCTTTTACTTCTTTTCCTATTCCATCACAGATTAGTACATAGAGCATGCTCCATCGTCACGGTCAATCGTCGATAAACTTGACAGCTACAATACACGTCTCTGTTCTAAAATAGATTCTTTAACCTTGGGCCCTTTTATTGTCCGAAAATCATAGGCTATACCATAAACCCATGTCGACTGTGTGTTCTCTGAATGTACTGGGCGGTAAGCCTTTAATAAGCGGATCCACGAACACTTGCCTGTTTATTTATATGCTCAATGCATTTCAACATGATTCCAGACTTTCTCCTTTACAACGTATAACTTTAACTTCAATGTGTTTGGCAGCACACTTGACTCGTTGTCATAGGAGTAAAACACTTAAATGGTTATTACTGTTGTCAATCATTATCAATTCCGAAAACAGATTTCCTTAACCATTTTTGCCTGTCCCTCAGCCTCATATCACGCTATACCATGTCTTTGCATCACATTGATGATAATTGTTTCATTTGGAGCTTTTTCACACAAAAACTCCAAGTGCGAATGTTAGCGACAATTGTGGATTTCACTACACATTTCACAATGTTTTATCTTTGTTCTCATAACCTTTTGAGAGCACTTGGTTTTCTCTTTCTAAGCATGAGACTGACATTCTTAACTCCATTCCAGTGATCTATATCTGGACTGGACTTTTGCCAAAACAACCCGGATATATAAACTATGTCAGGGTAATCTCATACTTGTGCATTCATTAAGCTTCCAACAGCTGAAGCACATGGTACCATATTCATTTGATCTATCTCATATTGATTCTTGGAACATTTAAGTTCCCAAAACCATTACCCTTGACCCACTACAAGAAATCTTACTTTCTGTGACAAAACGGCTCATGACAGGGACAATTTTTGTCATATAATGTAACTTTATATGACGAAATTTTTAGTGCCGTCACAAACTTATGAGACCCAGAACTATTTGTGACGACAGCACTTATTGTGTCACATAAAGGTACCCAGTTCGTCACAAATTGTCATACGCAGGAAGCCAGTTGACGGTCCTATTTTTATGACGCTATGATCTGTGTTTATTTGACGGTTACGCGGCGTCACAAGAAGTTCCTTAAAAATGACCGTTCCCAGCGTCAATATACCCCCTGCAGGTGGACCCTACTCCCTCTCTGTTGACCAGTTGCACTTTCCCCATCTCCCCGACCCCCACTGAATCGGAGGGCAAGCACGGCGCTTGCCGAGCGGAGGGCGACGAGCACGGCGCTGGCGGAGCAGACGGCGGCGAGGGACGACCGGCGAGCTGGTGGCGTAGCACGGAGCGGCGGCTCCCCCTCTGGGCGAGCACGGCGGAGGTAGGTCCGCCTCTCCCCCATCGACGGCGCGGCAGCATTTAGGCGGTGCGGCCAGCGGCTGGCGCGGCGGGCAGCGGATCTCGGAGGGAGGCCAGGCCGGGCGGCGGATCTCGGCGGGCTGGTGGGCTGAGTGCGGCGTGCGGGCGGCCGGAGCACGGTGGCCGTGCTGAGCTCCGCGTGCGGGTCCCCCTCTCCCTAGCTGACGGCGCTGGACGCTTCCAGGCGACTGCTCAGGTGACTCCGGCGACGACGACGCCATGTCCAAGTGTCGATCGAGGGGTAGTGCAGCGTCCGGGATGGTCGATCGAGGTGGGAGCTGGAGTCGTATCCCCTTGGTAAGGAAACCGGGCTCCCCTTGATCCCATGCCCTGACTGTGGGATGGCGCGGGTGATAGAGAGGCGGTCAGGGAAGGACACGACCGAGAACTACCTGCGTGTGTTCTTCAAATGTCCACGAAACTCGGTGAGTATCCACTTGTATGATTTGAGTTGAGAAGTTCTTCATCCCTGTTTATCCAGCTATGGTTAATGGAATTTTTTTTTATTGTTGTAGTTTCCTAAGCTTTGCGGGTTCTATAAATTCCAAAGGCAGTATTTGGATAAGCTGGAGGAGCTTGGCATTGTTGCAATCCACAAATTCCCCCTAGCAGTGGACATTGGTGATGAAGCTGAAGAGGTAGCAGATGCATCATCTGGGAGAATGGTCATGAATATGCAGGCTGGTGAACTAAAGATTGAGGCCAAGGTGGACAATCTGATGTGGAAGTTCAACCTTTTGATGTTTGTTTTAGCAGTTGGTCTTGGCTGTGTGTTGATGTATGTTGCTGTCAGACACTGAAGTAAATTTCACTGCATAATGTATTTTAGTCTTTGTAGGTTATGGTTGTAGTGTAGTATGAACAATACAATCTGGTGCATTTGGTCTTGGCTTTTGTAATGTATGAACAATCTGGTGCTTTTTCAAGCAATGCAATCTGGTTTTTTTTTCAAGCAATGCATTTTATTCATGTGTGAAACATTATGTGCCAATATTGGATGGGCTTGCATTCAGGCAAGCAAGAAATGAAAAGCAAAGAAATAGAATACTTCCAGCCAATACATTTTGTGACAAATTATGTACATTCCATGACATGGCCTTGGGGTCATAAAAACCCATAAATACATTTTAGGACAGAAATAAATATACTATGACAATTTCTGGGCATTCCATGACATTGTCATGCGGTCATTAAAAACATCCATTATATCATGAATTCTGGGCATCAGTATAGCCAACTTGCATCGTAAATCAATCCATTGAAATAGAAGCATTGCATATATCATCTTACAAATTGCAATAGCATAATTCAAATGTAACAGATCCACTGATACAAGTTCATAGTTCACAAATAGCTCCAGAAATGCAAAAGTTAATCATCAGCACTGGTACAAGTTCATGGTTCACAAATAGCTGTAGGAATGCAACAGTTAGTCATCATCACTGTATTCTTCTGACATGTTGCCTTCATCTGGACTATGGTACTCAAGGAAGGTTTCATCTTCATCTTCGTTGTCTATTTCTTCACCTTGAGATGTATGTTGGTGTCGACGACGGATGCTCTCGACAAGGTCTCTACTAATAGGGCTGCCTGGTTCATTGTCCATGTTCAGCAAATCCATATCAGGATCTATGTCTCCCAATGTACCATGTCCCAATGAAGTACTCTCCTCTTGGTATGCCTCCTGACATCTCATTTGTATTTGTTCATGAATTGGTTGCTTTTCGTCGGACTCTTCAACGTCAAATATATGTCGGTGGCCAAATTCTTGTACCACTCGCCAACATGGACCTAACTTCGTATCTTCCAAGAAAAATATTGTGAAGCTTCCGTGGCTACAATGAAAGGATCATTCTTATACTGTGTGATGGAACCTGTGTGATAGAACTTATTTGCATCTGTTTCATGTTAGAACCTGTATGATGGATTCAAACCTATGTGATGGAACCTGGAACTTGTGATGTGTTTTACCTTATGATGGATTTGAACTTGTGTGATGGTTGTGTTATAATCTGGAGTGAATGTATGCTGCTGTGATGAGATTGTTTGGATCATATCTGTGATATTGGTTACATATTGGTCGTCATTGAATGCAAGGATCGTCTCTAATGGTCTGTAACTGCTTAAGGTAGCATGACACAACCATGTCGTCACAAAATGTTCATGATTATATAGGACGCAATGGTGTCGTCACAAAATGTGTCACAAGAAGTGTAAAAACAGGCTCAAGGGAGACCTTTTGTGACGGTTGGTGAGGTATTATGTGACGACATAGATCACCAATATATGACAAGAAAAATCGTCATCAAAGGCCCAACAATATGTGATGAAATTTGTGACGTAACAAAAGCGTCACAAAAACTATCTAAACCAGGGTCCACAGGCATGGAAGTGGTATTCTGTGACGCGTTGACTGATTTTTATGTGACACTTATCACTGTCATAAAAAAACAATATATGACAACACTGGGATACCGTCACAAAAGGTCTGCACATTTTGTGACGATGACCAATGTTTTCGTCACACGGTACCTTTAGCGACGGTCGTTATATGACGACCGCCGTGACGGTCGATTTTCGTCACAAGATACTTTTTATGACCAATTCTGTACTTTACATGACAGTTTCGTTTTGTCTTCAAAGCCAACATTTTTTGTAGTGACCATAAGAACAGGTGTAGGCTTTCTCACATGCATACTTTATCTTTTTAGAATCTTTTCTTAGCATGCCTTTGCGATAGTCCTAATACCCCCTTTATTCTATCTCGATGAATCTCAATTCAATAGACATTTCACCGAGAACATTTCTTATTGAACCTTAAGGACATGAACTTCTTCTTCTCCTGCAGTAAATTGACATCACTACTAGCAAGTAAGATGGCAACTATGTATAAAGGATTAGGAAATGAATTTTTCATTTTATTACTTTTGTACAAATGCAAATGTCCTCTTATTCTCTTTAAAACCCAAAATATCTCTTCAATCTATCAATCTTTTAAATACCACAATCTAGAGACTTATCTTTAATCCATAAATGGATTTCTTCTGACGATGTCCCAAAATTCTTTTCCTTTCATGACAAAACCATTTGGTTGTACCATGTAAACATTTTCTTTGGATTCCTCTTAAGGAAAATCGTCTTTTGCTTTCATCTGATAACTCAGATCATGACGTGTCACTGTCTTTGCTTTCATCTGATGTAACTCAGATCATGATGTGCCACTAGCACTCATTGTAATCTATTTATTCTCTTTGCGCAAAAACTTTCAATTCAAGTCACGCTTTACATCTTTACATATTCCCTTTGGAGTCACATTTTGTCTTGTAGACCCATTACAGCCTACTGTTTTGGCTCCATTGGGAATTACTTCTAAGTCCCAAACATTATTAGTAATCAACGATTTCATTTCATCATCTTTAGCTCATTGCCATTTAGACAAGCGAGTGCCTTTAATGGCTTGTTCAAATGAGGTGGGATTACCCTCTATTTGAATTTCACTAACATAGACTTTACAGTCATCAGAAAAAACTGATTTTCTTATTCTTTGAGACCATCTGAGGCCTCAAATATTGGCACTTCTTTCATATGGGGGCTGTTGTTGCTCTTTCATTGCCAAGAGACAATTGATTCTATAGGGTTATGTATTTCAAGATTCTTGTTTACTTTTTCATCCTTTTTGAAGAGCAAACAACAGGTGTTGTATAAGTCAAACAACATCAACAGGTATTACAAGTTTATCTCTATTGAATCACTTAGGTATCTTCATACCATGCTCCTCCAGATTACTCCATCTTCTGTAAAGATAGTGTATCTTTTAAACTTTTTTATTTGGGTTTATTCTGTTAAAACTTTTCTCATATGATGCTTTAAGCACCGCTTTAATAACTCTGAAACTTGTCCAGTATGAACACTGGTTGACTATGATATCTTCCCATCAGAACCATAAAATATCCATTCAGAAATTTAGCTATTTCTTTGCTTTAGGGGTATCGTTATTATGACCGTCGTACTCCCCAGACGGTCACATTCATCTTTTATAGATCACTCTTGCCTATCTGAAGTGTAAGGGAGTATCTTTCTTAATTATCTTTCATTTCTCCTCCTCGAAATGTGGCGTGAACTTTTCTTCCACAATTCGAAAACCATTCAGAACTCTTGCGAATGAGGAACTTTGATTACTTCATCCACATGATTATGTCATGCAAAACGAAATTATTTCTTAATTCTTATGGGAGTACTTTTTCCTCATTTCACTTCAAGAACTCAACAAAGTCCTTTATTATCAATACTTCTGCAAGTCACACTCGCATGTCAATCTTATCTTTAGGTTCGTCTGTAATTTTCTATTCTCCTTAACTCATTTGAGTGCTTAATGATTATGACACAATAAAAGTGCATGGATAGCATAAGAGCTACTCCATACTTTTATCCCAGTGTGGGATACACTAAAAGCATATGAGTCATCACAACCTTGTCCCGCCACACAGGATAAGCACTATGCCAACTTTACCCCGCCATGCGGGTATAATTCCCTATAAGGGACATAAATGCCAAAATTATCAATTTCAGAAATAAATCTGAATACTCTTTAACACACACGCTTAATCCGACGTTGGTCAAATTAAACATGCATATGACTTATTACATCTCATATCATGATGACTGAAAATGGATATAAATTCTTTTTTATAGAGAGTACATGAAAGACATTTCTTAAGTAAGACTCTCAATGATCTATATCTTTTCTTGGATTAATATCCCAGAATTCTTTTCTTTTGAAGTCATTCTTTACAGAGAACACAGTCTCTCATGCAATGGACTTCTTTCATACAGAACTTGCCCTTAGGCCTTTTATCATCTGAGTCACAAGTACCCAGCTTATTTTCTTTTTGCCTTCAAGAATGAAAGCATGAAATCTTTGTCTGACAAAATATTCAACAATAATCAACATTAATGCTCATTAAACTTTGAAATCTTTTTGTTCTATTCTATATCACCGTTGGACAGAAATAGAATAAAACATCATTTTTCTACATTAATTCCACATCACCGTTGGGCAGAAAATGGAATTAACGTATGGAAAACTCAATTATCTTGAAAAACATTACTCCTCAAATTAAATTCTCCTGTTGGTTAGAATTAATAAGAAGATAATCGTCATCATTGCAGCAGAAAATATGAACAATTCTTTACTTTTCTATTCTCTGGAAATTGGTCACTTTGATGCAAAATTTATCAGCGACTGCCGATGGAGGCGCGAGTCGCGTGGCCGCGCGCCCGCGCGCGACTGCGAACCGCGAGGCCACGAGTCCGCGAGGGCCGAGGGGGCGAGGGCCGAGGGGGGCGACCGCGACCGCGAGTTCATGCGGTGCGGGGGCGGCGGCCACTACCGGAGTCGCCTTCTTTGCCGTGTGCCAGGGGCACACGGCAAAGAGCCTTTTGCCCACGGCAAAGGCTTTGCCGTGTGCCACCCACGGCAAAGGGCACACGGCAAAGAGTGGGCCGGCAAAGGCGCCTTTGCCGTGGGCCTCCACACGGGCACACGGCAAAGTTTTGCCGTGTGTTCAATTTGGCCGACGGCAAAATATATTCTACCTGACGGAGCTGTAACGGCCGTTTAGCCCTTTGCCGTGTGCCTGACGCCGTGGCACACGGCAAAGAGGGATGCTTTGCCGTGTGCCACGGCCATTGCACACGGCAAATTTTGGATCTTTGCCGTGTGCAATGGCCATGGCACACGGCAAAGCATCCCTCTTTGCCGTGTGCCACAGCCATTGCACACGGCAAAGGTGCCTTCCCCCCCCATTTTTTTTTGATTTTTTGGTAAATGAGACCCCAAACACAAATCACAGGCATATATATTTCACAATAAGCATCACAGGCAGTTTATAATTCACAATAACCATCACAGGCAGTTTATATAGTCAAATAATCCACATATGCAAATAAACTCAAGTATCGTTCATCCACAACCACTAGTAGTCCATACAAGTCCATACAAATCCATAGAAGTCCATACAAGTCCATACAAGCCGATAAAAGGTCCATACAAATCCATATAGGTCGATACAATGGCGTAAGTCCAAAGAACTCACAGAGACGGCGGTGGGCGCGGCGGCGGCGGCCAGCTGGGCGAGCCGTGAGGGTGCTGCGGGTAGGGCGAGCTCTGAGGTGGCTGCGGCCACTGCTGGTACGATGTGGTGGGAGGCAGCTGCGGCAAGGGCCCGTACCGTATCCACTGAGGCGGCTGAGGCGGCGACATGTCTGGTGCGATGGGCCCATCATTCGACGCCTCCGACTGATTCTGCATAAAAGATAAAGCATTCGAACAAAAAGCATTCTAAGTCATCTAACTTGTTTCTAAGTCATTCTAAGTCACTAAGCTTCTTTCTAAGTCATTCTAAGTTCTAAGTCATTATGAGGAAATAAAACTTCAAAAGTTGACAAGTGACTCACAGGAGTAACATCCGCAGGAGGTGGTGGAGCGAATAGCGTTGATGGCGGCGCTTGACCTAACGACGTCCCAATACTCTGCAAGTACTGAGCCATTTGATCCAGCCTCATCCGGTCGGCCTCCTGCTGCTGCAGAAAGTCTGCCTTCAACTTTTCCTCCCGTGCTCTCAGCTCTTGGTCCATCCGGGCCTGCCACCGCCGCTCCATCTCCTCCTCCCGTGCTTTCATCTCTTGCTCCATTCGGGCCTGCAATATTTCATGCCAATGTTACAATACAAAACATATTTAAGCGAATCAATTAACAACAGTTAGAACAGAAATTACCTGGAGTGCGTCCATCTGGGCCTGTGCAGCGGTCGGCCGTGGGCGTATGGGCGGGGCTGAGCTCGTGCTCCTGGCTTTAATCTGAGAGAGAGTGGGAGTACTGGCCGTGTCGAGTGTACTGTCGGCCATCCAGTACCGGCCATGCTTCTTGCCTCCTCCCACCCTCATGATCACTTCTCCATCAAGCTCAGCGGTGGTCGGATCAAAATCCGGCCCATGGACCTGCCTTGCCATCGATGAGTACTCACTGATGCGGCTGTGGACGGTTGGATTGCTGTACGCCTCAGGCGGGTCCTGCGGGTTGAAGGTGACGTCGGACTTTGCCTTACCCTTGTGGGACAAAGCATATGCCATGAGCGGGGTGCAAGGCTGGCCACCATGTGCTTGCGACTGCAAAAAAGACAGCAAGATGGTTACAAATTAATCAGAATTGACCATTAGAATATAGAAATGAATTCACATACCCATCTAGCCGCGTACTCCTCGGTGTTAAGGTTGCCTTGATGGTGTGGTGCACCTGGCATCATCAAACGCCGCTCCCGGGCAGCGTTGTGGATCTCCTCCCATTCCTCCGCGAGCCACTTATCCACGATCATTTCCCAGCACTGAATGTGCTGGGCGCACCACCAAGGAACCGCCTGCACATCATCAAATACATGACATGTAAAATTGAACGTACTCAATCCTTAGTCATCAATCAAGTATATGACATACTTACCCTCATGAATTGGTCCTTAGTCAACCGCATGTTTCTGGCTTCTTCTTTGCTAACTTTCAAATTCTCGTATGTCCCATAGTAATACACGATGGCCTGGACGCGAGACTCGTAGTGCATATCGGTGACCAGTTTGTAACAGGCTTTGTGAGCCACCGCATTTGCCCTCTGCAAAGAGCCCTCCTCGCACCTGAAGAAATCCTGCACATAGATGCGATGTCATTATTTCAAGAATGTCAAATGAATGCGATGTATTGAGCAATGTAGTGCGAGGAAGACTTACCCACAGCTCGCCCACCACGCGCCCCGCCTTGGTGTTGAAAAACCTGCCTTCCCGGTCTGGTTGATCAAAGACGGCGATGTAGTGGTCCCACGTATACGCCGGCTCAACTCTGCCGGCGTGCTGCACCAAGCCAGGGAAGTGTAACCTGCACAAAAGCCCTAGGATGCCATTGGGCAGGCGACCGTGAGCACCTGGAGCGATCACCCTCCAGTACCTGCATAAGTGATGAAGATAAATTAAACATATCAAAGAAAAAAGTAGTGAAAACATGTAAATTTACTTGCCTTTTCCCACAGGGTCGAATAATCGGCCGACTCTCTAAAGGTATCGGCCGCTCCGGAAGCTTCGAGGGGCCTCGTAGGTAGACACGCGCTCCTCCGCCTGCCGCCTCCTCCTCACCCTCCTCGCCCCCCTCCTCCCCCCTCCCCCTGCTCCTCCTCCCCCCTGCCCCTCCTCCCCCACCCGGCTCCTCCTCCCCTCCTGCTCCTCCTCCTCCACCCTGCTCCTCCTCCTCCTCCTCAGAGCCGTGCACAGAAGGAACCTCCTCCTCCTCAGACGACTCCGAAACTGGTGCCATTAGCGAGGGCCTCGCCTTCCTCCCCCTCCTCCCCTGTGTCGTGCCGGAGTCCTCAGATGGAGGCGCTGAGGAACTCGCTCCACCCTTGCCTCTCCCTCGACCCTTGGGTCTCCCTCGACTCTGGCTTCTCCCTCGAGCCGTCCTGGAGTCCTCAGCGTCACCTGCAGCCGTCCCGGAGTCCTCAACTCTGCCGGTAACTCTCTTATAAAGCGAGTTAACCGACCTCAACGGGTTACGCCCCACCATCTTTATTCAATCACCTGCATTTGAAAAGAGTAAGCCAATTAGTACATCAATTAGAAATGTACAATTTGTAAATAAATTAGTGCTACTAGTAAATTTAACATGGAATTACTTACATGTGTTAAAAATAATCATCATGATCGAGATTAGCTACACCATAATCCTCATCATCACTATCACGCATTTCGATATAATCGGCGTTGTGTTCCAAAGGAGGAACATTATCATCATCGCTGTCATTGCCTAAACGTAATCGCTCAAGTAATTCTAAGTCCATTGCATTCTGAACCTCATCTCCGGCATCCTCGACAAGCCTTTCATTGTCTACTTCCATTCCGATGGCTTCGGTTAAGTCTATCTCAAATCTCCCTTCTAGCCCATCTTCTTGGAAGAACTCTCCGTCATATGTGTTTGGGTCTATGTTGTAATCTTCATTGTTTGGGACAGGTAGTTTACCGTGTGGCGATACCTTGTACACAACATCCCAACCCTTAAGATGCTCTTTGGTTTGGCACGGGTACGAGAGATAATAAACTTGGGTGGCCTGTTGAGCCACAATATAGACATCGTCGCCTGGGTACACGGACGACTGTTGAATTTCGACTAGCCCAAGATTTGGAGTCCGTCTCACTACTTGAGGATCAAACCAATGGCATTTGAATATGACAGGTTTGAGAGGTTTGGAACCATAGTATTCGAGTTTGTATATTTCTTCAATTCTTCCATAGTATTCGACCCATCGTCTCCTGGCGTGAACACTCCAGTATTTGTGGTTCTTCGATTGGGCCGACTCTGATCGTGTCTTGTTGTGTGAAAGCGATATCCATTCACGTCATAAGCGCCAAATGATCTGACCCTAAAGGCACAGCCATCGGCAACTTGTCTCAACTCGGGACTCATTGACGCATCAGTTTGGCCCTAGAAGTTCAATCAGGATAATTCGTTATATGAAGTACGAGCTAAATTGTAATGTCATACTAAGTAGACGCTAAATAGGACATTACCTTCTGTTTGAACCAAGAAATGAAATCGGGCATCCCATTTCCCGCACCATGTTTAAGAAGGTTGTCATATTCCTGCAGGGTAGGTGGTCTTGATGGACGCCAGTATTGCAAATGAAATTCCCTGTACAAACGCAAAGGAGGGTTGGATGCAGAAGAGTGAAATTCGAGAACAAGTTCGTTGAGAACTTACTGTATGTACGGCTCCACTTCGTCAAGGTTTTTCAAGACATATAGCATGATATTGCGCCACTCTTCAATATTCAAGGTCTTGGTGGTCGCATCACTTGCCTTTCCGAGTTGCCCCCGAAAAATACTGAGGTTCGATTCTTCTTCGCCGGCATTGTAACGAGAGGGTGGATTATGCACGCTAGGAAGGTTGTCAGAATAATATTTTGTTGTGAAGTTTGACACCTCCTCCAGAATGTATGCCTCGGCAATGGAAGCTTCAATTTTGCTTTTATTTTTACATTTAGTTCGAAGAACTTTTTGACATCTCTCAATAGAATAGCACCAACGGTTCTGCACAGGACCACCCATTCGTGCCTCATACGGGAGGTGCAAAATCATATGCTCCATCGGATTGAAGAAACCAGGTGGAAAGATCTTCTCCAACTTACAGAGCAACACAGGAGCCATTTTTTCCATGTCTGCAATCACGGACCGAGATACCTCCTTAGCACAAAGCTGGCGGAAGAAATTGCTCAACTCTGCCAGCACTAGCCAGATATGCTCAGGGACATAGCCTCGAACCATCACCGGAAGAAGGCGCTCAAGCCATATGTGGTAGTCATGACTCTTGAGCCCGTTGATTCGCAGAGTAGATAAGTTCACTCCCCTCCTCAGATTCGCTGCATACCCATCAGGAAACTTTAGCGTTTGGAACCATGCTAGTACTTCCCTTCTTTGGTCCCTCGTCAGGACGTAATCGGCCTTAGGCTTTTTCCATTGCTTGCCGCCGCCTTTAGGAGGCGGTATGTCCATTTTTGGTCTATTGCATAACCTCGTTTGATCAACTCTAGCCTTCACATTGTCCTTTGTCTTATCGGCAATGTCCATGATTGTACCCCAAAGTGCCTTGCCCAGATTCTTCTCACTGTGCATGACATCAATGTTATGTGGAAGAAGAATATCATCCATATAGGGGAGCCTCCACAAGCCACACTTCTGAGTCCACGCATGTTCCACACCATACCCTACAAAACCTCCATCTTTTACATTGACCGCGAGAGCATCTAACTGAGCACGAACCTCGGCACCTGTCATCATATGTGGTGCAGGATCGTTAACTACGACACCTTTCGTAAAGTTTCTTATGTCTTGTCTGAATGGATGTTCAAGAGGGAGGAATTGTCGATGTTTGTCGAACGACGAATATTTGCCACCTTCCTTCAACCAAATGAACATCACAGCCGTCTTGCATACTGGGCATGGGAACTTCCCGTGAACACACCAGCCGCAGAATAACCCATACGCCGGCATGTCATGCAGTGAGTATGCGTACCAAACATGCATTTTGAAGTTTGTCTTCGTAGCTCGGTCGTATGTCAATACCCCTTCGTCCCAAGCACGGACCAAATCATCTATCAGAGGCTCCATGTACACACTCATATTATGCCCCGGATATCCAGGAATTATCAACGACAGGAATATGTTCTGTCGTTGAAAGAGGACGCCGGGCGGGAGATTGAGGGGGATAACGAACATGGGCCAACAAGTGTATGGGGCAGCCATCATCCCATAAGGATTGAAACCATCTGTTGCCAGCGCAACACGTACATTACGAGCCTCGAGAGCTTTATCATGATGAATCGAATCGAAGTGCGTCCATGACTCACCATCGGATGGATGTACCAGCTTGTCGGGATTGTATCGACGTCCATTCTTGTGTCATGTCATCTGTTTCGCGGATTCCTCGGTCATGTAAAGCCGTTGGATCCTCGGTATGAAGGGAAGGTACCGTAAGATTTTCACGGGGACTGTGCTCTGCCTCTTATGACCATCACCTGAGTCTACTTCCAGGAACCTAGAGGATTTACACTTTGGACAATACTTTTCTTCTGCATGTTCTTTTCTAAACAAGATGCATCCCTTCGGGCAAGAATGAATCTGCTCATATGGCATCTTAAGTGCACGAAGGAGTTTCTGTGCCTCATACATACTCTTTGGCAGAATGTGACCACCCGGAAGCAGGCTGCCAAAAACAGTCACCATAACATCGAAGGCGTCTCGACCCAGGTTAAACTGAGACTTTACGGCCATTAGGCGTGCAATAGCATCCAGCTGAGAAACAGTGGTATGCTCGTGAAGGGATTGTTGTGCCGCAGCCAACATGTCATAATACGCCTTTGCGGTTGCCTCTGGCTCCTCTTCCCTGCGTTCTTCATCGATCTGTGCTTCATGATAGTCATCTAACATGTCAGCTACCCCGGCGTCAGCATCGTGCTCCTCGATGCGTTGTCTCACGACCTCGTCTCTCGCGCGATCGGCTCGCACATGATAGGTCCACCTGGTATGGTCCCTCGTAAATCCATACTTGCAAAGATGCTGGGTCATGACCTGCTTTGTTTGTCGACGCGTGTTTCCACATTTGCTGCAGGGACACCAAGTGGTAGACGCTCCTCTAACATTTGCAAATGCTTGATCCAAGAAAGACTCGGTCTTCTGGATCCAATCCATGCTCAAGTCACCCCCACGTGACCAGCCCGTGTACATCCACTCACGGTCATCCATCCTTTAGCATATCAACGAGTAATATAAAAATCAATTGCATCTACACGATGACTATAATGTCTAGTAGGTGAAGATAGGTCCTAATCCCACCCGAGGATGCGTAGCTGGAGTTAGTTTCCATGCGGCACTCCGATTCGACAGAATTTCGGCAGCATCTCCCCGCTGTTCTCCAAATACACGTCCCGACAGGGAGATTGTGTATCCGGAGAACAACGGGGAGATGCTGCCGAAATTCTGTCGAATCGGAGTGCCGCATGGAAACTAACCTCAGCTACGCATACTCGGGCTGTCCAAAAAACGTGGACAATTCGAAACAGATACGGTCATAGATATGCAAAGATCTGCATATTTCCAACCGTATCTCTTTCGAACGGGAGACGCCTAGGTTACGTAAACCACTAACATGCATGATAAGGAAAGAATGATCTTTTATGTCTCACCTTGCTGTCCTGCAAAGTGACGAGTTGAGCACGACTGCGAGGCGGGGACGGGCGGCTAGGCGAGGGCGGGCGGCGAAACGGGGCCGACGACTCCTCCGGGGCAACGACCTCGACGGAGGGGAGCCTCTCCTGCAAAAAGAAAAAAAGAAAAAAGTGTCAATAATTGAAAATTTCGGCAGCACCTCCCCTGCACTCGGAGGTTTCCAAAACCTGCAATAAGACAATGGCGCGATGGCCGACATCCACATAGAGAACGGCACGATGGCCGACAACCACAACCACATACATAAAGAATTATTCTAAGTCATTAGCTATCAAATTATCCAAGAAATCTTCTAAGCAAACAATCTATGTACACTATATACAAAATTACCTAGCACTTCTAACTAAGAAATATTCTAACTAAACTATATAGGAAAACCTAAGAAACTAAACTAAGAAACTACAAACTAAACTAAGAAACTAAATAAGAAACTACAAACTAACCTAAGAAACTAAACTAAGAAACTACAAACTAACCTAAGAAACTAAACTAAGAAACTAAATAAGAAACTAAATAAGAAACTACAAACTAACCTAAGAAACTAAATAAGAAACTACAACTAACCTAAGAAACTAACCTCGGCGCGAGCGGGGCGCGGCGCACTGCAAAGATTGGCGCGGCGCACGGCGGGGCGCGGCGCACGGCGCGACGC
>CM014277.1:13394341-13415616 GCA_004135705.1 Alloteropsis semialata
CAAGTACAACATTGCACCCATGCTCACTGGTGGTTCATGTCACGGACGACGCTAGCTTACGATGGGGTAAAGGCTAAAGTAACTGAGCATCTCCAGCAGTAGACCTAAAATAGATTGCTATTTCTAAAAACAGTGAAAAAGTCTAAAATACTGTTTCAGCAGTGTACCTATATGGATTGCTATCTCTAAAATATTTAGGTTAAAATCTATTTTTCTCTCTCTTGGACTTAAATATAGCTATCTAATCACCCGTCGCCTAAAACTCAGAATTATATTGCTCGCGCGAAACAAAAACTGTCGGCGCGGGAAGTTTCCGCGCCCGATACGCCGCCGCGCCGCCCCCGCCCCCGCCATCTCCGGCCACTGCCGCCGCCATGGAAGACCACGCTCGGCCTCCACATCTGCCTCCACCACCTGCGGCACCCCCTGGCCCACCTCCGTCCGCCGGCTCAGGCCCAAAGCGCAAGGCGCAGCGGCGGCTAGGGTTGCCCTCGCCGTCGCCACCCTCGAGCATCGGCTTTAGCGCCACCATCGCAGCTCAGGTGAGCGCCGCCGCTGTGGCGGACCATCGTGCTGCTCCTCCATCCGGATTCGGTACCTCGCAGTCCCGCAAGAGGCCACAGAGCAACCCCTCGATTGCATCTGCACGCAAGGCACGTGCTACCGTGACCTCCACGCTGCTGCTCCAACCAGCTTCATCCATCCCCTCTGCATTTGGCTCTCATACAAACTCTGGTATTCTGGATGATCTATCGGTGCCTCCAATTGAGCTCAACCGTGTTTCACCATGTGCACAGCAGGTGCTCAATGAAATTCCTGAAAGGTAACTACTACTGAAGCCTTAGAAATACTCATTGATTTGCCATCAAGTTATGTTATTTTACTAGTCTATTGAATAGAACTAGACTGAATGAGGTAGTGAGATGTCTTTCTTAATTTTTTTCATTGCTAGTCTTTGCCTGTGTTTGTTCGCTTAATCTTCCTAGACACAGGTTGCTTTCTTGTCATTAAAGAGTAAAGATCCATCACTAGGACTAGCCACCCAAAATCTGCACACCATCAAATCAATGACTGATTGGTACAAACTCTAATCGATCAGGATTACATGAATAACAATTGACTTGCGAAATGAATTAAGATCAGATGACATGCTAGTGGATTTGCCTAGAGATTGTGTTTAAAGGTTAGGGCTATTATTTCCCTGAAGATTGTATATAGTACTTGTAGTTAGTGATAGTTGATCTTGTGTAGTGATCAGTTTTTTTTCTGATCCCGAAAAAAATAGCCTGCAATATCTTGAATGGCATTTGGGGGAAAACACACTACTCTAGACATGCCTAAACATACCAGTTGTAGATCAGGCTAGTAAATGAAGGGTGACATAAAAAAACAGAGATCATGGCTACATCCTACTATAATGCCTACTTGTCCATTAGAAAGATATTTCTTTTATTTGTTTCCAAATTTGTTGATCAATGTGCACTGGTGATTTGAATATAATTGTATTTTTTTTGCTATCTAGCATGGATGATGAGTCTTTCTCAACATAATGAATGAACAAGCATCTGGCTCTCATACGAACTCTGCCCTTGATGCTGACCAAGACACTATTGATGAGGATATTGGCTCGGATGCTGATGATGAGACAGTGCTGCCTAAGAAGAAGGGTTCAAGGGGAGTCAATTTCACAGTTGTTGAGGATGAGACCATGGTCAAGACATGGCAGACCATTACTCTTGATCCAATCACTGGGGATGAACAAAATGGAGCAACTTACTGGAAGCGCATATATGATCACTTTCAGTGCAACAACAATAGTGGAATATTTCGCTCTCAAATTTCTGTCACTCATCGATGGAAAATAATACAAACCAGTTGCAGGCTTGCAGCAAGTGGGCATCATGCTTGGAGCAAGTTGCGCGGCTCAATCCAAGTGGCGTAAATGCTCAAGATAAGGTGCTGATTTTTTTTTTGTGCATTGTTCACTAGGTTTATCGCTATGCTTGCTACCTTTTTTCTAGTTCATTTTCTCTCTGTGTGGACTGGTGAACATTGCTCAACAATTGTACAAGGGGAAACCCAAGAAGGGTGGAAAGGCAGGAAAAGCATTTGCTTTGCAGCATTGTTGGGTCTTACTTGAGCATCATGAAAAATGGAGGACAAGAAAAAATGATGTCCCAACAAAGAGTAAGAAATCAAGCAACTCTTGCTCTCTAGTTGATGACAATCGTATGGACCATGATGACTCCGATGATGATGACTTTGATGGAAGAAGAAGCCCTACTCCAAGCTCAGCGGCGCCGACAAAGAGGCCGCCCGGTAGGAAGGCACAGAAGGAGAAGTCGAAGAAAGGAGCAGAAACTATATACAAGGAGTCCTTGGACAACATGGTGTTAACAAGGAAGGAGCTTGCTGCTGAAAGGAAAGAATTTAAGGCTTCAAGGTAGACAGAGCTCAAACAAATGCAGGAGAGAATGGCGGAGGCTGAGGAGAGGAGGGCGGCTGCTGAGGAGAGGAGGGCTGCAGCTGAGGAGAGGAGGGCTGCAACCGAGGAGAGGGCCAAGAGGCTAGAACAAGAGCAAAGGATAATGTTCATGGATCCAACAAATCTCGATGAAAAGGGAAGAGCCTACTTTGAGCTTTTACGGGATCAAGTCTTGGTGGCAAGAAACACAGGAGGGTTCTACATGGGTGGGTTTGGTGCTAATGGTGGTAATGGGATCTTTACTGACTTGAGTGGTAATGGCGCTTTTGGTGGCAATGATAGCTCCACAGATGTTGGTGGCAATGGGAGTGAATGAAGTTCTTCTTGTTCTGTGCTTGTACATAGAAAGATTGTATGCCCCACTTGTCTTGGATGCATGTGTTGGGCCTCTCTGCAGCCTGGGATGCATGTATTGGCACTTAATTTTCTTGATTAATAATCTTGTTGAACATGTCAGCCTGAGATGGTGTTTGTTTTAATATATTGCACTTCATGTTACCAAATTGAATCCAAACACCGAGGGTATCACCATAGCAGTTGATGTTTCTTTATGTGCTTTCTCTATTAACACTGGTGTATGCGTGATGTTTTTAACATTGTCAAGCTATGCATTTTGGCTTGTGGAGAGGAGTATGGATTATGCTAGCATGGCTTGAATTTGAATTCTGTTTGAATATATCAAGTGATTAAATCTAGAATTGATTTGGGGCTCATATGCACAATTCATTGGATGAAAGAAGGAAGCAAAATGATTTTATAGGTATCCAGTTTAGGTATGCTGCTGGAGAAGAGCACAAAAAATTTCTGAAAATCTTCTCTCTCCTAAACCTAAACTAAGTTTTAGGTCTTCAAATTTACATATGCTGTTGGAGATGCTCAATTCTCTTCTTCTCTTCTGGGACCTAATCCCCAACTCTATTTATACTTGGGAGTAGCTGGATATATAGAGTCCTTGCTCAGGCTTGGTCTCCATCTATGGTTATACCCACGAAGGGGTTGTGCCTGTGATGTGAT
The DNA here is from genome assembly GCA_004135705.1 of Alloteropsis semialata. Lineage (NCBI taxonomy): Eukaryota > Viridiplantae > Streptophyta > Magnoliopsida > Poales > Poaceae > Alloteropsis > Alloteropsis semialata. The sequence continues at coordinate 13,397,841 of CM014277.1, forward strand.
CATGCGTACCTACCGTTATTTGGCAGGTGCTGCGTGTGGGTCGTCATACTTTTATTAACACGGTGGGATGTATTGTAACATCCTGTTAAAAACAAACTAAGTAAAATTACGTGTGCACCAAGATCCGTTCAAACACCTATGATGGCATACTCAGCGATAACAAAACTAGTGCATAATGTATAAGAGAGAGTTAAATAATATTATTATAATATAAGACATAGTCTTTAATAAATCAAAATAAACGTTTCATCTAATTACTGAATAAAACCTCCTCCACAGGTAGTCGACTGGTGAAACGCACACCTAGCAATTTTCAAACTCGTCAAGGTAATCTTCACAAGCGTCTTCCTCTGAGCCGCAGAGAAAACAAGATTGAGTACACTTATAGTATAGTAATAAATATGACATACAGAGTTTAATCAATGATGGCTGACATGTTCTTATCATTAAGAAATTTTAATTGGTCAAGTTTTATTAGCAAACTTAACTAAGTGCAAGTATATACCAATCCAAATTAACGAACTGAAATAAAGATGCCCATAAAGTAACCACAATTTAAATCAACTTCAAGTTTAATGATCATGGGAGGGTCCAATCTCCTCTTAACTGTGAGCACAACTGTTATTACAGTTTTACACTCTGCAGGTTGTACATTTTCACCACAAATAGTGTTTCTCATGATGCCTGAGTTAATTACTTCCTTCAACACTTCCGAGGTGAGGGGCATGAGAACCACTACTAGGCCTTTACGAAGATGCCCCAATTTATAGCAACCCGCTAAGGTTTTGATGTCCAGTGTGCATGAACATCCCCAATCGCCGAGTTTCTTAGCAAAGAACACTCCCAAGAGGTCGGGCTATACAACAACTTGGTGCCCTTCTTGCCCTTTCATTAAGGTCACTACAAATCAAGGTTTCTGATTAATTAGCCTAGACCATTGCCCGTTATTTATGTGGTTGTACTGTTTTCTTGGGTGGTCAGTCCATGTTCCAGTTAAGAAAGGTTTACCGTCCAATGAGCATAACACGAGTTCATAATGTTCAAGTTTAATGATATACATAACCCAAAGTTAAGAAACTAAACAATTCTACCCAACAATAAGTAAATAACCAGGTTATGCAAAGAAAAAGATAAACGAAACTAGTCAAGTCCTTAACATAGGTCCCATCAATATTATAATAATGCTAGACATAAAAGTAAAGTGATATTATAATATGATTATCCTTGGGATAAACATGATCAAGGACACTTGCCTTCTGTAAAAGGCTCCTATCGCTCCGAGTCTCAAAAGTATTACTCTTTATCTTCCTCGAATAGCTCTCCTTCTAAACGCATCACACGGACGCATACAAGAAACAATACAACAAAATAAGAAATAATACACCAAACATTGATAATAGAACAAAAAATAGTATAAAGCTACTATACACGTCCTAAGGATCACAAGAATTAAAGATTCACTTAATTTGGAGCTAAAATGATCAAGATATGGCATAAACATGGTTCTAGGGGCATATATGCGAAGATTTAGAACTTTCAAGGGTTTTCATATTAAAACAGAGGGGAGAAAACAAAATTACGTATAAAAACCTAAGGGATAATGCATAAAAGAGCAGGGATGGACGGCGACTTCTAATACTTGAAAGATTAGGGGCTTACACCAAAGAAAATAGGACCTAGATGCAAATACTTTGAACCAACTCCGGACCACGGGTTGATTTTATATAAACATAGGGGCTCTTAAAGGAATTTGCCACAGCTAACCGGTACAAGCCTCGGTTGACTTAGATCTAAACCCTAGATCTAAAGATGGACGACTCTAGTTGATCGGGGAGTCGGCCGGCGGCGGGAAAACAACGAGCGGCGGCAGCGAGCGGCGACGCGCGGTAGCGACCTCGCCGAAGAAACTCAATCTAGAGCTACAAAGCATGAAAACAAGCAGGGTTTGGACCAGGACGCAGGGCAGATCCTGCCAAACCTTATCATGGTTTGGGGCGGTGTCCTCGTCAAGGAACAAGTGGCGGCCAAAGCGCTAGGGTTTGGGGCGGTGCTAGCGCGGGCGAGAAGTGAGGGCGACTCGTCTAGGGTTTGCGGGCGAGGCGTTGCAACTATTTATGGATGGGAGACGGGACCGGGAGAAATGGGCCGGCAAATATCAGGGAGCAAGAATAGACCATGGAAAAGTTAAGGGAGGACGAACAGACTATAGAGGAGCTTAGGGAGTACAAACAAACTCACACCTAAACATCTTTTCTAGAGCTCAAACAAATGAAACTCAAATTTGAATTTAAACTGAATTAAATCCAACTTTGATTTGCAAAGCAAACAAAACACAATGCATCAGCATGAATGGAACAAAAACTTATTGTGACTATTAATTAATTATTATATTGAACAAAATCCTAATAAATTTCAATTAAATCCTAGAAATTTATTAAAGTCTTAAATAAATCCTAGAAAATTTAGGAATTGTTTCTAAAAATTATTGTGATGAAAATTAGGGTGTAAAATGTATTTTTGTACCGTTAACATCCTAGAAAATGTTTGTCAACAAACCAAACAAGTCATAAGCCCCATAAGAAAAAACAAAGTCCTAAGTCACTGAATATGCTTTACATGGTGTTTTTAACTGCCTTATACCGGGCATGAAATAGTTGCCCTATTTGCAAGAAGTTACTTGCACGTGTGTTTCTTCCATTCTTTGGCACTAGAACTTTCCAGGATTCTACTTATTTTATCCTTTTTGGAAAAATTCTAAATTACCCCCTCAACTATGGTCAAAAGTCTAGTTAACCCCTAAGCTATACTTTGGTTTAATTTACTTCAACAACTTTGCCGATTGGTCTAGTTTACCCATTAGTAAGATTTGTCTTTTCTGTTTCTCCATGCACAAATAGAGTTTTAAGTTCATATTTTGTGGGTGGACAGACAACATCGTATGGTATGTTAAAAAATACCATATAATTTTTTGTACTTAATTTTTATACAGTTTATGAATAATTTATAATTAGATACACTATCCTATTACAATAATAGTGAAAAATTCTTAATATGTTTTTCTAACATAAGTTATGATGTTGGATATCACACCGCTAAATTTGAACTCAAAACTCTATCTGTATGTGGAGATACAAAAAGGAAAAATTCTATTAAAGGGTAAGTTGAACCAATTGACATAGTTTAGAGGGTTATTTAAACCAAAAAATAGTTTAGGGGACTATCTAGACTTTGCTATGGTTGAGGGGGTAATTTAGACTTTTTTTCCTTTTTTTTTAATTTACTAGCAAATATGCCCGTGTGTTGCACCGAAAAAAAAACTCTCACACGTCCCTGGCCTAACAAACGTATTACAAAATTTATGTGATAGCTTTTATGACCCACATCAGATATGGTGGTGGCAAATTCTCCATCAAAACCTTAGTGTGCTGATCATTGTCAAGAAGCCTCATGGCAGGATGTACAAGATGTTGGCGCAGCATGCCTATGTTGTTTTTTTGTTTTTTGCGAAAGCCCAGTACACGCAGATGCTCACACACATACGCACACTCACCCCTATGTGCCTATGTGATCGTAGTTGTCAGAAATGTGTGGCTCCCAAGTTGTATCGCCTATCCGATCGTACATGTTCATCTGTGGCGGGACTGGTTCATACATGAATCCTTGTTCAAGGCATAAAACAAAAAACTGGATCGGAGGTCGGATCGGTCAGGTCACTTGTTTGCTGGTCCAACCAGTTTCTATCGTATATGTAATTAAACATGTCCAAACTTATGTCCAAACATCAACATTCACCGGTTCGAGACGAAAACCATTAACTGGTTCGCTCCCAAAACTTGCTGGTTCAACCGTTTCACACCTATTCAGTTACATAATAGTGGTTCTTTTAGTTGAACTGAACTTTTCGGTCACGGGTTCACGGTTTTTTCGTCCTACCAGTAATAAACTGATTTGGTTTTGCCAGTTCAACCACTGTTTTCTCTCTTAGTTAAATAGTAAATGTGCTCGTGCGTTGCTACAGGCAGTCGGTAATATGCATGTTTTTATTAATATTTTTTGTTAATACACATTTGATTCAATTATTGCATGCTCTACTTCAATTTTTGCACTCCCGCAATTTTTGAGTATTTTAGTAGAATTGGTTCAACAATCTACAAATCTTATTCAATATTTCTCTCATAATTAATTTTATTCGTCAACTAATCATAGGTTTGTTGCTTCCATCTCAAGACCGTGAAACCTTAACATGGTTGGCTTAACTTATGAGTTGCTTGCTCCCCACCTCGTGTCAGCATCCATAAAAAAATGATCACACGGCCACACGCGAATGTATTACGTATATAATAGGAAATCGTTAACGTTGCAAACATACAGAAAATACAAAAGAGAAAAGAGAAAGTAAGAGGAGAGTAAATTGGCCCAGCCCAACATACCATCCTGCAGCCCATTAACCGACACGCACAAATGTTTCATCTAATCCTAGCTATCCACGAATGCTCCACCCCAGCCATCGTCGCCGTGTCGCCGCCTCTTTCCACCTCACCGATGGCGCACAGCTCGGCCATCTCCTCCCCCATCAATCGTGCATCGGCCATCTCTCGCTGTGTGTTGGCACGTCGCTGCCCATCTGCAGCTTCGGACGGCGCTCACCTGCCACCACCGACCATGCAGGATCTCTGGCTCTCCGCCGGGACTCTTCAGGTTGGTCCGCCGCCGCTCAGCATCCAGCTCAGGCTGCCGCACCTCTCTTGACTCAGCCGCTAGTAGATGCATTGCTGCCGGGTCCGTGGAGTATCGGCGATTAAAGATTTTTTTTACAGATTAATTCCTCTGTACTCCGTCGATCGGTGGAGAGCCCGGCTCTCCATCGGAATCGAATTCGCCGCCTGCTCTCCATCGGAATTGAAGTGGGCTACATACTCTCATTGGAATCCAACTTCTCCCAAGGGAAGGGGAGGGCGTTGGACCGGGAGACGGCACGAGGAGGCGAAATCAATCTGAATCGGAACGGAATCGTGCTCTCTTACGCGCTGGGAGGCGAAGGGCCTTGGGATGCTGACACGGTGGCCCACATGCCAGGTAGAGATTGACAAACGAAACACATCTTGCTTTAATATTATTATTATTACTAGCAAATATGTCCGTGCGTTGCAACAGGAGACAAAAATCATGACATACTTTGCCTATACTTTTCCTATACATGGTTGAATACTTTGGTGATAATGTAATTTATGACTCTTCTAAAACATTTCTAAAATTCGTGGTAAACCGGGCTTGTTAATTTTAGTTGGACAAGACCACAAATTAAAAAAATAAAGCCAAGTTTGTGAAATGTCTTATCGTAGGATCACGCCATACATTCGTAATTTGTGTGGACATATTTAGATAAAATAGAACAAAGGGTTTTTCATAGCAATGGCTTTCTTACTTAGAATTCTACATCACATCACACAACGTGCTTTTTCACGTATGCAACATTTGACGATCATGCATGTCTCTGCTTGGGTTTTAACTTTATTTGCACAACGGGCCATACCATTTGCACATCTTGTTCCAATTTGCTCAAATGTGCATTGTACTTTTTCTTGCACAAATTGTCATGGCCTAGCTGCCCATGTAGTTCTATATCAATAAGGTCAGATATAACTTTGTTTTGTTGACGAGCTTCACGATGTTTTTTTAGTAAATTATTTTTTGCTGGTCTGAGTGCATATAGATTTTTTTTTTTCTCATTGCCTCTTATTCTTTAGGAGCCGTGATTATTGGTTGGCCACATGAGGTCGTGGATTTGACACAAAAGGAATCCCAACATCAACAACCAGTAGCGGCAGCTACGGCAAAGGATCCCAGAAAAAAAAGGAAGACCGATCCCCCGAGGCTCCACCCAAGATCGGCTGCGAGGTCACTTTTCCCATAGCTGCTCACCGGAGATGGCGAGGGAAGCTGAGTTCTGCCGTCGGCGCTGGCCCCATCCTCGCCTGCGCGCTCTGTCATTGCCTGCATCGGCCTGGCCCGAGGTCGCCGGCATCCCGGGTCCGCGGGCGTGTGCGGCAGCGTTCCTGCAACAAACAAAAGCAGGGCGCGACCGCACGAGGGCCAGCTTCACAAAGCGACCGCACAACAGGCCATGGCACGTGCTCGGCATGGCCGCCGGCCAACACAAATTGGTGGCAAGGGAAGGCAGGGGTGCGGGGCAGGCTCACCACAGGCTCGACGGCGAGGCACTCACGCAGGGGGATGGCGACTGTAACGAAAATAGCCTTTGTCCCATTTATTTTGTGATTTTGGTGATTATATTGAATGACAACGTAGTCATTGGGACTAACAAGTTTGTTAAGAGATTTACATAAGAAATTACGTCCCAAGAATGATTCCAAAGCATAGCCAAAAACCAGAGATAGTCTTATTTATTGAGTATTCATGACATGGTACTCGCATATGAAGTCATGGAAAGGGTTTGAGTTGATTGAATTAGATGAGCCCGCAGAGTTACACGGCGTATTAAACGCCGATCAACGGCGTACAAACCAGAAGCATACGGCATGTGTAAGTGGATCAACCAGAACAAGAATATTCCACACGGCATATGATCCGGTGATGCACGGCGTACAAGTTAGAAGCTTATGACGCTCAAAGGATCCAGAAGAAAGGCTACGGCGTATGATCCGGTGTTACTGTGCTGATACAGGGCGGATGATATGCCGTTCAAGACATGGTCAAGCTCAAATCAGGGTTTGCAAGATTCTACACGGCGTACTATACACCGACCCTCGGCGGACTATCGGCGTACAAGTTACGCAGAGACGATGTCAAGTGAAGGTGGAAGAAAAGGCACGGCGTATGATCCGCTGGCCATCGGCGTACAAGTTTGGAAGTATATGGCGTGTGCAGAGAGCCGTTGGAAAAGGAATCCGACCGTTGGGAAAAGCACACAGCGTATGATCCGCCGATGGGAGTTTGCTGCACGGCGGAATATACGACGTTCACGAATTCTGTGCAACTTTTGGGCAACGGCTAGTTCAAGCTTTTGGGCTATAAATACCACCCCCATTCGGCCATTTGGAGTTGCTGGAGTCCAGAGAAGTTCATCTACGCCTACAAGACATCCAAGCTACCATATGTGCTACATAGATCATCCATAGTAAGTGAGAGAGCTAGGATAGCCCTAGTAAGTGAGTTGCAAGGTGCTTGAGCCTTGTGCTTGGTTCTAGAGTGAGCCACCTCTTGTAATCTCGGTGTGCTGGTCCCTTGAAGTCTTAGAGACTCGCCGGCAAGTCTTGGACCCTCCGGCTTGGTGTGGAGAGGCGACGACGACTTTGTGCGGGGGAAGAGGAGACCCTTTCCTTGGTGGAGAAGCTCCATAGTGGAGGCGGCGTCAAGACCTCCAGGAGAGTAGGTTGATGAGAGCAAGGTCTTGGTGACTTGCTCATCATCCCTCTTGGGGAGCCTTTGTGGCGAGCTCAAGGCCTTGATCGGGAAGAAGACTTGGTGACCGGGAGCATATCCTTTGTGGAGCTCCAACGTAGAGTAGGTGTAAGCCGAACCATGGAATAAATCTTCGTGTCAAGTTTGCATCCCTCTAACCCTTTAAGCTTCCGCATTTCATGCTTGCAATTTGTGTGCCTTTACCTTTCTAGAGTAGTATCTTGATAGGATTGGCTCTAGGTTGCAAAACTCTTTAGGTGGGTGCAAATACTAGAAGAAAATCTTAGTTGCACATCTAGATAGCTTGTCTTAGTTTCATATTGTGCAATTAGAAGGTATGTGGTAGGTTAAGTTTTTAGAAAGGCTAATTCACCCCCTCCCCCTCTTAGACTATCACAAGCATCGATTCCTTTCAGCGACCTCGGGTGGCTCCAGATCAGCGATGGCACGGTGCTCCGGATCAGCCACGGCGACTGCTTCTTCCTCGGCTCCCACTCCTTCCTGACCCCTCTCCCCTTTCGCTTCTCCTCTCGACTTCTGCAGAAGCGGGCAGGGAAATCCCCAAGGACGGCACCAAGAGCGCTTGCTGGTGGCACAGTGGCTTCCAGCGGGGTCGCGGTGCTCCACAGCGGGCTCGGGGGGCGCCTCTGGGGCTCCTCGCAGCCTCCCTCTCCTCTTGCGGTGTGGGAACGGCAGCAGCAGAGGCAGACAGCATGGGCGGCTGCAAGCCTGCAAGTTTCGCAAGCAGGCGGGGCAGCGTTCACGGACCCCACAGCTAGTGCGGGCGGGAAGGTGGGTGGCGAGCGGCGTGGGCGACGGCCGACGGCTGCGTCGATAGGAGGTCATGGTCATCCCAGTTGGAAGAGAAAGGAGGTGAGGGACGACATAAAAGCAGGACCGCGGTATGATTCAAGAAAAAGTAAAGGGTTTTTTTGAAAATATACATGGACAGACGAAACATTTCTTGTTTTAATATTAGGTAGACATTAGGTGGAGAAAAACTAGTTATCAATTTGAGCACAAAACCGCAAACAGCACGGCGATAGATGTTTGTTTTACGCGGAAAAGGAATTAGTCAAGCAGTCCCATCATTTTTATATATCCAAAAAATAGCCAAGCAGTGTATGTTGACGACATCGTTGCAACCTCACCCATCGTTGTCTCCAACACGCTGCTTAGATTATTTTGAAGCAGTCTACTAACCTCGCTCATTGTATGGACAGACTGCAGCGTGTTGGAGTCAACGGTTTCGATCCAGCAAATGCATGGAGATGTACCCTTCGTCCAGTTAAGGGAGAATCGATCCGATCGAATACATGCCAGCTTGCTTTAGCCAGGTTAGTAAATCTTCTCGATGCATGAGTTCCTACTTCCCAGCCTTTTCCTCTAAGAAAATTAGTGCAGTTTGCGCCGTGATTTTATTGGACGATTTCTGTTATTTGGCAGTCAAGCTTTTGGACAATGATTCGTCCGGTATAAAGCACAAAAGGGATCATGTACTACTGCTGAGACTATCCCTTGGTCTCGCGTTTGTGTGTTTGCTTGCTGGGACGACCTTGTGGATTGGCTCAGAAGGAGAGGTGAAGAATCATTTGGAGTTCCTGTTTTGCGCCAAGTCTTAGGGCCGTATTGGGCATGGTATTTTATAACTATAAATATGGGCTAAATCTGATCCATAGAGTGATGCTTTGGCTGGGGAAATTAAACATACAAGGTATTTTGGCACCTGCAGTTTCTTTATTATGGACACTTCATCTAGTAAGACTACAACTTCAAGGCAGCAGCAGCAATCTGCAGAGTTTAGTCTGTTGGAGAGGAAGCTACAAGATCAATATGCAACAGCTATTTGTCTACCATTGGATTTTCTGAAAGCCATCACGAGCGATTTCTCCGCGGAGGAAGAATTAGGAAGAGGTGGGTTTGGAGTGGTTTACAAGGTATGTCTAAACATATCTCTATCTATTTTTCTTTCTTTAATTTTATGCCTAAATTCTTTATAATATAAGGGGATGACACAGGGTGTTCTTCAAAGTGGGAAGGCGATTGCTGTGAAGAAACTTTCTGAAATGCACCTAGACGATGATCAATTCCATAAAGAAGTTACTTATCTTTTCGGGATGAAGCACCAAAACATAGTAAAACTAGTAGGCTATTGTGGTGAATCAAGGTGGGAAGTGGCTGAAGTAAATGGGAAATATGTCATGGCTGAAGTGCGAAAAAGGCTGATATGCTTTGAGTATATAAATAACAAGAGCCTTGATAGGCACATTTCCGGTATGATAATGTTCTACCGTTTCGAGTTTTAAGGTGCAATTATATATTTCATTTGCTTAAGTTCTAGATGTCACTGTAGCAGTACCAGAATCATAGGTTGGGTGACCTCACACAATTTCGTCATTTATCATCAGTTTCTACAGCTCAATCTTATGTGCTTGGGTGGCATATGAGATATAAGATTATCTATGGAATTTGCCACGGTTTGCATTATCTTCACACAGAATGCAATATTGTTCATTTGGATCTTAAGCCTCAGAACATATTGCTCGATGACAACATGGAGCCAAAACTTGCAGATTTTGGTATGTCCAGGCTCTTTGGTAAGCAACAGTCGCGAACTATCACCCAAAGTTGCAGGGGAACAATGTAAGCTAGCTGCCTTTCCAAAATGGTACCTTTCTTTCTTTCTTTCTTATTAATCTAATCAACACATGCCCATGTATGTTTCTCTTGTTATGGGTACAGTGGATACATGGCACCAGAATACTTTGCAGAAGGGTTGATTTCTTTCAAGGCAGACATTTTCAGTTTAGGTGCTATAATCTTAGAGCTAGTGACTGGACGCAGGAACTACCCCAGTACTGAAGAATCTTACGAGAAATTTGTTGAGAATGTAAGCTAAATGAGTCTAGCATCTGCAGATTTCTGTCGCACACACAAAAAGAATAGGTATATAACCTGACACGACCACTGTGACAAACGTTATTAGGTGGTCGAAAGTTGGAGGAAGAGGTTGGAGGAGGCAGGAGGGTACATACCTTTGGAGTACTATGCTGAGCAACTAAAGACATGCATCTTGATAGGACTGATGTGTGTCAAACCTGACCCAGACAAAAGGCCTACCATAGGGGCTATTGTTAATATGCTTAACGAAGCACATGTTACGAACACGGACCAAGGGCCACCAGGAAGGCAGGTACATGGCCTAACTCTTGCATGACAAATCTATACTATACACTATCAAGATCGAGTACAATTAAAAGCGTTTTTCATCTACTCTCTCTATATTTTAATAGATGTCTTATTAGGTTTGTCCTAAGTCAAAACTATATAACTTTGACCAAATTTATAGAAAAATATAATAATACTTTTCATACCAATAAATGTACTATTGAAATATGTTCTATGGTGGATTCAAAGAAACAAATTTGATATTGTAAATTGGTCAAAGTTGAATAACTTTGACTTAAGATAAAGTTAATACAACATATAAAAAAACCAGAGGGATCAATATGTCTTACGATGAACCCACTTGCCAAGTTGGCATGTGAAACTTTGTGACGGAACACGCCTACATTTTAAATGCCAAGCAGTAGGCATGTGAAAATTTGTGACGAAGCACCTACATTTTAGAAGCTTCACAACACATTTTTAGTAATTCATCCTTTTACTGGTCAGACAGCTGTGCATACTGATCCCTTTCTCGCTGCCTCTTACGTTCTTTAGAATCTGTAAGCGAATATGGCTCGGGAAAGATTAGATTGATTGATGGGTGTAAAGTATGTACACATACATAGGCAAGGAACCCTAGGTTGGTTTATGGAAACAGCACCACCGTAGGATCTATCCTAATCAAGGGGCAGCCGCACCAGGTCAGGAAAGACCAAAGGCCCATTAGGGCCGGCCTAACCAGGGCCCTAATTACCTTGCTAACACGCCCCCGCAGTCTGATCGTCGCGTCCTCGAACGTTCAGGCTGGACCTAAACTCAGCAAATACTGATGAAGGAAGCCCCTTGGTGAAGATGTCAGCATACTGTGAAGAAGTAGGCACATGCATCACACGAACAGCACCAGTAGCGACGCGTTCACGCACAAAGTGAAGATCAATCTCGATGTGCTTGGTACGCTGGTGCTGAACCGGGTTGGAGGACATGTAGACGGCGCTGATGTTGTCGCGGTAAATCAGTGAAGCACGCCGCGGTGGAGCATGTAGTTTGAGAAGAAGCTGGCGCAACCAAGTAGCTTCGGCAACACCATTAGCCACGGCGCGATACTCAGCCTCGGCGCTGGACCTGGAGACTATGTTCTGCCGCTTCGAAGACCAAGACACCAGGTTGTTCCCAAGGAACACAGCGTACCCCGAGGTGGATTTGCGAGTGTCTGGACAACCCGCCCAATCAGCGTCGGAATAGACAATGAGCTCAGTCGTGGAAGAAGGACGTAGCAGCAATCCCAAGTCAAGTGTGCCACGGACATAGCGAAGAATCCTCTTGAGGGCAGCCAGATGTGACTCTCGTGGGTCATGCATGTGGAGGCAAATCTGCTGTACTGCATAAGCAAGATCCGGCCTGGTGAAGGTCAGATACTGCAAGGCACCCGCAATACTGCGATAATCTGAGGCATCCTGAACTGGCGGTCCATCTGCAGGAAGCTTGGGGTTGGTGTCTACAGGTGTCAAACATGGCTTGCACTCAGCCATGCCAGCCCGATCAAGAATGTCAAGCATATATTGCCACTGGGACAGCAGCAAACCATCACCGCAACGCTGAACATGCATCCTAAGGAAGTGATGAAGCTCGCCAAGATCCTTCATTGAGAACTCTTGCTGCAAGGCCTGAATGCTTTTCCGGAGGAGCTCAGGAGAGGATGCCGTGAGAATGATATCATCAACATACAAGAGCAAGTAGATGAGGTCTGTCCCGCGGTGAAACACAAACAGGGAGGCATCTGACTTTGCCTCAATGAAGCCGAGAGTGAGCAGGTGAGCTGCGAACCTGCTGTACCATGGCCGGGGGGCCTGCTTGAGGCCATAGAGAGATCTGTTGAGGCGACAGACGTAATCCGGGTGAGCAGGATCCTCGAACCCAGAGGGCTGGACGCAGTAGACAGTCTCGGATAGTGTCCCATGGAGGAAAGCATTCTTGACGTCGAGCTGGTGAATGGGCCATCCACGGGAGAGAGCCAGAGACAGAACAGTCCGGACTGTGGCTGGCTTGACGACGGGGCTGAAGGTCTCGTCGAAGTCGATGCCAGGACGCTGGGTGAAGCCACGGAGGACCCATCGAGCCTTGTAGCGCTCGAGGGTACCATCAGAGAGGAACTTGTTCTTGTAGATCCACTTGCCGGAGACGACGTTAGCACGCGGCGGCCGTGGAACAAGATCCCAAGTGTTGTTCTGCAGCAAGGCGGCGTGCTCTTCTTCCATAGCAGCCCGCCAATTTGGATCAGCCAGGGCGCTACAGAAGGTCTTGGGAACCGGCGAAAGAGGAGCAGCATAGTACAGGGAAGGCAGCCGAAAACCATGCTTCGCCCTAGTGGTCATGGCGTGGCGGTTGACCACAGGAGGGACCGGTACCGCGCCCTTTGGCAGGGGCGCAGGGCCGGTGCTGGGGGCGTCCGGTTGCAGGGACGCAGGAGGAGCGCCGACTGGCGCTCGTCGGGTGTAGACGTGCCGGAACGGGGTGACAGGGTGGTGACGGCCGAGTTGGNGGCCACAGTTGGCTGGGCGACCATGGCCGGCTGCAGGGCGACGGTGGTCGGCGAAGGAGCCACAGCCGGCTGCAGCAGGGGCACCGGCGAAGGAGCCGCAGCCGGCTGTAGCACGGGCACCGGCGGTGGGGCAGGGAAGCCACCAGAAGCATCGGAGGCCGCACGTGGCTGTGCAGCGGCCGCACGCTGTGCGGGAGACGAGTCATTAGGTCCTGCAGGAAGCAAAAGCTGTGGAGGTCCAATTGGAGCCGGCACAGTGTTAGTGAACTCGTCCAGGAACTCAAAGTCGGCCGGTGTGAGGGTGGGTGTCTCCTTAGCAAAAGGAAACGTGGCCTCGTCAAAGGTAACATGACGAGAGACGATGACACGATTAGAGATGGTGTCAAGGCAGCGATATCCTTTGTGATGGGGAGAGTAGCCTAGAAAAACACACCGGGTGGAACGGGGTGCGAGTTTGTGGCTAGCTTTGGCGGACAGGTTTGGGTAGCATGTGCACCCGAAGACACGGAGATGATCGTATACAGGGAGGGTGCCACGCAGGGCAAAGTGTGGTGTAACGAACTTGAGTGTCTTCGTGGGTAGAATGTTAAGGAGGTATGTGGCTGTGGTCAGTGCTTCCGCCCAGTAAGAAGGCGGCATGCTTGCCTGAAACAAAAGCGAGCGTATGATGTTGTTTGTAGAACGAATGATACGCTCGGCTTTACCGTTTTGGGGTGAAGTGTAAGGGCAAGACATGCGAAGGAGGACGCCATGGGTGAGGAAGAAGGTGCGGGCGCTAGAGTTATCAAACTCACGCCCGTTGTCGCACTGCACAGCCTTGATGGAGGTGCCGAACTGAGTTGCCACATGAGAGAAGAAATTAGCAAGGGTGGAAAACGTGTCAGATTTCATACGCAAAGGAAAGGTCCACAAGTAATGTGAGCAATCGTCCAAAATGACCAAATAGTATTTGTACCCTGAAACACTAACGACAGGTGATGTCCAGAGGTCACAATGTATGAGATCAAAATTGCTAGCGGCACGAGAGGACGAAGTATGAAAAGGAAGACGAACATGTCGACCTAACTGACACGCATGACATAGGGAATTGCTAGTTTCTTTATTACAAAGAGGCAAGACAGTAGCAAGCTTGGATAAAGCCTCATGGCCAGGATGACCGAGACGCTAATGCCAGAGCGAGGAAGAGGAGCCGCTGAGTAGAGCTGTGGCGGCAGGTCGACACAGAGGATAGAGGGGCCCCGAGCTATTGCACCTGGCGAGAAGTCTCCTGGTTTGCAGATCCTTCACAGAACAACCAGCGGGATCAAATTCAATTGAACAATTATTGTCAGAGGTAAACTGGCGCACAGAAATCAGATTCTTAATAAGAGCTGGAGAAACAAGCACATTATTAAGAGAGAAGGAACCAGGAAGCTGTGTGGAACCAGTGGCTGTAACAGGCATAAGGGAGCCGTTACCGACAATAATGGACGAATGAGAAGGATACCGCGAAAAAGATGACTGTGAAAGAGTGCTGGGATCAGAGGTCATATGGGATGTAGCACCTGAATCGAAGTACCAGTCGTTGGTTGGCGGCTGCTGGAGACTCACGGTGCTGAAGGACGAAGCCAAGGACTGCTGATCCCAGGAAGAGGGGGCGACGGGCGAGTGCTGGAACCCAGGTGGCGCCCATGGAGCGGTGGCCTGCTGCTGCGCCTGGAGCTGCGCCTGGTACTGCGCCTGGAGCTGTGCCTGGGCCTGCGCCTGCTGCTGTGCATGCTGCTGGACAGCGTAGGCGTGAGCCTGGGCTTGCGCCTGAGCCAGCAGAGCCTGCTGCTGGGGAAGGCCGGGCAGTGGAGCCAGCGGAGGTCGCGGGCCGGGCCACATCTGTATGGACCCGGCCCACGGGTTGTAGAGCGACGGCCAGGGCGCCGAGGAAGAGCCGCCGGTCTTCGTCCCGCTGGAGTTGGCGCCCCCGGACTTGGCGCTGCTGCCGGATGAAGGTGGGGCGGAGGACTTGCCGGCGCGCTTGCTGCGTCGGTTCTGGTTCTTCTGCTTGGGGGGGTGGGACGCCCCCGGAGCCAGGGCTGCCCGAGGGGCGGCGGGGATCAGGCGCTCGGGCTCCATAGGAGGAAGGGGGCGCACTGGCCGCGGGCGGCTTGGTCGTCGTGGCAGCAACAAGGGCAGAAGAAGGCGTGGCCGCCTTGTGTGCCATGGTGAGCTCCTCGAGGGTGAGCTCAGAGACGACGGCCTGGAAGTCGGGGAAGGGCTGGCTGCGACGAAGGTGGCGGCCGACGTCAGTGAAACGGTCATTGAGGCCGCGGATGACGTTGATCACTAGCATCTCGTCGGTGATCGGCTGGCCAAGGGCAGCCAGGTTGTCGGCCATCTTCTTGAACTGCCTGCAGTAGTCGGTGATGGAGAGATCTCCCTGGACGAAGTTCCGGAACTGGACGTCGAGGTGGAGGGCGCGAGTCGCCCGATTCCCCAAGAATTGGGTTTCCAGGGCAAGCCAGGTGGCTCGAGCCGTGGCTGAGCGATCCATGACCGTCTCCGAAGGTCATTGGAGATGGAGCCGGCGATCCAGGACTTGACGACGCAGTCCATGCGCACCCAATCCGGAAAATCGGGCGCGGGGGTGTTGGTGAGGACGTGGTCGTCGAGGGAGTACTTGCTGACGACGAGGAGGAACTGATCTCGCCAACGAGCATAGTTGCCGGCGGCAAGGTCGAGGACGATGTGGATGAGGCTCCGGATGTTCTGGACGCCTACAGCTTGGGCGTGCAGATTGATGATGGCGGCGGCCTCATGCTGGAGGATGGCACGGTGAAGATCCTCAGCGTCCCGATCGGAGACAGCGGAGTTGTCGTCGCCGTCTGGGATGCCACCATCGTCCAGGGCGGCGGTGGCGGTCTTGCGCTCGGCGGCAGCGCGAGCAAGGGCGTCGCGCTGGCGAGCAGCAAGAGCCTCGAGCTCCTTGGCGGCGTCGGCCGCCTCCTGCTCGGCCTGGATGGCGCGAGCGAGGGCGGCGTCGCGCTGCTGCTGGCGGAGAAGGCGGGCGTCCTCCGCGGTCTTGAGGCGCATCTCCTCCGTGGCGTCGGGGGAGGTGGCGTCCTTGACTTCGGAGGCGGAGGCGGCAGCAGCGGCGGCGGCGTCCGGAGGAGGAGGGGGTAGGGTCCCGGCCATGGGCACAGCCAGAAAGAGGGCGCGCGGCTAGGGCAGCGGAAGGGTTGAGGCCTAGGGTGGAGAACCTAGTCTCTTGATACCATGTAAGCGAATATGGCTCGGGAAAGATTAGATTGATTGATGGGTGTAAAGTATGTACACATATATAGGCAAGGAACCCTAGGTTGGTTTATGGAAACAGCACCACCGTAGGATCCTTGCCTAATAGGCATCAATCTATCCTAATCAAGGGGCAGCCGCACCAGGTCAGGAAAGCCTGTGCGGCAGCACACCAAAGGCCCATTAGGGCCGGCCTAACCAGGGCCCTAATTACCTTGCTAACAGAATCCATGAGTAGTGTTTGGTCATTGGATGTCGACCCACAACCAATTCTAAAGTTGTCACCAGCTAAAGAAATACAATATTTATTTAGTTATGTTGTATCAGATGAGATGAACATTTATAGACAATAATGGGAAAAATATTACTTGTGCCGATGGTTCTGCTTATTAGTGCGCTCCTCGTACTATTTCAAAGAAGCCATGTTCAAGAAATACAGCTAGTGATTTGTCAATGTTATCAGTAACAACATGGTATGTTAAATCGAATATCAATATTATATAGATAATCCAAAGCGAGAAGGAGAGCTCCAGAAAACCATAAGGCAACCAAGCTTCTCAGCAGTGATCTTTTCTTAAAAAATGACAAATCTGCTGGTGCCCATGCGTCTACATCGACAATTTTGTACTTTATGTGGGATGCAAAATGGCCCCGAGGAATGGACATTTCCTATTTGTAATTCTTTCGAAGCAAAGCACTCTTAACCAAATGAGGACTCAGCTTGGTGGGCACTCCCTCCAAATTGTTTATATTTGATGACCACAAGTCATAAGAAAAGATGTCAAAATATTTAATCTAAAGTTCAAAGTGATCATTGTTTCCCATATTTGCCAATCTCACCCTTTTAGACCATCTACAGCAGACTCACCAAATTAGACTCCAATATCTCTATTTGGGCTATCCACTCTATAAGATTCTGTTTTTATATTCGTACACACTTTAGCAAACTCATCAAATCAGACCCGCTATATTTTTTTTCAATTCCAACCATTTTCATCATAACTATATATTGAAAGGGTTGTTGTTTTTAGACAGTCTGTACAACAAAATAGATTACTTTGTTCAAAGAAGGCCATGTCAATTAATTACACCAGCATGCATCTAGCACATCCCAACCCCAATTGCAAAATTAGCTAGCAGTCATCTTGAACTGGCACTTCATCCAATAACTTTTTTAGAAAACAGAATTGTTTCAGACTCTGCAACTGCACATAGCCAAGTTCTTATATAGTGTTATTGAAAAACAGTTCACCAACTAATAGAAAATACTAAAAATGAAGACTATTATTATTCATTCAATAACTAAAAGTGCATGCAGTAGCAACACTAGCCACACAGCAGCAGCAAGTAGGGATGGAAATACGAAAGTGGAATCCGAATTAT
>CM014277.1:13419823-13469521 GCA_004135705.1 Alloteropsis semialata
GGGCGACGTGGTTGAAAGGGGAAAAAGAACGGGTGGGAACTTCAAACTACAAATTTGAAGTTGCAATTCCATAAAAATACAATACAAACTATGAGTATCATAGATACGAAAATCACATATTTTCAAATACAAATATCGCAAATATTAATGAAACAGTTTAGTCCTCAACAGCTACCCAGTCTTCAAATTTGTTATCAACTTTCACCTGTCAAAGTAAAAAATGTTGAGATAGGTTAATACAAATGTTAAAACAATTAAGCAGAAGTATTGAGTGATATAAAGGAAATTGTTGTAACATTTGTAGCTAAATGTTGACATAGCTTACAAATAAGTTGGAAACATATCTTTACAAATATTGAATCATTCTGTAAAAAGTGTTCACATAGTTTTACTTAAATGTTTAAAAATATAATAAGTAATGTTCAATGAGTTTGATTAGATATTGAACCATTTGATGTTTAAAAATACAATTAGTACATAAATGTTGATGTACCTTAAAACAAAAGTTCAAACTGTTTCACAAAAATATTGATCTATTTTACAGATAATGTGGATATAATTTTCATTGAAATGTTGGCATTGCTTAACAGAAATGTTGAAACTGTTTTACATAAATATTGAACCTTTGTACAGATAATGTTGGCAGAATTTCATTGAAATTTTGACATACAAACAGAAATGTTGAAACTGTTTTCGAAAAATGTTGAACCATTGTATACATAATGTTGACATAGTTTCATTCAAATGTTGACATAGCTTAACAGAAATAAATATTGAACCATTCTACCAAAAATGTTGACATAGTTTCATCCAAATGTTGACATAATTTTGGCCTTCTATGGCAGAGGGTACATGGCCGCCCCAAACCCCAAACATGCTTCTGAACCCGATAGGACGGAGTCGCCCCCAAACAAACCCTGAACCCTAACTGGTATAACCAAAGCCGAAGCAATTTGGCCTTCTATGGCAGGGGAGCCGAAGCCGAAGCAATTTAGCCTTCTATGGCAGGGGTACATGGCCGCCCCAAACCCCGAACGTGCTTCTGAATCCGATAGGACGGAGTCGCCCCCAAACAAACCCTGAACCCTAACTGGTATAACCGAAACCGAAGCAATTTAGCCTTCTATGGCAAGGGAGCCGAAGCCGAAGCAATTTGGCCTTCTATGGCAGGGGGTACATGGCCGCCCCAAACTCCGAACATGCTTCTGAACCCGATAGGACGGAGTCGCCCCCCAAACAAACCCTGAACCCTAACTGGTATAACCGAAGCCGAAGCAATTTAGCCTTCTATGGCAGGGGAGCCGAAGCCGAAGCCGAAGCAATTTGGCCTTCTATGGCAGGAGGTACATGACCGCCCCAAACCCCGAACATGCTTCTGAACCCGATAGGACGGAGTCGCCCCAAAACAAACCCTGAACCCTAACTGGTATAACCAAAGCCGAAGCAATTTAGTCTTCTGTGGCAGGGGAGCCGAAGCCGAAGCAATTTGGCCTTCTATGACAGGGGGTACATAGCCGCGCCAAACCCCAAACATGCTTCTGAACCCGATAGGACGGAGTCGCCCCCCAACAAACCCCGAACCCTAACTGGTATAACCACCCTAAGAATAACTATGTTAATGAAGGATAAATATTGAAATATGTATCGGTCAATGTTGGAAAAATATTTTATGAGAAGTACAAGATATGTACTATTAGCAGGAGATTGAAATATTTTATTGAAATATGTACTATTAGCAGGAAATAGAAAGCCAACAATGTGCATTTTGAGCTGCTCTATTTTTTTAAGGAATAAAATTATGTCAAACTATCTTACAAGTACAAGTAAGAACTGAATTAGTTTAATTTGCAATTGTTTTAGATATGCAAGATCTAAGCTACTAAGTGCTTGTCTACAATTGAAAATGATGACTAGGATTCAAATCCTTGGAATTTATATCAACTTTGACCATCCTAAAATATCCCGCAGCAGTCCCACTCTTACAGAAAGGCCCTAATTGGGAAAACAATCTTGTATCATGCATATGGTCAAATAGTTGTCAGTCAATATTGAAATAATTAATATCTAATCTAATTATAGGAAAGAATGAAGACTACAAAATTTTGTATAACTAATTCACAGATCTTAACTACAACTTCCAGCATTATTTAGATCTAAAAAAGGCATTAACTTCAGTCAAAATCATAAGAACTAATTTACAGATGCTCTTGGGGATTCAAGAATAAGTGAATAAAACAAATTTAAACTGAAACTCACAAAGGAAATGTTACCATTAATAAAGGCAGTAAACAAGATCTCAACAATTGTGCTCTATTCCTGAAATTAAAATGAGAATCATTTTCTGACAGTACAACATAACACTTGAGCTATGTCAACATTTGTTTAGAACTGCTTCAACATTTTGTTTCATATGACTCAATACTGGTTCAAACTCATTCAACATTACTTATTATATTTTTAAACATTTAAGTAAAACTATGTCAACACTTTGTGCAGAATGATTCAATATTTCTAAAGATATGTTTCCAACTTATTTTTAAGCTATGTCAACATTTAGCTACAAATGTTACAACAATGTTGAGCAAATACTTTTCAAAATGTTGAGGAAACAATTTTCAAATGTTCACCAAACACTTTGGTTATGTTGACCAATACTTTGGAAAAAGTTCAGCAAAGAGTTTGTGAACGTTGAGGAAACCTTTTGCAAATGTTGAGCATACACTTTTGATATGTTGAGGAAAAACACTTTTGAAATGTGGGCACTATAAATATTCAGAGACCATGCAACAAGAGAGATAACATAGGTTCAAACATTCCTTCAATATCATTCATAATTCAGAAACCTAGTAAAAGGTTTTCTTCAAACATCAGCAAGTACTGCATTGCATAGTACTGGTAATCTAAATATATTACATCACACAGGACATAAGTTCACTGACATGTTAAATATACACACATGACATAAGTTCACTGACATATTAATGTACTAAGTTTATGCCAACAAAGTCACCATTCCCAACTTGTCAAGACATGACATATTCAGATGGTTATCACTTGTTCTTCGGTCGCTTCGTGGATTTGATAAAACTTCCGCCGTCACAAACTGTCTTAGGCTTGAGGAGGGTTTTGAGTACACCCATGCTTGCCCATCCCCAAACCATGCTTGCACCTCGGCATTTTCATGATCAAGCCATATATAATTTTTAAATTGAAGATTACTTAACTATTTAGAACCATATCCTGAAATCTTTTCTAGGAACAGAGCTTCCTGCTTGCTAGTGAGCCTGAGATCATTCAACGACATATGGCTCTCCCTATCAGTGAACACACGCATGGGATAAGACCTCACCTGCCAAGGAGAAAATCACAAAAATCAGTAACTTAATTCAACATCAGGCCATAATTTTCATAATTTTCAACATCAGGCCATAATTTTCATCACAATGGAATTAACTTAATTGAAAATAAATTGACACAAATGTTAATAAAAAGCATGTTAGTTGGATAGTTCTACTGAGCAAACAAAATAAAATTCCAATACAAGATGTCTGCAAGATCTGAAATTTGTAATTTAATTACCATCTGGAGTAGTAAATAAATCATGATTTATTTTTTTAGTTCTACTGCATTCTAAACACAATCAAATTACCATTAAGGCATTAATCCAATGATTAATTAATGCTTAGAATAAAACTAACAGGCTATATATTGACCTAAACATGCAGATACAGGTTTGAAATTCAGCCTAAATGCATATCTAATCCTACAAGGGATTGAGGAAAATAGAGCGTCGATCCAACTGGCCGGTGGTAGTCGTCACGCACAGTTCGTTGCCGGCTGCTGCTCCAACCAGATAAACAACCCCGTAAGTCCCCAGTGCAACTGCCAAATTTTAAAATGGAACACTTAACAGAATGGTGATTGGTGTCACCATGGTGAACCCATCCATGGCTGCAATACATGGATCTTCAGATCCAAAGTCCCCTCAATACTCTCAGTCACTGAGCCGATTTGGTTCACCTGTCACTGTGTAGTAATGGCATGGCAAATCAATACCCAGCAAAAGATTTGTAATAGCAAATAGCAAGATTTTTCTACCTTCAATAGAAGAGCGTTGCAGGTCTTCTCCCTAATGGCCTTGGCAACCCTCTGTAAAGTTCAAACAGGTAACTTTCAAAATTGTATGTTGCAAGAATTAGTATGAAAATCAATTCACTAAATTTTTTCTTACGGTGGGATTAGTTACAAGAAGATCATTTCCTACAATCTGCACTTGCGGTCCAATCTTATCAGTGACTAGTCGATCTACAGGTCTGTCAAGAGCTGAACTATCAAGAAACGCACAAGCGAAGAAATTAAGCTTGAATCGCACAAACAAATCCCTCTAAACAGAGCAGGGAGAGGTTCAAAGGAGTTGAATTACTCACGAGGATGACGCGGTGGGCGGGGACAGCGGGTGTGTCGATGGTGCGCGCGGCGTCGCCGTCGCCGGAGGAGGAGCAGGAGGGGATGGCGTGGAGGAGGAGGTCGGATTGCGGGGCGGATGCTCGTCGCCGGCGAAAATCCCGACGAAGAACCAGCGGACAGCGAACTGCAGGTCCCCGGCGGCGTCGTAGACGCCGTAGACCCTAGGCTTGGGGGGCAGGGCGTCCTCGTTGAGCAGGGGCTGCGTGGGCTCCGGAGGGATGGTCGCTGCTAGGCATCACCGTCGCGTCGTCGTCGCCACCGTCGCCGCCGCCACCACCGAAACGCCTCCTCGAGCACTCCATGCTCTCCTGTAGAAGACGGAAGGGGGTCATACTATAGTTGGCCATATGGCCCGAGGCCCATGGGCCGGCCCATGGCACGACCTTTTGGCACGGCACAGGCCCGGCCCGGCCCGACCCCCTATGGGCCCGTGCCAGCCCGGCCCGATCGTAGTGCCGGGCCTGGGCCTCGACCTCGGCACGGCGTGCCGGCCCAGCCCGGCACGACGGGAGCAGGCACGGGGCGGCACGTGGGCCGGCCCGTAGGCACGCGGCCCACCAGGCCCGCACCCCCGGCGTATATGCCGGCCTGCCGGGAGCGGGGAGCCGGCCGCAGCCCCCTCTCTCATCCGTCACCCCGCAAACCCTCCGTCTCGCCTCCTCTCGCACGCCTCGCCTCCCCACCGCCGACGGCGAGATCCCCGCCGTCGGCGACCTCCTCCCACCGTCCACGACCGCAACTACGCCGGCGTCCACCTCCTCCCCTCTTGTGGCCGTCGTATCTTCGCCGACGACGACTCCGACCGAAACCCTAGCCACCTTTGGGGTTGGGGATTTGGAGGAGTAGAGTTGCGACGGCCAGATCTACGCCGCCGGCCACCTCCTCGCCACTTCTGGTCGCCGGATCTACACCGCCGGCTACTCCCTCCGAAACCCTAGCCACCTTTGGGTTGGGGATTTGGAGGAGTAGAGGTGCGACGGCCAGATCTACGCCGCCGGCCACCTCCTCGCCGCTTCTGGTCGCCGGATCTATGCCGCCGGCTACTCCGTGCCCGTGCCAGTGCCCGTGCCGTCTCCTCCCCCTTTCTGGCTTCTTCTTGTTCTTGTTCACTTGATCTTGCTCTTCTAGTCTTTTTCACTTGCTATCTCTCTTCTTCCTCGTGACCCCGTCTGCGGCCACTGCCCTGTAATCTTCTTGATCTATCTCTTCACTTGATGTTTCTCATCTTCACTTGATCTGTCTCACTGTTTATTTTCGTGTGCGCAGGACCTCGAAGGCTAGTCCGGCGCTCCGGTGTTGCAGGTAACCACTTGTTCTTGTTTTTGTTCACTTGTTATTGCTCTTGTTCACTTGTTCTTGCTCTTGATCACTTGTTCTTGCTCTTGTTTCTCATGTGTGCAGGCCGCTGGCCGGTGCAAGCACCGTGCGAGTGCGGCGCACGCCGTGAGGAACCGGACGTCGTGATGGATCATTCCTACAACGACGAGTGTAGGATGATGGGCATGCCGGAGGCCGCAGACGACGTGGATGATGCGGGTGCAGCAGAGCTGTTGGGCAGCAGCGCTGCACCCATCGAGCTCGGTGACGGTGCCGCCGATGTGCCTCCAAATGGCTCTGGTACTGGTAGTGGCACTCAACAGAGCCAGAATGAGAGCACGGCCAAGTCCACGGGCACTGGGAAGAGGAGATCTGAATGCTGGGCTCACTTCGACGAGATCTGGGAGATGAGAAATGGTAAGAAGGTAAGAACTAGCGCGAAATGTAAGCATTGCCACCATGTGTACTCTGGTCTATCTACTGGTGGTACTGGTCATTTGTGGAGGCATATTCCTAAATGCCCTACTCTGTTAGCTCGCAAAGCAACTTCTCAATCCCAGCTTAAGTTTAATCCTGACTTTGGGAGTATAAGCCTGATGTTGCTCGCTCTGAGTTATGTAGGTTGATTGCTAGGCTTGATCTGCCTTTGTCTATTGGTGAAAGTGATGCCTTTGTTCAATATATTACAAATGCACATAACCCTAAGTTCAGCTCTGTCTCTAGGCAAACCACTACTAGAGACTTTGTTAAGATGTTCACTGATCGTCGTGATAAGCTTGTTGAAACATTCAAGTCTGTTTATTCTGTTGCTCTTACATCTGATATCTGGTCTGGAAATGCTAAGGAGGATTACTTAAGTGTTGTTGCTCATTATGTTAATGTTGATTGGCAACTTGAGAAGCGTATAATTGGCTTGCGTTTGATTGATGTTTCTCATAATGCTGATAACATTGCTGAGCGTGTTGCTGCTGTTATTGATGATTATGGCCTTAGCAATAAGGTTTTTTCTGTTACACTTGATAATGCATCTGCCAACATAAAAGCAATGGATAACTTAATGCCTATACTATCTGGTTATGTTGGCACCTTGATGTTGCATCAGCGCTGTGCTTGTCACATTATTAATCTGATTGTCAAAGCTGGCCTTGAGGTTTTCAAACCTGCTCTATCTGCATTTAGAACTGCAATTTCTTTTCTCAATGCATCTAACCAACGCATTGCTGCATACAAGTCTTTTTGCATATCTACTAATGCCACCCCTAGAAAGTTTGGGTTGGACATGGATGTTAGATGGAATTCCACCTATCTAATGTTGAAGCATCTCATGCCTCATAAAGCACCATTCTCTGTTTTTATTACAACTAATCATCCTTTTGTGCATGGAGGTCCACTTCTGAATGACCACCACTGGTATGTTGCTGAAAAAATCCTTAAGTTTCTGGAACAATTTTATGTTTCTACTGTTGTTCTTTCTGGTGTTTATTATCCAACATCTCCTCTGGCTTTACATCATGTTCTTGAAATTGCAACTAATTTGAACAGTTTTGAGCATGATCCTGAATTTGAGACAGATTTTAGACGTATTGTTGCTCCTATGAAACAGAAATTCCTAGATTATTGGTCTGACATACCCATGCTTTATTCCTTTGCAATGATACTGGATCCTAGGGCTAAGATGCAGGGTTTCAGTAATTGTCTTCGCTTGTTAGCTCAACTTAATGGTAAGGATTACTCTACTTACCTATCTGATGTGAGGGATGAATTATCTGACATGTTTTCTAAGTATGAAACAAAGTTTGGTTCTTTGAGGAGGACACAAAGGGCTACCCAGCCAGGCCCTACAGCAGGTAAGAAAACAGCTTGGGGTAAGATCTTTGGTTCTGCTTCTTCTGGTATTGATGTGTCACACATGAGTTCTTCTTCCAACCTTGGAAGAAGAACATCTGCTACTGCTTTACTTCATGCTGTGGGATCTGGTGCATCTCTTCCTAATGCTACTTCTGAGCTAACTACCTACCTGGACAGTGACACTGTCACCCAGTTTGATGATGACTTCGACATCTTGTCCTGGTGGCATGAGCATAAGATATCCTATCCTGTTCTGTCTATAATGGCTAAAGATGTTATGACTGTTCCTGTCTCAACCATTTCTTCTGAGTCTGCATTTAGTACCACAGGCAGGATCATTGAGGAGCGGCGCCGGCGCTTGAGATCTGAGATGGTGGAGATGCTGGCCTTGATCAAGGATTGGGAGCAAGCTGATGCAAGGCTGCAACATGATGTTGAAGATCCTGAGCTAGAAGCAGCCTTTGAGAATCTTTATATTGATTGAGTTTGATTCTTGTAATGGTGAATGTAATGTATGGGACTAAGTATGAACACAATGAACATTATATTTAGAGCTGGCTGTACTCTTTTTTTCCTTTGTAGGGTTTTCTCACGAGGTGTGAGTTTTTACCTACAAAGGTTTTTAATGAGGCAGCACAAAAAACAGCTCAAAATATTTGAACTTTTTTCATATTCTGTTGGTTTGATGCTTATTTGGTATTCTGTCATTTGAACTGCTTTGAAATTGTGATGTGAAGAGGGTTTGAAAGAGGTGTGGATGTTGCCTGGGCCGTTCCCTGGCACGGCACGCTGGGCTGGGCACGGCACGATGTCGTGCCTCGTGCCGGCACGGCACGGCCAAGAGGCCGGCGTGCCGTGCTCGGGCGCCTTCCTCGGCACGAAGGGCCTCCCAGGCACGGCACGAAGTGCCGTCGTGCCACGCCGTGCCGTGCCGCGTCGTGCCGTGCCAGTGTCGTGCCCGTGCCGTGTCGTGCTGGGCGGCCCATATGGCCAACTATAGGTCATACTACGATAGATCGGAACGGAACGGAAAAAATAAAGAAAAAGTCTGGACACCGGAAGCAACTGACTGCATACCAAATCATATGGCCAACGACACCCGCACGAATCTCAACCAAGTGGAAGGCAACTTGTTGCTAGCTTCCGAGTGCTAGATAGGTTTTTCGGGTTCCTTTGGGATTGAAGGCCTGATATTTGATCTAACAGAAACGTGGCTACCTGCTAAGGCCCACAATGAGACAAGGCCAGATCCGAAGGGAAATTGAAGCCCACAATATCTCGGAAGGCCCATTGGAGGCGAGAAGCCCAAATAGCCGCGTGAGCTGGCGACACACCGCCGTGCAATGTATAGGCCGAGAAAAGCTGAGGCAAGTGTGGAAAAAGTCCATTCTGGTTTCCTGAACTTTCTAAAAAACGTCCATCTAGCATCTCGATCTTTCAAAACCGGACACAAAGTCACCCGGACGTGAAACCAACCAGTTTTGACTGACGTGGCGCTATCTCATCCGTTTTAGAAGGAAGATTGTAGTGTGGGTCCCACATATCTGTCTATGTCATCTTCTTCTTGTACCGTTCTCTGATCTGTCCCATCTCGTCGGATCCACTGATGCGCCGCCTCACGGAACTCGCCACAGTTGGCAGCCTGTGTGCTCTGACCGTAGGCGCTGGTGGCTAGGGATGAATATTATCTGTCCGCAGCGCCGGCCCTGTGTTTTCGGAGGCCCGGGGCGAAACAAAAAACTGAGGCCCTCTATACATACATATACTTATAATTTATAAATACTTAACGGTGCATGCAAAAGCAATATCCATATGCAACAATTCATAAATGTACAAATACCTTAAAAATTCCTTCTGACATTCCTCGATGCAAATTCATTGATAATGGTATTAATGTCGATCTCATCTAAAAATCGCTTCTCAATGCTCAATGTTGCCAAACCATTTAGCCTCTCCTGAGACATTGTAGATCTCAGATAATTCTTCAACAACTTTAGTTTTGAGAAACTTCTTTCAGCTGATGCCACAGTCACAGGCATAGTAAACATGATCCGGTAAGCAATTGAAGCATTAGGATAACAATTAGCCTTTGTAACAAACTCAAAAATCTCCATAGCTGTCATTGGGTTATCTGGCAAAGTAAACTGTAGGACACTCAGCTCAGAAATTAGATCATTTAAATCAAAGTCAGATGAACCCCCTTGCAGACGAGACGAGGACTTGCGGACGCGGAGTCAAGTCAAGTGAGTTTGCGTGTGCGTGTGGCTTCTCGTAGACGGCAGCTAGTACTTTCTCTCTTTATTTAATATACGATCTCGATCCTTCTCACGGAAGACAGACAGCGATGCAGGCCGGCAAGGCAACTTCACGTGTGCAGTACTGGGCCAAATACTAATAGTACTAGTGTTCGCATACTTGGGGTGAGGCCCCGCCAAATCGGAGGCCCGGGGCGGCCGCCCCGCTTGCCCGCGTACAGGGCCGGCGCTGTCTGTCCGTTCGTCCGATCGAGTGGTTTAGATATTAAATGGATAATCTAGTATTCGTATTTAAAGGTTCAGTATTCGATTGTTATCCAAATTCGGGTACTAAAAGTTGCACATCTGATATAGATATGAAACATATATCAATATCGACTGCATATCCGACACACTTTACACTATCCGTATTTGAATTTGAACCGAGAAAAAAATAAATATCTATATTTATATTTGTAAGTATTCATTCATATCCAATCTGTTTTCAATCTGTTTTCATCCCTGCCGGTAGGGCCGTTGGGGGCCGGAAGGAGGGTCGCTGCCAGCGTGTAACCGTGGATGGCAGCGCCGCCACCACGGAGGCAGCGCAGCGGGTGCGTGTCCTGGTGGTGCTTCGGCCACACCGTCGAGCTCCAGCTATGCATCTTCTTTTCTGACATCAACAACGAAGAGAAGCACATAGATTGGAAACAAGGGCGACGGACAAAATTGGTTCAGTTCATTTTCTTCCGATTTTGATAGTCCTTTTTGTTCCAATTTTTGTGTCAAATGACAAATATTGATTGCAATTGAAAGCGTGGACTATTGGATTACATTGATTCAGCCGGAAACAATAACATATATATGAGAGTACATAGGTATAGGTTACTGCCAACACAAGTCAAGGATTGCGTTCTATATTTGTTTTGATTTGTTTTCCATTGGAAGGCCGGGAAAATCTGGCTAAACTAAATTCTTGATTGCGATCGAGATGAAGCAGCACGCAAGTGCATGGTATAGCGGGAGCAGCAGAGTCGCATACACACCCTGCCCGGCCGTAGCTCCAGTCTTGCGCCTTCGGGACTAGCAGCGGCCGGAGTCATTCGCTTCGTTGAGCGCCGCCGCCCCTGCTCACCGTGGGTGGAGCGGCACAGGTGGCCGACAAATCCATGATTGCCGGCGTTTGGGTGCACTGCTGTCATCGACATCTGCTCAGGGGCATAGTGGGGGAGGTGAAGGATTTGTATGCTCGAGGGATTAGAGGGTGGTGGATGCAGCGCCCCGCTCGGGGCTCCCGTAGGCTGCTTGCCATGGGGCGACGGCGAGGGAGCTGTTTACCCGGTGCTGATGCAGAAGCTGGTCCTGCCATAAGAGGCGATTAAGGCCTGGTTTGGAGACCGGTGCTAAAAATTAGCACTAAAGGGAATCTTGCATGCATAGAGTACTAAATAAAGTCTATTTGCAATAACCTCTTCACATATGGTTGTAACTTTTCGAGACGAATCTAATGACCCTAATTAATCCATGATTAGCTACAGTGACGCTACAGTAACCATTCTCTGTTCATACGGTCAAAGTCCTCATTAGATTCGTCTTGCGAATTAGCACAGGGGTTGTGGAGCTGGTTTTGTAAACTGCCTTTATTTAATACCTCTAATTAATGGTCAAAGTTATAAATAGTAACTAGCATTAGCATTAGCACCGTCTCCAAACTAGGCCTAAGAACATCGATTCGTGGCTGTGCACGATTATGATGCAGCAATTGAAGGGAAAAAGATCAAGAACCGATCGACATAGAGGAGTAACTTCCTAGTAATAACTCCACTAGCTTGGCTGTGCCGGTGACCATGCCGCCGCCGTTGCTATGGACAAAGGGCGGCAGCATGTATTGCGCCATGAAGTGCTGCATCTAGAGCGACAGGGGAGAGGGCAAGGTGGTAGTGGCGGTGGCAGCCCTGCCCGGGACACGAGTACAATTTGTGCTGGTGGGTAAATACATCTGTGATGCCGGTTTTGACACCCGTCAGCACTTCGGAGCCATTACAAATGGCTATTTCACTACTGGAGAAATGACCTTTCGTCCCAAACCAAAAATGATATTAATACCAGATAAAATTTAGTCCGACACTAAAACTCCACATCAATACCGAGTCCAAAACAAACATATATTGGTACCGGGTGGAGTCGCCACCAGATACTATGGGTGAAGGCTCCACCTGATACTTATGTGCACTAAAGTCATTAGCATCGGGTGGAGATTCCACCCATTACTAAATGTGTATTAGTGCTGGATGGAATTCCCACCTGGTACAAGATTCAACGCAAAAAAATCTCAGGCGCTAGAGTCCACTGCTTCTCCTCTCCTCTTCCGGCGCATCCTTATCTTCTCCTCTTCCTCGGTTCTCTTCCTCTTCTTCTCTGCTCCTCTTCTCTACTCTCTATCTTCTCCCTGAGAGGCAACAGTGAGGGCACGAGGACCAGCGGTAGCCCCCAACGGGTGGAGGCACGCGCGCCGGCGGCGATCCCCAGCGAGCGGAGGTGCGCGCGGGCATGGACACGGCCCGGCCCCGGCGACGACGCCACCTGCAGCCTGTGAATAATTTTTTTTTTCGTTTTTAGATATTTAGTTGAACACTAAATCTTGGATTGAATGTTGAAGGTTGGATGAATGTTGTAATACAAGTGAAGCTTCTCCGGCCCCTCGGCCCTCTTTTTTCTCTCAAATCTTCCCACAACCGCGCGCCCTTCTTATCTTTTTTTTCATCTTCCTTCTCTACGAGCAGAAAGGAAACGACAAGGAAGAACAAAAGAGAAACAGGAAGCAGCAGCGACAGGAGTAAAAATGAGAGGAGAGAGTGGTGAGGAGCAGGAGAAGCAAACGATTTTTTTCGCGAAAATTCATTTTGTACCAGGCGCAGCCGGTACTAATACCTTTGCTTTAGTACCAGGCGGGGTGCCCTGGTACTATAGGAGACCCCTTTAGTGCTGGGAATCCAGTACCAGGCATGTCCCTGCCCCCTGGTATTAAAAGGGAGTTGCAGTCCAGTACTGAAACCGTATTCTCCACTAGTGTTTGTGTTGGCGGGTGCTGATCGTCAGCACGGATGACATTTTTACTGGCAGGTATTTTATGCATCCGCCAGCATAAATCAATTTCACAATTTCAACTTTTAAAATATAAAAAGTAAAATTTTTTGTGAACTTGATGTGTGTAGGGTTCGAACTCATGACCTCTTGCTTTGCGTGTCACGCTGCTAACCATCTCCTTTTGATATCACCACTTTTAACCTTAGAATATATTTTTGGCAATCTGAACTGTCCAAAATGGAAAATATCTCAACTACAAAGTAACAAAAAATCAAAAAAATCATTTGTGCTGGCGAGCACTTAAGACGACCGCCAAAACAAATATTTTTCTTTAAAAACATATTTTCATTATTTGAACTTTATGTAGCACAAATATTGTTTTAGAAAATATAGAAAACTTATATTTGTGTAGATGTGTACCTGTGTAACTCATTTTCATGAAGAATGAATGAAAGTTCAAATATACTTCTAGGAGAATATATATTTCCTTTTACTAACTATTCAACATTAAATGAATAAAGTCTAAACGTTGTCAGAAAAATCTGAAATTTGGTATGAAGTCATTTCATAAGTTCATAGCCTTGTCATAACAAATATAGATCATTTCACAAGTGTTGGACTACACATTGTTCACAATTGGTATATCTCTAACACTCTTTCATATTACTAAACATCTCTAATTTCTCTCCCAGGTATTTGTGTCACTCTAATGGGTCATTCCCTAATCGCTGAATGCGCTGCAAAACCACCAGCCATCGCATGGTGTTAAATCATCATGTCAGTGCAAATTGCAACACTTCCAAGATTAACATATATCAGATAAGCAACGTTTGAGAGCCTAGGACTAGATACCTGCAGGTTACATTTTTGTTCTTCCAAGTTTGGAGGAGCTGAGCTTGTCCTAGCAGGAAATTGCTATACAAGAGTTTCTTTAAATTAGATGTAGGTAAAAAGCAAAAAGCAACATATAAAATAGCTTCAGGTTTGGAGCTGCAGAAGAATAAGGATAACGAAATCATACCGGTAGTTCATTCATACTTAAACTGCCAACCTGAAGGTTAAATCCCTTGTATGGTTCTCCTGAAAGAAGCAAAATAAAAGAGAAATATGACGGTTAGCCACACATCATCGTATATATGTAACCAAAATAGGTTCTATCAAGCAACGAGAAGATGCACTAATAATATTTTCAACACTATCAAATATCCAACTTTGAGTATCTAGATTTGGATATGGATTGAATATTAAATATTCAGATTCGGATAGGGACTATCCTATGTAGTATCTGAAACCCTCCAGTCAACCGGGCGGACGGACAGATAATATTAGTCAGTTTTCACCCCTAAAGTACAAATTGGCTATGGCGTACCTTCTATCCTTTCGACGAACATCTCTGATCTCTCTCGCAGGTATTTTTGTGGCTCTAATGGTTCATGCCCTGATCGCTGAGTGCCCTGCAAAACCACCAGCAAACGCTTGGTGTTAAATCATCAAGTCAATGTAAATTGCAACACTAATAAGAATTAGCATATATAAGATAAACAACATTTGAGAGCCAACGACAAGATACCTTGTTACATTGTTGTTCTTCTTCCAGGGTTGGAGGAGCCGAGCTTGTCCTAGAAGGAAATTGCTATACAAAAGTTTATTTAAATTAGATGCAGGTAAAAAAAAAGTAACTTATAATATCTTCAAGTTCCGAGTTTCGGAAGAATAAGGATAGCGAAATCATACCGGTAGTTCATTCATAACAAAACTGCCAAACTGAAGCTTAAATCCCTTGTATGGTTCTCCTGAAAATAAGCAAAATAATAATAAGAAAATATGACAGCTGGGCACGCATCACGGTATATATGTAACTAAAATAGGTTCCATCAACCAAGGAGAAGATGCACAACAATGGCACTATTAGATATTTAGATGGTCACCATGCATGCATATATATACAATATACATGCAACAGCTTATAACATTTTATAACGAAAAAAATAGAGGCAAACCTTTTGATGCTCCCTGAGGAACAGGGGAATTAGATCTCTTTGGCGGTTCCCGGGGTGCAGCATGAGTAGCTTTTGTCAATGGCGCATTAGCTGGCGGCTTCTCTCTGGCAGGCGATGACGACGCTACTTGTGGATCTGGCGAGTCAAAAAGAAGTGCATGCAATTAACCAAAGAATGAGGTCACGATTTTCACCATTTCAATCGCAATACAAGATAGCACTACAGGACGTCTTACTCACCATGGCGCTGTGGCCGTGGCGCAAGGACAGGAACTTGTGCTGCCGCAGCATAAGTCACAGGTGAAGGCCGCACAGGTGTCTGGTTGGAGCCGGGAGCAGGAGCAGGCTTGAAGTCGGTGGTGTCAGCCAGGCTCACCACCTTCTGGTGCCCGCCGTGGCCATTGCCGGGCTTTCTGAAGGTACAATCGACATCCCAAATCCCATCAAAACCCTATGTTCAGTGACGAGATCAAATCAATCGCGCCGTAGTACCTTTACCTGCGGTTGGAGCCCCCGCCGCCCTTCCCCACGCTGACAACTCCGCCACCGCGGTGGCCGCCGGAGCTGCTGGACCGGTCGGGTCTCCTGGCATGTCCCTTGTCCCTCTCCCGTCGCTGGGACATAAATCCCTGTCCCTCGCTCCTCCGATCTGCTCCTCCCTGCCAGCTGATATCCAATCATACCCACCAACAAATAACCTCCCAAAAAAAACTAACAGGTCTGGCTGCCCACGGTCGAGCCTGCTGGCAGGTCTAACAGCTTGCTCTATGCTCATTTGTGCTACTAGCCTACTACGTGTGATCTCGTGATTTGCTTGCTCGTGGTGTTAGATGTACTTGCTGTTAGGGATGGAATCGGATCGGATTCGCATGGAATCGAATTTAGATAGCATCTTTTACCACATTTTAACTCGAATACGAAATCGGATGTTCTCAAATATGAATACAAAATAAATTCTCGAATACGGATACACATTCGAATATTTACTCAATTTAGAAGACAATATTTAACTATTTCATTCATTAATGGTTTTGAAATAACAAAGTCATTATACAAGTAAAGACTAAAGTATTAGTATATAACAAGTGTAGACAAAGACCGCTCATTAATCCGCTCATTAATAATGTCACATTTATCCATAATTATTTCAATAATTAATCATATAAAAATAAATAAAACTATAGATAAATATACATTAAATAAATATATATACACATACTTATCATGAAATAATAAAAATTATATAAAAATATTTTCATCAATAAATAAACTAGAGTATTAAATTAAATTTACTATTCATATATCTTTATTATTAAGATTCATGACATTAGTCATTAAAATTAGAGATAACTTTTAAATAGTTTTATGGGTACAATAATAGTAACATTAAAATTGATAACATAATTATTAGTAATGGAGATAACTTTTAATAGTATCGATTATACACTATCATTATTAATATTCAAATAAATTATTTAAAAGGCATCTCCATATAGTCGGATATAGATAGTGCCAGATATTGTCGAATACGGATTTGGAACCGGATAAAGAAAATCAATGAAAAACGATTTTGGATGTATCCATTTTAGTACCACATTAAATTCAGATACGAATACGGATATCCATATTTACATTCCACTTTCATATTTTCATCCCTACTTGCTGCTGCTCTGTGGCTACATGCACTTTTAGTTATTGAATGAATTTATAATAGTCTTCATTTTTAGTATTTTCTATTAGTTGGTGAACTGTTTTTCAATAACACTATATAACAACTTGGATATGTGCAGTCGCAGAGTCCGAAACAATTCTATTTTCTTAAAAAGTTATTGGATGAAGTGCCAGTTCAAGATGACTGCTAGCTAATTTTGCAATTGGGGTTGGGATGTGCTAGCTGCATGCTGGTGTAATTAATCGACATGGCCTTCTTTGAACAAAGTAATCTATTTCGTTGTACGGACTCTCTAAAAACAACAACCCTTTCAATATATAGTTATGATGAAAACGGTTGGAGTTGAAAAATTGATGAGTTTGTTAGTGTGTACAAATATAAAGACGGAATCTTATATAGAGTGGTAGCCCAAATAGAGATATTGGAGTCTAATTTGGCGAGTCTGCTATAGATGGTCTAAAAGGGTGAGATTGGCAAATATGGGAAACAATGATCACTTTGAACTTTAGATTAAATATTTTGACATCTTTTCTTATGACTTGTGGTCATCAAATAAACAATTTGGAGGGAGTGCTCATCAAGTCCTCATTTGGTTAAGAGTGCTTTGCTTCGAAAGAATTACAAATAGGAAATGTCCATTCCTCGGGGCCAGTTTGCATCCCACATAAAGTACGAAACTGTCGATTTAGACGCATGGGCACCAGCAGCTTTGTCATTTCAATGTCGATTTGCATATCGTGACTAGCATTTGCACATCTTGCAGCAATTTGCTCATATGTGCATTGCACAAATTGACCAGACCAGAGCAATTTAATTTTCTCATATGTGCATTTTTGTTTTTCTTGCACAAATTGACCTGACCCAGTCTGACCATAATATTCTACATCAATAAGGTTAGCTATAACTTTCTGCTGTTGACAAGCTTCACAACGCTTTTTTAGTAATTCATCCTTTTACTGGTCAGACAGTTGTGCATATTGATCCCTTTCTCACTGCCTCTTATGTTCTTTAGAATCCATGAGTAGTGTCTAGTCATTGGATGTCGACCCACAACCGATTCTAAAGTTGTCACCATCTAAAGAAATACAATATTTATTTAGTTATGTTGTATCAGATGAGATGAACATTTATACTTGTGCCGATGGTGCTGCTTATTAGTGCACTCCTCATACTGTTTCAAAGAAGCCGTGTTCAAGAAATACAGCTAGTGATTTGTCAATGTTATCGGTAACAACATGGTATGTTAAATTGAATATCAAGATGTGCAAATGCTAGTCACGATATGCAAATTTAAAACCTGAGCAGAGGCAGACAATAAATGATTGTCAGATGTTGCTCTATGCAAGCAGGACATATGAGCAAAAACAGGGAGAGAGAAATCCTGAAAAAGCATGTCTTGCAATGCGACGCAACACTCAAAGCAAGAATTCGATTGGCATGCATAACCCTTTGTATACTTCCTTATTACTTGTGATGCAGTATCTTTCTATAAATGATGATGAATGAGCACATATCTTTCTATAAATATCTTTCTTGAACTTATATTGCCTGACCAAATGATGATGAGGGAGTACACATCTAGTTGTTATGATCGTCTAGCACATACCCTTTCATATTCAGATTGAATGTGCATCTGTTGTTTGTGCTATTCGTTCATAACAATTAATGCATATAATACTCATAGATCTTATAGTCAATCACAAGTGATTTTAATCCTATATTTCTAGTTTGTCTGTAAACATATACTTCAAGTAATACATGGAAGCTTTCAAATAATGTGTCGAATCCATGAACCAAGGCATGCTTCAATCATTCAGACTTAAGTCCTTGCAGTAATATTTTTGACACAGCAGAGGCTATAAAGGCGGCAAATTAAGGTCGTATCTTGAGTATCTTAGTAAACTGAGGCACAAGTGAATTAAATCATATTTTTGTTTTACATTATATTATTTAGATTTGAAATATATAATTATTAGGTTTCTTTTATAGTGGGTCTGGACACAATATTCGAGCAAACGCATAATGAACACACAGGTAGTAATAATGTTAACAACCTTGATGTAGAGTTATTACCACTGGTAGAGATACGTTAATATTCATGTTAGGTCTGGTCAAAAACGTATACTTCGTTATGCATGCCGGCTCTAACATACGCCAACAGATATAACAATTATCCATGCCGGCATCGACGCCGCACGTTTAGAAGTGGTTTAAAATGTAGGTGCTTCGTCACAAATTTTCACATGGCTACTTGGCATTTAAAATATAGGCGTGTTCCATCACAAAATTTCACATGCCTACTTGGCAAGTGGGTTCATCGTAAGAGGTATTGATTCCTCCGGTTTTTTTTACATATCGTATTAACTTTGTCTTAAGTCAAAGTTATTCAACTTTGACCAAATTTCTAGGAAAATATAACAATATTTACTATACCAAATTTGTTTCTTTGAATCCACCATAAAATATATTTCAATAGTACATATTATTGGTATGATAAGTACTATTATATTTTTCTATAAATTTGGTCAAAGTTATATAGTTTTGACTTAGGACAAACCTAATACCACATCTATTGAAAAACAGAGAAAGTAGATGAAAAATGCTCTTAATTGTATTTGATCTTGATGGTGTATAGTATAGATTTGTCATGCAAGAGTTAGGCCATGTACCTGCCTTCCTGGTGGCCCTTGGTCCGTGTTCGTAACTTGTGCTTCGTTAAGCATATCAACAATATCCCCTATGGTAGGCCTTTTGTCTGGGTCAGGTTTGACACACATCAGTCCTATCAAGATGCATGTCTTTAGTTGCTCAGCATAGTACTCCAAAGGTATGTACCCTCTGCCTCCTCCGACCTCTTCCTCCAACTTCCGACCACCTAATAACGTTTGTCACAGTGGTCGTGTCAGGTTATATACCTATTCTTTTTGTGTGTGTGACAGAAATCTGCAAATGCTAGACTCATTTAGCTTACATTCTCAACAAATTTCTCGTAAGATTCTTCAGTACTGGGGTAATTCCTGCGTCCAGTCACTAGCTCTAAGATTATAGCACCTAAACTGAAAATGTCTGCCTTGAAAGAAATCAACCCTTCTGCAAAGTATTCTGGTGCCATGTATCCACTGTACCCATAACAAGAGAAACATACATGGGCATGTGTTGATTAGATTAATAAAAAAGAAAGAAATAAAGGTACCATTTTGGAAAGGCAGCTAGCTTACATTGTTCCCCTGCAACTTTGGGTGATAGTTCGCGACTGTTGCTTACCAAAGAGCCTGGACATACAAAAATCTGCAAGTTTTGGCTCCATGTTGTCATCAAGCAATATGTTCTGAGGCTTAAGATCCAAATGAACAATATTGCATTCTGTGTGAAGATAATGCAAACCGTGGCAAATTCCACAGATAATCTTATATCTCATATGCCACCCAAGCACATAAGATTGAGCTGTAGAAACTGATGATAAATGACGAAATTGTGTGAGGTCACCCAACCTATGATTCTGGTACTGCTACAGTTACATCTAGAACTTAAGCAAATGAAATATATAATTGCATCTTAAAACTCGAAACGATAGAACACTATCATACCGGAAATGTGCCTATCAAGGCTCTTGTTATTTATATACTCAAAGCATATCAGCCTTTTTCGCACTTCAGCCATGACATATTTCCCATTTACTTCAGCCACTTCCCACCTTGATTCACCACAATAGCCTACTAGTTTTACTATGTTTTGGTGCTTCAACCCGAAAAGATAAGTAACTTCTTTATGGAATTGATCATCGTCTAGGTGCATTTCAGAAAGTTTCTTCACAGCAATCGCCTTCCCACTTTGAAGAACACCCTGTGTCATCCCCTTATATTATAAAGAATTTAGGCATAAAATTAAAGAAAGAAAAATATATAGAGATATGTTTAGACATACCTTGTAAACCACTCCAAACCCACCTCTTCCTAATTCTTCCTCCGCGGAGAAATCGCTCGTGATGGCTTTCAGAAAATCCAATGGTAGACAAATAGCTGTTGCATATTGATCTTGTAGCTTCCTCTCCAACAGACTAAACTCTGCAGATTGCTGCTGCTGCCTTGAAGTTGTAGTCTTACTAGATGAAGTGTCCATAATAAAGAAACTGCAGGTGCCAAAATACCTTGTATGTTTAATTTCCCCAGCCAAAGCATCACTCTATGGATCAGATTTAGCCCATATTTATGAAATACCATGCCCAATACGGCCCTAAGACTTGGCGCAAAACAGGAACTCCAAATGATTCTTCACCTCTCCTTCTGAGCCAATCCACAAGGTCGTCCCAGCAAGCAAACACACAAACGCGAGACCAAGGGATAGTCTCAGCAGTAGTACATGATCCCTTTTGTGCTTTATACCGGACGAATCATTGTCCAAAAGCTTGACTGCCAAATAACAGAAATCGTCCAATAAAATCACGGCGCAAACTGCACTAATTTTCTTAGAGGAAAAGGCTGGGAAGTAGGAACTCATGCATCGAGAAGATTTACTAACCTGGCTAAAGCAAGCTGGCATGTATTCGATCGGATCGATTCTCCCTTAACTGGACGAAGGGTACATCTCCATGCATTTGCTGGATCGAAACCGTTGACTCCAACACGCTGCAGTCTGTCCATACAATGAGCGAGGTTAGTAGACTGCTTCAAAATAATCTAAGCAGCGTGTTGGAGACAACGATGGGTGAGGTTGCAACGATGTCGTCAACATACACTGCTTGGCTATTTTTTGGATATATAAAAATGATGGGACTGCTTGACTAATTCCTTTTCCGCGTAAAACAAACATCTATCGCCGTGCTGTTTGCGGTTTTGTGCTCAAATTGCTAACTAGTTTTTCTCCACCTAATGTCTACCTAATATTAAAACAAGAAATGTTTCGTCCGTCCATGTATATTTTCAAAAAAAACCCTTTACTTTTTCTTGAATCATACCGCGGTCCTGCTTTTATGTCGTCCCTCACCTCCTCTCTTCCAACTGGGATGACCATGACCTCCTATCGACGCAGCCGTCAGCCGTCGCCCACGCCGCTCGCCACCCACCTTCCCGCCCGCACTAGCTGTGGGGTCCGTCAACGCTGCCCCCGCTGCCCCGCCCGCTTGCGAATCTTGCAGGCTTGCAGCCGCCCATGCTGTCTGCCTCTGCTGCTGCCGTTCCCACACCGCAAGAGGAGAGGGAGGCTGCGAGGAGCCCCAGAGGCGCCCCCCGAGCCCGCTGTGGAGCACCGCGACCCCGCTGGAAGCCACTGTGCCACCAGCAAGCGCTCTTGGTGCCGTCCTTGGGGATTTCCCTGCCCGCTTCTGCAGAAGTCGAGAGGAGAAGCGAAAGGGGAGAGGGGTCAGGAAGGAGTGGGAGCCGAGGAAGAAGCAGTCGCCGTGGCTGATCCGGAGCACCGTGCCATCGCTGATCTGGAGCCACCCGAGGTCGCTGAAAGGAATCGATGCTTGTGATAGTCTAAGAGGGGGAGGGGGTGAATTAGCCTTTCTAAAAACTTAACCTACCACATGCCTTCTAATTGCACAATATGAAACTAAGACAAGCTATCTAGATGTGCAACTAAGGTTTTCTTCTAGTATTTGCACCCACCCAAAGAGTTTTGCAACCTAGAGCCAATCCTATCAAGATACTACTCTAGAAAGGTAAAGGCACACAAATTGCAAGTATGAAATGCGGAAGCTTAAAGGGTTAGAGGGATGCAAACTTGACACGAAGATTTATTCCATGGTTCGGCTTACGCCTACTCTACGTTGGAGCTCCACAAAGGATATGCTCCCGGTCGCCAAGTCTTCTTCCTGATCAAGGCCTTGAGCTCGCCACAAAGGCTCCCCAAGAGGGATGATGAGCAAGTCACCAAGACCTTGCTCTCATCAACCTACTCTCCTGGAGGTCTTGACGCCGCCTCCACTATGGAGCTTCTCCACCAAGGAAAGGGTCTCCTCTTCCCCCGCACAAAGTCGTCGTCGCCTCTCCACACCAAGCCGGAGGGTCCAAGACTTGTCGGCGAGTCTCTAAGACTTCAAGGGACCAGCACACCGAGATTACAAGAGGTGGCTCACTCTAGAACCAAGCACAAGGCTCAAGCACCTTGCAACTCACTTACTAGGGCTATCCTAGCTCTCTCACTTACTATGGATGATCTATGTAGCACATATGGTAGCTTGGATGTCTTGTAGGCGTAGATGAACTTCTCTGGACTCCAGCAACTCCAAATGGCCGAATGGGGGTGGTATTTATAGCCCAAAAGCTTGAACTAGCCGTTGCCCAAAAGTTGCACAGAATTCGTGAACGTCGTATATTCCACCATGCAGCAAACTCCCATCGGCGGATCATACGCCGTGTGCTTTTCCCAACGGTCGGATTCTTTTTCCAACGGCTCTCTGCGCACACCATATACTTCCAAACTTGTACGCCGATGGCCGGCGGATCATACGCCGTGCCTTTTCTTCCACCTTCACTTGTCATCGTCTTTGCGTAACTTGTACGCCGATAGTCCGCCGAGGGTCGGTGTATAGTACTCCGTGTAGAATCTTGCAAACCCTGATTTGAGCTTGACCATGTCTTGAACGGCATATCATCCGCCCTGTATCAGCACAGTAACACCGGATCATACGCCGTAGCCTTTCTTCTGGATCCTTTGAGCGTCATAAGCTTCTAACTTGTACGCCGTGCATCGCCGGATCATACGCCGTGTGGAATATTCTTGTTCTGGTTGATCCACTTACACATGCCGTATGCTTCTGGTTTGTACGCCGTTGATCGGCGTTTAATACGCCGTGTAACTCTGCTGGCTCATCTAATTCAATCAACTCAAACCCTTTCCATGACTTCATATGCGAGTACCATGTCATGAATACTCAATAAATAAGACTATCTCTGGTTTTTGGCTATGCTTTGGAATCATTCTTGGGACGTAATTTCTTATGTAAATCTCTTAACAAACTTGTTAGTCCCAATGACTACGTTGTCATTCAATCACCAAAATCACAATATAAATGGGACAAAGGCTATTTTCGTTACAGTCGCCATCCCCCTGCGTGTGTGCCTCGCCGTCGAGCCTGTGGTGAGCCTGTCCCGCACCCTTGCCTTCCCTTGCCACCAATTTGTGTTGGCCGGCGGCCATGCCGAGCACGTGCCATGACCTGTTGTGCGGTCGCTTTGTGAAGCTGGCCCTCGTGCGGTCGCGCCCTGCTTTTGTTTGTTGCAGGAACGCTGCCGCACACGCCCGCGGACCCGGGATGCCGGCGACCTCGGGCCAGGCCGATGCAGGCAATGACAGAGCGCGCAGGCGAGGATGGGGCCAGCGCCGACGGCAGAACTCAGCTTCCCTCGCCATCTCCGGTGAGCAGCTATGGGAAAAGTGACCTCGCAGCCGATCTTGGGTGGAGCCTCGGGGGATCGGTCTTCCTTTTTTTTTCTGGGATCCTTTGCCGTAGCTGCCGCTACTGGTTGTTGATGTTGGGATTCCTTTTGTGTCAAAGGCACCGTGATTCTTTCTGCCCCGGTGTTGGTAACCTGTTTGCTGCGGCGAAGCTCCTGCAGCCCGCACGACCATCACTAGGCAGAACGGGCACACGTGAGGTGCTTCGCCATCACGTGGGTCGGTGGCCTGCTGTTTGTTTATTTAGTTCGTTTGTGATTCTATTTCAAAGGAGCAGTCGAAATTACAGAAGCTACTTTTTTTTTTTAAAAAAAAGCCAACACTGCTTCCTTCGTCCGTCGATCCGTGTGCAACTGACTCTTGGCGTTCCTATAAGCTTATTGCATCGTTTATACCGTTCTCTCATCAAACAGGTTCGTGCGTTCAGCTTCTCCGCAAATGTATGCCCTCTCACGTTTTCGTCCTCATCTATCTGTCTCACCTTTGGTCTTCCTATTTCTCCGTTTCAACTTCACATGGATGCCACCAAAAACAAGTGTGAAGCTCGGTCCGACGATGAGATGATGTCTATCGAGAAGGGCCAATATCATGAGTTCATGACTCGGGCTTCATATCCAGGCAAGGAAAAATAAGAGTTATTATCACTAGGAAAAACCAATAGAATCCACGACCTCATGTGGCCAACCAATAATCACGGCTCCTAAAGAGCATAAGAGGCAATGAGAAAAAAAAATCTATATGCACTCAGACCAGCAAAAAATAATTTACTAAAAAAACATCGTGAAGCTCGTCAACAAAACAAAGTTATATCTGACCTTATTGATATAGAACTACATGGGCAGCTAGGCCATGACAATTTGTGCAAGAAAAAGTACAATGCACATTTGAGCAAATTGGAACAAGATGTGCAAATGGTATGGCCCGTTGTGCAAATAAAGTTAAAACCCAAGCAGAGACATGCATGATCGTCAAATGTTGCATACGTGAAAAAGCACGTTGTGTGATGTGATGTAGAATTCTAAGTAAGAAAGCCATTGCTATGAAAAACCCTTTGTTCTATTTTATCTAAATATGTCCACACAAATTACGAATGTATGGCGTGATCCTACGATAAGACATTTCACAAACTTGGCTTTATTTTTTTAATTTGTGGTCTTGTCCAACTAAAATTAACAAGCCCGGTTTACCACGAATTTTAGAAATGTTTTAGAAGAGTCATAAATTACATTATCACCAATGTATTCAACCATGTATAGGAAAAGTATAGGCAAAGTATGTCATGATTTTTGTCTCCCGTTGCAACGCACGGACATATTTGCTAGTAATAATAATAATATTATAAAGCAAGATGTGTTTCGTTTGTCAATCTCTACCTGCCATGTGGGCAACCGTGTCAGCATCCCAAGGCCCTTCGCCTCCCAGCGCGTAAGAGAGCACGATTCTGTTCCAATTCAGATTGATTTCGCCTCCTCGTGCCGTCTCCCGGTCCAACGCCCTCCCCTTCCCTTGGGAGAAGTTGGATTCCAATGAGAGTATGTAGCCCACTTCAATTCCGATGGAGAGCAGGCGGCGAATTCGATTCCGATGGAGAGCCGGGCTCTCCACCGATCGACGGAGTACAGAGGAATTAATCTGTAAAAAAAATCTTTAATCGCCGATACTCCACGGACCCGGCAGCAATGCATCTACTAGCGGCTGAGTCAAGAGAGGTGCGGCAGCCTGAGCTGGATGCTGAGCGGCGGCGGACCAACCTGAAGAGTCCCGGCGGAGAGCCAGAGATCCTGCATGGTCGGTGGTGGCAGGTGAGCGCCGTCCGAAGCTGCAGATGGGCAGATGCACACACAGCGAGAGATGGCCGATGCACGATTGATGGG
This sequence comes from Alloteropsis semialata, assembly GCA_004135705.1. Taxonomy (NCBI): domain Eukaryota; kingdom Viridiplantae; phylum Streptophyta; class Magnoliopsida; order Poales; family Poaceae; genus Alloteropsis; species Alloteropsis semialata. The sequence continues at coordinate 13,445,720 of CM014277.1, forward strand.
GGAGGAGATGGCCGAGCTGTGCGCCATCGGTGAGGTGGAAAGAGGCGGCGGCACGGCGACGATGGCTGGGGTGGAGCATTCGTGGATAGCTAGGATTAGATTTTTTTTTGAGACAAAACACCCTTTATTACTCAGAATAGGTGTTACAAACGCCATCGGGCGCTGACAGGAACCAGACATGTCTACCAACATTAGAATGAATACAACTACGAGCTAAGTTATGTGCGTCAACATTCGACGCTCTTCCTTCATGGACAAACTCACACATGCTAAAATCTTCCATTCTTGCTTTAATCTCCTTTGTGATGTGTCCATACAAACCCAGCCCTTCACCTCGAATGCTTCTGATTACATTTGAGCTGTCGCATGCGACCCTGAATTCTGATAGAAGTAAGTCAGCTGCCAAGGCCAAAGCTTCCCGGCAGGCTATCGCCTCCATGGTTTCAGGGTCAGTCATACCATCCATCACCAGTGCCGATGCTCCCAGAAACTGGCCGGAGCCATCACGCGCCACTGCCGCTGCCGAAGCGATCTTCGTGTTCTTGGAAAGGGCGGCATCCACATTTATCTTCATTAAACCTGCCGGGGGTGGAATCCATCGGGCTGGACAGCCACGCCCATCCTTCTTCTCTTCCTTCGGAAGCTGTAAACCTTGAAGTTCGGACACATACTTAGCTATGAAACTATGAGTTGACAACGGACTCTGAAAAATCTCTTCATATATCGCTTTCCTCCGAGCGTGCCATATAGCCCACAGTGTTACTGTTACCCGAACAACATCCTGGTGGTCAAGAGGCTTCAGGAGCGCTAGCAGCCATCCCTTTGCATCTTGTTCTCGTACTTCATCCATATGTTCAGTAATACTTTCGTCCTCCAGAGCCCATACACTTCTGGCCATATTACATTCGAGGAGTGAATGTCTCCACGAGTCAGTTTCTCCACAGATGAAACACATAGCATTGTCTGCCATGTGCCTGTAATGAAGTAAATCCTTCGATGGTAAAGTGCTTCTAGCCAGACGCCACAAGAAAATTTTCACCTTAGACGGGATTTTGATACCCCAAAGCAAACTCCATTCTTGTTCTTCAGCTTTGAGGTTCGAACGCCCCGGGTAATCAAGCCTATACTTATTCAGTGCAAGCATCTTGTAAGCTGACCGGACTGAAAAGATTCCGCTCTTCTCGTAATGCCATGCCCAGAAGTCATCTTGACGTCTGGTGCTGAGTGGAATATTAATGATTGTCTCTATATCATTTGGAGTAAAAAATTGTTGCAGTTTCTGACGATCCCAGGTTACAGTAGAAGAGTCGATGAGTTCGCTCACTAATTCTGGGGCGTTTGTTGCACTACTCTGGATCGGTCTTCTCAGTCCCGACGTTGGCAACCAGTCCATGTACCATATCATTGTTTTTTCTCCCGTGCCAATACGTCTGATTAGGCCTTGTTGCAAAACCTCACGCCCCTCAAGTAACGCACGCCAAATGCGCGACGGCCGAGAACCCAAATTCGCCTCCAGGAAAGTCGAGTCTGGGAAGTAAACAGCCTTTAGCACCCGGGCGCTCAAGGTTGCCTCGTCCTGTAGAATTCTCCAAGCCGATTTTGCCAGTAGCGCCAAGTTGAACATCTCCAAATCTCGAAAACCCAATCCACCAAGATACTTGGGTTGGATAATATCATCCCACGCAACCCAACAGGTCTTACGTTTTCCATCTTTACTACCCCACCAAAAGTCCCGCATAAGGCCAGTAATATGATGGCACAGACCTTTTGGGAGTTTGAAACACGACATCGAGAAGGTGGGTATGGCTTGAGCAACCGATTTGATAAGGACTTCTTTGCCACCTGCCGATAAGCATTGCTCCATCCACCCTTGTATCTTGTTCCACACACGATCCTTTAAATATTTGAAAGCTCCATTAGTAGCATTACCCGCATCTGACGGCATACCAAGGTACTTCTCGTTCAAGGTCTCGTTATGGACATTAAGAATTTCCTTTATCTCCTCTCTCACATTCTGCCGACACCCTTTCGCAAAATGTATAGAGGACTTCTCCATATTTATCTGCTGCCCCGATGCTTGGCAATAGATTTGAAGCACATTCTTTACTTCATGAGCATTCTCCCTATTTGCCTTGAAAAACAGCAGGCTGTCATCTGCAAAGAGTAGGTGATTGACCATCGGGGCCGACGGCGCCACCATAATACCATTGAGTGCAGACGACTGATTTCTGGATTTTAGCAGGCACGAAAGGCCCTCTGCTGCTAACAAGAAAAGATAGGGGGAGATGGGATCTCCCTGACGAATACCCCTTGAAGGCTGAAATTGCTCCAAACGTTCACCATTAAACAAAACTGAGAAAGACACAGAAGTAACAAGTCTCATTACCGTGTTGACCCAATTTTGGTGGAAACCAATCCGAAGCATGATGGCACGCAAGTATGCCCACTCGACTCGGTCGTATGCTTTTTTCATGTCTAGCTTGAGCGCACAACATCTCAATTCCCGAGCCTGCTTTTTCTTCATAAAGTGTAAACACTCATATGCCGTGATGATGTTATCGGTGATCAGCCGGCCAGGAACAAAGGCCGACTGCTCCTCCGAGATGATTTTTGGCAGCACTATCTTCAATCTATTTGCAACCACCTTCGATGCGATCTTATAGATGACATTACATAAGCTGATCGGTCGAAATTGGCCCAACTCTTCCGGACTAGCAACCTTCGGTATCAATACTATAAACGTGTCGTTGATCACCGCAGGGCTATCTTCCCCTTTCAACACCCTCAATACAATTGAGGTCACATCCGTGCCACATAAGTCCCAATTCCGTTGAAAAAAGTGAGCCGGAAAGCCATCCGGCCCCGGCGCTTTGGTGGGAAACATCTGAAATAAAGCATCTTTCACCTCTTGACCTGAAAATGGTGCTAACAAGTTTTCATTCATCGCTGGCGTGACTTTAACCGGAATAGTCCCCAAAACCGCCTCCATGTCCTGCACTCCTTCCGACTGATACAAGGCTTTGTAGAACTCATTAGTCATCGTCCCCAGTTCTGCAATGTTCTCAGTAAGCTGACCATCCGGCTTGCGAAGTTTAGAGATTTTATTTCGCCGCCGTCTTCTACTCGCGCGCAAATGAAAGAAATGCGTGTTTCTATCTCCCGCTGTGAGCCATTCGATTCTGGATCGTTGGCGCCACATAAGCTCCTCTCGGTAATTCAACTCCAGGATGCGCTCTATGATCTTTAGTTCAGCGTGCGACGGCCCAGTCCGATGGGGAGCAGCCTGCATAGACTCGAGTTCACTATTTAGCCGTCGTAGCTCCCGCTTGACATTGCCAAAGGTCAATCTCTCCCACCGACTCAGCCTAGTGCCCACAGACTTAAGTTTTGCATGCAATTCATCAATGCTCGTAGCCTCCCCATCCTTTTGCCATGCCTCTGCTAGGGTGCCAGAGAAATCGTCGTGGGTCTCCCACATCACCTCGTACCGAAAACATTTCCTCTTTGGTTGCGGCGGGTCCCTCCTCGACCAATTGAGCATGATGGGGCAATGGTCAGATGCTGCGGCAGTCAGGTGATGTACCGACGCCGAAGGGAAGCGCCCAGACCAGTCACCAGTCGCCAAGGCCCGATCCAGCCTCACCTTGCAATATGTGCCTCCAGCCACCTTTTTCTCATATGTCCACTCCTTCCCCTCGAAACCGAGGTCAATTAGACCACACACATCTACTGCATCTCGAAAGCCCGCAATTTGTGCGTAACTTCTCTCTTGAACTCCGATATGCTCATGCCGATGGAGCACTTCATTGAAGTCCCCAATACATACCCAAGGAAGAGGAGACGAGGACTTAATGAATTTCATGACGTCCCACGTCTTATGCCTCTCACTTGTCTGAGCTTCCCCGTATATACATGTTAGTCTCCATGGATCATCATGTCCTTCTCTAACAATCACATCAATGTGGTACTGTGAATACGGTAAAATAGTAATCTCTGTATTGTTGTTCCAGAAAATACCTAGGCCGCCACTACGACCCTGACTACTAACAGCAAATGATTTATCAAAACCCAGGGTATTTTTCAGACCCTCCACCCTATCCTTATGAACTTGAGTCTCCAACACACATAGGACTGATGGGGCAACTCTCTTCGCTAGATCGCGAAGCTCCTTAACTGTCGCGGCTTTGCCAAGTCCGCGACAGTTCCAACTCAAGCAACTCATTGTTCCGGGCGACGCTCCATCCCGGAGCCCGCCAGAATGTGAATTTTTTCCTCCTTTGTCAAAACATCAACTGAATCTATTACTTTCTTTTGCCGCTTTAACCTCTTCCCCCAGCAGCATATAAGTGAAAGGGATTTTGTCATCTCTGTCTCTGAGGATTCCTCCTCTACAAAATTCCTTTTTCTCTCTGTCTTTCTATCATTACCAGAGTGAGATATGCGCTTAAATTTGCGTAATGTCTTAGCATTCTCTTTCCCAAGTTGCTTCTGATCTCCCCTATCTAAGGTACTATGAGAATTTACCCCATCCACTACTTTATCTTGCTCTTTATTATCCTCCTTGGTACCACCTCTTTCTTTTATCTTATCCATTCCATCATCCTTATCAATATTCTCAGGATTATTTTTGCTAGTGCTACAAACTTTTGGGTCCTCATTTTCTTTATCTTCATTAGGATTAGATATGGTAACATCTTCCTTATTGCCTCCCATAACATCCTTCTTCCATGTGGGACTATCATTACTTGTTTTATCTTTGCTTCTCCATCTCCCGGAGTCATATGATCTCCCGAAGTTACTCCTTCTACCTTCTTTTGAAGAACGTGTTTTATCCTCACTTTTATCTTCCATCACATCCTTCTTCCATGTTGGACCATTACTACCTGTCTTGTCTTTACTTCTCCAACTCCACGATTTACTCGGTCTCCAGAAGCCTCCTTCACTACCTTGCTTAGTATATGGTATTTCATCCTCAAAACTCTTTTTTGGGTTTGGGGCATCACCATCCATTCTTCCTTGGTTTTTATGGTTGCCATAATCATTCGGACTTCGAAAATTGTTTTCTCCATCTTGCCTTGAATATTGTGTTTTGTTGTAAGATGATCTTTTTGGTGGCATGTAACGAAGACCTTCCCCCCATTGTGCTTTTTCATCTTTCTTTAGTCTAATTGAGCATGCCTTTTCATTATGATAAATACAGCCACACATAGAACAAAAATTAGGTAGAAATTCATATATAAGAGGGCACCATATCTTTCTTTCATTTTCTCCCACTGAAAGTGTCACACCACGCATCAAGGGTTTTCGAATGTCGAGCTTCACCTTGATCCGTAGAAATCTTCCTATTGCATTATTCTCCTTCTCTCCATCTACTTTCAACACCTTACCAATCTTTTTACCTATCTTTTCACCAATCTCCTTAGTCATTAGTCCCATTGGTAACTTTGAGACTCTAATCCAGATCGGGATATAAGAAAAGTCTACGTCATCTAGGCATTTCGATTTATCAAAATCTTCCATCACCAATAGCTCATTCATAAAATTCCAGGGCCCATCTTCCAGGGCCCTTTTCTTTCCTGACATCTGTCGGAAAGTGAATAAGAAATGGTTTTCACCAAGGTCCTTACATAAAACTCCTCGTAACGGGCACCATATTTTTCCTAATGTCTGTGCCAACGCATTAGCCGATACAGGTCTATCAGACAATAACTTTCCTATAGCCCCTGGCTCATCCACTACGGCATTACTGGAACCTGCAATTTTGATTTCTTCCTTCTCTTCTGCTAATAACTTCATGCACACAAAATTGTATTGAACACCTTCCATCACTATACCCAACAGTATTAAGAAGTAACCGAAAAGATGTACTTTGCTTCGGAAATGACTTTTTATAGCGGCAGACTACTTCTGCCTTACGACAGAAACCACAAAACCAAACTCCTCCAATCTACCAGCGATTTCACACCAGGACCAAATTGAATCGTGGATTCCAAACAAATTCTCTAACCACACGACGATGCGTAAATTACTCTGTAACTTGTAACCCTTCCCGTCAAGAAGCTGGAAATGGGACTCTTACCCAATCACGTGCCGGAGGGGGGCTTCGAGGGCCCAGCAGACGGCTGTTGCTGCGGCGGGGGAGGGGTCGGGGCAGTGGAAGCGGAGCCGGAGGCGGCCTGCGAGACTCCTCGGCTGCGACAAGCTTGCGTAGGCGTTCCTGGAGGTTGCGAATGCGGTCCTCAGTGCGGCAGAGCTTGCCCCAGCGCCAGGCGAGGTAGGCACCGAGCCGCCTTAGATGAGGATGTAGGAGTCCCCGCCGTGTTGTGGAACACCTCAAGCCCGTGCACGCGGCAGTAGTCCGCCTTGTTCTTGAACGCGCGCAGCAGCAGGTGGTCGCCGTCCGGGTTGGGGCAGCGGGCGGGCGTCGACCCCGTCACCACCAGCACCGGCCCAGTGAGTAGGGCGGGTCCGTCAGCTGCCGAGGCGGCGGGAGGCCGCTGTCCTCGTCGTCGGTCGCGTTGCCGGGCGCGGGCGCGGCGGCGGCAGGCGGCGCCGGGACGGCTATGCGGACGGCCGGTTCCTTGAACACGACGCGGATGCGCGGGATGGCGAGGCCGAGGTTGGAGGTGGCCGGGCCGAAGATGAGGTAGAGCACGCAGAGGGCGAGGAGGATGACGGCGGCCGGGATGCTGGGGGTCGCCGGGGCCGTGCGGCCACCACGGCGGACGGGGGATTGGGGAAGCGGAGAAATCGCCCCCAAATCGCGATAGCTAGGATTAGATGAAACAGTTGTGCGTGTCGGTTAATGGGCTGCAGGATGGTATGTTGGGCTGGGCCAATTTACTCTCCTCTTACTTTCTCTTTTCTCTTTTTGTATTTTCTGTATGTTTGCAACGTTAACGATTTCCTATTGTACATTCGCGTGTGGCCGTGTGATCATTTTTTTTTTATGGATGCTAACACGAGGTGGGGAGCAAGCAACTCATAAGTTAAGCCAACCATGTTGAGTAAGGTTTCACGGTCTTGAGATGGAAGCAACAAAACTATGATTAGTTGACGAATAAAATTAATTATGAGAGAAATATTGAATAAGATTTGTAGATTGTTGAACCAATTCTACTAAAATATTCAAAAATTGCGGGAGTGCAAAAATTGAAGTAGAGCATGCAATAATTGAATCAAATGTGTATTAACAAAAAATATTAATAAAAACATGCATATTACCGACTGCCTGTAGCAACGCACGAGCACATTTACTATTTAACTAAGAGAGAAAACAGTGGTTGAACTGGCAAAACCAAACCAGTTTATTACTGGTAGGACGAAAAAACCGTGAACCCGTGACCGAAAAGTTCAGTTCAACTAAAAGAACCACTATTATGTAACTGAATAGGTGTGAAACGGTTGAACCAGCAAGTTTTGGGAGCGAACCAGTTAATGGTTTTCGTCTCGAACCGGTGAATGTTGATGTTTGGACATAAGTTTGGACATGTTTAATTACATATACGATAGAAACTGGTTGGACCAGCAAACAAGTGACCTGACCGATCCGACCTCCGATCCAGTTTTTTGTTTTATGCCTTGAACAAGGATTCATGTATGAACCAGTCCCGCCACAGATGAACATGTACGATCGGATAGGCGATACAACTTGGGAGCCACACATTTCTGACAACTACGATCACATAGGCACATAGGGGTGAGTGTGCGTATGTGTGTGAGCATCTGCGTGTACTGGGCTTTCGCAAAAAACAAAAAAACAACATAGGCATGCTGCGCCAACATCTTGTACATCCTGCCATGAGGCTTCTTGACAATGATCAGCACACTAAGGTTTTGATGGAGAATTTGCCACCACCATATCTGATGTGGGTCATAAAAGCTATCACATAAATTTTGTAATACGTTTGTTAGGCCAGGGACGTGTGAGAGTTTTTTTTTCTCCCGGTGCAACACACGGGCATATTTGCTAGTAAATTAAAAAAAGGAAAAAAAGTTTAAATTACCCCCTCAACCATAGCAAAGTCTAGATAGTCCCCTAAACTATTTTTTGGTTTAAATAACCCTCTAAACTATGTCAATTGGTTCAACTTACCCTTTAATAGAATTTTTCCTTTTTGTATCTCCACATACAGATAGAGTTTTGAGTTCAAATTTAGCGGTGTGATATCCAACATCATAACTTATGTTAGAAAAACATATTAAGAATTTTTCACTATTATTGTAATAGGATAGTGTATCTAATTATAAATTATTCATAAACTGTATAAAAATTAAGTACAAAAAATTATATGGTATTTTTTAACATACCATACGATGTTGTCTGTCCACCCACAAAATATGAACTTAAAACTCTATTTGTGCATGGAGAAACAAAAAAGACAAATCTTACTAATGGGTAAACTAGACCAATCGGCAAAGTTGTGGAAGTAAATTAAACCAAAGTATAGCTTAGGGGTTAACTAGACTTTTGACCATAGTTGAGGGGGTAATTTAGAATTTTTCCAAAAAGGATAAAATAAGTAGAATCCTGGAAAGTTCTAGTGCCAAAGAATGGAAGAAACACACGTGCAAGTAACTTCTTGCAAATAGGGCAACTATTTCATGCCCGGTATAAGGCAGTTAAAAACACCATGTAAAGCATATTCAGTGACTTAGGACTTTGTTTTTTTTATGGGGCTTATGACTTGTTTGGTTTGTTGACAAACATTTTCTAGGATGTTAACGGTACAAAAATACATTTTACACCCTAATTTTCATCACAATAATTTTTAGAAACAATTCCTAAATTTTCTAGGATTTATTTAAGACTTTAATAAATTTCTAGGATTTAATTGAAATTTATTAGGATTTTGTTCAATATAATAATTAATTAATAGTCACAATAAGTTTTTGTTCCATTCATGCTGATGCATTGTGTTTTGTTTGCTTTGCAAATCAAAGTTGGATTTAATTCAGTTTAAATTCAAATTTGAGTTTCATTTGTTTGAGCTCTAGAAAAGATGTTTAGGTGTGAGTTTGTTTGTACTCCCTAAGCTCCTCTATACTCTGTTCGTCCTCCCTTAACTTTTCCATGGTCTATTCTTGCTCCCTGATATTTGCCGGCCCATTTCTCCCGGTCCCGTCTCCCATCCATAAATAGTTGCAACGCCTCGCCCGCAAACCCTAGACGAGTCGCCCTCACTTCTCGCCCGCGCTAGCACCGCCCCAAACCCTAGCGCTTTGGCCGCCACTTGTTCCTTGACGAGGACACCGCCCCAAACCATGATAAGGTTTGGCAGGATCTGCCCTGCGTCCTGGTCCAAACCCTGCTTGTTTTCATGCTTTGTAGCTCTAGATTGAGTTTCTTCGGCGAGGTCGCTACCGCGCGTCGCCGCTCGCTGCCGCCGCTCGTTGTTTTCCCGCCGCCGGCCGACTCCCCGATCAACTAGAGTCGTCCATCTTTAGATCTAGGGTTTAGATCTAAGTCAACCGAGGCTTGTACCGGTTAGCTGTGGCAAATTCCTTTAAGAGCCCCTATGTTTATATAAAATCAACCCGTGGTCCGGAGTTGGTTCAAAGTATTTGCATCTAGGTCCTATTTTCTTTGGTGTAAGCCCCTAATCTTTCAAGTATTAGAAGTCGCCGTCCATCCCTGCTCTTTTATGCATTATCCCTTAGGTTTTTATACGTAATTTTGTTTTCTCCCCTCTGTTTTAATATGAAAACCCTTGAAAGTTCTAAATCTTCGCATATATGCCCCTAGAACCATGTTTATGCCATATCTTGATCATTTTAGCTCCAAATTAAGTGAATCTTTAATTCTTGTGATCCTTAGGACGTGTATAGTAGCTTTATACTATTTTTTGTTCTATTATCAATGTTTGGTGTATTATTTCTTATTTTGTTGTATTGTTTCTTGTATGCGTCCGTGTGATGCGTTTAGAAGGAGAGCTATTCGAGGAAGATAAAGAGTAATACTTTTGAGACTCGGAGCGATAGGAGCCTTTTACAGAAGGCAAGTGTCCTTGATCATGTTTATCCCAAGGATAATCATATTATAATATCACTTTACTTTTATGTCTAGCATTATTATAATATTGATGGGACCTATGTTAAGGACTTGACTAGTTTCGTTTATCTTTTTCTTTGCATAACCTGGTTATTTACTTATTGTTGGGTAGAATTGTTTAGTTTCTTAACTTTGGGTTATGTATATCATTAAACTTGAACATTATGAACTCGTGTTATGCTCATTGGACGGTAAACCTTTCTTAACTGGAACATGGACTGACCACCCAAGAAAACAGTACAACCACATAAATAACGGGCAATGGTCTAGGCTAATTAATCAGAAACCTTGATTTGTAGTGACCTTAATGAAAGGGCAAGAAGGGCACCAAGTTGTTGTATAGCCCGACCTCTTGGGAGTGTTCTTTGCTAAGAAACTCGGCGATTGGGGATGTTCATGCACACTGGACATCAAAACCTTAGCGGGTTGCTATAAATTGGGGCATCTTCGTAAAGGCCTAGTAGTGGTTCTCATGCCCCTCACCTCGGAAGTGTTGAAGGAAGTAATTAACTCAGGCATCATGAGAAACACTATTTGTGGTGAAAATGTACAACCTGCAGAGTGTAAAACTGTAATAACAGTTGTGCTCACAGTTAAGAGGAGATTGGACCCTCCCATGATCATTAAACTTGAAGTTGATTTAAATTGTGGTTACTTTATGGGCATCTTTATTTCAGTTCGTTAATTTGGATTGGTATATACTTGCACTTAGTTAAGTTTGCTAATAAAACTTGACCAATTAAAATTTCTTAATGATAAGAACATGTCAGCCATCATTGATTAAACTCTGTATGTCATATTTATTACTATACTATAAGTGTACTCAATCTTGTTTTCTCTGCGGCTCAGAGGAAGACGCTTGTGAAGATTACCTTGACGAGTTTGAAAATTGCTAGGTGTGCGTTTCACCAGTCGACTACCTGTGGAGGAGGTTTTATTCAGTAATTAGATGAAACGTTTATTTTGATTTATTAAAGACTATGTCTTATATTATAATAATATTATTTAACTCTCTCTTATACATTATGCACTAGTTTTGTTATCGCTGAGTATGCCATCATAGGTGTTTGAACGGATCTTGGTGCACACGTAATTTTACTTAGTTTGTTTTTAAAACAGGATGTTACAATACATCCCACCGTGTTAATAAAAGTATGACGACCCACACGCAGCACCTGCCAAATAACGGTAGGTACGCATGATCACATCACAGGCACAACCCCTTCGTGGGTATAACCATAGATGGAGACCAAGCCTGAGCAAGGACTCTATATATCCAGCTACTCCCAAGTATAAATAGAGTTGGGGATTAGGTCCCAGAAGAGAAGAAGAGAATTGAGCATCTCCAGCAGCACATGTAAATTTGAAGACCTAAAACTTAGTTTAGGTTTAGGAGAGAGAAGATTTTCAGAAATTTTTTTTGCTCTTCTCCAGCAGCATACCTAAACTGGATACCTATAAAATCATTTTGCTTCCTTCTTTCATCCAATGAATTGTGCATATGAGCCCCAAATCAATTCTAGATTTAATCACTTGATATATTCAAACAGAATTCAAATTCAAGCCATGCTAGCATAATCCATACTCCTCTCCACAAGCCAAAATGCATAGCTTGACAATGTTAAAAACATCACGCATACACCAGTGTTAATAGAGAAAGCACATAAAGAAACATCAACTGCTATGGTGATACCCTCGGTGTTTGGATTCAATTTGGTAACATGAAGTGCAATATATTAAAACAAACACCATCTCAGGCTGACATGTTCAACAAGATTATTAATCAAGAAAATTAAGTGCCAATACATGCATCCCAGGCTGCAGAGAGGCCCAACACATGCATCCAAGACAAGTGGGGCATACAATCTTTCTATGTACAAGCACAGAACAAGAAGAACTTCATTCACTCCCATTGCCACCAACATCTGTGGAGCTATCATTGCCACCAAAAGCGCCATTACCACTCAAGTCAGTAAAGATCCCATTACCACCATTAGCACCAAACCCACCCATGTAGAACCCTCCTGTGTTTCTTGCCACCAAGACTTGATCCCGTAAAAGCTCAAAGTAGGCTCTTCCCTTTTCATCGAGATTTGTTGGATCCATGAACATTATCCTTTGCTCTTGTTCTAGCCTCTTGGCCCTCTCCTCGGTTGCAGCCCTCCTCTCCTCAGCTGCAGCCCTCCTCTCCTCAGCAGCCGCCCTCCTCTCCTCAGCCTCCGCCATTCTCTCCTGCATTTGTTTGAGCTCTGTCTACCTTGAAGCCTTAAATTCTTTCCTTTCAGCAGCAAGCTCCTTCCTTGTTAACACCATGTTGTCCAAGGACTCCTTGTATATAGTTTCTGCTCCTTTCTTCGACTTCTCCTTCTGTGCCTTCCTACCGGGCGGCCTCTTTGTCGGCGCCGCTGAGCTTGGAGTAGGGCTTCTTCTTCCATCAAAGTCATCATCATCGGAGTCATCATGGTCCATACGATTGTCATCAACTAGAGAGCAAGAGTTGCTTGATTTCTTACTCTTTGTTGGGACATCATTTTTTCTTGTCCTCCATTTTTCATGATGCTCAAGTAAGACCCAACAATGCTGCAAAGCAAATGCTTTTCCTGCCTTTCCACCCTTCTTGGGTTTCCCCTTGTACAATTGTTGAGCAATGTTCACCAGTCCACACAGAGAGAAAATGAACTAGAAAAAAGGTAGCAAGCATAGCGATAAACCTAGTGAACAATGCACAAAAAAAAATCAGCACCTTATCTTGAGCATTTACGCCACTTGGATTGAGCCGCGCAACTTGCTCCAAGCATGATGCCCACTTGCTGCAAGCCTGCAACTGGTTTGTATTATTTTCCATCGATGAGTGACAGAAATTTGAGAGCGAAATATTCCACTATTGTTGTTGCACTGAAAGTGATCATATATGCGCTTCCAGTAAGTTGCTCCATTTTGTTCATCCCCAGTGATTGGATCAAGAGTAATGGTCTGCCATGTCTTGACCATGGTCTCATCCTCAACAACTGTGAAATTGACTCCCCTTGAACCCTTCTTCTTAGGCAGCACTGTCTCATCATCAGCATCCGAGCCAATATCCTCATCAATAGTGTCTTGGTCAGCATCAAGGGCAGAGTTCGTATGAGAGCCAGATGCTTGTTCATTCATTATGTTGAGAAAGACTCATCATCCATGCTAGATAGCAAAAAAAATACAATTATATTCAAATCACCAGTGCACATTGATCAACAAATTTGGAAACAAATAAAAGAAATATCTTTCTAATGGACAAGTAGGCATTATAGTAGGATGTAGCCATGATCTCTGTTTTTTTATGTCACCCTTCATTTACTAGCCTGATCTACAACTGGTATGTTTAGGCATGTCTAGAGTAGTGTGTTTTCCCCCAAATGCCATTCAAGATATTGCAGGCTATTTTTTTCGGGATCAGAAAAAAAACTGATCACTACACAAGATCAACTATCACTAACTACAAGTACTATATACAATCTTCAGGGAAATAATAGCCCTAACCTTTAAACACAATCTCTAGGCAAATCCACTAGCATGTCATCTGATCTTAATTCATTTCGCAAGTCAATTGTTATTCATGTAATCCTGATCGATTAGAGTTTGTACCAATCAGTCATTGATTTGATGGTGTGCAGATTTTGGGTGGCTAGTCCTAGTGATGGATCTTTACTCTTTAATGACAAGAAAGCAACCTGTGTCTAGGAAGATTAAGCGAACAAACACAGGCAAAGACTAGCAATGAAAAAAATTAAGAAAGACATCTCACTACCTCATTCAGTCTAGTTCTATTCAATAGACTAGTAAAATAACATAACTTGATGGCAAATCAATGAGTATTTCTAAGGCTTCAGTAGTAGTTACCTTTCAGGAATTTCATTGAGCACCTGCTGTGCACATGGTGAAACACGGTTGAGCTCAATTGGAGGCACCGATAGATCATCCAGAATACCAGAGTTTGTATGAGAGCCAAATGCAGAGGGGATGGATGAAGCTGGTTGGAGCAGCAGCGTGGAGGTCACGGTAGCACGTGCCTTGCGTGCAGATGCAATCGAGGGGTTGCTCTGTGGCCTCTTGCGGGACTGCGAGGTACCGAATCCGGATGGAGGAGCAGCACGATGGTCCGCCACAGCGGCGGCGCTCACCTGAGCTGCGATGGTGGCGCTAAAGCCGATGCTCGAGGGTGGCGACGGCGAGGGCAACCCTAGCCGCCGCTGCGCCTTGCGCTTTGGGCCTGAGCCGGCGGACGGAGGTGGGCCAGGGGGTGCCGCAGGTGGTGGAGGCAGATGTGGAGGCCGAGCGTGGTCTTCCATGGCGGCGGCAGTGGCCGGAGATGGCGGGGGCGGGGGCGGCGCGGCGGCGTATCGGGCGCGGAAACTTCCCGCGCCGGCAGTTTTTGTTTCGCGCGAGCAATTCTGAGTTTTAGGCGACGGGTGATTACATAGCTATATTTAAGTCCAGAAGAGAGAAAAATAGATTTTAAGCTAAATATTTTAGGGACAGCAATCCATATAGGTACACTGCTGAAGCAGTATTTTAGACTTTTTCACTGTTTTTAGAGATAGCAATCTATTTTAGGTCTACTGCTGGAGATGCTCAGTTACTTTAGCCTTTACCCCATCGTAAGCTAGCGTCGTCCGTGACATGAACCACCAGTGAGCATGGGTGCAATGTTGTACTTGCGCTTGACAGCCCTACGTGGAAACGCGATGAAGGTGACACGAAAAATGACGGAGGCATGACAAACATCAGGCCAAGCCCAACGCAACAGCTTGGACAACTGCCCCAGCCTCCACATACGCATAGACATGCCATGTCACTGAATCTGGTGGCCTCGCAGGCGTGTAGTACTACCTGCAGAAGAACCAGTGGCCTCGCTGACAAAAGTACTGAGGCACCTACAGGGATGCGCGTTGCAGCCAATAGGAACCCGGGGATGGGACGCTGAGGTTGCATGCAAAGTTAAAAGTAACTTTATTTTTGGAGGGAAGGGAGATGACAGCTGTGGCATGCATTGGCAATAATAGCAACCTCATAGTAGCCTCAGTTTTTTTTATCTACCTGGACAGTGAGACCACCAGGTTTGTTAGCCTCCGTTGGGCCTGCTCACTAGTAACGAGAGATAAGTGACGGCCATCATCAGCGCAAGGTACCTGTGTATGTTCATCAACTTTGACCAGTGTTTAGAATTTTGGCAAAAATTCACTGGTTTTTGCAAATTTTGGTTCTACCAGTCGGGACCGGTAAATAGTCCTACCGGTAGTACCGGTAACTTTCTAGCTGAAATTCAGTTCAACTTTCAATTTTCAGTTAAGTTTTGTCAAAATTTTAAAAATACCATCTCGGCTGAAAATTGGTTTACTGGTTTTACCGTACACTCCGAATTTTTTTTCTATCCGGTAAGCTGAACACTGCCTTATGAATAAGGAGAAGTGACATGCATTATTAGTGCCCACTTCGTAGGATGGGTAGATAGATTCAAGTACTATACTGTTGACGGTCCATAGACGCGCCAATTGTGAACCGCAAGCGCATGGATCATCGTAGCTTTTCCCTTAGAGTATTCCATCCAAGGTTTATCAATCCGTGGATCGACAATGAACTAACTAGGGTTTTCCATCTAATCTAACGGATCTAATCCTAACATTAGGCATAGATTGCATATAAGGGTAAAGCTTTAGGATATGAGTGAAGTCTAGAGTTGATCTCATCCATAAACATAGGCAAAGGTAAAGAGCAACCAAAGGATAAACAGGCCTATCGTCTTCTAGTTGTAGTTCTAGCCAAATAGAGCAAGCACATCATGCACCCTATCACGATGCTCCCTATCGGCGTGGTTAGTTATAAGGGCACGTCCACAAGTGAACGTGTCTAGATGTCATGAAGGGTCGACATGCTAGACCTAATCACCATAATTACATAAAGCATGCTATATAATCTAAACATATGAAGTAGACTAGGGAACAATCATATTCATGATAGGTAGAAAGCATAGAAGGAGTTATTGAGTCGCTAAGAGATCGGATGGCATGAAGAACATAACTCATATAATAGATGTGTTTGGATCATCACCATCGAGTACATACCATTGATGACTCCAACTAGCTCATGAACTCCACCATGGCACAACCACGCGGGAGACCATGGTGGCTAGGATTGGCCTAAACCATCCCCTAGACAACTTCGAGGACTTGCGGCGGCCGTCGTCTCCTTTTGGTGTATGCCCTAGATTTCGCCGAGTTCTGGTGGATGGATATGCGTGCCTCCGTGCATCGGGGCTATAAATAGTCCAAGAAAACCCTAGCTCGAAGGGGAGGCCGAGGCGGCGCAGAAACCCCCTAGGCCGGCCGGCATGGGCCCCTTAGGCCGGCCGGCCTGGGCTGTTTCTGTGGCCCCTCGGTCCCATCTTTCGCGTGCAAGCTTCTAGATCCTCCAGGAGTTGATTTGCCAATACATGTGGGTATTTGACGTTAGTTGCTTTGGGATTGGGTCTTGATAGCTTTCCATATGTCTGCTTGATTTGCCTTGATCCCGAAGTCATCCGACCTTATCTTCGAGTCTTTGCCCTTCCTCATTCTTGAAGGTTGGTTCACCATAGATGAGAGCGAACGAAATCCGAGTTGTATTAGGTTTTTGGCCTTCATATTCCTCCATGCTACGCATGACCTTGGTCTTCGTCCAAAAGTGCTCATTTATAGCTCAAAAACCTGCGTAAACCAAAATCCTCAAAAAATACATGCATATGCAAAAATGGGGTTATTTCAGGTGCCAAGTGGCGGGTTAGTATATGAATTGGTCCCAAAACACCACTTAATTAGCACTAAAAAGGTGTCGCTAACGAGCGTCAACATATACAAAGAATTCGATCTGCTCCAGAGCTATTGAAGGACCGAGTAGGCAACCAGAAGGGGGTGAGCGGGAGCCAATCAAAATCTCTCCGATCAAAGGGAAACTCGGTTATGTCCCAAAAACTCATCACATGGCCTTCTCTTCTAGCCATCACCAAGATCACGATATCACAATGAACTCTCTGACCCTAGGAATGATGCCAAGAAATGCCGCGGAAGAACTTCGAACAAAACAAGTCACGAGCAAACTTTACTGCACTTTCATTGAGGAAATGGGAACTACCAGATCTAAAACCGGAACTTCAGGATTTCCCAAAACCGGAACCAATTGTACTAAAACCATAACTTGCTACATTTCCTGTGCGGGTCAAGATCTAAGAGAAGAGGGAAATCCGATCAAACGATGTCCAAATCTAGTGAAACTCGGACCAAAGCTTCACTAGTTCAAGGTGAGTCTTTGTCCAAAAAATCTCCACAAGAAGATCAAGACATCTCCACGAATTTTGTGAAATCGGTCAAGAACACTAGAGAGGAAAGGTTTCGGGAAACTCAAGGTTCGAGGTGTTCGTGCATGGATTCAGTAGGGGATCACCCTAGAAGTGTTTGCACATATCCCAACACCAAATCCCCTTCCCCCCTCCCCACACACACACACAAGAAATTCGACCCAAATCACAGCCAAGATGAAGAACAAAAAATCACCCAAAAATGGCTCCAAAAATAGCTAAAAAGAAAAACGCAAATCCATGAAAGAGACGAAGGAATTCAGCACATGAGAGGCAAAATACTTTAATTACATTACGAGGTCCTCATCTATACAAGAAGGAACTAGATTTCAAGATTCAACATCACATTTCACCTCTATCTCTCTCTAACTCTCTCTAAGGCATGGGAAATCAAATTAGGATTTGAAGGTGTGGCAGAGACACCTCTCCAACCAGCCACCTCTATCACCATATGGAGTTTGGAAAAAGACTAAATTACCCCTACAACTAAAACTAGGATACATACTTGCAGAGGGGCAAAATGGTCCAACCTTTTACAGACGCATCGAACAGACACGCAACCTTCAAGACTTAGCTTCGCCTTAACACAAACTTCATGATGGTGCCACGTGCCCTCCATTCCGCCATCCGGACGCACCGGACGCGTGGCCGGTTTTGAGGCCCAAACCGGCAAACCTGCCTGCATGGTGGTTTTGAGGCCCAAACCACCTAAACCGTTCATCTATGCTTGGTCGCCATGCAACCTCCTCGATGTTGACACGTGTACAGCCTCCGCCAAGCCTTTGACGCCTCCGTCCCGCTTGACTCGACCGACGTCGTCTTCATCACGCTGTGTACTCTTGCTCTTCCATGCACCATGCGGACCGCACGTGACTCCATCCGGGCTCTTTGGGTCCCTCGGTCCAAGCCTACTCGTTCATCCTTCATCGCCCTTGCTTATGGCATAAACCTTTCGCACTTGACTGCACACCGTTGCCGCCATGTCGCATTCTGCACCGACACATGATGAGTCAAGAGACACATCAAACCACTCATTGGTTGTCAATCACTTATCATCCAAGGTCGACCACCATTGGTCCTCAGCTGTTATGGAAACGGAGACAAATTGGTTGTCCAGCTTAACAAAGAGAGTTGAAGCAACATGACACTTGACAAAAGCGCAGGTGCTGCATGTGGGGATGCAACCAAAATGTTTAGTGTTAGGGTTGAAAACGGTCGGGAAAAATTCCGTACCGACCGATTTTGTATTTCGTATTATGATATAATTCCTGACTATTCTTGTTTTTCCCGAAATATAATTTTTTTTTATTTTCAACTAATTTTTTTCATCATAATGTACAATATTTTAATTTATTCATTTGATAAAATGTAAAAAAATCTCGACTGTACCATTTTTGTTTTCTACATTTGCATAAATTTGCGATACCGTTTTCGATCGTTTTCATCCCTAGTTAGCGTGGTGGTTGGTTACGGTGCAGCAGGGCAATCTAGTGTTAGAAAGAGTAAGAAAGGAGAGTACGAATTCAGGGTCAATTCTTGAAATTTCTCGTAATAGAGTGTTACATCTGAAATCATGAGAAGCTTAGCTGTACACAGTTACAAATAATCACAGCAAATTTGGCCATGTTTGGATCACAATCATAGACGGAGCATTAAGGCCATTCTCAGTGGGAGTTTCACAGAGTTTTATGGGCAATAAATTTAATGCCATATCAGCGTTTTTTGATGACTTGGCAAGGAGAGAGAGTGTGGGAGTTTCATGGGATAAGAGAGGAGTTTTATCCCCATGACACTCCTCTGGCACAGTTACCTAGTTTGCAGTCTTGATAACTGTGCGATGAAACTATGCACTGAGACTGGCCTAAGAGCAGTATTTTCATAAGGGATAACACCAATGCACTTCCTTATTTTTTGAAAGTAAAGCTGACAGACTGCCAGTTTTATATTAATAAAGAAGAGTGTACATGCCTAAGCCCAAAAAAGTACAGAAAAAGCTGTACAAACTGTACAAAAAGTAACAGTCAGGTGCTAAAAAGAGCCCCCAAATGTCTCGCCCCGGCTAAAACCCAGGAACTCGCTTCTTCTCTAATTTTTGATCCCACGACGGTCGGCTGTAGAAACTTTTTCTGAAAAATTCTTGATTTTCGTTCCTTCCATAATTCCCAGCAAACCAGGATGATCAATGATCGCAGTCCCTTGAGCGGCGCATCAGAGGTGCTACCTATGGCCGACCACCATTCGTCGATTGTTGTATATGTTGTCCAGTCAGTCCGTGGAGGCACGTGATGTGCTATCCACCTATAGATTATATCCCAAACCCGGAGGCTGTAGCGGCACTGTGTGATGAGGTGCAACAAGGTCTCATCATGTACATGACATAGTGAGCAGGTGCGCTGGTTGGGCCATCCCCTAGTGCTAAGTCTGTCCGCCGTCCATACTCGGTTCTGATAAGCCAGCCATGCAAAAAATTTACATTTCGGCGGTGCCCATGTTCGCCAAATGAGATGCTCCATGTCTGAAGGCAGGGAGCCCAGAAATTGGGCTTGGTAAGCCGATTGCGCAGTATATTCCCCATGCTTTGTGAGCTTCCATGTGATCGTGTCATGGACATCTGGGTTAAGCTGTACCTGCTGGACTTTCTCCCAGAGTTGTGTAACTCCCGTAGTAGTTCTGCCGAGGTAATTGCTGTAAGGTTTATGTCTTCAATCCATGCGTCATCTGTGACAGCGTCCTTCACTGATCTCTTTTTCCTTTTGGAGATTTTGTAGAGACCCGGTGCGAGGTTTTTTTGGCACGTTTCCTAGTAGCCACGTGGATTCCCAGAACTTTGTTTTGCATCCATCTCCAATGGTGATGGTTGTGCATGCGGCGAAGAGGCAGCGGTCTTTTTCAGTGCACGGGGTCGGCATGCCCACCCAAGGCTTTTCATCATTGACCCATTCTTGCCATAGCCATCTCAAGCGCAATGCTCGAGCAAATCTTTTTAAGTTGAGGATTCCTAGTCCGCCCAGTCGAGTCGGCTTGCACGCAGTTATCCAAGCCACTTTGCACTTTCCTCCCGCAATCTGGTCTGTTCCCGTCCAAAGGAATCTTTTCCGTCGACGATCGAAATCCTCAATTACCTCTGCCGGAGCTCTTAGCGCGGACAAGTAATAGATTGCCTGCGAGGATAGTACAGACTTGACCAAAGTCTTCCGCCCCGCTGGTGTGAGTAGTCTGCCAATCCAGTTTGCTAAGCGTCCGTGCGCCTTGTCTGCCATCGGCTGGAAATCAGCTTGTCTAAGTCGTGTTAGCGAAAGTGGAAGGCCCAAGTATTTTATTGGAAAGTAGGTGCGCGCCGCTGGGAATGGTGCGAGCACTGTGTCGAGATCAACCCCTTGGCATCGGATGGGTGCAATGGAGCTCTTGCGCACGTTAGTAGTGAGACCGGTGACACGACCAAACTTATCAAGTAGTTCTTTGATGTTGGAGACGTCTGCTATGGATGGGTGGAGAAAAATGACGGCGTCATCTGCATAGAAGGATAGTCGTAGCCGTGCGTACTTGCCTCTTAGCTTTTTGAGGGCACCATTATGGGTTGCTAGCTCAAGCAATCTCTACAAAGGGTCGATGGCGAGGACAAAAAGCAGCGGTGACAGTGGGTCTCCCTGGCGTAGGCCCCTGGCATGCAGTATGGCATCCCCTGGTGCCCCGTTTAGGAGCACCCTAGAACTAGAAGAGCCGAGGAGCGTTGCGATCCAGTTTCGCCACCTCGGAGGGAAACCTCGACGCTGTAGTAGGTCCATGAGGTAATCCCAACGAACTGAATCGAAGGCCTTCGAGATATCCAACTTCATTAGTAGAGTCGGCGTTCTAGAGGTGTGAAAGCGGCGAGCAAGGTTTCGAACATACATAAAGTTGTCGTGAATAGCTCTTGTCTTTATGAACGCACTCTGGCTGTTAGAGATCAAGTTGTTCATATGGGGCTGTAGACGGAGAGCTAGCATCTTTGTGATGATTTTTGCTATGGCGTGAATGAGGCTGATCGGCCTGAAATCGGTTATGTTGTCTCCTTCCTCCTTCTTTGGTATAAGAACAACGTTGGCTGAATTTAGCAGTTCAAAATGGTTATGTTGTTGGCTGTGAAAAGCATGGATGACGCTCATAAGGTCCCCTTTTATTGTGTCCCAGCATTTTAAAAAGAAGTTTATTGTGAATCCATCGGGTCCCGGCGCTTTATCCTATGGCATTTGTTTGATGGCCCCGAGCACTTCAGTTTCGGTGAACTCTTCATCAAGTGTGGAGAGGTTGAGGGATGGTAAGTCTAGAGATGTCCAGTTGAAATCAAGGTCCCTCTGCTGCGGACAGCCTAGAATATTTTCAAAGTGCTCTTGGGCAATTGCCGCCTTTTCCTGTTGGTTGGTGGCCCAACCATTTTCCTTGCGCAGCTTGGTGATGAAATTTTTTCGTCGCCTTGAGTTGACCTTAAGATGGAAAAAATGAGTATTTGCGTCGCCGAACTTTAGGTGTGTTATTCTTGAGCACTGTCGTTTCCTCAGACGCTCCAGGATGGCCAGCCCCATTACCCTCTTCTTTAGCTTTGAGCGAAGGTCCCATTCTACATCTGTCAAGAGGCGATTTTCTTGTGCAATGTCAAGTTGCTTGATGACAAATTGTGCCATGTGAAATTGTAGCTTTGCTTCCGAGAAGAGTTCTGTGCTCCATTTTCTTAGTGCTTTTGCTGTAGAGGCGAGTCTAAAGTTTAGCCGTCGTATAGGATTTGTGTGCTGGTTCTGCGCCGCCCATGCTTGCTGTACGACCCCCATGAAACCTGGCATGGCTGTCCAGAAGTTCTCAAATTTGAAATGCCGGGGGCGCGACGGCCCTTCTTGATTTGATAAAAGCAACGGACAATGATCAGATAATGAGGTGGATAGTGCTTGTAGAACATGTGAGTTGTACTCCAGGTCCCATGCCTCATTGCAAAAAACCCTGTCGAGGCGGACCAAAGTTGGGCTGCGGCGTTCGTTACTCCACGTGAATTTCCTATTTTGTAAGTGTATTTCTTTTAGATTGCACCGGTTCAAAGCAGCTCTAAACTCCCGCATGCGTCTATAGTTCAGGTTCGTATTGTTCTTGTCCTGAGCCCTATAGATGAGGTTGAAGTCTCCCAGTATTAGCCATTTAATATCTTGTTGTTGAGGCGCTATCCCACGCATTTCATTTAGGAACGCAGTTTTTTCCCCATCTCGTGAAGGGCCATATACTGTAGTTAGTAGGAAGGAGCTGTTTGTCTCTTTGATCGTCACTGTTGCCGTGATCGAAAATTTGCGTGTCGTTATGTGTTGCAAGGCAATGTAATTATCATTCCAAAGCAGTAGAATCCCGCCTCTTGTTCCCAGGAGTCCGGCAGCAGGGAGGTATGTGTAGTGTTGCAGTCTTTGCCCCCCAATACGATGTATGAGCGGAGCCTCTATGTGATGTAATTTAGTCTCTTGAAGACAGGCAATATGACACGTTGTCGAAGCGAGTGTCTCTTGCACTGTGGTTCTTCTTGCCTTGGTGTTGAGCCCCCGGACGTTCCAACAGAGTATATCTAGATTGTGGTTTGTCATGGAGCTAAAAAAGTTGACCGCAAGTGCATATTGTGATGCTTGTCTGTGGTGGGCAGCAGTACAGGATGTATAGCACAAGCAAACACAATTGAGATGTTGTAGAGATGACTCATTGTTACATCACGATCAAAGTCTCTGAAATGTATGAGAAGTGCTCTCTCCCAGCTGCTGAATGCCCTACGCAGAGGGCTGCCATGGAGGAGACACACAACTGGGTCTGAATTAAAGATATGACGATCAAGGTCTCTGAAACGTAAAAAAGCAGATGCTCTCTCCCAGCTGCTGAATGCCCTGCGCAGAGGGCTGCCATGGAGGAGACACACAACATAGTCTGAATTAAAGGACATCATTGTAGAAAGTGGCAACGACATTGTAGACATAAGAAGAACGCAGACACTAATCAGACGGGGATGCAGCATCATCCTAGGCGGGTAGTATCGCCTCTGGGAGCCCATCAGCAGCCGCCTCCCCGCCCAACCTGAGCAGAGCAGCATCCGCCCTGCATGCGTCGTTGTCGTCAAGGCGAAACAAGGTTGTTAGGGCAGCGACGATGTGCTGCGGCAGTGGTCCCTGGAATTCAGAAACAAAGTCATGGAGCGCCTGTTCAGCAAGCGAAATGTCGTCCTTGATGTAGCCGAGGCGGCGGCACAGAACATGGCTTGCCCTTTCTTCAACAGACAGGTGTCTGAGCCTGCTGCAAGCTTGGCGCTTGCTGCGCCTTAGGCTCGCAACGGTGACGGCTGGCTTCTTCACGCGCCACTGCCTGTCGCTCTTTCCCGGTGGTTGGGGCA
>CM014277.1:13481015-13504302 GCA_004135705.1 Alloteropsis semialata
GAACAATACATTCTTGATACCACGAGATGTATTGGC
This sequence comes from Alloteropsis semialata, assembly GCA_004135705.1. Lineage (NCBI taxonomy): Eukaryota > Viridiplantae > Streptophyta > Magnoliopsida > Poales > Poaceae > Alloteropsis > Alloteropsis semialata. The sequence continues at coordinate 13,481,052 of CM014277.1, forward strand.
CGCTATGGATCATTTGATTGGAATGAAATTTGGAACGAGTATACTTGATGATGGTGATATGAATCACTTGAAAAATAAACGTATTCGTTCGGTTGCAGATCTGTTACAAGATCAATTCGAACTGGCTCTTGGCCGTTTACAACATGCGGTTCAAAAAACTATCCATAGAGTATACAATTTGTAGCATTCTCCGTCCAAAAAAAAATGCAACTCTAGGTTTGGATAGAGTCAAACTTCTTTAACTTTAACAAAATTTATAGAAAATACAATTAACATTTATAATTCCAAAGAGGCATACTATGAAAATATATTTCATAGTGAATTTAAATGAAATTATTTGGTATCGTAAATAATATTACCTTTTTATACATATCTGGTCAAAATTGAGATAGATTGACTCAATGAAAAGCTAGATTTGCATTTTTTTTATAGAGAGAGAGAGAGAGAGAGAGAGAGAGAGAGGTAGCAGTGAACATCGACAAAGCAGAACAATGGAATTAAGTCGGCGTGTTCTGCAACCTAACTGAAAGTTCTATAAGGTGGCTGAGCCATCATATGGACGCTTTAGTGCAAGGGAAGCGATAAATCAATGTGAGAAGGTCGTCACTCGTCAGTGCCAGAGGTGGTGCCTTCTCCCGTTGTTTGCCCTCCACCGACAAGAGGCACAGAGCACCGAGAATCCTTCCAGAGTCTCTCTCCTCCCGAACCACAAGCAATTCGTATTCGCTATTGCGATCTGCTCCTCTGCATTGTGCTCCCCACATCTGAGGTGCCTTTCATGGCTGGCCAAGCAAAGCTGTTAGCTTAAACCCATCCATGGCTTGTTCCCTGGTGCGTGTGTGTGTCCAGTGTGCGTGTTAGAGTCCTTAGGTTAGCAGGTTCACGTGTGTGTGTGCGTGAACGGGTGTGTCGGGTTCGCGCCATGGTTGGAGCCGGGCGTGAACGGCGTGACGGCGTCGCGTGTGGGTCACGGGACGTTCCACGCAAGGGGTCGAGAGCTGGAGGATAGCTTCGCTCTGACCGCGTCTTAGGGATCGAGGAAGGAGTGGTGGTGTGCGTGGCGCGAGTCCCGCGGCGGTCGCCGCCATGATCGGATCGAGCGGCGGCTCGCGATCATGGCCGAGCATGTTCCGCGCGGATAGGGCGCATAGGCCGTCGTGGAGGGGTGTTCCCCGGCCTACAAGATGCCCCGAGCATCCTCCTTGTAAGTGTGCGAGTTGAATTGCCAAGATACAGGAGCAATCGGAGCTCCGCGGCGTTTCCCGCCCAAAATCACTGTTCATCTTCTTCCTCTGTTCTCCGGCGAGCGTGAGCGCTTGAGAGGGTGAGGGGGCGATCGGGCAGCGGGAGCACGTGTTCGGGGCCGTGTTCCAACAAGTGGTATCAAAGCTAGGTGATGACGAAGATCGGGGAGGCGCCGAGCGTGGTGAAGCCCGATGGTGCGAGCTCGAGCGCGGCGGGCGCGTTCGTTCCCAACTCCGGCGCGGTGGAGCTGCCACTGCTGTCCAAGGGGAATTACCAGGAGTGGGCCTTGGTCATGCAAGTGTCACTGGAGGCGCTGGAGCTGTGGGACGCGGTGGAGGCGCCGAGCAAGGATCGGGCAAGAGATCGCCGGGCGTTGGCGGCGATTCTCCGCGGCGTTCCGTCGGAGATGAAGGCCGGGCTCGCCGTGAAGAAGACGGCGAAGGAGGCCTGGGACTCCGTGAAGAGCATGCGGGGCGGCGACGATCGGGTGAAGGCCTCGCACGTGCAGCGCTTGATGAAGGACTTCGAGAACCTCTGCTTCAACGACGGCGAGCTGGTGGCCGATTTCGCCGTGCGCGTCAACCGACTGACGGCGCGGCTGGGTGATCTCGGCGAGGAGCTGGCGGCGCCACGGGTGGTCAAGAAGGTTCTGCGTGTCGTCCCCAAGCGGCTCAAGCAAGTGGCGGTGGCGATCGAGATGCTGGCGGACCTCGACGCGATGACGCTGGACGAGCTCGTCGGCCGGCTGCAGATCGCGGAGGAGGCGGATGCCGAGGATCGGCCGGTGGCCAATGCGGGGGGCCCTGAGCAGCTGATGCTCACCGAGGCCCAGTGGGAAGCCAAGCGGCGTCAGCGCGGCAAGGAGCAGGGGCTCGGCGGCGGTGGTGCGAGGCGCGGCGGCAGCCATGATGGCGAACGTGAGGACGACGACGACGGGAGGACCAGCACCAGCTCGGAGCGCAGGAGTCGCTACCGAGGACGGTGCTTCGAGTGCGGACGCCGCGGACACATGGCGAGGGACTGCACCAAGAGGAAGAACGACAGGGCGCTGCTCGCCGACGTCGAGGAGGAGGCGACGCTCCTGTGAAGGTCAAGGTCGCCATGGCAGGGTTTAGGGGGAGATTGTTAGCTTAAACCCATCCATGGCGTGTTCCCTGGTGCGTGTGTGTGTCCAGTGTGCGTGTTAGAGTCCTTAGGTTAGCAGGTTCACGTGTGTGTGTGCGTGAACGGGTGTGTCGGGTTCGCGCCATGGTTGGAGCCGGGCGTGAACGGCGTGACGGCGTCGCGTGTGGGTCACGGGACGTTCCACGCAAGGGGTCGAGAGCTGGAGGATAGCTTCGCTCTGACCGCGTCTTAGGGATCGAGGAAGGAGTGGTGGTGTGCGTGGCGCGAGTCCCGCGGCGGTCGCCGCCATGATCGGATCGAGCGGCGGCTCGCGATCATGGCCGAGCACGTCCCGCGCGGATAGGGCGCATAGGCCGTCGTGGAGGGGTGTTCCCCGGCCTACAAGATGCCCCGAGCATCCTCCTTGTAAGTGTGCGAGTTGAATTGCCAAGATACAGGAGCAATCGGAGCTCCGCGGCGTTTCCCGCCCAAAATCACTGTTCATCTTCTTCCTCTGTTCTCCGGCGAGCGTGAGCGCTTGAGAGGGTGAGGGGGCGATCGGGCAGCGGGAGCACGTGTTCGGGGCCGTGTTCCAACAAAAGCATTGCCGCCCTACCACTTTGTCACTTTGTTCGTGTTCGATCATGGAGCAGCCATCTGAAACCCCAAATCCAATAGCCGCCCGCCACGCGTCACCACCAATCCCTCCTCACCTGCAACACTCCACTGTCCACTCCACTCACTATAAATCGTAGCTCGTGAACTAGCTCAAAGACCCACCCAAACCCAAGTCACACTTGCCACAACATCAACACCTCGCGCACTCGAAAATGGCGAAGAAAGCAGGAGTGATGATGCTGGTGCTGCTCCTCGTGCTAGTCGCCGCCGAAGGCGCCCACCAGCTGCAAGACGGCGAGCCCACGGCGGCCGCTGTCCGCGGCGGCGCCTGGCGGCATAAGGAATCCGCCGCCGCGGCGCCGACGCACCTCCATTTCTACTTCCACGACACGGTGAGCGGCAAGTCGCCGACGGCGGTGCGGGTGGTGAACCCGCCGGACGCGTCGTCGGCGCAGACCATGTTCGGGATGGTGAACGTGATGGACGACCCGCTGACGGAGGGGCCCGAGCAGGACTCGGAGCCCGTCGGCCGCGCGCAGGGCCTGTACATGGGGTCCGACCAGGCCAGGCTCGGCTTCCTGCAGGCCATGAACCTGGTGCTCACGTCGGGGCCCTACAACGGCAGCACGCTGGCGCTGCTCGGCCGCAACTGCCCGCTCGACGCCGCCCGCGAGCTCCCCGTCGTCGGCGGCACCGGCGCCTTCCGCTTCGCCCGCGGCTACGCGCTGCTGCGCACACACTGGCTCGACTTCCGCACCGGCGACGCCACCGTCGAGTACGACGTCTACGTCATGCACTAGCGCCGCCACTGAGTGATGGCGATAAGGTTTACAAAGATAATAACTAATGGCCTCGCAGAATGCTTTTCGAGCGTGATGCTTCATCACTGAGTGCTGTGTTGTGTTTGCTTTTTCTCTTTTTCATCAGCCTTCCTCTTTTCAGTTTTCACAGCCTATAGCGCTTGTCTGGTCTCTATCCATTAGAAGGTTCAGAACTCTTGTTTTCAGAAAAGAAGGATCACACAAATCTGATGGAGATTATGTTGTGGAATTTGAGAAATGATGCACTATCATCTACTTTTATCTGTAAGTGCAGTGAGTATTTCTGTCAGCCCCCACTATATAAATTTTTTTTATCACGTGAAAGTATAGCACAGCTGCAAAAATGATGATGTCTGCTCCAGCACCAACATGCTATTGGACACGCTTCATTTCCTTTTTTTTTCACTCGTGAGAGGGAGTTCAAAAATTCTGCATTGCAAGAAAAGAACGTGTTCCCCCTGGAAATTGCTGCGGCTGCGGCTGATTTAAGATTTAACCAAGCTAAATTCTACCCTATGCAAGTTGGCAAGCTTAGGCATGCAAGTGGGACCATGCACATTATAATAATCAATATTAGTTGAAGATATTGATGAGAACATTATATATGGAAATTGAGTAGTAACCCAAGAGTAAACCCCACAGGTTTTAATCCATAGAAATCCACAAAAGGATAACCAATTGCACCCACCAAACCTGAGTATTTGTAAACCTAACCCATCCCAATCTACTAGGGGAAACCTATATACCTTCCGCAAGTTTTTCTTGGTACGAAACTTCTATTGTTTTAAATATGTGCTATAGTAGATTGATGGCTAAGATGAGCTGAGGGAGTAAGCCAAACAAAACTAAATTAACCATCCTCCGAGCCAACCAACGATAATTAACGACCACTATAAAATGTTGAAATATCCTATTGTAAAATTGAATCGGGTTCGTTGATTGTTCAATCGGTTGTAAGAAAATATCAAAGCATGTAATCTATGGGAGTAAACCTGGATGAGGTGGGGAACCAAGCCAGCGATAAATTCGCAACCAGAGTGAATTGTGGAATTTATTGACGTATCTGAAATTTTGATTTGGTATTTATGGATTGTTGAATCAACTCTATGAAAATATTGAAAAACATATGTACTAGAGATTGATAGCCTTCAATGGTTAAACTAGATTGGGTAAACCTTTATTTGCCATTATTCCACACATTTCTATATATAAAATCCCCTAGGCTCGGTGAGCAACTAGGATGGCCACATCGCCCATTAAATATCGCTTGTTCGATCCACATCCAACAGCTCATATTACACCACCCGTCCTAATAATCTTATAAAAAACCCCTTAAACTCATATGATATCAACCCGCAATCCATAGCACTCGATATTTTTCAAAAAGATCCTCCACTTCTGTGAAATCAACCCATGCTCGACAGCCATTTTCTACACAATCCCTCGACTTTGTATGATATCAATTTCTAATCCACAACCCATATTAATTTTTGAAGTAAGATCATCATTTCCCTACCAAATCAACTCGCACTCCAAATGTGACCATATAAATTTAATTTGGACCAACCTTATCTACCTCATGTATCACCGTGTTGCGGTCCATGGTGTGCATTCGAATGTTAGTTTTGTAAATTTCATCTCATTTTTCTCTTTTATTTTCCCTCCAAATAACTTAACTACCTCATGTATCACCATGTCACGATCCATGGTGTGCATTTGTTGACGGCCCTTAGGCACGCCAATTACGAACTGCAAGCGCACGGATCGGTTGTAGCTTTTCCCATAGAGTATTCCCCCAAGGTTTATCAATCCACGGAACAAGAGATTACTATGCTTAACTAAGCACTAATGATGTTAGCAAGAGTGTTCTTTAATCGAATGATGATGTATAAAATAAGAACGATCTAACCTAATCAATGTTATGAACGGTAGAGAGGAGTACACAAGGTATGAAAGCATTTGCCCATAGGGTCTAGGATCACTATGAGATGTAATCACCAAGCAAGATAAAACCAATCTAATCTATCAACGATAAAGATGTGAACCAAACTCAACACTTTCCCTCCAAGATTCGGCAATTACAAATCAAGATCTCCTTACAACCCCATGGACAAACAAGGACTTTACCCCATGAAGCTAGGCATGACGTCGGGATTCATGGTGTGGAAGCCTTCGGCGAGGATGGAGCTCCTCGCTGTCCTCCAACTTGAGACGGCGTCCGGACGACGGCTAGGGCTTCCGGCGGCGTCTCCTCCTTGTGTTTCTCTCCAATGATGGCTTTAGATCTAATCTAATCCTCTCTCCACCTAATGATGATCATGAGGTCATCCTCGAGGATGTCTATATAGGTCTCTGGTGAATGACGGCGGAGGGAACCCTTAGGGTTAGCCTTTACTTCATGCTGAAGAAAGGGGAGCGCGAGCGGGCCCCAGAATGGGCTAGGCCGGCCGGCTCAGAGGCTCCAGGCCGGCCGGCCTAGGCCTGTTCTGGCTCACCTCATCTCCAACTTTCGCGTGCTGGCCCTCCTCCTCAATCCTTATCCATGTAGGTGCTTTGGTCCACGTCTAACTCCTTCAAATATATCGTATTTACTGCAAAATCACAATACACTCCAAAATACAAGACACATTCAAAAACGGGGTTATTTCAGGTGCCAAGTGGCGGGTTAGTATAAGCATTAGTCCAAAATCAATGCCAAATCAACCCTAAAAGTGTACCAATAACGACCGTCAATAATTCCCCCATGCTTAGCTTTTGCTCGTCCTCGAGCAAACCAAGCTATCAAAAATCTTCCAACGGGGTTGCTCAAAAGCTCTTGCTCTGCAAAACATACTTAAGCAAATAAATCTAACCAATGTTCTTCAAGTGAATGTCAGCGGAGCAGCAAGGATAATCAAAGTATGGGCATTCAAAGATCTATCCAAATCATTACTCCACAACCTCTTACCTTTATCTAGAAATCTTGAAAATCAACAACACTTACTTCCTTGCCTTCCTTGGAGATTTTTCTTTAGTTATGAAAACAATCTCCCTGCAACAAGAGTTAGACCAAAGTTCTTGCCCAAGTCCTTTCAAGTCTCTCAACTTAAGTGGCTATCCTATTAGTTTTGCAAGCTCTCAACTCACAACATAAGTCTCTCAAGTATAAGTGGAGTTGTAGGTAGGGCTAGCAAAGTAAATACACATATTGTCAAATTAAGAAAACTCTCTAACGGTTGCTTACCTTTCGAGCCAATGATCATGAGAATATTACCATAATGTGAGGGGTTTCAAGGATAAGAAGATTTAGAATGGTGGACATGTGCAAGGGCATATAAAAATTTGACTTCAAAACACAAGTGACGTCCTCGTTGTCGGATTACACATGGTTGGAAAAAGAATATTTGTTCTCAATCAACAAGGCGATCTTCCTTTGCACTACTCCTATTCTTCCAACTATAGAACTCTCCCTCTTTTATTACATTTTTCTCCTATCTTCCTTTTTCTTTTCTTTTCATATCTATATTTTTTTCTTTTTCGCCGGCCGGCACAGAGAGTCCAGGCCGGCCGGCCTGGGGTTCTCCCAGTTCGGTTCCGGTTCATTTTTCTGTACTTCTTCCTTGCTTTCTCCATAAATTATATTTTATTCAAACTTCACCCTGAAAGAGAACAAATCTTCCAATAGTGGGTTGTGTTCAAGGAAAAGATAATAAAACACGATGTATTTGGGTTCGGGTTTTGGAATCCGGTAGATCATATGAATTGTTACAATGAAGAACTCTCATTACCAAATATTGACGAGGCTAGCAAATAAGAGATAAGATAATCAAGGACATGATCATTGCTTAAAAGAGAAAGAAATCCTAACTCAACTCATTGCACCTCCAATGATTATGGTGGAATGATTATAAGATGGCTTTGGTAGGTAAAGGATATAACTCTCAACTTGACAAGAACTAGATCAACCTTGCATTTGCGAGGGTTTTTAAAAGAGTGATAAAATAAATTTCCTCCAATTATAGCCTTACTAGCAAATATTATAAAAAACCAAGCACTAGTTCAAGATCGGGCATGGGTATTTGTAAGGACAAACCAAGTAATAAGCTCCACAACTAAGATTTAATTCCAAGACAAAGCTCATCAATAAGAACTTAAAGAAATAAGGTAAAACTAAATGTATTAGTAAATTTGCTCGATCCAACAATTATTCAAAAATAAAGACTCTTTTTATTGATTTTCTTGACTCAACGCTAATTTAAGACTCTCACACACGCTAATTTAAGACTCGTTAAACAAAACCAACCAGCTCTCGGTGAAAAGCAGGCTAAAGAAATTTTAAAACTACGACGCATCACACCTCTCCCCCCATGCTTAGATTTTACGACGTCCTCGTCATAAAGAAATAGATCACACGGGTGAGACGCTTGTAAAACACCTTCAACGGCACCTCGGGCAATTGCACTTAGGGCAACGGCACCTCTCCTTGCTTCTTCAAGTTCCCATGCATGCTAAAAAGAATTCTCACGTTGCGGTTGAGGAACTTGAAGTCGCCATCCGATTGCCGCTTAAGATCTTCCACCTTTTGATTAAGCAACTCCAACGCTTGGAGGCACTCATCTAGGGCTTCGAAAAGCAAATGAATTTTTTCACGGCAACACCCATCATGACGCTCGGGTGAGTTTGGATCATCGCCGCCCTTGGGTTCTTCTTCCCTATGCTCATCACGGCGATTCTCCTCCGGCTTGTCAACCTCCTTTGGTTCATCTTCCCATATGTACCCGTCGTCGTCATTGCGTCCGGCAGTGCCCCACGAAGCGACACTCCGGTCGTCTTCCCAATCGCTATCTCCTCCGGAGTCCTTGGGCTCGGGAGTTTTCTCGATGTAGCTCTTCCTCTTCACGCCAAGAAGATGTTTAGAGCGCCTTGGGAGGACGATGACGGAGTGCGTCTCGATGCTAGCTTTGTTGTCACTCAAGATGATGACGGGTTGACGTTCGGCGATCTTCTTGCTAGGCACCTTCCCTCCAACGCGCATATGAGGTTGAGTAGGGAATTTCTTCACGTGGGGGAGCTTGAGGTCGCATCTTCTTGCTTCCAGGCGAAGGAGCTCGCCAGCAGCCACCGGGAGACCCTGGGCCGGCCAGCCTGGGGATGGTGTGCCGGCCGGCACACCCCCCTCCTTCGCCTCCATCACTTCAACTTCGACGCCCATGCGCCTGGAAGTCGCCTTGGCTCTCTTGTTTCACGAGGTGGTGGGTGTAGGTTGGAGAAAGATGGGGATTTGGATCTTAATGGTGCCTCTATTTATGTCCCGAAAGTCTTGGACGAGAAGTCCAATCTTTCCGAGTTTAAACAGCGCAATCTCCCCGAACCCCGATTCAAACTTTCTTTAACTCCAACATACCAAAAACTGACGCGAAACCAACCCCGAAAAGGGGCAGGCCAGCCGGCTCGAGGGCTTACGGGCCGGCCTGCTTGGGGGTTCTTCGCCCTCCCCCCCTCCCTGGCCTCCAGATTTTTACGGGGTGCTCTTTGTTTAATTGCTAGCCTTTTTGTCTACCGAGAACCAGAAAAACTCAAAGAAAAATAGAGAGAAAACAAAAACTAAAAAGGAATATTTACAGGCGTATCTCATTTAACATCGTTAGGCTTGACGCTCCGGTTCCTCCATCATGGTGTAGATGTAGATGTAGTGAAGAGGCACAGCATCGGGCTCCAAGAATACCTTGAGTCGCTGCCCATTCACCACATATTGGTCTCCTTTGACGTCCATTATCATTACCGCTCCCGTAGGTGAGATTAAGTGAATGATGTACGGTCCATCCCAATTGCATTGCACTTTTCTTTCCCAAAGAGTTTGAATCTTGAATTGTATAGTAAAACTTTGTCTCCCTCTTTGAATTCTTTTCTTTGTAACTTCTTGTCATACCATCACTTTATTCATTCTTTGTAGATGCTCGCACTATTATATGCTTTCAATCTTAACTCCCCCAACTCGCTTATTTGGATTCTTCGTTTAACTCTAGCGGCATCCGCGTTGAGGTTCATCTCTTTCATTGCCCAGTATGCCTTGTGTTCTAGCTCCACTGGCAAATGACATGTTTTTCCATAAACGAATTGATAGGGAATCATACCTATTGGCGTCTTGTGTGTGGTCCGGTAGGCCCATAGTGCATCATCTAACCTCTTTGACCAATCTTTTCCTCCTTTGGTCACGGTCTTCTTTAGAATATCCTTTAATTGCTTGTTCGAAGTTTTCGCTTGCCCATTTGTTTGAGGATGATACGCCGTAGATACCCTATGTTCAATCCCCAACTTTGCCAAGCATTTGCGAAAATCCTTACCCATGAAATGTGTTCCTCCATCACTTATCAAAATTCTCGGGACACCATACCGAGGGAATATCACCGACTTAATCATATATATGGATTCTTCGGTCGATGCCTTGCGACATGGAATCGCTTCAACCCACCTTTGATACGTAGTCAACCATTACCTATATGTGCTCATACCCATGTGAGTTCAAGAATGGTCCCATGAAGTCGATTCCCCATACATCAAATAGATCAATTTGCAAATTGTAGTTCAATGGTATGGCATTCCTTTGCGATATGTTTCTCATCCTTTGACATTCCAAGCAAGTTGCAACAAATCTCTTTGCGTCTTCATGCGTCTTCGGCCAATAAAATCCACATGACCATACCTTAGCGTGAGTTCTAAAGTGTCCATAGTGCCCTCCATACTCTGATGAGTGACACTTCCTCAAGATTTCTTCTCTTTCTTCTCTTGGAATACATCTTCTTAGAACTCTGTCTTCTCCATGTCTATACAAGTATGGTGCATCCCAATAATACTTCCTCTTCTCAGAGATAACCTTTCGCTTAGCATTTTTATCCAAATGATCTAAAGGCATTCCTCTTATCACCCTTATTATATCCTCCATCCATCCATCCCTATCAAGTACTCTATAGAGATGGTCGTCTCGCATTTTATCTTCAATAGACTTCATCCCATCCTCTCCTTGATGCATCCTTGATAGGTGGTCGGCTACAACATTTTCCGACCCTTTCTTGTCTCGAATCTCCATATTAAATTCTTGTAATAATAAATCCATCGAATCAAATGTGGCTTCACATCTTTCTTGGACAAAAGGTATTTGATCGCTGCATGGTCGGTGTACACAATCACCTTTGAGTTTACTATGTAAGATCTGAATTTTTTAAAAGCGAATACTATGGCAAGCAATTCCTTCTTCGTTGTTGCATAATTATCTTGAGCTTCATCAAGAGTCTTGTTTGCATAGTAGATAGAATATACCTTCCCTTCTTTTCTTTGTCCAAGAACAGCTCCAACGGCGTAGTTGATGAGGACATGAACCGCTTAGATACGTCCATTCAAGTTGATGATAAGGTGAGCTTGTTCCTAGTACTTTTAGTAATTCTAAGAATAGATTGCTACCTTATGATATTAATATGATTAGGAACCATGAAGAGGATCACAAATTACATGAACAAAGACACATAGGTGAAAAGGGCCAGCAATGGACGTCCAAGCCAAGTTGGAGGCCCAATACATCTCAAGTTCGAGTCCTGCTCGGAATTCAGGAACAGTCCGCCTTAGATTGGACGCCCCGGTCACATACAGACTTCGATTTCGATGATCTATATATGGTTGGAAAGATAATTTCATATAGCTTCCAATGGCACCGGTCTCACCCCAAAATTCCATCTGAGGCAACAGGAATCATCGAAACAATTGGACATACAGGATCTGCCAGGGTGCTGCATCACCTTTTATTGGGCCACGGGCCTTGTAATTTTGCTTGGGACCCTAGCCCAAGTTGTTGTGCGCCTCCACCAGGTGGAGCACGCCCCAAGGGTGACCTAGGTCGTCCACCCCCTTGGCCACCACCTCTGGGATGTATAAGACTTAGTAGCCGCCGCCCTAGACGCTTGGGTTTTGCTTTAGATTAATCTGTCGTTGAACAGTCGCCGTTTATCGGTTTGTGAAACCCCACATTCGAGTGCTTAATCCAAGGATATCTACAAGTGAGTTGTGTTCTTCCTTGCCCTTGCTTGTGTTCTTGATCGCATTGCAGGGGATAGCCTTCTCGGCGAGGTCAATCGGGCTGCGCACGGTTGATAACCAGAGGAGAAGTGGTGCTGCGATTGCGGGGTTCGGGTCGTGTTGATCGGAAGCCGGATCGTTTGTGTCTCTACTCCGCCCAATCAAGAGTTATCCTTACCTGACGGAAGATCGGGCCCCCTAGTTCCCATCAAGTGGTAATCAGAGACTCAGGTACTACCGTCAGGCTTACCCTAGATTAGTTAGTGCCATCGTCCTAAAAATCCAGAAAATTGACCTACAAAAATATTTGTTCATCATCGTGATTCCGCTGTCCTATAACCCTTTTGTGCCCAACAATTTTTCTTTTCAGATTGCTTTTCTGAATTTTTGTCCCTTGTCATATCTTTGTGTTCGTTGGTTTAATTGAGTCAAGGTCTAGTATTTGTTGGCACCGGTTGATTGCATATATCATATACCAGTTTCAATAGTTGTGGTGCCAAGAGTCTTGTCTCCTTTGCAAAAGTGGAAAGAAAATAGAAACGGGAGTAATAATAGTTTGTGTGCTGTACGTGCACCATATAAAGAGAAAGGAAATAGAAGCTTTTGTTAATTGCTTCCTGCGTGTGCTCTCTTTGTTCTCACGTGAAGGAAAAGTCAGGCGCATCTACGTTAATTTTAGGACTTCATCTCTCAGCCAATACTCTCATTAGTTTTGGCCGACTGTTTTTCTGAAGCAACTTTTGTGTTTTGTTTTGACCGAGAGTGTCCGGTCTTTGTTGGGTGTGCAGATGCCTTGCTGCACTAGTTAAATTTTGGCAAAGGGCTTTGAGTTCTATTGAGTGTTACCACTGAATTGTAATTTTTCTTGCGGCACTTCTTGACATATAAAAAAAAGGCAAAGGAAAAGGCAAAGGTGCAGAAAAAAAAAGAGGAAGAAAGAGCCGCACCAATAAAAAAAAATGAAAGAAAGAAAAAGATAAACAAAGAGAAGACAAAGAATTCAGAAGTGCTTGCATCCTTTTGAGTCCTTGTGCTGAGTTGCATTGTTGCTTGCTTGAGCTAGGTCCGAGACGAGTTTAGGCCGGCGACATAGACTAGCTTGGGACTAATTTTCAGTTTTGCAATTCTGAATTGAATTATTGTTTATCCTTTCTACAAATATTGTGCCCTCCCAAGCTCCACATATATCCTTCTGGTTAGCACAGGTCCGACCCTTGCAATCGCCTCATTCACTTCCTCAAGGTGAGAACCAGCTGCCGGTTGCACCACCCTGTGCATTGTTTTGGTAAGAACCTTGTAAGAGCTTGTTAAGACACATGTGAGAGGGAGGGATTCCACTGTCCATGCATAATAATTAATAGGGATAATCCTTCGTATTTCTCCTGTTTTCTTGCTAATAATGTCAGGAACAAAAGATGAGGACGACCGTGATGCACGCACTGTCATTCAAGACATCTTAGATAGTTTCAAGAAAGAGATCACTGATATGGTCGCAGCTACACTTGCAGACATAAGGCGACCACAACAACTTGTGGATGTTTGTAATGCTTCCTTGCAGGTACCCGCCAGGAGTAGTTCTTCTACCATCACGAGGTGCACTACTGCAGTTCGGTGCCGCTGTTGCCATGGATTTGGTCACATGCACGATGTGTGCACCAGTCCACTAGCATACATTGCTTCTGAGGATGGCGGCTACATTAGTGCTTCTGATGTCGAGGAGAACATTGATGAGGGTGTTGTTTTGGGTGACAAAGTCGATGACGATGATGATGAAGGACTTGTCTTGGGCTTCAAGGACGCAATGGGGTATCGTGATGTCTTTTCTATTGATCAGTCTATTGCTATACATCCTATTGTCCCTACCCTTTTGCAGGACATTCAACCACATAACGATGGAGAAGAGCATGACGATGTCGCCTCATGTGCACATTCAGCACATGAGAGCAAAGGTAATGCCTATGGTGTTGAACTCACAGAAGGTGAGAATTGTTATGATGTGCAGAATTTTTCCACCAATCATGCTAACATAGAGCAACTATCGGTGGAACCTTTACTTGTTTTACCTTTGTCACAAGATGAGTTGCTTGATGTTCCTTGTGACAAAGAAGAGTTGTGTGCCAATGATTCTTTTATTCCTATGCCACAACTAGACCATATTGATGATACACATGCTGTTGAGATATATACGTGTGCTGAAAATAATATATTTATTCCCATTACTAGTGCACATGATGAAATGAAATTGTTGACTTCTTTAAATACTTTGGGGTACATTGAATTTGATGTTCTGTGTAATCTAAGTTGTTTGAAGCAGCGACTTTTTGCATATCCTGAATTGCCATGTTTTACTAGAAATACATATCACTTCATTGGCAAATATAATCACAAAGGAGAATATATGGTGCATCAAGTTTATATTTGTTCAAATCTGAAATTTTCTTTGGTTGGACAACAATGTGATCAATTGGAGGGTTGCAATAAAACTAATCATGTCAAATCCAGTTCCTCTAGTTTTGTTTTCAAGAAACAGGCTAATTTTCAAGAAGGGGAGCATTGGTGGTTGTCACCTAGACCAGCTTCTTCAACTACAGCCAAACCGAGGACGGTTTGTTTTCAAGAAGGGGAGAATGATGAGGACATGAACCGCTTAGATACGTCCATTCAAGTTGATGATAAGGTGAGCTTGTTCCTATGTACTTTTAGTAATTCTAAGAATAGATTGCTACCTTATGATATTAATATGATTAGGAACCATGAAGAGGATCACAAATTACATGAACAAAGACACATAGGTGAAAAGGGCCAGCAATGGACGTCCAAGCCAAGTTGGAGGCCCAATACATCTCAAGTTCGAGTCCTGCTCGGAATTCAGGAACAGTCCGCCTTAGATTGGACGCCCCGGTCACATACAGAATTCGATTTTGATGATCTATATATGGTTGGAAAGATAATTTCATATAGCTTCCAATGGCACCGGTCTCACCCCAAAATTCCATCTGAGGCAACAGGAATCATCAAAACAATTGGATGTACAGGATCTGCCAGGGTGCCGCGTCACCTTTTATTGGGCCACGGGCCTTGTAATTTTGCTTGGGACCCTGGCCCAAGTTGTTGTGCGCCTACACCAGGTGGAGCACGCCCCAAGGGTGACCTAGGTCGTCCACCCCCTTGGCCGCCACCTCTGGGATGTATAAGACTTAGTAGCCGCCGCCCTAGACGCTTGGGTTTTGCTTTAGATTAATCTGTCGTTGAACAGTCGCCGCTTATCGGTTTGTGAAACCCCACATTCGAGTGCTTAATCCAAGGATATCTACAAGTGAGTTGTGTTCTTCCTTGCCCTTGCTTGTGTTCTTGATCGCATTGCAGGGGATAGCCTTCTCGGCGAGGTCAATCGGGCTGCGCACGGTTGATAACCAGAGGAGAAGTGGTGCTGCGATTGCGGGGTTCGGGTCGTGTTGATCGGAAGCCGGATCGTTTGTGTCTCTACTCCGCCCAATCAAGAGTTATCCTTACCTGACGGAAGATCGGGCCCCCTAGTTCCCATCAGTAGTCACTCGCATCACACATAATTTCAAAGGGTTGATTCCAATCCAGAGGTTGAATGATAGGGGCACTTACGAGTGATTGCTTCAATGTTCTAAAGGCATGCAAACAATTCTCATCAAAGTCAAACTCCACATCCTTTTGAAGAAGTTGTGTCAACGGTTTAGTGATCTTCGAGAAATCCTTTATAAATCTTCGATAAAATCCTGTATGACCAAGGAAACTTCTTAGGGACTTGATATTCGTAGGTGGTGGCAACTTCTCTATGGTTTCAATCTTTGCTTTATCTACTTCAATCCCTCTTTCGTAGATGACATGCCCTAGGACTATTCCTTGCCTCACCATGAAGTGACACTTCTCCCAATTAAGCACAAGATCGACTTCTCAGCATCTCTTGAGGACTTTATCAAGATTAGATAAGCAATTTTCGAAACTCATGCCATGCACCGAGAAATCATCCATGAATACCTCCATAGTGTCTTTGTCAGCATCTGAGTGCCTACGTGGCATGCTGACTCTGTGCTAGCGTGGAATTGATGTGGCGGCTGATAGCCTAGGCCCACATGGCCGCAGTTCTCCTCTTCGTCTTTTCCACTTTGTGTTCTATCTCGCCATAGCAGCAGACCGGCGGGAGACGCGATCGTGGCTGCCCATCGCCTAGCTGCCTCCGGCGTCCGCACGACAAGCTCTGGTTGCCTCCACCACCGAGCACCGCCCGCGGCCAGCTCCTTGAGGATGTTGTCATGCATCTCCCTGCCAATGGAGAGCTTCTCCAGCTATGAACACACTGAGAGAGCCCTTGCAAACATGAATCCAACTCGCCGTTCTTCTCCCTTACGCCCATAAGAACTCAATGGGCCGGCCGACCAAATTTGAGTGACTCGGACCCTCTCAGATCAATTCCTTTCACCCACACCTCCACCTCAATCTCCCCAACACCATTGATGGGAAGAATACAGTCACAATCGCTGGAATTGCGCCATCGACATTGCGACCCCCTTTCTGCTCTAGTTCCTGCCACCGGTGCAATTGGAGAGCTGTAGGCCATCTTGTTTCAATTCCTTTCGTTTGTAGCTCCTCCATGTTCTGTATGACTCATCCAAGGCATGAATTGCAGAATAGAAGCAGCGCAGGGGCACTAAAGCTAGTATACCAAAATCTCAATCCTGCCACGGCCACCCGCACAAAGAGGCCCCTGCTGCCATTCTTCACGTGATCTGACTATGTAGGTGAGCTTGTTGTCGGCCTTAGATATACTCAAGCATTCATGTGTTAGATGAGTGTACTTCTTAGGAACACCTCGCCATGGCCGCTATGCAGCGTCGTCGCCATGCCCGCCATCGAGGTCAGTTCACCATAGTGCCACGCGAGCTAGTGCTCACAGGCCACATTGCCTCGCCTCTGTGGTCGACGACCCAACGCTGCACCCTAGCCAACGACTCGACATCGTGGCCCCGTCGCGACGACTCGACCATGGCCATTGGATCTAGGTGCGCTCCCACCCTTGGCACTACCGTTGAAGGAGCAGGAGGTGGCTGGCGTGTTGACATGAGCGCCAGGCTACCAGCTGGTGAATCCTCGCCGGCCTTGCACATTGCCTCCACATTTCCCAGTGCGCTAGAGTCTGGCGTGGTCAAGCAGAGACAGGTTGCGGGAAGGGATGAGCCAAACACCATGGCACACAGTCAGCATGCCAACTAGGCATCTAGATGCTGACAAAGGCATTTTGGACCTACGGTGAACAGCTTCACAAGTTTAGGGACCTGAAACTGCAGTTTTGGAGTTCATGGACCTAGATGGCACATGCCTACAAGTTAAAGGACCGCTGGTGCATTTTACTCATAGGCAAAAGTACCAAGGGCAAGTGAACGTGGTCTTATGTTGATCATCCGGATGAATAGGTATTTGGAAGAATCCCGAGAATCCATCAAGGTAACAAAAGTGTGAATACTTTGCTAACCTCTCGAGCATCTCGTCGATGAATGGTAGTGGAAAGTGATCCTTCCTTGTAACCTTGTTCAATTTTCGATAATCTATGCACATCCTCCAACCCGTAATGGTCCTTTGTGGTATCAATTGATCCTTCTCATTTTTCACCACCGTAAGTCCTCCTTTCTTTGGCATGCAATGCACGGGGCTCACCCATTCACTATGTGGTACGGGATATATGATTCCGGCATTCAACAATTTGATAACTTCCTTCTTAACCACATCATGCGTAGCATGGCTCAACTTCCTTTGATGCTCCACAACGGGTTTGTATTGGTCTTCAAGTTGTATGTGATGAGTACAAAAGGCGGGACTTATACCTTTCAAGTCATTAATAGTGTATCCATTCACCTTCTTGCGCTTCCTCAATAATTTCAGCAACTTGTCCGTCTCCTCCAGGTTTAGTTCATCGCTAATGATCACCGGGAATGTCTTGTTGTCCCTCAAAAATTCATATTTCAGTCCCTTGGGTAATGGTTTCAATTCAACATCGGGTGCTTCCAGTTCTTCTTGATACAAATCTCTGATATCTTCGTATTTCTCCTCTTCCAAGATTCCGTGTTGTGCCTCGAGCCCTTTGGTTGCTTCCTTTAGTTCTCTATCTTGATCATCATGAGTGCTTCTATTCTCCATTACTCGTTGGAGATGGTCCCTGAAAGAATCGACAAAGCGAAGGTTCTATACCTCTTCGTTATCAAGAGGTAGAGGTAAGGCAACACGCGAAGCGGGTAGGAAGTCATATGTGTATTTAGTTTCATCTAGTTCAATTGTGCCTTTACCCTTTCTGGCATCAAGAACCGCATTAACCAACTTAAGAAAAGGCCTACCAAGAATTATATCATCATGTTCATCATGGCAAGCATCAAACACGAAAAAGTCGGTTGGAATAATTTTACCCGAGATAGCAACATCTAGATCTCTAAGAATGCCCAAAGGTTTGGTTGTTCTACCACCTCCCATGATTAATTTAGTGGGTGTAGGAGCAAGATTCAAAGTTTCTCTATAAAGCTCATTATAAACCTTAGAAGAATGACACTTACACGAGCTCCGATGTCACATAAAGTTTTGCAAAATAATTTTCCATTGATTGTGCAACTTATGTGAGGTGTAGGTAGAGGGGTACCTTCGTCATGATTTGCATGTATGGCATACACCTCGGCTAGGTACACGAATGGAGATGCTTCCGGTTTTACTCCCATGATTTTCTTTACTTCGGCAACGTGGTCGGGGTCTATCTCTTCATCTTCAACAAAAAGCTTCCGAATAATTTCTCCGGCCGATCCTTTGTCCAATATGTAGCCCGTATGTTTATCCGGTGGGAAATCCGACTCTATGGCTTTCATGGACTTCTTTTGATTTGGGTGTGGTCTTCCTTTGTCAAATAGTTCACCAAAGTCTATCGGGATCCAATCCATTTGCTCGAATTCTTTTAGCGACTTTGCATTCGCTAAACTTCTCCCAATTTCCACCTCCGGCTTATTCTTCTTCATGTCACGGACCGGTGCTTCTTCATCGTGGGTTGCTCTTGTAACTTTTTCATGTTTCGATTGTTCTTCCTTTGCTTCCGGCGTCTCTTTTCTAAAAATTTCAGCAAGCACCCCAACGCGAGGTTCTTGCTCAACGTCTCCCGAAAGGTGATTTTGCTAATCTCTTCGCATGGCTGCCTCTTTGCTTATTTTTTATAGAATTTGGGCAGCTTCCGTGAGTGTTTTCTCCATGAGATCCCCTCCTGCGCACATTTGTATGAATTCCATGCATTTGGGGGTTAGGAAAAAATAGAAAGTATGCAAGAGTACATCACCGAAGTTCGGTCCTTGTTCGATCAATCCATTGAATCTATCCCAAGCTTGATCTATTCCTTCGTCTTCTCCTTACATAAAATTGATCACTTGCCTCCGAATGTGTTGGATTTTGGATATCGGAAAGAATCGTCTACAAAATTTCTTCATTAACTCATTCCAATTTCCTTTCACCTCGAAGGATGCAAGCGCATACCATCTTTTTGCTTCATCTGCAAGTGAGTATGGGAAAAGATTCCATCTAAACCAAGCTAAAGGAACTCTGTCTTGTTATATCGTATTGCATAGCATCGTGAACCACTTGATGTGTCTATATGGGTTGTCCGTCTCCACCCTCTAAATGGATTTGCAGCCGCCATCTTGATGATTTGAGGCTTGATTTCGTACTCGGTGGTTTCAAGTGTCGAATCTGATTTTTGCATGTCGAAGTCCTCCGATTGCGGGCTTGCCCCTTAGTGATTTTTCTCCTTCCTCCATGGGTTGAACGACAAGAGCCATCTAGACAACAAAAATAAAAACAAAAACAAAGATTTTTCTAGAGAAAAGGTTAGGTGTTAGTAACCAACAAAATTAATACAAAGTTAAACATAGCAATCTAGCGTATTCCTCGGCAACGGCGCCAAAAAAGCTTGTTGACGGCCCTTAGGCATACCAATTACGAACCGCAAGGGCACAGATCGGTTGTAGCTTTTCCCTTAGAGTATTCCCCTAAGGTTTATCAATCCACGGAACAAGGAATTACTACGCTTAACTAAGCACTAATGATGTTAGCAAGAGTGTTCCTTAATCAAATGATGATGTATAAAATAAGAATGATCTAACCTAATCAATGTTATGAATGGTAGAGAGGAGTACACAAGGTATGGAAGCATTTGCCCATAGGGTCTAGGATCACTATGAGATGTAATCGCCAAGTAAGATAAAACCAATCTAATCTATCAATGATAAAGATACGAACCAAACTGAACACTTTTCCTCCCGCATACTGTCACTACACGAGGGTAATCATCTATCGAGCTATAGGAACACGAAACGTTGATGTGATCTAAGCATGCAAGACTACGAGCAATGCACACCCATGGTGATGTTGGCCAACTATTAAGATGAAAAGCACCATCAACTAAGAACATGATAGATTGATTTCATAAAAGGATTCAGCAATTACAAAATCTTCTTACAACCCCATGGACAAACAAGGACTTTACCCCATGAAGCTAGGCATGACGTCGGAATTCATAGTGTGGAAGCCTAAAGCGAGGATGGAGCTCCTCGCTATCCTCCAACTTGAGACGGCGCCCGGACGATGGCTAGGACTTCCGGCGGCGTCTCCTTCTTGCGTTTCTCTCCAATGATGGCTTTAGATCTAATCTAATCCTTTCTCCACCTAATGATGATCATGAGGACGTCCTCGGGGGTGTTTATATAGATCTCTGGTGAATGACGACGGAGGGAACCCTTAGGGTTAGCCTTTACTTCGTGCTGAAAAAAGGGGAGCGCGAGCGGGCCCCAGAATGGGCTAGGCCGGCCGGCTCAGAGGCTCCAGGCCGGCCGGCCTGGGCCTATTCTGGCTCGCCTCGTCTCCAACTTTCGCATGCTGGCCCTCCTCCTCAATCCTTATCCATATAGGTGCTTTGGTCCACGTCTAACTCCTCCAAATATGTCGTATTTCCTGCAAAATCATAATACACTCCAAAATACAAGACACATTTGAAAACGGTGTTATTTTAGGTGCCAAGTGGCGGGTTAGTATAAGAATTAGTCCAAAGTCAATGCCAAATCAGCCCTAAAAGTGTACCAATAACGACCGTCAACAGCATTTGAATGCTAGTCTTGTAAATTTCACCTCATTTTCTCTGTTATTTTCCCTCCAAATAAATTAACAACCTCATGTATCACCGTGTTGCGGTCCATGGTGTGCATTTTGAATGCTAGTCTTGTAAATTTCATCTCATTTTTCTCTGTAATTTTCCCTCTAAATATTAACTAACAAGTTATTTTTTTGTAATTTAATAGATAGTGTATTTTGGGCGTATGAACATTAGTAAGGGTCATCTATTCAAATGATTAGCTTCCTAACGAGGTTATTTTTACCTCCACATTTCAACTATAGTCCATTTGAAAATTTGAATAGCGTCGATAAATAACAATTAATAGCCTATTATGTTAGATTTTTAACTTAACACTAGATGTTCCAAGCATAGGACTTAACATTTTTTTAGAAAAAAATTAGATACAATTATGTGAGCAAGGCCAACCACTTACTATGATAGCATGATCATGAAAATTGTAAGCCAGTAGCCCCAAGTAAGTATATCAGTCATTTAGAATAAAAGTTTCTATATTTCTTATAATATATTGATAGTTATCCTCATATTTATTTATCTACTCCCTCTGTTCTAAATTATAGTTCACTGTTAACTTCTAAATGCAACTTTGACCATTCATCTTATTCAAAAAATTAGTGAAAATAAATAGAAATGTGAGTCGTACTTAAAGTACTTTTTGTAATAAAATAAGTAATAATGAAATAAATTATATTAATATAATTTTTTTGTATAAGATGAATAGTAAAATATGGATTACAAAAGTCAATAGTGAACTATAATTTGGAATAGATGGAGTATCTACCTTTTTACCATGCATCATCATTGTCCGCTATAACATCACTTCTACTAATCTGACACAATATCCTGCAGATTTTGTAAAATTATATACATTTTCATTCAAACCAATTTAATCAACGCAAATTCATTTTTCGTACCAAATAGAACCATGCATAAATCAAAATGTAGTACGCATGGATGGGCGCGTGCAAGGTACTAGTCCAAAACATGAGGAGGAATCCACCTCACAGCCCAACCCACACGAATGACAAAACTGATCCCAAGTTAAACCATTAGCAGGCCGGAGGGATCGTTGCAGCATTGGTTATTTGGATCCAGTTATCGGGGATGAGCCTACCGTGGCCCGTGGGTCATTAGTAGTTGGATGGGCCTGTCGTCCTCCCCTACTCACAAGATGGACCTCTGCCATCATGGGCCTCCTGCTGCAATCATTTTACTCGTGGCCCACTTCGTCGAAGTTTAAGCCATTACCATTTATTGCGTCTCTAATTCGTTGATTTTTTTTTACAAATTTGCAAACATATGACATTTGGATTTACGAATTTGCAAAAATGTCACCCAACCGCCAGATCAATTGGCGACCGCCATATGAACCGGTGGTATTAACCACCGGTTCATATGGCAGTAGGAACAACCGCCAATGAGCACCGACAGTTAGGGTGGCGTTGGCGGTGGTGGTTGGCTACTGTTTATGTGGCATGAGCACTGATAGTTAGGGTCGTAACAAACGATTTGCGCAGAGCGTGGTGCATTCTCCTCCTCAGAATCTTCAGGAAGGTCATCTTGAGGGAGTTGTGCGTTGTCCACCTCTCGTTGTAGGTCATCGATGACGAGGTGGAGATAGGCGATGTACTCTTCATATGGTTGAATTGGTGGAGGATCCACCCATCTTGTGAATCTGTAGCCATCGGGAGCCAACGAGCTCTGAACGTTGAAGGAAAACGATTTGGATGGAAAATGTGGATGGATACATAGTAATGCACATTATGACTTACATATCCCCTAGGGCATTGCTAGAAGCGTCGTCCGCCCTCCGTAGCTGAATCTTGAACCTGCACAACGCAGTACTCACTGTGTACACATCTTGGCCAGTGCACTGACTTTCTGCGCTCATAAGGTCGGAGGCTGTGCTGTGGCCCGGAATCGCACTTAGATTCGATTGGAAAATGTTCTTCAAACTCTGGTGAAAGTTCAGTATAGATGGTTGGCCCTAAGTCGTAGTCGGTGGCCATTTTGGATTTTTGATGTGGCTTGAAGTGGACGAATGAGCATGACATTAATAGGCCACCAACTAGCCCCGCCAGTGGGCCAATGGATCCGTGGGGTGTGTTTGTTGCAGTCACTCAGAAAGAAGATGTTGTGGCCATTCAATCTGTGTGGTGTGCTTCTCGCCGCCGATCCGACGGTGGCTGGCCCTTGCCGCCAGACCCGACGGTGCGAACAACCCTACCGCCGATTGATT
>CM014277.1:13506353-13527839 GCA_004135705.1 Alloteropsis semialata
ATGGGCGCCGCCGTCTTGCGGGCAGCAGGCCGTCGGGGGTGCGGGGCACCGGCCGCTGGGAGCCACACTTGGGCCGCCGCCGTCGGCCGCCATGGGCGCTTGGGCCGCCGGCCGCGAGGAGCTGGGCGTGGGGAACCCTGGTGATTTTTTTCTTTTCTTGCTTTTCTAAAGTGGAGATAGATGTAAGATTGATGTATATCTTGTGATTGTTATCATTTTGTGATGGATTTTTTTTGATTCGTGGATGCATGTGAGATTAATGAATTGAATCTATCTTGCGACTGTGATCATTGTTGTGATTTTTTCACTGATTTGTGGAATGTATTGATTATGTATGAATCGATTCATTTGGGATTGGAGTTCAGCAGCTTTTTTATTATTTTTGGGAGCTTTAGTCCCGGGTGGTAATACCAACCCGGATAAAAGCCCTCTTTTAGTCCCGGGTAAATACCCGCCTTTAGTCCCGGTGACTTAGTCCCGGTTGGGGAACCGGGACTAAAACCCGTTCCCAACCGGGACTAAAAGCGATTTTTCCACTAGTGATCCTATATATAACTATAAAGTTCATACCCACTAAGCATTAAATTCTTTAAAACTCAGCTCTCATGCTTCCACATCATCTCTATGTATCCATCGTTTCATCTTAATTTTAACATCTAATCGATCATCTTTGCCTTGCTTGGGTCCACCGGCATACTAAACTGCCAACACATCATCCACTCAGCCTTTTCCACTCCCAATCGATAGAACTGAACAGCGGTCCCTTCCTCAAGTTCCGATCTGTCACGTGGATCCGACACTCTTCCTACCACTTCACCTTCACCATTCAATTTTCCCTGTCACCAACTCACCAAGTCACCATACATGTGAGCATGTCCTTGCCCTGTCGATACCACTTCCTCTTCCACTTTGACCTTTTAAATTTTTCATTTGTTAATATGTATTTTCACTTCTCCACCCATGCATTATGTATTAATCTGGACAGACAGACATTTTTTGATCTCCAATAAGCAGTGCAACTCGGATTGTGCCTTCATCTCTCGACAATCCATCACCCAAATCTTTATTAGCAGGTGGGCCTGCAGCCTCAACCTAGATTGCGTACAGCTTCATTCAGGTATACGTCTCATCCCCTTCTCTTAATCTGGCTCTCCTCACTTGATCTGCCATATATCATGATCGTGTCCAGAACCATATAGCCTACCATGATATAGGTGCACTGCTTCCTTGATTAGACAGGGGGCATGCAGTTCTCCATGCATCCTCTGCCCCATGGTCCGGAACAAGGGCACAACTTTCAATAATATCTCAATTATGCAGCACGAGATTGGTAAGAAAATTCTCTATATTAGTATTTTGTGATACTTCACCTATTTGTTGTTACATTAACACATAATGGGTTCATCTTAATTAACTACGCAAGTCCCGCAGCAACGCGCGGGGAGTTCACCTAGTTATAGTGGTAGCCCGGCCGACGGTGGTGGAAGGGATGGAGGCCGCGCCCGTTGGGGATGGCCAAGGGATGAGGACTGGAAGGTTGCAGTCTGGCGGACTCTACGCAGTATCGAGAGTAGTGGCGATTGAAGTGGCCAAGACTTTGGAGTCAAAAAGACTTCAGAAGAAAATAGTAAAAATCGAAAGTAGGGGCCATATTTCGTTCCGATCGAAATCATTGCGTCCACAATATTTGGAGTCCAAAAGACTTCAGAAGAAAAATAGTAAAAATCGGAGATTTACTCCTTGTCAGTCGACTGAGATTATGCTTATCCATCAATCACCGGAATTTCTATTAGAAATTGAACGAGGATGAAGATTTGTGGTTAGGGTTGGGGTTTGGATTTTGGGGGTTACCTGTGGCTGCGGACCTAGAGGGAGTTCGGGGAGGCTTGCCGGCCGGCGGTGGAGGCGGGAGAGACGGCGGGGGAGCGGAGGCGGCGGGGGCGCCGCCGGAGCCGGGCGGGGGAGGAACCCCGGTGGGGGGTGGAAGCGGCGGGGGCGTCTAGCCCCGACGGGTTAGCGTCGGGCCGCGGAGGAGGGCGGCGGCGGAGGCGGCGGAGGCCGCTGGAGCAAGACGGAGGAGGGGGACGGCGGGGGCATCGCGTCGGGGGCCGCGGCGGCTTGGGCTATCGGGACTCGGAAGACGAAGACGCGAGGAAGAGGATAAGAAGAAGGGGCGCGAATTTGGATCGTTGGATCTACATCCAATGGATGGAAACGGTGATTGATGGAAAATCGATATTTCAATCGACTGACGAGGAGACAGATCCTAAAAATCGAAGTAGGGGCCATATTTCGTTCTGATCGAAATCATTGCGTCCACAATAAGAAAGCAGTGCATGTCCAATTAATAACGAATGGCAGTCTATTAAGATCGAGTTAATTTGTATATGTAAGGAACAAAATGAAATGCTGAGTTTTCTGTTAAGAGTTAACCTCTCATCAACACTTGATTTTTTTTATGTCTCAGTGTGATCCGAGGATTTGTGCTTAGTAATGGTGGCTAAATGGAGCCAACAAGCATTCAATAGTCATTTATACTATATCTAGTTCTATTTTTTTCCGGCAAAAATAAAAGTTACCGCTGATTTATATCTGAGTTAAAGTTATTTTTGTGCAAATTGAGCAGCTAAATGTCATATTTAATTAAACACCGTAGTCCAATATTGTATAATCTCATATCCATCTTTACATATTCTTTGGAAATCGCGTGGTAAACTATACGTCCATTTCTTATGATTCCCAATAAGAATCGCAGGGACACCAACCCAGTCCTGTTCTTCATGGTCAACTGCACACTTGATCCCGCATGAACATTGTGACTGAATTGCAACGGTCTTGAAATTATTTCATATGAACGCGTCACAACAGTTACTGTCAATACCCAATCTTTCCTAGCCATCAGCTCTGCTGTGGGGGCGTTGGTGTGTGTCTCTATATGATTCTTCTTCTATTAATACAATGATATGTAGCTCTCCTGCGTGCTCAAGAAAAAAAAACTTTCTTAGGCATTTCCACTCCATCCGTTGTCAGCAAACAATACAAGTCTGGGCCTCAGGGGCGATACCACAATCGATATTTACCATTCCATTACCCTAACGTCATCTAAATTCGAATTCATGATGAAAAAATGTACAAGTTAATGAAGAGCAAGGTTGGGATACATGTGATTCTCAGATGCAGTCCGGCTGCTCACATATCACATAGGGTTGCACATATGGATCGAAACCCAATCTCTAGATCAGGGAATGTTAGAAAGGCTTCGGCTTCCTACTAAAATCTGCATCTCAGGCTTCATGCTGTACATGAATGCTATTGCCGAAGCTTAAAGAATAGAGGCAGACAAGGAATCAGACCGTCAGATACATCAGGACAATGTCAAGACTGACATTACTTGTCCCTGCAGGAAAAATTATGAATTAAATGAGAAGTTATGTAAGATTCTATGATTACTGGAGCGGTAAAGCATAAATGTTTGTTACAGAGATCATGTAGGTAGAAAGTTGTGGAGTATGACAATGAGAGCA
Source organism: Alloteropsis semialata (assembly GCA_004135705.1). Classification (NCBI taxonomy): domain Eukaryota; kingdom Viridiplantae; phylum Streptophyta; class Magnoliopsida; order Poales; family Poaceae; genus Alloteropsis; species Alloteropsis semialata. The sequence continues at coordinate 13,509,878 of CM014277.1, forward strand.
ATGGTCTACGGTTGTGCATGACAATGTATAAAACCTACCTCGAAAAATATTTAGTGTTTTGAATTTGATAACAGATCTTTCAGTTCATCTGCGATTGCCCGATGGCAAAACTTGTATTGCTCCTGCAAAGCAGAAGATGAGATTAGAATACCAAGATGGTAGTGCTTCTAGCAAATCTGTTCTTTGCTACCCTCGGGGATTGCTCCATCAAAAGGATCATAGTATCTGACTAACACATGGGAAACCCACCCCTAAAAATTGAGCAATCCCCAGCAGACCAACCTCTAGCTGCATATTGCCATTGCCAAAGAAAACAACATCGATGTACCACATCAGGAAAATCTACCTCTAACAATTGACTACAAAGTATAGTCAAATTTCAACCATGTCTCAGTAACTATAGTTCAGCAGGAAAAGTAACCACTCTTCAGTGAGAAGCAGAGTATGTGCTTTCCAGATCCTTTTGGTTAGCAAGTACTGGCTGTACTACACTGAAACGATTCTGTAGCTGAGAGGAATTTGACAACTGAACCCCAGAGACAGAAGTAAAGAAAACCCAGCATACATCCGTTTGGGCCACTCCAGGTCGTTGTGATTTAAATTTTTTTTTTACAGTTTCAGCAAGGCCAATGGCACCCTGCTCTCCAAGTAAAATCCGCTCTATTGCATTATGGATGGTGATAAAAGCCCCTGTTCTTCCAATGCCAGCACTGCAGAAAGAGAAAAATACTATTATTAAGTTTGTGTATAGGAACAGTTGCATAAGTAAGAAATGCATTGTTTGAAACTGACCTGCAATGTGCGATTATTGGGTGTTCCCGTGGAATGTGATATAATCTTTTCAGAATTTGTCATACAGCAATACTGTTGCTCGGCACCCCATGGTCAGGCCATTCAGAATACTCAATGTGGAGAAGAGAGTGCACCGACTCTGACTGAATGTGAGCACAATCACAGCCAGAAGATACTTCAGTACTTGATTCTTCAGCACAGGAGAGAAACAGAAGGTAAAAAAAAACATGCAGGACATGAACAAAAGAAGAGGGACAACGGACCATGAGAAACATAAAACAATTCATGGAAGAAATGAGATGAAAATTCCAGCTACAGATTCTGATAGACTAACATGTAGCCATTATTGACCTGACATGTCACTTGCTAAAACAACATCATAGTGCTTGGATTGGGCAGCCAATCTAAAGCGGTAATGGGCACTGGACATGGCCTTGCGCCGGCTGACGCTGCTGTCCCACCAAGTGGAATAGTGGTGGTAGCTCCAGCTGCAGCCTATGTCTCACCGGTTGTGGTGAGTACTGATGAGACAGTGCTGGATGCCGGAGAAAATGTATGGCTTGGAGCTGATTTGCAGGGAGTGCAGCAGAATGAATCTGATGCAAACCAGAAGACTCTAGTACCTCAGGCCAATCAGCTGCTAGCTATACAAAAGCTAGGGGCTGCGAAGCAAATGAAGAACAGTGACAAGAAGACAAAAGATGTGGCAGCACAAGAAAATACTTCTACACTGAGGCGCAGCCTTCGGTCATTGGCCCAAAGTGATGAGCACACGCTGAATAAAACTGAGCGCATGGCGGCTATCCGTAATCTGGAATCACCAGGTAACAACGCCTCATTCCTTTCTTTTTCCGATTCTCATATTTCTTCCAACATGAATAGGCTTGGCATTTCTTTCGGTAGAGATGATAACTTAGTCAGGTGCTCCACCGTAGCTATCAAAAACATAGAAGTTAATAGACTAGTTGTGTCACCTAAGAAGAAATTAGAGAATAAGATTGAAAATAAGAGCAACAATAACTCCCAAACCATTACTTTTTATAGTGATGAAGAGAGGAGGAGGGGGAAAGACTTAAGGCAATCCTTGGCCATCTAAGTGGGGATTTAAATGAGGAGATGCATGATCAGGGTTATGATCACATATTGAGTGATCTTAATGTTGTTCCTCAAAAGAAAAAGTCTAACTCTGCCAACAAGATTAAAATTGGTAGACCCTCCCAAAAAACCAAAAACACCGTCAAAATTATTACGTCTCCAATGAAAGGAGTCTTTTGGAATAGCAGAGGTCTTGAAAACTTGGCTAAACATAGATACTTGACGGATTTGGTTAGAGAGGAGCAAATTAATTTAATTGCACTCTCTGAAACAGGTCGGGCAGATTTCCCAGACACGACCCTTAAAAATCTATGTTCGGGCCATGATTTTATATGGCATAACATGGCACCTCATGGTCGCTCGGGAGGTATTCTATTGGGTGCCGACTTGAGTGTTTTTGACATTGGAGCCATAGACGAAGGAGATTTCTATGTTAAATTTCTTCTTCGGATTAAATCTGATAGTTTCAAGTTCACGTTGTATACGGTATATGCACCGGCACAACAAGAATACAAGGAAGCCTTTCTAATAGAATTAGCTAACATATGTTCACGTGAGCAGCTTCCTTATATTACAGGGGGTGATTTTAATATAATGAGATATCCTCATGAAAAGAGCAAAGGAGACTTCGATACAAAATGGTCAAATTTATTTAATGCGGTGATTGAAGCTTTTGAACTTAAGGAGATCATCATGTCTGGCCGTCAATATACATGGGCACGACCGGGGGATGATCCAACTTATGAAAAATTAGATCAGATTCTGGTTAGCACTGAATGGGAAAATAAATTCCCCTTATCAACAGTCGAGGCTAGAGACCGAAATATCTCTGATCACACACCTCTCATCATAAATATCGGATCTTCTACTCATTACAGCATACATCCTGGTTTCAAATTTGAGAGGGGATGGTTGATCCGTGATGGTTTCTTTGACATGGTTGCTAATATATGGCAAACCGAAACTCACAGCAACACTGTATTGGAAAGGTGGCAAAATAAGATAAGACACCTAAGGCAATATCTAAGAGGGTGGGCTAAACATACAGCAGGCTCACTAAAAAGGAGAAGAAAAAACTTACCACAATGTTGGATGCTTTAGATAAAAAGGTTGAAAACACTGGTCTTTCGGATAATGAGATACATATGAAGCATTATCTTAAACAGAGATTAGTTCTCTTGTTAAGGGAAGAAGAGATAAAGTGGTACGAGAGGGCTACAGTCAAAAACCTATTACAGGGAGATGACAACACCCGCTTCTTCCATTTGGTAGCCAATGGCAAACATCGGAAACAACACATCTTCAGATTAGAACAGGAAGATGGCACAATTGTAGGCGACACCGAATAGAAAAAGTACATAACTAATTATTACAAAAATCTCTTTGGACAACCAGAGGAAAAATATTTCTCTCTTGTGGAAGATCGGATTGAAGATATTCCACAGGTTAGCATCGAAGAAAATGAAACCCTCACCGCACACTTCTCAGAGAACGAGGTTAAGGCAGCAGTGTTTCAAATGGAACACAACAAAGCCCCAGGACTAGATGGGTTTCTTGCAGAATTCTATCAAGTTTTCTGGGAGATCATAAAAGGCGACCTGATGGCACTTTTTAAGGATTTCCAAGATGAATGCTTACCTCTTTATAGTCTTAACTTTGGTGTTATTACCTTGCTTCCAAAGATTAATGATGCATAGCAAATCCAACAGTATAGACCTATCTGTCTTCTCAATGTCAACTTTAAGATTTTTACAAAGGTTGGCACAAATAGATTAAACAGAGTAGCACATAACATAGTCAACCCTTGCCAAACGGCATTCATGTCAGGTAGAAATATCATGGAAGGGGTGGTCATTTTACATGAGACCGTACATGAGTTACACACTAAAAAACTTGATGGGTTCATTTTCAAAATATATTTTGAAAAGGCTTATGACAAAGTCAAGTGGTCCTTTCTTCAACAGACTTTAAGGATGAAAGGTTTTCACAAAAATGGTGTAGATGGATTGAAAGCTTTGTCTCCGGTGGGAGTGTTGGCATAAAAGTCAATGATGACATTGGCCACTACTTCCAAACAAAGAGAGGACTACGTCAAGGCGACTCTATGTCTTCCATCTTATTTAACATCGTTGTAGATATGCTCGCCATTTTAATAAAAAGGGCCAAAGATGATGGACAAATAAGAGGGGTCATAACTCACCTTGTAGACGATGGATTGTCAATCCTACAATACGTGGACGACACCATTATCTTCATGGATCATGACTTTGAACAAGCCAAAAACATGAAACTTTTGTTAAGTGTTTTTGAACAGTTGTCGGATCTAAAAATCAACTTCCATAAGAGTGAAATCTTTTGCTATTGTAAGGCAAAAGATTTTGAAAATGAATATATTGATCTCTTCGGATGCAACACTGGAGAATACCCATTTAGATATTTGGGGATACTTATGCATCATAGAAAACTCTTGAATATAAATTGGAGAATTATCAAAGAGCGATTCAAAAAGAAGTTGAGTTGTTGGAAAGCTAAGAATCTATCTTATGAAGGCATATTAGTCCTCCTAAATTTAGTTTTTAGTAGTTTACCCATATTTATGATGTCCTTCTTTGAAATCCCCAAAGAAGTGCTAAAAAAACTAGATTATTATAGATCTCCTTTCTTTTGGCAAGGCGATAAAGACAAAAAGAAATATCGTCTGGCAAAGTGGAACATCATATGCCGACCCAAGGATCAAGGAGGACTTAGTAAATAGACTTACACGTCCAAAATAGATGTTTGTTAAGAAAATGGATAATTAAACTGCTCAATGAAGAAGGGACCTATCAATCTTTGATTAGGAACAAATATTTAAGTTCTAAATCTCTAACACAAGCCCAACGCAGACCGAATGAATCACATTTCTGGAAAGGCCTTATGAAAATTAAGGATAAGGTCCTGACTTGTGGTTCTTTCAATGTAAATGATGAAACACAAACGAGATTTTGGGAAGACTCATGGGTAGGCACTCAGCCATTCAAAGAGGCTTACCCCACTTTATATAACATTGCTCACCATCCACACGCTACTATAGCACATGTGATGGATTCGAGGCCATAGAATTTGTCCTTTAGAAGAGCTTTGGTGTGTGACAAGTTAGGTGGATGAACCCGTCTAGTAGCGCATATAACCAATATTAATTTGAATCCTGGGAGGGACACCTTCAGATGGCACTTCAACCAGAATGGACAATTCACGGTCATGGCAAGATCAGTTGTGTCTCTTAAGGATATGGGGACTAGTAACTTGCATATTTCTTAGGATCCATGTTTCTTAAGATATCTGAGTAGGATTTGTTTGTTTTCCTAGATTCTTAAGAATCAGTGAACTGGGGATCCATGTTGTGCTGTGTATTTTTTCTTGCTGAATTTTTTGTTGTGGACTACATCAGAATTTGGTCCTCAGGTCCCTTAGGTTTGTGTTTGGCTTATGTTTGATGGAATTCAGAGTGACAGAGTTTTGCTTTAGGCATTCTTTTAGCCTACTGACCCAATATGTCAAGCCCCTGCTGAAACCATTTGTGGATAAAAGAGGCTTTCGAACATCTGATTTGGGCTTACAGTACATTTCAGCACAGCGCATTTGGGCTTATGATTTGGTCTAGAGTAGATACTGAACATACACGCCTCATTGGTTTTTGGAAAACGACTTGAACCAGCACAGCACAGGTTGTACATGTACCTACTGCTTAATGATAATTTATGCTAATATAATTTCTACCAGCTGAGACGCTTTGTCTCCTCTGGGCTCTGGAATTTCAGAGTTTAGCATCTTTAGTACCTCAGTTTGCACATCTAATCAGCACTTGTTTGCTCTTCTTACATTTGGGCAATGTTTTTGATGGGTTTGGTTTTGCTAGTCTAATTATAGAGATAAGAAACTGGTACCTTTTCCATTCTGGAGCAGTAATTAATCCAAATAGTTGTCTAGGGAAATAATTTTTTTCTGTTTGCTCTTAATGCTACAGCTAGTGCCTTTGCAAATGTTTTGGAGGAGTTGGCTTCACAACAATTGAACATGCTTGTTGATTTCTGAAAATTCCATGTGGATCTGTTCTTGAATTTAATGAAGCCTCTTTTTTCTGCCCCTGGCCCGTTTCTGCTTGCAGCTTATCTGACCTTTAGATAAGATAATGAAACCTTTGCATATCAAGTGTATGTGTTACTAAGTGTGGTAGATTTGTTATAGTCTGAATCCACCTTCTTTTGTGTTAGCTAAGCTACTGCAACCTTCCCATATTCCCTTCCTTCTGGCTAAAAGGGAATCTAATTATAAATCTTTTATTGCTGTGTATCTTAGCATTTGTTGTGTGCATACAGAATTAATTGTGTAAAAAATGCTATTGCACATATTTTTTTTTGCCATTCCTTCAAGGCTTCAAAGATTGCCGAATCTGACAGCTTGTTTTCACACATACACGACGTGATAGGGCACTTGCACATTTCTTAGGATCCATATTTCTTAAGATATCCGAGTAGGATTTGTTTGTTTTCCTAGATTCCTGTTGGTCTGTTGTGGATTAATTTTAGTAGCTTAGGGGTCAACTTAGCAAGATTTCTAAAATGTCATGCCTGCACTGCGAGTATTATCCATGGTTCAGATGCCATCGCTGTGAACATAGAGGATTAGAGGTTCACATTCTTTGATCAATAAACTACAAGTACTTACCGCAGGGGCATAAATAGTAACATGATTAGATCATTTATGCATGCTGTCTTTCATTTCTTTGTTAGTCCAATCATTTGTCTCTCTGCTGCTTGACCTCGACATTCAAGCTCACGTTTAATTTGTTATATGCATCTACAGTGGAGACGCCACCTACTGATTATGAGAAAGACAGGGCTAAAAATCTGATGAGGAATAATCAAATACTGCACAGCCTTGGTGTTTCAACATTGGCTTCAATCCTTAACAACTCCAGAGCGAAGGGAAAACAGGCTGCTCTAGTAGAAGATTCTGACTCTCTGTATGAACCTGAGGACACTGAAGACGGTGTCGTTGACAAGGTATTTGGAATTGCATTAATTTGGATTTATCTCTTGTTGCATCTCTTCACTGTTATTACTCATTTGTGCTCAGTATCCAATAAGACTAATATGGTTTTATTTCTTATATTATCAGACCATACTGGTTCAAGAGAATTCACCTTGCAGCCGTCTAACAAGGAACACCACCGTGTCTTCTGGAGGACCAAGAGGCTCGAAGAGGGTGTACATGCCACCGGCCGGCCAAGAGCAAACTCCTAGGCTAACTAGACAAAGAACAAGGGAGCTTTCATCAGCTGAGGAAGGACTCCAAGGCACAGCTTCAAATACACAAGAAGATGCAATAGCTGCTGAAGCTACTGACCAAACCGAGATTTGCAATGAAGGCAAGAAAGCATTGCTTCTTTATGAAGAAACATGGTTTACACAATTGCATAAAAAAGGTTATGATTTGCACTAACTGTGTGAAAATGTTAATTATTTTCAGGTGAACAAGCTGAGAGGGTGGAGAAGTTTAAAAGGGGGAGAAGTAAGGGCTTGCATTTGGATAAGATGAGCCGAGGATTGAATGCTAAGATTCCAGTGATTGTTTCTGATGGGAAGAGAAGACCAGATGCACCTGTGCAAGCTGCAAAGCTTGCATCAGATAGTGGGATTATCATTAAGCAAAAGATACCAGTATACACACACTGGAAAGAGTACAAGAAGGACCAGGCTACTCAATCGGACTATATGGCAAGACTTACTGTAAGTACATCAAGTCTTTCTCAACCGCGTACTTAACTTAGTAGTTATGCCAAAGTTTAATTTATGCTTCAAATGCTCCTTTCTGATATACATGATCTTTTCACTAGGTGAAATTCTCAATAGACACAGACAACAAGGCAGTCACAGATGCATGCACTGATTTGCAAAAGGGTGGAACACGACAATATAGGCATAAGCTCAAAAAGAAGTACTTTGATGATGTTCCAGCAAATCAAGTGCAAACCACCGCGCCGTTGGAGAATATGACTCAACAGCAATGGCAAGCCCTAGTTCACATGTGGTCTGACCCAAAGCACAAGGTAATGAATTACATGCTGTTTGAAATTGCTGTATAATTCTAAAATCTTTCTCCTTTGGACTACATTAGTTCTTTCTTGGATTTTTTGGTAGTATGAGCTGGTAGTCATGTTTTGAATTAAACATTGCAATGCTGTGAGCTGGGATATGAGAATACAATACCTCATGGTATATATATGGGCCCTGTTTTGCTCATTTAACTTTTTTTTGGCCAGCTTCTTGCCAGCTTCCACACATCCAGCTGCCACACATCCAGAGATTTTATTAGCCAACTTACACTTTGCTTTACCACATATCTTAAATGGTTTTTATTTTCGTACAAGGTGACTGAAATTGCTTTTGCTTTTGCTTTACCACATATCTTAAATGGTAACAATGTCTAACAGTCAAGTATTCAGCAAGAACATATTACTCCAGTTTACTGTTTGTGGTGGTAACAATGTCTAACAGTTAAATACTTGCTGAAAGTGTGTTAAGGGACTACTACGTGGCTATGGCGAACCCACTAAGCCCATTTATTTATGCTGTGACCCAATAATACAAATTTTATGGACCTTTAAGTGGGCTCTGTGCTATTTTGACATGGCTTTAGTCTAGTTGTATTCAAACCTGTAAGGCTGTTTGTTTGTCTTTTTATTATTTATTTTTTTAACTGTTTAACAATTAAAAGCTAAGCTATTTGTTTGTCTGTTAAGGACAGATCATAAATTTGGCCATGATTATAGTAGACTAGGCTGTATCGGATAATTTGTTGATTATAGTTCTGCAATTTCTTTTTCATGAGTATAAACTAGGATGGACCATATTTATATTTTCATTGCTATTTGATGGTGAATATGATGACTACTGTGTCTGTGCAGTAGGTAGCTATTGTACCCACACTATTTCTATTGCCGCGCAACGCCATATTCACATGTATATTTGGCAAGATTTTTAGCATTACGCTAGATTGCATTAAAATTACGTTTGTCAATTGGGTAGCATATGCATAGTTATTTTGCTGGAAATGGTGTGTCCTACCCGGCCCAAAATACCCACTCCAATCTTGCAGTTGCAGAGAGTGGTCTGGTCTTGGCATGGCAGCCTTCATCTTGTCTGGGCTTGCTGCTACACCTGCAGATCCTAATTTTCCAGCTGTGGCACTGTGGCAGCAGCTCTAGGTCTGGCTGCTCCTTTTTTCAGCTTGGCTGCTTATCCCTTGCTGTGAATTGTGATTGTGTCCACTGTTCAAAGCCAAGATCAAACACAAACAGAAACACAAATGATGTGCCCTGTCCTGAAAAGAGCTGCTGCTTTTCTTTCTTTGTTTGTTTCTGTCTTTCTCTTACCCAATAGCGACACTTTTGCTTTTCTAAGACTATCCAAATGTGCAATGTTCTCCTGTTTTTATTTATGTTTCCGCTATGGCACTGTTTCCTGTCCTATTAACATATGCATTATAGGAGAAGTGTGAGAAAGCAAAAGTGAGTCGTGGGCTCGTTAAGTATCCGCACATGACAGGTTCGCGGTGCTACATTGCGCAGACACATGTTGTGGTAAGTTCAGAAACATTGCCTCTATGTTTTCTTTTCTTTTACATCCTGCTTATGTGAAGGCAAATTGTGTTTAAATTTGGGTAATGGGCACCTTCGTTCTGCCATGTGCGAATAGAAAGATTAAATAGTGTTTTGTTTATATTTGTCAGCAAGCTGGCTCCTGCAGTTCTCCTATATCTTACCAGCAAGTACAATAAAATAGGGCCACTTTAGTTATTAGCAAAATTAAGTGCTGCTGGGCTCCTCCTCTCTCTCCTTTTAAATTTATAATCTGCTTAGCCCTCAGGAATTTCCTGCGTGTCTACATCCTACTGGTACTGTAGAGTGTATCAGCTAACTTCTGTTGTGTGTTTACTGTTTAGCACAGTAAATTATTAAGTATGTCTGGTTATGAATGGCCAAAGCACAAGAATTTGTTGTCCTTATTTGAGTCCCTGTCCAGTAACTAACTGATACATAGCGGATTAGTTGACATTGCGGTCATGATTTCCTGTCTACTAAATCTGATGACATGAAAAAAACTTAGGGATTTTCTTATGCCACACCCTGCCATATGGATTTTTGTGATGTACTGTTGTATGTAGCGATAGCCAAATGGTGGTTGTGTGTTTATTCAATCCAAATGTACAGTTCTCATATATACTGTATGTTAACCTATGTTTTTAGATTTCAAGCTAATATTTAGAGCTTTGATTGAATTTTGTTTTAGAAACAAGATAAATATAAAGATGAGCCGCCAAATGCCATTGACCTTTTCAAGGAGTTGCATTGCAGTAGCAGGACTGGTTTCACTGAGCCGGTAAAGGAAGCCATTGTAAGTACATGTCTACTTTTCCATTTGCTATTGCATGCTTCTGTGTGTATACACTATTCTGACTACATCACTGTGTACCATAAAGACAGGACACCTAGAATTTGTATCTTTAGCTGTTACTGCGACTGTGTACCATCAAAACAGGGCACCTGAAATTTGTATCTTTAGCTGTTACTGCTATCATTTTGAATTCTGCTTTAACATGCTTCTGTATACATATATGATTTTGGATTTTAAGTTCCAGATACGACTATAAAGTCACATGTACTTGAGCTGGGTTGGTATGAGTATGACAACATACATGAAATCATCTTAACCTGCATATTTTGTTTAGAGATTTATGTGATTCATGTGGTGCAAACTGCGGTCTTATCTCATGTAATCATGCTGTTCAAACTTCCATTTGTAATGCATGACTGGTTGGGCAGCAAGCATTAGCAAGCATTTTTTCTTGATACTGATGCAACTTTTTTTATGTGTTAGGCTCGAATGGAGGCAATCATGACTGAACCTGCACAAGAAGGGCAAGCACCAAAGACACCTGCTGAAGTTGTTGCTCAAGTTCTTCCATCATCCAAGTTCCTACAGAATATTGGCCTTGGCCTTCAGCCGGCTGCGACGAAGAAGTGTGCCAAAGCTGCTGTCGCTGCACGTGTGCAGGAACTTGAAGCTGAAGTTGAGATGGAGAAGCAAGGCGCTGCAGCCCTTCGAGATAAGATTGAAAGCCAGCAGGATGAGTTGGAGCTCCTGAAGCAGAAGATGAGTGAATCTGAGGAAGCGAGTCAGAATCAGCTAGGTGAGATCGAAAAGTTAAAGCAGCAAGGGGAGGAGACAAATTCCCTTCTTCGTCGATTACTTTGCCTCAACAAAGAGTAGCTGTTCCATAACTGTTCTTAATGCCATATACATATAGATGTGCTGTTTTTCTACTGCCATACAGTGTTGTTTGTTTGGGATGTAAGACTTAGCTAAGTTAATTCACAGGAGTACTTGGATCTCGTGTTAAGTTAATTTGCTACTTGATTATCTTATGTTTGTGATCTGACATGGATTACTTGCGACTTGTTATGTTGGTGTGAACTGATGAATTCAGTTTGTAATTAAATGATATATGAAACCTGTTTTGGAATGGACTGTAATGTGTTGTATTGAATTGTCAAGCTAACTACCATTTGGAATGGGCTGCAATGTGTACTCTTCACTATGGGTTGAAATTAAAAATTTAACCGGGCCTATGGTGGGCTTGGCCTAAAAAAAATTTTGGTCCTAAATTGTTAAATAAAAGTTTGAAATTCGAAATCAAGCTGGGCCCATAGTGGGTTTGGCCCAAACAAAATTTGGGCCTTAAAATTTGTTTAAATAAAAAAAATTTGAAATTAATTCGACATGTGGTGGGTTTGGCCCAAAAACAATTGGGCTGCTTGAGTTTATACGGGCCTAAAAATTGCTAATATTTGGAAAAAAAGTTTTATTAATGGGCTCGAGCCCAAAAGAGATTGTTTACTACATGGACCTTTTTGGACCATTAAATATTTTGTGACGAATAAAAACGTCACAATTGATATGCCACGTAAGATCCTAATCATCGCCATGTCATATGGACAGAACATTTTATGACGTTTTCTATCCTACGTGGCACTTGCATAGGTATCCAGGGTAAAGAATTTGTGACATTTTTGGGCTTAATAGTGACGAAAACTAAGCGTCATAAATTTGTGACGACATAAGAATCGTCACAAATTTTACGACGAAAAAATATGTTTTCGTCACATTATATCTTTTATGACACACTATAGGCGACGAACTGGTTTTCGTCACGCGAATGTCATAAAATGCAAAGTATGACGAAATTTACTACTTTTGTGACATAAATGGAACGTCGTCTATCCTAACATCTCTTGTAGTGGGTGTATAAGAATTTGATTAATCAAAACGTCCCCTTCTGACATAAATTAATTTGAAAACTAAAAATTCCTCTAAAGATTAAGATATTTCTTTGGTACCTACAGAGAGGGGTAATTCTAACCAAGGATAATTTAGCAAAGAGGAATTGGAAAGGCAGTTAGAAGTGTTGTTATTGTAACTGTAATGAATCAGTTAAACACCTTATTTTTGATTGACATCATCCAAAGGCAATCTGGAGGGCTTTTCACATTGCTACGGGGATCGATCCACCCAAATCAGTATCCCATATGTTAGGGAATTGGCTTCTAAACTATAATCTAGAAGAAAAGAAAATTATTCTGGTTGGGGCTACTGCGATATGTTGGGGTATTTGGCGTTGTCGAAATGATATTGTCAAACATTCATCATTTATGCAGGCAATTTTTATGGGAACCTTTTGGCTACGGTTCTGGTCGCTACTATAGCGTGACGAGAAGACAAAGGATCTATTAAGGACAATGAGTACATCTTTGGAGGTTATAGCCTTGGAGTTGTTCGCCGACCACGGATGGAAACATAATAATAGGCTTTCTTTAGATTAAATTATTTTGTTTTGGTTTCCTATTTTGGTTTAGCGGAAGATGCTGAAATTTTGTAATAATCTGGAGGTTGTGTACACTTGGTGTAGAGGCCGAAAAATATTTTCCATTTTCTAAAAAAAATGCTGGTTAGAAATGCTATCGTAGCAAAACTTGACATGTTCTGAACACTATGCTATGCTAGTATCTAGCCAATAGCCTATGACAGGTCAATGCCCTAAAATGCTCAACTGAAACACTTAATACCAGAGTTTCAATATGAATATAAGCTAAAAGCAATACATACATGAAAAGATAACAACGATGAGACTATAATAGAGGGCCTTCTATGCAAACGAGAAATACCCTAAGTTCTTATGAACCTAAGTAACTACAAAAGCTGAACTGTACTATGTTTCTATGCTAGTTGAACACAAACAACTCTTCACCTTAAAAACTCTTCACCTTAAAGTTATACCCTATGAAGCAGAATCTAGAAATAAAACAGTATGTGTTGATACATCCTAACTTACACTCCACCTAGAACTAGAAAACAACATAAATATGGCCATATGTATATTTACCTCATCCCTCTGCAACTTCACACCACGCAACACTAACTGACCGTCATTTCTGGTCTTCACGATCTTAATGTTAAATTTTCCAAAAACTTCTTGATCCTTACTCAATGGAAGATACTCATTGCACTGCTATTTTCAGTATATAAATATTATTTAGTTATTATCATTTCAGAGGAAATAGCTAACAAAATCAAGTTGTATCTAGAAGATTATGCACAATTCCACCTAAGAATGTTGGTCGTCATTCTTTGGGCACCTGTTCTCAGCCTGTTTGCTGAGTGTTTGCTTGTGCGGTCATCTATATGATTTTTCATACAGGTTTGAAATTGAGATTTGGAGCTATATGTTGCATGAGTGACATAGAGATGAAAAGCGGTTTGTGAGTGCACTTGTAATCTTTGTATTACAGAGTGCTTGTAACATGTGACTGTACTCAGCTACAATTTAATATAATTTTTCTTTCGTCTAAAAAAACGGGTACTGATAGCAGTTTTCCAGTAGTGTCTATTTGGGGAGAGTTGGATTGGAGAATGGGAACCGCTGGAGATGCTTAGAGAGGTAGTGTCTAGACTAATTTCTTGATGATCTGAAGCTTATTTGAAGTAAAGTGGCCGAACCTGCTTTACATGACGTTTTAACTACCATACCTTTATACGGGGCAAGAAATAGTTGCACTATTTGCAATAAGTTACTTGCACGTGAGTTCTCCCATTCTATGACACAAACTTTCCAGGATTCTACTTATTTTATCTTTTTTTGGAATTTCTATGAAAAATACCGTAAATCATTTATATTTTAAATTTAAAAACTAGTTAACAATTTGAGCACAAAACCTCACACGGCGCGACCATTTATATTTGCTTTACGGGGAAAAGGAATTAGTCAAGCGATCCCATCATTTTTATATATCGAAAAAAAGCAAGCAGTCGACATCGTTGCTCTTAATTTATTTTGAAGGAGCCTAGCTACTAACCTCGCCCATTGTATGCACAGACTGCAGCGTGCTGAAGTCAACGGTTTCGATCCAGCAAATGCATGGAGATGGAGTAGTGAAGAAACCCTGCGGCCTTCACCCTTCATCCAGTTAATGGAGAATCCATCCGATCCAATACAGGCCGGGTACCCAGGTTAGTAAATCTTCTCTCGATGCATGAGTTCCTACAGCTTCCTAGCCTTTTCCTCCAAGAAAATTACGTAGCGCGGTTTGCGCCGTGCTTTTATTGGACGATTTTGTGTTAATTATATAGCAATTATAAGACTTTTGACAATGATTCGTCCGGTATAAAGCACAAAACGGATCGTCTCATATACTATTGCTGGGGCTATCCCTTGGTCACGCGTTTGTGTGCTTGCTTGCTTGTTGGGGCCTGTGAGGCTTCGCTCGTAAGGAGAGGTGATGAATCCTTTCGAGATTCCGGTTTTACCCTAAGTTTTGGGCGGTATTGGGTTACGGTAATAAGAGTTCCAATTTGGGTAAATCGGATCCACATACTTAAGGATGAATTCGGATCGGATATGCATGGAATTGAATCTGGATAGCACATTTACTATATTTTAATTTGAATACGGATGCGAATGCAAATCTTGTCGGATATGAATATGACCGTGAATCTTATCCATTCTTATCGGGAACAAAACGAATAACTCAAATACGGATTTGCATTTGGATAGATGGTTTCATCGAGTTGAGTCTGTATTCTTCACGGTATGGATAATATTGAATATTTTATTTGTTTTTATATTTTATTCGAATATGAATCTAGATTTGGATAGAGAAAACTAACTAAAAACGAATTCGAATATATCCATTTAATATCCATATTAAAATCAGATACAAATACGGATATCCATATATTAACATTTTAAACGGATACGGATAATTCAGATGTTCAGACATCCGTATCCATCCTATACAGACTCTTATCCCTTGGCTGGGTCGGCCTTATCTTAACTGGGAGAATTAGGCCCTGTTTAGTTGGGTGAAAGTGGTGAAAAGTGGTGAAAAAAGTTGCCATTGGGAAGCATGTTTGTGAGAGGGGGCATGGAAAACATAGTGAAAAAAGTTGCCAGTTGCCAGCAAAACTTGCTTAACTAAACAGGGCCTTAATAAGATATTTTGGCACCTGCAGTCTGTTTATAATGGGCAGTTCAGCTAGTGCGGCTAGAGCTTCGAGGCAACGGCCACAATCCACAGAGTTTGGTCTATTGGAGAACAAGCTACAAGATCCGCAAGCAACCCCAATTTCTCTACCATTGGATTTTCTGAAATCCATCACTAGTGATTTCTCCGAGGAGAAAGAACTGGGAAGAGGTGGGTTTGGAGTGGTTTACAAGGTATATATGCCTAGACATATATCTAGCTCTCTCAATTTTTCTTTCTTGACTTTTATGGCTAATTCTCTATCATACAGGGAGTTCTTCAAAATGGCAAGGCAATTGCTGTGAAGAAGCTTTCTGACATGAACCTAGATGATGATCAATTCCAGAAAGAAGTTACTTATCTCTTCACAATGAGGCAGCAAAATATAGTAAAACTAGTAGCCTATTGTGCCGAATCACGGTGGGAAGCGACCCAAGTAGACAATGGGAAATATGTCATGGCTGAAGTGCGAAAAAGACTGCTATGCTTTGAGTATATAAATAACAAAAGCCTTGATAAGCACATTTCCGGTACAATGTTCTATCATCTCGAATTTTGAAATGCAGTCATGTTTCATTATTAGTTTCAGTTTTTGAGGTCGCTGCAGCCTATTAGTTAGTTTTACTAGAATGAATCTCACACATATGTTATTTATTAACCAGTTCCGGAATCTTATGTGCTGGGGTGGCATAGGAGATCTGAGATTATCAGTGGAATCTGCTGTGGTTTGCATTATCTTCACACAGAATGCAAAATTGTTCATTTAGATCTTAAACCTCAAAATATATTGCTGGATGAAAATATGGAGCCAAAAATTGCAGATTTTGGCATGTCCAGGCTCTTTGGTCAGGATCAATCCAGAATAATCACTGAAAGGCGCGTGGGAACACTGTAAGTTAATTGCCTTTCCAAAATGGATCCTTTCTCCTTTTCTTTTTATTGATCCAACCAAAGCATGACCACTTATATTCTCTTTGTACGGTACAGTGGATACATGGCTCCAGAATACTTAACAAATGGGTTGATTTCAGTCAAGGCAGACATATTCAGTTTAGGCGTTATAATCATAGAGCTAATGACTGGAAGCAGGGAGTATCCCAGTCCTGAAGAATCTTACGGGCACTTTGTTGAGAATGTAATCTGAATTAGTCTAGTATTTTAGTATTTCTCTCTCACACACACAAAAAGAGAAAAGGTATCCTGACATGACACCTGTGTGCAAACGTTAATTAGGTGATTGGAAATTGGAGGAAGAGGTTGGAGGAGGCAGGAAGAAGGTACAGACCCTTGAAAAAATATGCTGAGCAAGTAAAGACGTGCATCTTAATGGGACTATTGTGTGTCGATCCTGACCCAAATAAAAGGCCTACCACACGTGATATTCTTGAAAAGCTTGCCGAAGCAGATATCACCAACACGAACAGAGGACCACCAGGAAAGGAGGTATTTGGTCTGACCAACTCTTATCTGACAAATTTGTTACAAAAGAAAGAAAAACAAATTCGTTTTTTCAGTTTTAATTTGGGGCGCGGGAAGGTAAAAAAAATGGTTCCAATGTTTTTCTCTTTATTTTTCTGGAAACCATTTTATTACTAGTATTGGCCAAGAATAAAACATTTTAGTATTTGGCACCTTTGCTCAGCTGGTGCACTTCGACGGGTCGGGGTTCACGCTTGAAGACTTGCTTAGAACGGAGGCGGAAGTCCTCGGGAGGAGCACGTACGGGACGGTATACAAGGCGATGCTGGAGGACGGACCTGTCGTTGCCGTCAAGAGGTTCAATTCGGAGACTATCGAGGACCAAATGGAGTTCAAGGCTGAGCTCGCGGTGCTTGGCAACGTCAAGCATCCCAACCTGCTTGCGCTCATTGCCTGCTATGTGGACCTAGATGAGAAATTAGCTGTCTTCGACTACATGCCCAGGGGGAGCCTCTCCGCAGTCTTGCATGGTTAGCCATCTGATCTCCTATCTTGTTCTGTTCAACATTTACTTCCTTCCTCCGGTTTAAAAGGTTTGTCGTTTTAGCCTTTTATTATCTTTTAAAAAAATGGTTCTACCATGTCTAGGCAACTCTTCATCCAGTTTTCTAGTATTGGAAAAGTACCAAGCCCCTTCTGTCCTCTAAATTGCACTTAATGCAACAATTACATTGGGAAAGCAGGGGACATAAAAAGGATATATACATAAAGACATATGTTTCTATGAAGGTAAAGGCAAACAAGCTGTAAGTATAAAATGCGGAAGCGTAAATGAGTAGATTAGAAGGATACTTGGCACGAGCATTTTTATCTCGTGGTTCAGTTGGCCTTAAGCCAAACCTACTCCACACTGGAGCTCCACAAAAGATGCACTCACAATCGCCAAGTCTTGCTTCCCTGTCAAGGCCTTGAGCTCACCACAAAGGCTCTCCAAGAAAAATGATGAGCAAGTCACTAAGACAATGCTCCCATATA
>CM014277.1:13538749-13598729 GCA_004135705.1 Alloteropsis semialata
TTTTTTATTTTTTTGTCAGCCTTTAGTCCTGGGTAAATACCCGGACTAAAGGGCGAGGCCTTTAGTCCCGATGGCGTAATCCTGGTTGGAAATCTGGAACTAAAGGCCGTTCCTAATTGGGACTATACGTGGTTTCTATAGTAGTGAGTACACCTTACTTAGCCATTTGAAAGCATGGTGATAGTCAGTGGCGAATCTAGAAACTGAGAGGAGGGGGGGCTCAACTTTCCTTCTTCCTCTTCTCCCCCTTATTTCCCTTCTTCTTCCTCCATATTTTCTTCTTCCTCTCTTCAACCATGGATAAAAAATGTTTGTAGGGAGGAGGGGGGTGGGGGCGCTCCAGCCCCCTCTGCCCCCTATTGGATCTGCCCCTGGTGATAGTGTAATTATTGAGCTTAATGACCTGGTCTAGCAATAAGAAATATGGTTTGTTTGATTCATCACATCATTACCCAATATGTGGTGATACTGTAGTGGTTGAGCTAGAGCCTGTTCGGCTGGTCCGATGAACAGTGCTCGGCTGGCTTCTTTCGGCTTATTTTCTCTCACACAATACTATTTATTCTACCAGCCGAGCACTATTCATTCTACCAGCCTGTACTCTACTACTCTGGTACTCTTGAATACCAACAAAACAAAGTAGAGTGCACCTGCAACAATAACAAGAGCCATAAATTTTAATGATTATTTTTGTAGCCTATAATCATTTACTACAAAATTGATTGTAGATACAAAACGGCATGAAAAATAATCATGAAAAGAATTATAATCTATTTTTTAACATATGAAATGATTTTGCAGAACTTAAACTTGACTCATGCATGGAGAAACCAAAAAAAAATCAATCAAACAACCTGAATTCTCCGATAACATGGCTTGCCTGGGAGATGAGGAAAAAGAACGGTTCAGACGGTAGAACCTTTGTTTTGCTATAAGGGTTGCAAGAGATGTGACATGTTAGCATAACACACGGAGCTACACGCCCAACATGCATGCGTGGTTCACCCTTGTGTACTCTTTTTTTAGAGGATTGTTTACTGTTTTAATGTTCCGTGTGATCGCAAGATTTCTTTGTACATGCCTCATCTTGCCGTCTGAATTAAGCATAGCGGAGTTCTTTTATGGTACTCCGTACTACTCTATACTAGTGTTCAAAAAAGACTAGTATAAAAAAATCGTACGGTTCAGATTAATTGTATACTACTGGAGACTTCAGCTGTAGTATGGTAGTATACACTGAGTAGTATAGTAGTATATGTGCATTTTAGGAAAAAAATCATGGTGTAATTAAAATATTTATATTTTTAAAAAAACTTTGACTCTTGATATATTTTTTTACATCTCCATTCTTTAATTTCATTTCCATCCAAGTGAAATTAGTAAACTATCCCTTGCTTATGGAGTTTATACTATATACCACTCATTGGTAGTATGGAGTACCGTAACAGAGGTCGCGTAGTGATACTTTAATGGTTGAGCGTAATAATGACCTGGTCTAGCAATAAGATAGACGGTTCGATTGGTTTATCACGTCACATGAGTTATATTTAGTTATGCTAATCCCAGACTGCTGACGTGTAATGTAACCGGTAGAATATCTGTAATGTAACCGGTAGAGTACCAACAGATAACACCACACACTGACACACTGTAGAGTGGAAGTACGTCAGAAACACTATGTGAACACTAATCACCTCCAAAGAGACCAAAGTACCAAACGTAACGCCATGACCAAACTAATCACCTCAACCTCTTTTTTATCCACAACAGAAAATGGAATGGAGCGCGCTGCCTTACCAAGTTTTTTTTTTAATGAATCAGGCGTGAGAGCTACTGATTATATTAAAAAGGAAGATAAACTAAGCAATAGCTCAACAAAGATGATGTTCCCGATCATGGCATTGCTCCAGAACCGTGTAGTCCTCCGGCCAGCGGTGTGGTGACGACGGTGCTGCCTCCTTCGTCTTGCTTGTACTGATCAGCCCTGGGGTTTGTGACCCCAGCTGCGCTCACCGCCGGCCTCAGCCTGCCAGTGCCCGCCGCGTTCTCCTGAACCCCTTGCCACCCGGTGCTGTAACCCTCCGTGCCGTGCGTGTCCACGGACAACCCAAGCACGCTCTGGGACAGGAATGGCGGCGGCGGCGGCATGCGAAACTCGCCCAGCGCGACGAACCCCGCTGCGGCGTACTCGGTGAGTCGCATCCCTAGCTGCACGTCCTGCAGCGGGACGTAGACGCCGGCGCTCCTCAGCAGTTCCATCGCAGAGAACACGCCGTTGCCAGCCACGGTCGTCGTCGCTCCAGGGTTGCACGCGCCGCCGCTCTCCAAGCTCGGGAACGCCGCGAACTCCGGCGGCTGCAGGCCGCGATGGTGTGGGAACGCCAGCTTGAGGTCGTGCGCGCCCTTGCGCATCAGATTCGGGTTCTTGGCCCCGAGCCCCACGGGTACTTCTACCGTGCCAGAGCCGGAGGACAACGCCGTAGAGGTGGAGGCGGTGGCGGCGGCCGCTGCTGCTGCTGACGGCGCGGCGGCCGAGGACGAGCGCCGCTTGTTCTTCCTGGAGCCGCCGCCCACGGGGACGTTGCGGAGCGAGCCGCCCTCGGTCCAGTAGCGGCGGCAGGTCTTGCACCAGTAGCGCGGCATCTGCAGGCTGAAATGGTTGTAGTAGCAGAACTTGGTGTCGGTCGAGCTGCAGCGCGGGCACTGGAGTGCCTTCTCCTTCATCGGCACCTCCTCCATAGGCTTCATTAGCCCTAAGCCCTGCTGATTCATGGACAATATAATATAATGACCACCATAGATGTTGCTACAAAAGCAAGCGAGCGCTGGTTCGATCGAGGTATGGTGTGGTTATTAAGTTTCCAGGTAGACTAGCACTTACCTGGTGCCACTGGGACGGATCCATGAGCGCAAAGATATCGGCTTCGCACTTGCGCAGCAGTTCTTGCGCGTTGTGTTCAAATTGTTTATGAACAAAGGAGCGTGAGAGACGAGCTTATGAGGTGAAACAATTGCTTCCCTGACTCCGGTTCTCACATCCCCTACTTCATATACTATATATACTGTATATATCTCCTGCAATGGTGAGATACATATACAACGCATCTTTTGCGTGTAATGTGAACCAGTCAATCTTGCAAAACAGAATATGAAGATCAGACGACCAAACGCTCGATCTAACGTCTTTGATTTGCTTTGTTAATAAGCAAGTTGCAACAGGGTGTGGCCTATATGAGCATAATTTACTCTTAATTAGCACTTGTTTTGTTAATAAGCAAGTTGCAGTAAGTTATATAGCTTATTTGTTGATTTTGAACGGTTGCAAAATATGCCAAAACACACGATGTCATGCGATGTTTCATAAAAGAAACCGCCGTGTGAACGTGATCGTGCAAACGTCGATGTTCATCGTATGAAAGGGTACGAGACTCAACCTAGCGACCTGTGTTGGCGTGGTCGTAGTTCAACTTCAGCAAAATGGTATGGTCCTTTTTAAAACTTCTCTAACAAAATACGGCTAACTATTTTTTGCTGGTTCATTCGACTAAAATCAATTTTTATGTTTACACTCGAGGCATGCATGCGATCCTCAATCTGAAGGATCTCTCCTTGTCCATGCAGCCATTCCATCACAGTGGAACTCAATCGTCGTCCTGATCATTGCTTTCTTGCGGTGTCGTATATATATATATATATATATATATATATATATATATATATATATATATATATATATATATATATATATATATACTATATATATATATATATATATATATATATATATATATATATATATATATATATATATATATATATATATATATATATCAGGTATATTTCTTTTCATCCTCTGTCAGAGATACCATACGATCCACCGCCGCGTCGCTACACACTGGGCGGTGTCGCCACATTTTGGAAGATCTCGGCCGTAACTCTCAAGACTTCTGTCTAGGAATGGTCCAAATACACACCCATAGCACAGACGACACATAATTTACTTGCATCAAATGGCCTGAATTCTCCGATAATTAACATGGCTTACCGACTGTGAAAAGTTGATTTTCATGCCACTTAATCAGCACCATTTTTAAAAATCGGCTGTAAAAAAAAGGTTTGGGACCGACTGTAAAAATCAATCTGTAGTAGTGTAACCTTGGTTGTGTTATAAGCGAGTTGCAAGAGATGACACATGTTAGCATGACTTAAGTATTGACACGGAGAGTCTACACGTACAACATGTTATACAACCTTTCTTTTGTTACAAGCAAATTGCAAGAGATGAGACATGTTAGCATGACTTAAGTATTGACACGGAGAGTCTGCACGCACAACATGTAGCTCGCCCTTCTCGTCTTCAGTGTGATCACAAAATTTTGTTAGTACATGCCCCCATTTTGTCATTTGAAAGCGTGGTGATATTGTAGTGGTCGAGAGCTTAATGACCGTCGTTTTAGAACTTGCACGTGTGAAATTAAATAGCTGGGTACGCATCTTCTGGGATTAAGATGGAATTTTAATTAAAATCATGTACTTTTTATTCTAGTTTTAATTAAAATCATCATTGTGTTAAAAGGATATTTATTTTCTGGCTCCATTCCTAAGTTTGTACTTTTGTGGTGCACTTGAAAAGAAAATTTTTGGCCGCTTCAAACAGAGGTTTGAATTCTATAACTAGCTAAAAGGAAATGCTAAGACACAAAACTCTACGGGCTTTCAAGCTGGACCAAAAGTACGTATACCTACCTGATAGTGAATACCAACACAGAGGAGATAGTGAACGTACACTTGTACCAAAAGCCAGAAATTTATAGCTCACCTCTAGCAAAAAAAATGAAGAGAATTATATTACTAGCTCAAACCTTCTACTTTATCCGCTCAAGCTCCTGAACAAAATTTAGACTTCACTTACTTCCTCAAATAGCTATTTTAGTTGGTGAAAACCGCTAGTGGAATCGTTTTTGTTTCAGTGCATACAATTTGAATTTGAGGTTCAAATTTTGTGGGCGGTTCTATGTTAGAAAAAAATACATTATGGGGCTGTTTGGATGGCAGGTTTTACGGGTAAACCACCGGTAAATTGCGCTCCCTATTTATTTTCCACCGGTGAAATAAAAGATCCATTTGGATGAGTGGTTTGCAGATTAATATTACGGCCGGATTAGTCCAATACCGGTGTAAAAGAATAATCACCTCACGAGGTCTGGAAAAATAAACGACAACTATCGGGACCTTCGTCTCGTCCGCGACTCGATTCTCGGCCGAGAGTCCGAGACCTGTGCCTTCCACCCAGCGGCGCCTGCGTGGCCGCCGGACGCTTCGCCCTCACGTGAGCTTCCCTACACCGCGGCCGTAGAGCTAGCCTGCACACACGCCTCGCCGGCCGCTGCTTTACCCCCATGTGGTTGCTCACCCACCAGTTCCCCGTTTGAGCTTCCCGTGGCATCAATGGCAATGCCGGCCAAGAGCGTCAAGCTGACCACGCAAGCACTAAATTACTAGCCCGAATCAATCAATTCTCTTGTTTTTGTTGCTGATTGGAATTTTGAAATAGTTGCAGAATAAGAGTACTGTCCGCCTCGGCATCATTTCATGCAGCTGGGGCCTCTATCCATGACTGCAATGGAGTTCTAGGTGGCGTTGAGCTCAAGCTCCGTGGCAGGGACCTTGATCATGGTGGACGGATATGAGGTAGTCGGAGGGAGATTTGAGCTTGGTGGCGGAGAGCTTTTTTTGTAGCAGTGAGTTTGATGTTGGTGCTTCGGTGCTTCCCCGAGACCATTAATTACCAGTCCATCATTGCAGTTCATAGAAGAAATTAATAAGAACATGGAGCATCGAGGAAGGGCCTGAGACAGAGAACAATTCAGAGAAGAAGAACAATGGTTTTGTGATGATGTCAACGACAAATTAAAGGGGCCTGCCTGGTGGAGTCGTCAGATGGTTCAGAATCGAGTGGAATTGGAAGACGCCGGTTGCACAGGTGCTGCTGGCTTACCGCTTACCCAAACGATATTTTACATGTCAAAAAATTCCGGTTGTATTCTTGTGCACAGAGTATTACAACCGGAAGTTGATTACAGGTGTAAAAAATCACAAAGCATCCAAATAGGGCCTAAGAAACTTTTATAATTATTTCCATAGGTCAAGAACATCTACTACAACAATATTGATCATAGAGACGAACACAGAACTGCATCAAAATTAATCCTGAAAAAAATCTATTCATTTCTCTGACAAATGAAATCATTTCTTAGCTATAGTCAAACTTAATAAAACTTTGCTCATGAATGGAGAAGCGAAGATGTCGCAAGACGTTAGCGTTAGATTGCAGCGTTGTAAAACGTTCGGTGAAGTAAATAGAGCCAAAATTTTGTAAGGAAGTTAAAAGAAGGACATTGCGGACGAAGTGCAGTATTGGTCGGTACAAGTTGACCACTTTGTTTTCCCCAAAGGAGAATTGCTAACGGTACAGGTGTATAGACGTCAGTTGAGCCAAGAGTGAATAATAGGCTAGTGAGCAAACACACTTGAACTCCGCCGGCCGGCCGGCTCCGGCTAGCCGGCCGGAGCCACCGCGTGCACGCCGTTTCATCTCAGAAATGAGAAGAAGACAGCTTGAGCAGTTGACCGCGCTCTTGGCGGCGGTCAAACCCTGCGTCCCGGCCGCGTACGTCGCGATGAAGATGAACTCGATCGATCCTATAAATACCAGCACTCCCTCACTCCGGCTTCCACCATCGCAGCGGCAGCCTTCCAATTTTAAGCTCGCAGCGCGCCTCCACCCACCGGTCCTCTTCTTCCCCAAGCAACCCACGCGATCCAAAGCACCACCAGCCCCTTCGCCATGCCGACCCCGGCACTGAACCAGAGGAAGCATCGCCCCGCCGTGGCCGCCTCCCACGCGGCGACTCCGCCCACCAACGGCGGCACGAGCACGACCTCTCCTCCACCGCAGCTCCCACCGTTGCAGCCACAGCAGCGCGACCTCCCCGTAGCAACAGCAACTGGGACCACCGCTCCGGGTCCGGCTCCCGGCACCCGCCATGCCGCCATGGCGACCCCGACCACTCCGCCGCCGCCGCGGCGCGTCGTCGCCGGCCCCCTTGAGGAAACCAATAAGACTCCAGCGCCCGGCCCCAGGGCACGCCTCGCCACGGCGACGGCACCGGGCGCGAACGGGACGCCTCGGCCCGTGCCCTTCTCCACGGCCACGACTGTCCGTCGCCGGGAGCCGGCCGACTCCGACTCCGTGGCCGCGGCAACCGCAACGAACCCGCGTATATCCCAGGCGGTGGCGCCACCAACCCCGCGGCCGGCGGTGGCCAGGTTTGATCCTCTGGACCCGGCCGCCGATCCGCCGCGGCTGCAGCTCACCGAGGAGCAGGTGTGGCGCTGCAAGATGGCGCGCCAGGTGTTGCAGAGGAAGATCGACCAGCAGGCTGACGTCATCACGGCCGAGTTCAACAGCCTTCCGGTACCAACTTTGCCTTTAATCATCTGGTTTTCATCACAATGTTTAAACCTTCTTGTACATTGCTTCTTTTCATCCTTATTATTAGGAAATTTCTTTTTCTTTCCTTCTTTGTTTCTTAATTTAATCTTAGAAGTATTTCCTATTTTATAATTCCAGGCAAGAAAGGAGGTCCTCAAGAACACAGAATTAATTGTTCACTGCTGCTCGCGACAATGCCAACTGGAAAAGAAGGAACCGTCACATAGATGTTTTGCCATGTCAGTGAGCACCACAAATTCCGTACAATAAGCTGTTTGTAGTAATACGGCCAAGAGATCCACGTGGATTTTTGCTTATGATCTTATGAACTGGTCATATGTTTTTCTTCAGTTGATGAAAACAGAGTACGGCTACAAACATCGTCAGAAGGCAACGACTACATCAATGCAAGCCTTATAAAGGTAAAGCAGCGCATCACTTTATTTCCTTACTATTTAATTTTACTTCTGTTCCTCGCTTTCTCGATCTCTCCATCTCTTTTAATCCCAATTGGGTGCGTGCTATGTAAATTTTGCAGACTGAGGGCGACGAAAAGACAGAATTTATTTGCACTCAAGGTCCGAAACCTCAGACATTTGAACATTTCTGGCAGATGATCTATGAGAACTGCTGCCCTGTGATTGTTATGGTCACCCCAGTTGACCCAAAGAAGGTTGTGACCGACGCTAATATTAATGGTCTTAATTTTTATCTGAATTGAGCTAAAGATTGTTCTATCTCTTTTCCAACATTACTCAACGGTTCACATGTACTTGTTGGTTTATACCATTTTCAACGGCATAATTCTAGGCATGCCTTTCCACTTTTGCTTAGTTTGTCGCGATTGGCATTGCACCAGCAATGTGAATAGTATGGTTATACTGTTGTGTTTGTCATAAAGAGAAGACAATGTACACATATTCAGAAAAATAACAAAAGAGGGGAAAGATTTAAAGTAAAGAATTTGCAAGACTCAATTCTTCAGTGCGGGCATCGGAAGAGCTGGTACTACTGTCACCATCTTGAATACAATCGAGAGGATTCTGCGTGGTGAATGGTCTGCTCTGGAACTTGTTGAGACTGTCAGGAAATTCAGAAACCAGCGTGTTGGAATGGTTGAAAGAAAGGTACAAGTTCAGGTTTTTTTTTTTAATCTCTGTTCCTACTTCTGTTTGGATTTGCTCACCTGACGGTTTGGTTGTGAAATCATGAATTTGGATTTGTAAATTTGTTGTTGCCAAAGAAGGTTATGATGGCCAGAACACTCCCATGAGTAACACATACTACCATGATTAGCTATCTATAATAAATGAATCTTTGTTCTGCTCTCTGCAGGAACAGTACGAGTTTTGCTATCGTGCAGTTGCAGATGAGCTGAAGGAGCTGATATTGAACTCGGAGTACTGAATTACTTTTCAGGTCTGTACTTTGTTACAAACATATCAGGTGCTACCTGCACGCATCTTTGTTACAAAGATAAACCCCGTACTCTCTTGCACGGATTATCTTGGAACCTTACATTTCTTCTCAAACCATGTTGTTTCCTTGTAGGGGGGAAGTAATGTATTTCATATGAGATGGGCTGCCATAAGCGGAATGTCTGTTTCCCCTCTGTTCCTGGATCCAAGTTCATCGCTTCGATATTACATGCTGCCCGGTTATGAGATCACCCTGCATTCTAGTTTGTGACTGTTCTGTATTTCCTTGCATTGTGTTTGTGTAAAATGTGGGCTCAAAGTGGTTGTGAACTCGTTGTCTTTCCGTGAAGCTTGTCTGGTTGTGAAGCCCTTGTCACTTTGAAATAAACCTATATAGTTTGATTGTTGGTGGACTTGTATTTCTGTAAACCTATTTATTAAGCTTGGTTACTTGTGATTTGTGAACTCCATCTCTGATTAAAGTATAAGAACCCATGTGCATGCGAGTCCTTAATTTGATCCAAACCCGCGACAATGCATCTATGTTGAACTTAAAAACAGATTTGTATTCCTCAGAAAAACTTGAAGAGGCGGGAAAAGAAGAAACATTATTGGCCAGCCCAAGCATTCAAAATGACTCCTTTGAATTTTTTTTAATTTTATTTTTTTACGATTTTTGGGTGACAGATTTTGTAAATCTGTCATCCAACCGCCGTATCATACAGCTACCGCCAAATGATACGGCGGTAAGCCCCCGTAACCGCCGAATCAACCGCCGTTTGAACCGGCGGTTCAATTTTAAATGATATTTTCCCATACTAACCGCCAGTTGAAACGGCGGTAGCGGTCGGGCACTGGGCCCCGAGCACGCCGAATGATTCGGCGGTTAGGTGCTTTCACCCTATAAATCCCTAAATTCAGTTGAAAATCTCATTGTAAATCAGAAAAAAGAAAAACTAGGGTTTGAGTGAGGGGTGAGGGAGAGGGAGATTCAGCGGCGAAGCCCTGCCGGTTCTGCTTATCGGTTTCAGGTAAAATCCAAACTCGTAGTTGTAGCTTCATTATGGAATTACTTACTGATATTAGATGTACTGATATTAGTTTTAGTGATATTAGATGTAGCTTCATATTGATATCAGATTTAGTGATATTAGATATGGTGAATTAGTTACTGAAATTAGATTTACTGATATTAGATGTAGTGTTATTAGTTTAAGTGATATTAGATGTACTGATATTAGATGTAATGATATTAGATGTGGTGTTATTTGTTTAAGTGATATTAGATTTAGTTATTCTAGTTAATGCGCACTCACTGTTTTAGTGATATTTGGTTATTGTATTGTTCATTAAGAGGAATAGTAAGCGTTCATTAGTACATTAGTGACATGAAATGTCCGTACGATCAATGCTTTGCATCTTTTTTGTTTTAGGAGAAGTTGTCATGAACAACCCACGTTATTATGCGGAGAAACGGGGATATGGAAAATTTCCCAATGAGTGGGATCAAGACGCTCCTGCCTCCAGCCCTCCTTGTCCCCTATTGTTTATGTGGTGTCCCTGCTTATATTAAGCAGTCCAGGTGTCCTAGCACTGCTGGTAGAGCCTTCTACTGTTGTTGGATAAGGGAAGATGGCGGTCATGCAGCTCCGTGCTATTTTTTCCAGTGGATAGATGGTCCTGACAAGTTTGATCCTAGGATTCGTCTTTTCCCATATTGGAAGCAGGAGTTGAAGCCATATGAGGAGTTTAGGCGTTGGGTCCCTCCTCCACCGAATCCACCACCAATGACCAAGGAGGAGAAGCAGCTGGCTGCTATCGAGCGAGTCCAGAACCCTCCATTATGTGACTGTGGAGTGCGTGCTTATCTTCAAAGGCCTAACATTGGGGCTCCGATTAAATTTACACCTTTCTTCCGCTGCGCGCTAAAGACCCCTGTAAGATGATTTGTTCTTGTTTCTTATCATTTGATTCCTATATTTCTAATGGTTTTCAATGTTTGTTGTGGAATTCAGGGGGGTGGCTTAGGTGTGAATTCAATGAGTACATATATGGACCGAGATCCCAGTGGCCAACCGAAACTCAAGTCAGGGAGTTCGAGTCCGGGAAGAAGCCGTGGCCGTGCGATACCTATCCACCCTCACGGTGCAAGTGCGGGATACTAGCCACAGAAGGTGTTGTTCCATCAGAGCTTGGTTTTGGAAAGTTTTGTGGCAACGCGTATGGAGACTATTGGGTAAGATTTATGTGGTCTTGTTATTTTCTGTAGTTTTGCAAATATTTTTGGATCAGTCTAATTGTGGAATTTGTTTTTTTAGGAGGGAAAGACTTGTGACTGGGAGGACTTTCTTAGTCGACATGAATTAATATTAGAGTTAGGCCGCACATCTGAACCTTGGAAGAGGTTGAAGACTGAAGATATTAGAAACAAGATCAAGAGGGAAAATAGTGTGCCCTTACCAGAAGATGAGGACATCAATGGTCCTATTTACCAAGAAATGGTTCGTGAAACAGGAGAGGAGCTAGGATTTGTAGTGGGATACGCCAACTATGAGAAGATCTTGGCGTATTGGAGGATGAACAGAGAGAAGTTCTTGGAATTTGGGATAGGTCCTCTGACTAAGGAGCAGAAGAGAGAGAAGAGGAGAAAGAAGGAAGAGGAGCGGCAGGCATTGAAGGAGAAAGTGAGTGAGGAGAGAGCTCGCAAATACAATGATTCTAATGTGAAATATCCTTATGGCACATGGGAGCACTATTTTCAGCAGGTTGTAGCTGACTTGCCTAGGGATGGTGCAAGGACCTCCAGCGGCAATGCACAGAAGAAACGTGGTTGATGATGATTGCGGTGTTGCTGAGTACTTAGCTATTTTATAATGTATTGTTGTACTGGACTATGCCATGTATTTGCATGTGTTGTACTAGGAGAATGTGTTGAACATTTTCATTTCCATTTGCATGTTATGTACTAGCAGGCTATGTATTGCTGAATATTTGCTTATCCATTTGCATGTGATGCACGTCATATCTGAGAAACAAAGGAGAAGGATGGAGGCAATAATGCTTTTGATCCCTACAAGAGTGACTTGGAAGAGGAGGATGTGTTTGTAACACGCAAGAGAACTCGTCTTGCTTCCCGTTTGTTAAAGGAGAAGCCTAGATAAGGGTTGCGCCGGAGTCAAAGAAACGTGAAGAATGACGAAGATTCTATGCATCCAGGTCAGCTCACGCCTCCACCAATGACAAAGAAAACACAGAGGCAAAGGCCCACGCCGGTCTCTAAGCAACCAGACACCAGGCTCTGAAGACGATCTTGCACAGTTTGTTGCAGACTCAGGATGAATCTGAGTAATCTCAGCAGAGGGCACATATGGTATTTTGCATTTTCACAGACTCAACATGTCAACACCATTTGTCCATAACTGTGAGCCAATTGTTGAGATGCCACAAAGGCCCAGAATATGAATACAAAGAAGCACCTAATGAGCAAGAAGATTCCTACAAAGAAAATCAATGTGATGTTGAAGATATTGTACCAGAAGGGGTTCAATATGACATTGAGATAGATCTTTGTCCAAGCAAGCATGAGGATTACAGCTAGTGGTACAGATTAGCTTAACCCTCTCAACTCAAAGGTCGGCCGAGACGTCTCCTCCCGTGGTAGGTGTCATTAATGCTGGGGTATTGAGTCCGTTTAAACGGCCTAAACGCTAAACAAAGGGTGTCCCACTGTTTTTTCTGACTGACTGCAACAAACACACCTCACGGATTCAATGGCCCACACCATCTCCTTCCAGAGTGACTGCAACAAACACACCTCACGGATTCAATGGCCCATAACATCTCCATCCTGGGTGACTGCAACAAACACACCACACGGATCCATTGGCCCACTGCCTGGGTACTCGGTGGCCTATTAATATCGCGCTCATTCGTCCCCTTCAACCCACATCACAAAAATCAAAATGGCAACCAACGACGACTTAGGGCCAACCATCTATACTGAACTTTCTCCAGAGTTTGCAGAACATTTTCCAATCGAATCCAAGAGCGATTTCGGCCCGCAGCGTAGCCTCCGACCTTATGAGCGCAGAAAGTCGGTGCAGTGGCCAAGATGTATGCACGGTGAGTACTGTGTTGTGCAGGTTCAGCATTCAGCTTCGAAGGACGGACGGCGATTCTGGCGATGCCCTAGGGGATATGTAAGTCATAACCCTGGATTTGTATGTTTCCATCCACATTTATCATCCTAATAGTTTATCTACAACGTTCAAAGCTCGTTGGCTCCCGACGGCTGCGGATTCGCAAGGTGGGTGGATCCCCCACCAATTCAGCCATATGAAGAGTACATCGCCTACCTCCACCTCGTCATCGATGAGCTACAGCAAGAGGTGGACAACACTAGACTCCTTGAAGATGACGTTCCTGATGATTCTGAGGAGGGCAGTGCACCAAGCTTTGCGCCATCAGTTTGTTATGACCCTAACTGTCGGTGCTCATGCCACCTAAACAGTAGCCAACCACCACCGCCAGCGCCACCGACCGAGCCTCGCCCTAAGTACTACTTTCCCTCGCAGCACTCGGGTGGATCTCTCTTCTCTTTCGAGCAGTAGAACTGGACGCATCGTCGAAACATCAATTTAATTTCCCTAAGGCATGTTAGGGTTAGCAACGGCGCATATTTAGGTTAGAAAGGTGTGCCGTACATGCCATTGCAAAGTCAAGCTATGTATCTTAGTGCTACTCTTCGTCAAGTTAAATGCAGCTCGGGGTTTAATATTCTTATTTTTAAGCTCGTAATATTGTGTTCGACTCTTCATTGTTCTTATTTTTAAGTTCATAATATTGTGAGAACGAATGCATAAAAAGATAACACATCACTGCATTCAATTGCTTTGGCTTTCATTGAATTTAAATTGCATGACAGAAAAGGTCATGGTGCACCATTAACCTTTGACCTATACAATCTATTACATTTTGCATTGGCACGTGACGCGACACAATTAACTTGACTCGTTCTAAACCTAACATGTCTTAGGGAATTTAGATAGCCTGGCAGATAACTTCAGGGACCTCATGAATCCCTCTTCTCACGAAATTCCTTACTAATTTCTTCAATCTCCTTCCTGAATTGGTCTCCGGCAAGTCTGTTAGCTTCAGCCCTTTGTGCCGCCTATCATCCTTCCTCGGCTCTCATCTTCATCTCGTCCCAGCGCATCTGGTACTTCCAGCTGATGGAGTCGTCGATCCATTCGGTGAAGTGATATGCCCTAGTGTCCGGTGTAGCGGTCCTTCTGCCTCCCTGTGTCAATTCGTAAAAAAAATTATAACAATGTTAGTACTACAAACAATCAACATTTCATATTCTTTGAGGTCATTACCTGCGAACTGTTTGTTATCTCATGGATCCTCTGGCAACACCAGTACCTCCTTCCGTATGTGCCTTCTTCGAATGAGATAGCCATCCCGCTGTTCATGCCATAATAGCACTCGGGAGGGATCTCATCCTTTGGCCTCTGGTTGGCAGCAAGGATAGATCTGCCTGGATCATTGCGAGGAGCTCCCTCCATGGCTTCCATCTCCCGGCGCAGATGCATGAACCCACCTTGCCTCCTATGCCTAGACCCACTCCCACTCTGGTCAGCCATTTTGGTTTTTGTGATGTGGGTTCAAGTGGATGAATGAGCGCGATATTAATAGGCCACGCCACCAAGTACCCCAGCCAGTGGGCCAAAGGATCCGTGTGGTGTGTTTTTGCAGTCACTCAGGAAGGACATGGTGTGGGCCATTGAATCCGTGAGGTGTGTTTGTTGCAGTCACAGGAAGGAGATGGTATGGGCCATTGAATCCGTGGGATGTGTTTGTTGCAGTCAGTCAGGAAAAACAGAATATATGATTATTAATATAAAAATTTAATAACCTATATTTAAACAATTTTCAACCATTATAATAATGAAAATAACAATTTTAAACAATTAAACATTTTTCATACAATTTATCTATATTTAAACAATTTTCAACCATTATAATAATAGAAATAACAATTTTAAACAATTAAACAATTTTCAAACAATTTACCTATAAAAAAATTAATTAGAAATAGTTACAGCCAAATGAAACGGCCGCCGTTTGATTTGGCGGTTAGGACCAGAAACTGCCGGATGGTTCAGCGGTTTGCTGAACCGGTGGTTACGGGGGCTTACCGCCGTATCATTTGGCGGCAGCCATATGATACGGCGGTTGGGTGACAGATTTACAAATTCTGTCACCCATGAGTTGTTTTTGAAAAATCGTAAAAAAATTAAAAAAAATCAGTCCTTTTTACTATTAGGCCATCTCAAGGCCGGCCCAGCTGATCTCTTACCAACCCGGCCCAACAAAAATTAGAAGTTAGTCTATTTGTTGTCTTATTCTATGGTTTTATTGTGTGTGTTTCGATAACTCCCTAGCCCCTAAAATAGATGTATTAATCTACAGTCTGATCATTGATTTTATTTTTGATCTACAGCTTTGAATTGCAGCATTGGAATTAATTACGTGGTTTACCCATGCCAAGGTTTTTATTTCTCAAAAAAAATGTCAAGGTTTCTTTGTCCTCGCTCCGAAAACATAACTAACTCCCTATCCCCGGTGAAATCCGGAGGTAGGGAGCGGCGGTGTTACTGTGCCGGCGTTTTTTTTCCAGAGGTGGGCTGCGCTCTTCCTTTTGTTGCGTCGGCCCGTTTAGTCAGGCCCATGTCCCGTGAAGAAAAGGGAACGTCGGTGTTCGTCTGTGGCCCATGTTTGCTCTGCTTCGGTTGCGTTTCTAGGGTCTGCCGTTCGTGGTCGCCGTCATCGTCCCCATTCGGCCGCTGCTCTTCGTCGCTCGCCATCTCATCAGTAGCTCCACCTCTCCCTTTCTCTGCGCCGCGCGTTCGTTTTTCTCCATGGTTGTCGCTGTCGCTATGTGCTTACTTTGCCTCTTTTGCTCTTTTGTGCTTCGTGCTACGGTTCCCAGCTGCCTCGGCTTGCATCTGTAGTCGGTCTTCTACGGCGCCGCCGAGGAGATTCAGGTCGCTCGGCTGTTTCTCTGTGTTGCTGCGAAGGTCCCCGGCGGCAGGCACGAAGGTTCGGCTCCCTTGTCTCTCCTCACGTTCGATTTCGAATGCAAATTTGTGATTCTGTGCATCTACTCACATTTTCTTCGTCTCTTCCTGCTCTGCACACGCGCTGCCACTCGTCCCTCCCCTCTCCCTGGGCCACATCCCGCTCCCCTCTCTCACGGCCCTAGATCGACGGATGGCTGGGTGCGGTCACTGCGGGATTTGGCGCAGGCGAGCTCGCCACCGCGGCGAGATCCGGCGCAGGTGGCCGGGCGGCGGTCAGCATCGGCGCCACCGCAGCGGCTACCGGTGTGGGGCTAGATGGCGTGTTGCGGGCAGAGCCGGCGAGCTCGGCCGCCACGCACTCGCCGCTCACCGGGTCGTCGGCTCACGTCTCCTGCGCCTCTGTTTGATGCTCTCGGTTACCTTGTTGGCGAGGTCCGGTGACGTGGCCGGCGAGCTCGCCGCCACTGCCACCAGCCGACGGTGCGCGCGCACCGGCCGTGCGACGAACGAGACTGCGTTCTGGCGGAGTCGCACTGGAGCTAGGGCTTGCTGGAGGCCTCGTGGAGCCAGGGAAAGCAGCTATGGCAGCTACGGACGGCCGCCGACGCACTGGAGAGCTGGAGGCCAGGAATTGATCACTGACGTGACGGAGATTTCAGTGGCCGGTGATTTTTTTTTCTTGCGGAGGTGGAAGTGATGGGGAAGATGATTGATCAGGTGGGCCCAGATTTATTTGTGCTAAATAAAGACGATCAGCTCATCTGCATATCCTGCTGCCGTTAATAGTAGGACAGGGTTATTGCGCGACGGGTCGCGCTGTTGGGGAGCGCGCGACCCCGCCGCCGCCGTCGTTCTCTGCTCTCCCCCGCCGCCGGCCACCGCCCCGCCGCCGGCGCTAGGGTTCGGCGAGCTCCGACGAACCCTAGCGGGCTCATCGGAGCCCCGCCGAACCCTAGCGCCGGCGGCGGCCGCCCTCACCTGGCCCCGCCCCCCACTCCGCCTCCGATGCCGCGCCCCCGCCCCTACCTGGCCCGGCCGCCTCCCCCGCCGCCAGGGCCCTAAGGCCGCCCGCCGCCGTCCCCACCGCCTGGCCGGCCGGCCTCCCCGGGGCCCCTCTTTCTATGGCCGGAGAGGAAGAAGAAGGAGTCGCGCGGCGCGTCGCGCGCTCGCGCTTCCGCGCGACGCGTCGCGTGATAGACTTTCCGTAATAGTAGTTGGGGTCGGGGATGCACTCAAAGTGCATAAAAATGCACCCATTTAGCTCTATTTTGTGCTATGTTTCAATTAGCTAATGGCCTTTTAAATTTATCAAACTCGACAAATATAGACTATAGAGTGTATACATTTTATTTTAAGTGTTTGCACTCTTAAATATTGCGTGGGAAATGTGAAATCAAATGTCTAAATAAGTTAAATGTTATGGTGCTTGCATCTGTTCTACAGAGGGCGTGAAAAGCATAGCCCAATTTTTCATGAAACACAAGAGACAGCCAAATTGATTGCATGGGCAAAATCATCTTTTCACATGCCACTTAACAGAAGAACTAACAGCAATGTCACATAGGGAAATAGAAATTGAAAGTTGGGGTCAGATAAGGCATAGTCAAGTTTTGAGGGTCATATAAGCAATTAAGTCATCTTTTAGTGTCATATAAGGAATTCTCTCATGTTTTATGGCTGCATGAGTGCTCACAAGAATTAGCTCTATTTTAGTGCATGGAATTTAGTTATCACATATAAAAGGAGGTTACACATTTCATATTTGATCTGTCACACATGCCTTGCCTGCAACATCTAACCAAAAAAATTGCTCTCAGATGCCAATGGAGTCTTCACAGGATGCACAAATGCCAGGGTACAGAATACCAAAAGCGGTCAGAAAAGAACCCGAAATGTTCAGCTAGCAGATGGAAAGTAGGTAGCTTATACAAAAAATATGGAAATTGTCATTTCCCAAACCATATTAATTTTTGCACATGATATGCTGAACTCTGAAACCACAGAGAGACAATAGTTGTTGCCCTATGGAATGAGCACGCCGACGCCTTCGACACTGAATCTTATATGGAAATCGGAGCACGTGGACCAGTCGTTCTTCATTTCGTTGCTACAACGTGCGGACAATTTGAAGGTAAACCATACATACTCTAATGTGTTACAATGCTCTAACACTATTAGTCGTTTCCTCCCTCAAATAACACTGAAACCACACACTATATGCACATGAAGGAAAATTGTGTCTCCAAGGATCAACATTATGCAAATGGTATGCAAATCCTGAAATACCTGAGGCTGTTGCCTTACAGGACAGGTACTTCTCATTTCATTGGTGCTTCTATGCTTTTATTTAGTTACTACATGAAAAAATACAGCTCTTGCACTAAGGGCGTGTTTGGCATGGCTCTGGAGCTGAACTCCAGCAACTCCAACCATTTTTCTAGCCAAACACCTCAGCTCCAAAACTCCATGGAGCTGCCAACTCCATGGAGCTGTAGTGCAAATGAGGGTGGAGTTTTGGAGCACCTCTTTTGCTGCTCCAAAACTCCACGGAGCAGCTCTGCTCCAAAACTCTGGAGTAGAGTTGCTCTGAGATGGAGCAGAGCCATGCCAAACACGCCCTAAATACGACCTTTGCACTAAAACCAAGTACATGGTTTTCGCCGTCACATCCTTAGGTGTGCTGAGAGAATAGGTCCCCCTGTTTGGCATGGTCCAGGCGCTGCTCAAATTAATCCTGAAAAGATAACAATCACAGAGATGGCCCAGTTCGACAATCCTCATATTGTCTATGTAAGTTATACTTTGAAGTAATGTACCGGCTTTTTGAGGTACTAACGAACTATATTATCTTCCTTAATGCTGAACAATAGGTATATTATCAAAGCAAAAATAAAAAAAACTTGTGAATAATCAATCCTGGTGGTATGTGTCCTGTGAAATTGTAACAGAGCAGCGCAGGCAGACGGAGAAAAATACAAATGCGCTAACCCCACATCTACAAGTGCTGCACCTAGGTTATATTTCTTCCTCTAATTTTATATATACTAATCAGTAGCCATATTTAGTGGTAAAAGAGATTATACATGCCTGTTCTTTGCAGATATCGCCTTCCTATCATTGCTTCTGAGTTCTGATCCTGTCCCGCCAGTAAGCAAAGAAAATGAGCCAACTGTGGAATTGGTTTTTTTTTTTGGACCTGTGGCAGAAGAAATAGTTGGAGTCCCAATCGACACCCTTATTAATTCTGAAGGAGGAATTGGGTCTTTCCTGCCAACTCGGATCAATGAATTATACGGGAGGCAGTTTGAGCTACGAGTAAGTGTTTCACGTGCATCATTGCAGAGAACGGATATCATGTACCAAGTTAACGGTATTATTGACACTGCCGATGCCCCTATGCCACTACCACCTGTGGTACAAGGTAATAAGCTACATAGCATGAACTAATTCTTCATTAAACTCCATTTTCCTATATCAAATTATCGTACAGTCTGCATTTCATAATATTGACTCACAGAACTGGTCCAACATACAGAAGGGAATATTGACCAACATCCAGCTGTTGCGTCTTCAATTGGTGAGCCAACAGAAAGCACACTAAGGTATTGCCCAGTCTCAGCGCACCTGTTCCATCATTATGATGTAATATAGCCTAATCAAACCAACATTTATACAGGAACCTACCCCTCCTAAAGGCCAATTGAAAATTCATGGACTATCCACGCCTGCTAATGAAGCGGTACCGCCTCAGGAGGTATATAACTATATATGCACCTAAATTTCTAAAATGGCAGTAATCTCTTCATGCAGCAGCTGACTTCATTAACCTTATTGCCATTTCAGGATACGGATTCCA
Organism: Alloteropsis semialata; assembly: GCA_004135705.1. Taxonomy (NCBI): domain Eukaryota; kingdom Viridiplantae; phylum Streptophyta; class Magnoliopsida; order Poales; family Poaceae; genus Alloteropsis; species Alloteropsis semialata. Next base: position 13,558,604 of record CM014277.1, read on the forward strand.
GCAAAGCTGACTGTCGGTGTACGGAATGACCAACTAGTAAATTTAGTGGATTGCGCGTTTGGGCTCCGGATGGTTCGCGAGAGGACACAAGGGATTATACTGGTTCAGGCACGAACGCCCTACGTCCAGTGTGAGACGGCTCGTGTTACTCGCGTTGCTCGTAGTAGGGGTTACAAGCGGTCGAGAGAGAGGAGAAGCCTCAAGTCTCTGTGAGTTTCTAAGTGTGGGTGAGCCAGTGTTCTCTGTCCGTCGTCCCCCTCCCCTGAGGCCTTATTTTTCCTTTTTATACCTCTGGGCCAGGGACCTGTACAAGGCGTGTTTAACAAAATGATGGATGATAAGAAACTTGCTGGAGAAGCCTCGCCGCCTGCAGGACACTGTGAGCGCTGTTGGAGTAGGTCCTAATCCCGAGCTTGTTAGGGTCGTGCACGTCGCTCTGCGGCGCATGCGGGGCTGCTGGAACAGTTGCCTCCTTCTGCCACGGCGGGCGGCGCGGCGTGGCCCGTAAATGCTAGTAGGCGGCGCGGTAGATGTGCGGCGCGTCCTCCCGATCCCCTATCGTTCCGGGTCCCCCTTGTCGACTCATGACACTTGGCCTGGGCCAGGTCGGGCGAGGCGGAGCTGGGTCGGCCTAGGCGGAGCCATGTCGGGCGAGGCGGAGCCAGGTCGGGTGAGGCGGAGCTGGGTCGGCCGAGGCGGAGCCAGCTCGGGCGAGGCGGAGGCAGGTTCGGCGAGGCGGAGGTGGGTTCGGCCGAGACGGAGGCAGGTTCGGCCGAGACGGAGCTAGGTCGGTCCTCCCCCTATCCGATGTCCTCCTTGTTTATGGGTCTGATTACGCCCGTCTTCTTCCCAAAACAGCGAGGTCCCACCCGTCGGTGAGAGGGTCGGATATTGATATCCGACAGTAGCCCCCGAGCCTGCTCGGAGGACAGGTGGTTCCCCGAGCAGGCTCCCCTTGGACGCCCGCTCGGATGTCACTCGGGGGTGCGCGCGAGCGCACCCACCGGGTGTAGCCCCCGAGCCTGTAGGGGAACGGTTGGTTCGCCTATAGGCTGAAGTGAAATTTGTCTTTTCTTCACCGGTGCGCGCGAGCGCACCCGGTGGGTGTAGCCCCCGAGCCTGTAGGGGAACAGTTGGTCCGCCTATAGGCTAAAGTAGGATCTGTCTTTTCTTGTTCCCGGCGGTTGTAGCCCCCGAGCCGACGGATGAGCTGTCAAGTCGCCCGAAGGCTTTCTGTCACTTCGGCTCAGTCCCTGCAGGACGACGCCGCGTTCTGTTCAACGGACCGGGACATGATCCGCTTTTTTCAGGGGTATCATCTTTCTCGATCTGAGTGCATACGCTTCCGCTGCGTTGGGCAGTGCTTCCGTCATGCTTGCTCTGCCTCCCTTTCGAGCCATCGCGTCATCCTTTTCGAGCTCACTGTTCGCTCGTGAGGCTCAGGCGTCCTGCATGATGGGCCGCGTGGCGCGTCCCCACGCCCTATCGGGGGGTTGGCTCGGGCATTTCTGGGCTATAAATAGGGCCCTCCGGCCCTTCCTCTTGGGGCATCCGGTCATCCCGCTTCTTCCTTCTCTGGTTAGCATGAGATTCCCGGCGTGGGAACCACCTCGGGGGCGTCCCCCTGGCCCGGGGGGCGGGAGAATAGCTTGTTGGTGCCACAAGAATGACTGCGAGCTTAGGGGGCTTCGGCGTGGAGGGGCGTCGCTCGGTGTCGCAAGCGAAGGGCGGTTCTACCCCTGGCGGCATTCCCCGTCCGTCCGCCCTACCTCGGTGGTGGTGGAATAGGTTCGAGGGGGAGCGCGTCGGTGGAACTGTCGCCGTCTCCTCCGCTTGACCCGGCGCTTGGCCTCGGTCGTGCCTCGCCAGGGCAGTTGCAGGAGTCGTGTACAGCCACCGGCGCGCCTCTCCTCCTTCCTTGGGTGCCGATGTGATGCCGTCGCCGGCGTCGGTCGGTCCCGAGGCTGTGGAGGGAGTCTGTGGTGATTCTCCGTCGTCGCGCCGCCGCAGCGCGGACCACTGCCGAGCTCCTCCCATGGTGTCGGCGGGCGGGGAGATGCTACAAGAAGGACTGCGACGTTCAGCAGCTCGGCCCTTCTCGCGGCACCGAAGCCCCCGCGCCTTTCGCCGCCCGACCTTGCCGCCAAGGGTGGCGAAATCCGTTTGTACTATCCCACGGTCCTTGGCCGGGTGTACTTTTTACCCTTATTAACGAACAAAGGAGTTTGGTTGGTTCTGGATTCTTTCTACGACCGCGCGGTCGGTCTCTTTTTGCGATTCCAGCTTCCCTATGTCTCCCCGACCGTGGCCGGGAGGGAGGCTGTTTCGTCTTTTCACCGTTTTCCCCTCACGCAATCCCTCCGCGGGACGGAAGGTTAGGGCACGCCTCGTGTTTTGCCACTTAGGCCGAAACACGGCTCCCGGTGAGCTACTAGCGGGCAAGATCGAGCGAGGCCTCGGTCTTCCTCCGAGAGAAGACCGTCGGATCAGCTGGTGACCGACCTCGGAAAGTCCCCAGAGCTCCCGACCCCCTTAGTTCCCGTGATCGTCCGATCGACCACAGGGGCTCGTCGCCTCTCTTCGAGGAGATACATGGGGTCAGGAGTTCTTAGGCTCGAACGCAGGTCGGGGCATCCTCGGCACTCGTGTGCCGAGGCTATGGCCTCTAGCGGGCTCGCCCGTCTCTACCCCTTCGCTCGGACGCTTCAGAGCGGCCGTCGGACCCTAAGGCCGGCCTTCGAACTCTTGGGCTGTTTTTCTCGATTCCGCATCGTGTCTTCCCGGCCCAAGAACGGCCCAAGTTTGTTTTATTTTCCCTGAAAAATAAACGCGCGCGAAAAGGAAAACAGGAGCGTATGCGGAATAAATAAAAGGGGAGGCGGAGTATGGAATGCGAAGGGTTTAGAGAGAGAGAGAGCCCGAGCGCGAGTCCCGAGACGTGGGAGACGTGGGCGATCGGGGGCGCGCGTCGTGGGCCATGTGGGCCCCACGAGCCGCGGCGCAGGTGGGAGACCCGAGGCGTCCCGCCTGCTCCCTTACCTGCCTATTTAAGGCGGAGAGGAGGGGGGCCGGACCTTCTTCTTCCTTCGCCTGCCTGCCCCTTGGACCGCCGCCGCCGCCTGCAAAAGAGCTCGTGCCTTTCTCCCCCTTATCCATCGCCTTCCTTGCTTTCCCGCCTTGGCTTGGTCTCGTTCCTCCGTCACCGAAGGCGAGCTTGAGCGCTTGGTGAGGCGTGGGCTCCTGTGCCCGCGGACCGACCTCGTGGAGTGGATGGCGCCGGGCAACGAGGAAGTCCCCGCCCCGTCTGACGGGTACGTGGTGTCCTTCGTCCCCTTCCATGAACGGGGCCTGGGGCTTCCTCCCCATCTCTTTCTCCGCGGCCTCCTCCACTATTACGGGATTGAGCTTCAACATCTCAATCCCAACGTGCTGCTTCACGTGGCGGTGTTCGTCGCCCTGTGCGAGGGGTACCTCGGAATCGAGCCCCATTTCGACCTCTGGAGGTCTTACTTCCATGTCGAGGAGGTGAAGAAGGAGGGGCGGCCGAGGCCTCATGGCTGCGCCGGGATCAGACTACGCACAGGCCAGGGCGAACGCTACCTCCAGCTTCCTTGGATCACCACCAACAAGGGGTGGCAACACCGGTGGTTTTATCTTCGGAGCGACCCGGGCGCTCCCTTCCCGGCCTTTACAGGGAGGCTCATCGAGGGGCGGCCGGACTGCTGGCATTGGGGCCCGCTTAAGACGGACCGTCCACACCTGACCGGACTTCGTACCGCGGTCGCCCGCCTTCGCGAGCTGGGAGTCACCGGCCCCGGGGTCATTGCGGCGTACCACTCGCGTCGCGTACTCCCTCTGATGACCCGCCGGCTGCGATTGGACGAGATGACCCTGGCGGCGGACTGGACCGGGTCGGTGATGGCGGTCGGGGTCCTCTCAGATGAGGAGGTGAGCGCCCGCCTTCGCGAAGCTGTGCAGAGCGGGTCTGCGGCGTATCCGATGCCGGATCACCCAGGCATGCTCCCTGAGGGCGAGTCTCTCATCCCGGTAAGTCGTTGGGGTTTTTCCTTTGTCTTTGTTGTTTGTTTCTGAATCCGGCGAGCCACCTGAGTTTCTTCTTCTTCAGCACCCCCTGGTCTACAAGCCTTCTCGGCCCCCGCTCCCTGAGGACGCGGCCGTTCGGGCCGCAAACCGCGCGCGAGCAGAGGCCGCCCGTCTGAAGAAGGCGGAGGCCGAGGCGAAGAAGGAGAAGAAGCGGCTGGCCCGCGAGAAGGCCGAGGCGGAGTACCGCGAGCGACGTCTGCGCGCCCGGCAAGACGGGCTGTGGAGAGAGGATCAGGGCCCCTTCGAGGGGGGTTTTGAGTACGCTTCGGAGTCCTCCACCGGATCCGGGTGGAGTTCCCCCCGGCGCGAGTCCTCGGCCGATCGGGGCACGCCGGAGGTTACGGGACCGTCGGGTGGCCGCGGCCCCTCGCCTGTACCGCCGCCGACCCGGCCGACGCGCGAGGTTCTTCGCGGCGCGAGCTTGCCGGCCAGGGGGCGGGCTTCGTCGAGGGGCGACTCGGGAAAGCGGGCGCGAGCGGAGGGATCAGGGTCGGGGGTGGCTCCCCCGGCCAAGCGGCCGTCCCGAGGCTTTCCCGTGTCGGACCAGTAAGTCTCTTTCCCCTCCGTCGTTCGTCCTTCTTGCCTCTGTCGAGGCGTGTGTGTGAGGTTTCCCTTTGTTCGCAGGAGGGGAAGTCAGGCGGCTCCTTTGGGACTGGCGCCGATCTCAAGAGGCTGGCATGCCAGATTTCTGCGGTGGCGACGAGTAGGGGGATCAACCTGGGCGATCCCCAGGTGGAGAGGGTGCTCGATCCGCTCCTTCCCCAGCAGCAGCTCGCCGCGGTGTCGGGTGCCGAGTCCGCGCATTCGGCCGAGGCGGTTCCGGAGGCCCTCGTCGGGTTGTATTGCCCACCCGCGGGTGATTCGGCCGGGGCGGAAGACGTGGTGCCGCCGGAGCCGGCTGCACCGGACGGGGATGCGCCCGGGGAGGAGGAGTTGGTGCCCTCCGGTCCCGGTCGTGATCAGGAGGATCCCATTCCCTCGGCCCAAGCGGTCGGGCTTTTGTCCGAGGAGGGGACGGGCGAAGGAGATGAAGCCCCGAGGGATCCAACGCCGGTTGCGTCCCCGACCACTGCCGACCGCGAGGAGGAGGTCGTCCCCGAGCCGGACGCCATCGCCGCCCTGCCCGACCCGCTGCCCGGTTCGGGCGAGGTGCCGACGTCTTCTCCCCCCGCGCCTTTGGTCCATGGAGCGGGAACGGCGGCTATTCTCGAGGGAGAAGGGATTGTGGGGTCGAGCTCGGGTCAGGAGGCCCGTACTGCAGCTGACGCCCCGGAGGGCCGCGAGATCGTCCGGCAAGGGGATGATCCCCTGGAGTTCGGGGGCCCTCGCGTCACCTGGACCGACCGCGCCTCGGGCGATGTCGTCTTTTCCCTGGACGACGCCGAGGAGAAGAACGAGGCCTCCCGGGTTCGTGCCGGGGTCGGGCTGGCGGTTCGATCGCTCAACTCCGCCCTGGAAGCCCTCCGCGACGTCGCCATCCCTTGCGGGGAGATAATCTTTCCTTCATTTGTTCTCTTTCTTCTTTTCCCGAGTCGATTTTGACTCCGATTCGTTTTCGGCAGTCTCTGATGGCCCGCAGCCGGGACAAGTCTCTCTTCCTGCGCCGGGAGAAGGACTCGTGGGGCCGCCTGTCCTCGATCACCGCCGAGCGCGACGCCCTGAGGGAGCAGCTGGCGGCCGCCCGCCGAGAAGTCGCCACCGCCCGTGCGGATGCGCGGGGTGAGCTCGAAGGGCAGCTGGCCGCGGCCAACCAAGAGATCGAGTCCCTGCGGGGGCGGGTCAAGGAGGCGTGCGAGCATGCCGATGAAGTTGACCAGCTCAAGAGCGACGTCCTGATCTCCTGGGAGAGGGACTCGGCGGCTCGGGAGCAAGTCAGGCTGGGCCTGGTCCGCGAGACGGAGCGCCTGCGGGCCGACCGGGACCGCATCGCCGCCGTTCTCGAGGGGACCCGGACTCAGCTGGCCCAGGTGGTGGCGGAGCGAGACGAGGCCAGGGGGCTCGTCGAGGTGCAGACCCGCGACCTCGAGGCTGCAGGCCGAGCCCTTGAGGTTGAGCGGGACGCCCGCCAGGAGGCCGAGGCGCAGCGCGCCTCCTTGGGCGAAGCAGCGGCGGCGGACCGCGCGACGATCGAGCGCCTGGAGAACGAGGCGCGCGATCTTGAGGAGCAGCTGCTGCATGAGGGGAACGAGTATGACGCTCTCCGCACGGTGGTCGGCGTCGTGCTTGATGACCTTAAAGTACGGTCGGAGCGAGGGTCGAGCTCGCTGCTCGCCGAGGTGGAACGCATCCCGGCTCGGGCTCGGGCCATGGCGAGCGACGGGCTCTTCATCGGGGTGCGCTGGGCCTTTGCGGTCGCTCGCTCCCACTACTCCGAGATTGGCCTGAAGTACCTCGCCAAAGGGTTCGCTCCTGAAGTACGACGGAGACGGAGGTGACCGCGCTCGAGGAGGAGGTGTCGTCGCTGGCGTCCGTCCTCGCCGCCAAGACTGCAGAGGAAGAAGGGCCGTGGGCGCCCTGATTAGTTTTTCTTTTTCTTTTGCTCTTTAGACAGTTGAGCTCATCTTTGTAATGAACTTAAGCGTCTGCGTCGTTAACACTCGGCCTTTCGCGTTTCCTTGACTAAGCCGTCAGGGCATGCTTAGACTAAAGCGAGCCATGCGGTTTACCAGTGAGCCGTTCGAACCGTTGCCACTGGGGCCTTTGTTCTTTCGGCGTTCCGACCGGCAAGCGCGTGTCACTTTGTTATCCGGCACCCCCTTTTTCCTTAGTTTTAGATACGTGAATCTGCCGAGGGTCAAGGACCCGGGGGACGCAGGTTAGCCCCCGAGTGACGTCCGATCCTTGGCCAGCGGACAAGGGTCGGGCGTCGCTTTTTAAAACGAAAGGGATGCGTTTAAACGAAAATAGGGAGGCGGCCTGGAGCAATCAGGGATAGAAACGACGTAGCTGTTCGATGTTCCAGGCGTTGGTGTATTCCTCTCCTTCCGCGTTCTTCAGCTTGTATGAGCCGGGTCGGAGGACTTGGGAGACGATGAACGGGCCCTCCCAAGGCGATGAGAGCTTGTGTTTACCCTTGTTGCTTTGAACGAGGCGTAGCACCAAATCGCCGACCTGGAAAGCTCGGCCCCTAATGCGCCGAGCGTGGTAGCGCCGTAGGGACTGCTGGTACTTCGCCGAGTGGGCCAACGCGACTTCCCTGGCCTCTTCTAGCTGGTCGGCCGCGTCCTCGAGGGAGGTCTGGTTGCCCTCGTCGTCGTAGGCGCGGACGCGCGGGGACCCGTAGTCGAGGTCGGTCGGGAGCACGGCTTCTGACCCATACACCATGAAAAATGGGGTGAAACCCGTCGCGCGACTCGCCGTCGTGCGCAGGCTCCAGACCACCGCCGGGAGCTCTTCAACCCAGCGTCCTTCGAACTTTTTCAAGCGCTCGAATATCCGGGGTTTGAGTCCTCGCAGGATCATCCCATTCGCGCGCTCGACTTGCCCGTTTGTGCGAGGATGCGCAACGGCAGCCCAATCCACTCGGATGTGATACTCATCACAAAATCGCAGGAATTTCTTCCCGGTGAACTGGGTTCCGTTGTCTGTGATGATCGAATTGGGAACACCGAAGCGATGGACGATGTCGAGGAAGAATTTGACGGCTTCTTCCGATCGGATTGTTGCGATTGGTCGGACTTCTATCCACTTGGTGAACTTGTCGACAGCAACAAGCAAGTGGTCGAAGCCCCCGGGCGCCTTCTTGAGGGGCCCGACCATGTCCAATCCCCAGACCGCGAACGGCCAGGTGATGGGGATCGTTTGTAGGGCCTGTGCAGGGAGGTGCGTTTGCCTTGCAAAGAACTGGCACCCTTCGCAGGTGCGCACGATCTTAGTGGCGTCCCTTACCGCCGTCGGCCAGTAGAATCCTTGCCGGAACGCGTTTCCGACAAGGCTGCGAGGAGCGGCGTGGTGGCCGCACGCGCCCTCGTGGATGTCCCTCAACAGCTCCTCACCCTGGTCAGCGGGAATACACCGTTGTAGGATTCCTGTGGGGCTGCGTCGGTACAGCTCGCCCTCTATGATCGCGTAAGACTTGGCGCGCCGAGCAACACGGCGGGCCTCCGTCTTGCTCGTCGGGAGTTGTTCCCGTAGCAAGTAGTCGAGGAACGGTCGCCGCCAATCCGGGGTGCTGGGCTCCGGTCCCAGGTCTTCGGCCAGCGTCGCAACGGCAAGAGCGAGCAAGTCGGATAGAGCTCGGTTGGTCGGCTCGGCGCCGACTCCCGACCCCTCCGCGACCTCGGCCCCGTTCTCGCCAGCCCCCGAGTCCGGAGCGTCCCGTTCCGCGGAGTCTCGGTCGCGCGGTTCAGTTTGCACCGCACGGGGGAGCTTTATTCAGGGGCCTTGCTGGTCGCTGGCGAAGATTCCGGTCGGGACGGGCTCCCGTCCGGAGGCTTTCTTCGCCAGGGCGTCGGCGGCCTCGTTGAACCGCCTTTTGATGTGTCGAAGCTCGAGGCCATCGAATTTGTCCTCGAGCTTTCGTACTTCCTGGCAGTATGCGGCCATGGTCTCGCTTTCGCAGCTTGACTCTTTCATGACCTGGTTAACCATGAGTTGGGAATCGCCTCGGATTTCGAGGCATCGAATTCCTAACTCGATAGCTATCTTCAGGCCATTGATCAGGGCCTCGTACTCGGCTGCGTTGTTGGAGGCAGGGAAGTGTAGCCGGATCACGTATTTCATCCGCACCCCGAGGGGCGAAACGAAAACTAAACCGACCCCTGCTCCCGTCCGAGTCAACGAGCCGTCGAAGTACATCACCCAGTACTCCTGATCGACAGGGGCCATGGGTAGCTGGACCTCGGTCCATTCCGCAACAAAGTCCGCGAGGGCCTGGGATTTAATGGCCGTCCGCGGAGCATAGGTGATGCCCTGGCCCATCAGTTCCATAGCCCATTTCGAGATCCAACCTGTCGAGTCAGGATTGTTTATAATCTCGCCGAGGGGGAAAGAACTCACCACTGTGACCGGATGCGAGTCGAAGTAATGGCGGAGTTTCCTTTTGGAGATGAGGACGGCATACAGCAGCTTCTGGATCTGCGGATACCTCGTCTTGGTGTCTCCGAGCACCTCGCTTACGAAATACACCGAGCGCTGCACCTTGAGGGCATGCCTCTCTTCTTCGCGCTCTACCACCAATGCCGCGCTCACCACCTGTGTAGTTGNCCTGGCCTCTTCTAGCTGGTCGGCCGCGTCCTCGAGGGAGGTCTGGTTGCCCTCGTCGTCGTAGGCACGGACGCGCGGGGACCCGTAGTCGAGGTCGGTTGGGAGCACGGCTTCTGACCCGTACACCATGAAAAATGGGGTGAAGCCCGTCGCGCGACTCGCCGTCGTGCGCAGGCTCCAGACCACCGCCGGGAGCTCTTCAACCCAGCGTCCTCCGAACTTTTTCAAGCGCTCGAATATCCGGGGTTTGAGTCCTCGCAGGATCATCCCATTCGCGCGCTCGACTTGCCCGTTTGTGCGAGGATGCGCAACGGCAGCCCAATCCACTCGGATGTGATACTCATCACAAAATCGCAGGAATTTCTTCCCGGTGAACTGGGTTCCGTTGTCTGTGATGATCGAATTGGGAACACCGAAGCGATGGACGATGTCGAGGAAGAATTTGACGGCTTCTTCCGATCGGATTGTTGCGATTGGTCGGACTTCTATCCACTTGGTGAACTTGTCGACAGCAACAAGCAAGTGGTCGAAGCCCCCGGGCGCCTTCTTGAGGGGCCCGACCATGTCCAATCCCCAGACCGCGAACGGCCAGGTGATGGGGATCGTTTGTAGGGCCTGTGCAGGGAGGTGCGTTTGCCTTGCAAAGAACTGGCACCCTTCGCAGGTGCGCACGATCTTAGTGGCGTCCCTTACCGCCGTCGGCCAGTAGAACCCCTGCCGGAACGCGTTTCCGACAAGGCTGCGAGGAGCGGCGTGGTGGCCGCACGCGCCCTCGTGGATGTCCCTCAACAGCTCCTCACCCTGGTCAGCGGGAATACACCGTTGTAGGATTCCTGTGGGGCTGCGTCGGTACAGCTCGCCCTCTATGATCGCGTAAGACTTGGCGCGCCGAGCAACACGGCGGGCCTCCGTCTTGCTCGTCGGGAGTTGTTCCCGTAGCAAGTAGTCGAGGAACGGTCGCCGCCAATCCGGGGTGCTGGGCTCCGGTCCCAGGTCTTCGGCCAGCGTCGCAACGGCAAGAGCGAGCAAGTCGGATAGAGCTCGGTTGGTCGGCTCGGCGCCGACTCCCGACCCCTCCGCGACCTCGGCCCCGTTCTCGCCAGCCCCCGAGTCCGGAGCGTCCCGTTCCGCGGAGTCTCGGTCGCGCGGTTCAGTTTGCGCCGCACAGGGGAGCTTTATTCAGGGGCCTTGCTGGTCGCTGGCGAAGATTCCGGTCGGGACGGGCTCCCGTCCGGAGGCTTTCTTCGCCAGGGCGTCGGCGGCCTCGTTGAACCGCCTTTTGATGTGTCGGAGCTCGAGGCCATTGAATTTGTCCTCGAGCTTTCGTACTTCCTGGCAGTATGCGGCCATGGTCTCGCTTTCGCAGCTTGACTCTTTCATGACCTGGTTAACCACGAGTTGGGAATCGCCTCGGATTTCGAGGCGTCGAATTCCTAACTCGAAAGCTATCTTCAGGCCATTGATCAGGGCCTCGTACTCGGCTGTGTTGTTGGAGGCAGGGAAGTGTAGCCGGATCACGTATTTCATCCGCACCCCGAGGGGCGAAATGAAAACTAAACCGACCCCTGCTCCCGTCCGAGTCAACGAGCCGTCGAAGTACATCACCCAGTACTCCTGATCGACAGGGGCCATGGGTAGCTGGACCTCGGTCCATTCCGCAACAAAGTCCGCGAGGGCCTGGGATTTAATGGCCGTCCGCGGAGCATAGGTGATGCCCTGGCCCATCAGTTCCATAGCCCATTTCGAGATCCGACCTGTCGAGTCAGGATTGTTTATAATCTCGCCGAGGGGGAAAGAACTCACCACTGTGACCGGATGCGAGTCGAAGTAGTGGCGGAGTTTCCTTTTGGAGATGAGGACGGCATACAGCAGCTTCTGGATCTGCGGATACCTCGTCTTGGTGTCTCCGAGCACCTCGCTTACGAAATACACCGAGCGCTGCACCTTGAGGGCATGCCTCTCTTCTTCGCGCTCTACCACCAACGCCGCGCTCACCACCTGTGTAGTTGCCGCGATGTAGAGGAGAAGAGGCTCGCCGGTGTTTGGCGGGACCAGGATCGGCGGATTCGTCAAGACCGCCTTGATGTGGTTCAGTGCGGCCTCGGCTTCGTCCGTCCAAGAGAACCGTTCAGATTTCTTCAAGAGACGGTACAAAGGGAGGACCTTTTCGCCAAGGCGCGAGATGAACCGGCTTAATGCGGCCAGGCACCCAGTGACCTGTTGAACCCCTTTTAGGTTCTGGATTGGGCCCATCCTGGTTATGGCGTTGATCTTCTTGGGGTTGGCCTCTATCCCTCGGCGGGATACGATGAAGTCTAGAAGCATTCCCCTGGGTACCCCGAAAATGCATTTTTCGGGGTTGAGCTTAACGTCGTTCGCCCTGAGTTTGGCGAACGTTTTTCCCAAGTCGGCCACGAGCTGGTCGGCCTGTTTGGACTTGACAACGATGTCGTCCACGTACGCCTCAACGGTCGGTCCGATGAGTTCGTCAAAACACCTAAGCATACACCTTTGGTAGGTGGCGCCGGTGTTTTTGAGCCCGAACGGCATCGTCACGTAACAATACGATCCGAACGGGGTGATGAAGGAAGTCGCGAGCTGGTCGGACTCCTTCATCGCTATTTGGTGGTACCCTGAATACGCGTCAAGGAAGCATAGGGTTTCGCACCCCGAGGTCGAGTCGACTATCTGATCTATGCGCGGCAAAGGAAAGGAATCCTTTGGGCACGCTTTGTTAAGAGCAGTATAATCAACACACATTCTCCATTTCCCATTCTTTTTTCGTACAAGGACGGGATTGGCTAACCACTCGGGATGATACACTTCCTTGATGAAGCCGGCCACCAGAAGCTTCGCGACCTCCTCACCGATTGTCTTGCGCTTCTCGTCGTCGAAGCGCCGGAGGCGTTGCTTCACGGGTCGGGACCCGGGCCGGATGTCCAAGGAATGCTCGGCGACCTCTCTCGGAATGCCCGGCATGTCCGAGGGCTTCCACGCAAACACGTCGACGTTTGCGCGGAGGAAGTCGACGAGCGCGCCTTCCTATTTGGGAGACAGCTCGGTTCCGATCCGCGCCACCTTCGTGCTCGGGTGGCCGGGGTCCAGCTCGATCTCCTTGGTGCCCTCGACCGGCTCGAATGACGTCAAGCCGCGAGTGAAATCGGGCGCCTCTTCGACGAGGCGCGCCTTAATCGGGGCGCGCTCCTCGGTCGACGCGATGATGGCCGATGCCAGCTCGCAGCTCTCCACCTCGCACTGGTGAGCCCGCTGGAACGAAGCTCCCACCGTGATCACCCCTTTCGGCCCAGGCATCTTGAGCTTGAGGTAGGTGTAGTTGGGGACGGCCATGAACTTCGCGTAGCACGGACGGCCCAAGATGGCGTGGTAGGATCCATGGAACCCTACCACCTTGAAGGTGAGAGTCTCCATCCGGAAGTTGGTCGGAGACCCAAACGTGACAGGGAGGTCGATCTGACCGAGGGGAATGGCTTGCTTACCAGGGACCACCCCGTGGAAAGGTGCCCCGGTTGGACGAACGCGTCCCCGGTCAATCCCCATGGCGTCTAGCGTGTCGGCATAGAGGATGTTAAGTCCGCTGCCGCCGTCCATCAGCACCTTGGTGAGGCGCTTGCGTCCTATGACCGGGTCGACCACTAAGGGGTACTTACCCGGCCTCGGGACGAATTGCGGATGGTCGGCCCGGTCGAAGGTGATGGACGCCTCGGACCACTTGAGGAAGGTCGGAGTGGCCGGCTCGGCGGCGTATACCTCTCGGCGCTCCACCTTGGCCCGTCCCTTGCTCACCGATGCCTCCGTCCCGCCGAAGATCATCAGACACCCGTCCGGCTCCGGATAAGGGTCGGCGTCCGCGTTCTCACCCGCCTCCGTCTCCTTAGGGGCCTGGTCGGACCTCCTCGGTCGGGGCGCCGGTTTCCGAGGACCCCCAGCCATGAATTTCTTCATGAGGGAGCAGTCCTTGTACAGGTGCTTGACGGGGTACTCGTGGTTCGGGCATGGCCCATTCCACTTCTTCTCGAAGTGGTCAGGGACCTCTCCAGTCGGAGGTTTGAAGGTCGGCTTCGGGTCGTGCCGCCTGCCCTTGCCCTTCTTCTTCTTCTTGGCGGGGGGCCCCGATGGGCCGCCCTCCGGTTCCTCGGTCTGCTTACCCTTCGGGTCGGCGGACTGGTGGAATATGGCCCCCACTGCCTCCTCGCCGGCCGCGTGACTTGTAGCGATGTCAAGCAGCTCCTTCGCGGTGCGAGGACTCTTTCGCCCGAGCTTGTGGACGAGGGACTTGCACGTCGTCCCTGTGAGGAACGCCCCGATGACGTCGGCGTCAGCGAGGTTGGGGAGTTCATTACACTGCCGGGAGAAGCGTCTGATGTACTCCCGGAGCGTCTCCCCCTGCTTCTGCCTGCAGCTTCGGAGGTCCCATGGGTTTCCGGGGCGATTGTAGGTCACCTGGAAGTTTCCCACAAAGACTTCCTTCAAGTCGGACCAGCTCCCGATCTGCCCCGCGGGGACATGCTGGAGCCAGGCCCGCGCCGAGTCGGCCAGATGAAGGGGCAGATTGTGGATGATGAAGTCATCATCGTCGGCCCCCCCGGCCCTGCAAGCGAGTCGGTAGTCCTCGAGCCAGAGCTCGATCGGTTTCCCCGTCGTACCTCGGGAAGTTCGACGGGGCTCTAAAGTTAGCGGGGCGAGGAGCCGCTCGGATCCGCGAGCTGAAGGCCCGTGGCCCCGGCGCGTCCGGGCTCGGCGCCCTCTCGTCCTCCTCGTCATCGTCGTACCGGCCGCCGCGACGAGGAGCGCGCCCGTGCCGTCGCTCGGGCTCGCCCTCGGGGAGTCGTCGCCGGCGGGCGTTCAGGATGCTTCGGGCGTCCTGAATCGGGCCGACCCGCTTGTGGATCGGAGCCGCGTCCACGGCCGGACGGGGCTGATGCACCGAGACTCCCTGCTGGGCGCGCCCGCCGTGCCCACCGGAGGGCTGCCTCGAGGCCTCGCGGTGGCTCATCTGCGACGCTCGTCGTCGCGACTGCGAACTCTCGGCCTGCTGAGCCGCGGCTCGCTCCAGAAGTTCGCCGAGCTCCCGCTGCGCCTTGCGGGCTTCCGGCGTCACCGGCGGAGGGAGCCCTCGCACGAGCATAGCCGCGGCGGCTATGTTTTGTCCGGCGCGGGCGAAATGCGGAGGTGGGGCGCCGTCATCGTCGATGATCTGGCGCTGCACGTCGCGCGCACGTCCCCGGGCTGGAGCCGCATTTCCGATCTGCAGAAGCTCGCGCTCGATGCGTTCCCGCTCCTGCTCAACTCGTGCACGCTCCTGCTCCAAAAGGCGACGGGCCTCTTGGAGCTCCTCTCGGCGTTGCCGGGCGTTATCGGCGTGAGAGTGTCGTGGCGAGGTGGCCGCTCTTCGCGGGGCTGGCTGCCTCGGTGGCGCCGGGGCCTGGTTCGCAACCGGGGCGGCTACGGGCGCGTTGGGAGCCGGGAGGCCGCCTCCCAGGGCCGCCGGGCCCGAGCCGCTCTCGCTTGCCTCCCCCACCGCCCCATCAGGGGTGTCCGCCATGAAGCACTCGCGGGACGGGTGGTGGCTTTCCCCGACGAGTTCGGTGTCCGACGTCTCCGAAGCGGGGTCGTCCAGGAGGTCGAAGACCGACTCGGAGACGTAATCGATCATTTCGACGAACTCGCTGTTCGCCGGGGTGTGGCTCAGAAGTCGTGCCACCAGTCGTGACACGGCCTCAGCCGCGTTGCGTAAACCGTATGGGGTCGCATACGGCGGGATGGAATCCAGCATCTCCGTGGAGAGCGGGGCCCCTCCCACAAGCTGAGTAGCAACGTTTGCCAGGGCGAACCTGACATATCGCGTATCCTCCTGCGTGGGCCGTGACCCCAGGAAAGTCTCGAGCTGCGTGAGCGGCAGGGCCTCGTTGGCCTCCGGACAAGGGTCGTTAGCCTCGTCGTCTGGGGCGTTGAGGTTGACATTCGCGAGAGCCTCGGTGGCGGTCGCGACATCAGCGTCGGGGACGCTGACTGGGGGCGCGGGAGCGACTCTCGCCAGGTCCCCGTCGGCGGTCACGACGAAATCCAGACTTCCGAGGCGCAGCTGCGTCCCCGGAGTCCAGCTCGAACCGTGGGTGGCCATCCGAAGCCTGGTGATCGCCGAAACACGCAAAGGCCCCTACCTGGCGCGCCAACTGTCGGTGCACGGAATGACCAACTAGTAAATTTAGTGGATTGCGTGTTTGGGCTCCGGATGGTTCGCGAGAGGACACAAGGGATTATACTGGTTCAGGCACGAACGCCCTACGTCCAGTGTGAGACGGCTCGTGTTACTCGCGTTGCTCGTAGTAGGGGTTACAAGCGGTCGAGAGAGAGGAGAAGCCTCAAGTCTCTGTGAGTTTCTAAGTGTGGGTGAGCCAGTGTTCTCTGTCCGTCGTCCCCCTCCCCTGAGGCCTTATTTTTCCTTTTTATACCTCTGGGCCAGGGGACCTGTACAAGGCGTGTTTAACAAAATGATGGATGATAAGAAACTTGCTGGAGAAGCCTCGTCGCCTGCAGGACACTGTGAGCGCTGTTGGAGTAGGTCCTAATCCCGAGCTTGTTAGGGTCGTGCACGTCGCTCTGCGGCGCATGCGGGGCTGCTGGAACAGTTGCCTCCTTCTGCCACGGCGGGCGGCGCGGCGTGGCCCGTAAATGCTAGTAGGCGGCGCGGTAGATGTGCGGCGCGTCCTCCCGATCCCCTATCGTTCCGGGTCCCCCTTGTCGACTCATGACACTTGGCCTGGGCCAGGTCGGGCGAGGCGGAGCTGGGTCGGCTTAGGCGGAGCCAGGTCGGGCGAGGCGGAGCTGGGTCGGCCTAGGCGGAGCCAGGTCGGGCGAGGCGGAGCTGGGTCGGCCGAGGCGGAGCCAGGTCGGGCGAGGCGGAGCTGGGTCGGCCGAGGCGGAGCCAGGTCGGGCGAGGCGGAACTGGGTCGGCCGAGGCGGAGCCAGCTCGGGCGAGGCGGAGGCAGGTTCGGCGAGGCGGAGGCGGGTTCGGCCGAGACGGAGCTAGGTCGGTCCTCCCCCTATCCGATGTCCTCCTTGTTTATGGGCCTGATTACGCCCGTCTTCTTCCCAAAACAGCGAGGTCCCACCCGTCGGTGAGAGGGTCGGATATTGATATCCGACACTGACATAGACATACCGCCTTTCTCTATCAGAGGCACGCATTTGCTTTCCCAGATATCATTATACTCTTATTGGTTATAGCTGTACTAATTGATTTGTACTAACTTTTCTAACTACAGAAAAACACTTTGCAGAAAGGAAGGCTTAAGCGCAAATTCAGCGATACAGAGGGCGTACCCAGTGCCGTAGGCTCCCGCGCTGCGCGGGGTCTGGGGAAGGGTGTCAGCGCACAGCCTTACCCGCACCAAGTGCAAAGTGCAGAGGCTGGGGCTCGAACCCTGGACCTTCCGGTCACAGACGGTAAGACACTACCGCTGCACCAGGGCCGCCCTTCAAATTCAGCGATACAGAGCCTCAACAAAATGCAACAGACTTAAGGTACCTGCGGCACACATATTTCATGAATCCATATATATTATTCCATGCAATGACCATCCTAAACATTTTTTTTTCTTAGAAACTTTTGATATTCTAGGTCACAGGTGCAATCTTACATGTTGCTTACAATTTGTAATCAATTTAATTTTATCAACCCCCATACAAAACGCGACAGATACATTTCAAACTTGCATGACATTAAGCCGCTAAAACAAGTAGCTTTGCCAAAGATTCGGAACCTACTGTCACATTGTTTTTCTGCATTACTGACAATTTTAGAGTAATCTTGTCTGCCTCTCGGAAACCGAGGATTTTTTTCACAATTCTAAATATTCACCTGTGCATTGAATTTTTGTTACCTGTGTCATGACCAAAATACCATAATGTTACAGCTGTATAATACTACCCAAGTGTTCATCGCTTTTGTTGTGCTGAACGTTGGGTCATACTATACATGCTCAGCTTTTACACATATGTATCTTAATCGCCAAGTATTTGTGAATCACAACCTATTATGCTTTGCTAAATCAGCCATATGTCCAGTATCCATTCTCAAAAAAAAAAATGTCCAGTATCCAGCAACTAAAAAACGATGATCTTACTATGATATATACAGTGATGCACAGGCCATTGCTACACCCAGAGTCAGGAGGTGCCTTTCCCTGGAAAATAGCCCTGGCAGTGATCAGGTATCAACATATACGTTCTCCCTACTACAACAGATAGATAGCTTCTTTTCCATGAAACTAACAAACATGCACTTGGTTTTTTCTCTATACAGGAAGACTAGATGTGCCTAACGGTGCCGTAAGGATGTTACCTCCTCCTTTTGACCAGTTAGTACCACAAGGCAACAACTGCAGCATAAGACAGCGCTCTGCTCTCTCCATGGTTGGTCTTCGCCAAGGGGGCAACGCTATCACAAGTTGCAAAAGAGGAAATGCTACTGCAACAGACGTTCCCACTGCATGGCTTTTGTAGACCACACAATCAATGTTGCTGTCTAATTTACTACCTTACCACTATGCCTGTACTGATATGTATATGTAAACTGTGTTAGATAATCAGCTTTGTGCCTGTACTAATCTGTACATATAAACTCTGTTAGACAATCAGAACAACGCGTCTTTGTGCAATGCACTTCTTGCTAAATGTATATTACTGCTGAACTTGGTGAATCAAGTGCTCCTACGAAAATTTGACAAAATAATGCCTTTTGCTCTTTCTGAGAACTACAATGAAACTACGTGCTGAACCAAAAATAGTCTGTAAACCTGCCGCTACTGCCTACCTGCCTTTTTCTCCATCCACGCAGAAAGCAGAATACCTTAGACATTTCTGTGCATGAATCGAACATAGAATAAGCGACTACAGTAAAAATGAATACACGGAGACGCAACGCCCTCGCGTAGCCAAATCTGTGTACATCAACAGAAAAAGATTAGGCAAACGAGCTAACCACCGAACACAGGCAAAAAAAAAAACTATTTGCCGAAAAAGACATATCATGGCACATAAATACGCACAAGCCCACCGGCGCGGCGAAGCGCGCCAGGACTACCTAGTTTGAAATGGGACGGACGAACTTGCAGGTCTTTCCTTTCCCCCGCCCGGCACAAGACTCCAATGATTGCTTCAAAAAAAAAAAAAAAGACTCCAGTGCGTTCAACCACCACGCCGGCCGGTCAGTGGCCAGCACCACCGGCATTTTTTTAACCCGGCGCCGCTCCGCCACGGCGACCCCAACGACTCCCGCCCGCTGTCCACCCGCGTATCCAAGCGCCGCCACCGGCGCCGCCACGGGGAACTCGCCGTCGTCCTGCGCCGGGGCCGGGGGAGGGCGCCGGTGCTCGGCGCCTCCGCTCCCGCCACCGGCGTTCGACCCGCTCGACCCTGATGCTGACCCGCCGCCGCGGGAACTCACGAGGGACCAGGTGAGGAGATGCAAGAAGGCGCTGAAGCTGCTGGAGAAGAAGCTCAGGCAGCCTGACGTGATCTCGGAGGAGTACAGTAGCCTCCCGGTACGTGCACTGCACACACTGCTATCTGAATATCTCGTGAAATCCTCTGTTGTTTCGGCTCTGCGCAAGGGGTCAAATCAGGTTCTTTTTGGCTACTGTCAAAAACCAAAGATGCTCTGTTTCCTGTTGAATCGAAGATGCTCAGTGCTTAAGGCCTTGTTTAGTTCTTTCTTGTAACTTTTCAAACTTTGGAGCATTGGGAAGCGTGTGTCAAAGTTTGTAAAGTAAGTTGAAGGGGGTGTTTAGGGCCTGTTTAGTTTGGAAAGAAAGTTTGCGAAAGAAAGTTTCCAATTCTAAATCGAAGATTAGGAGGACTAAACATGATCTAATTATAAAACTAAATACACGGATGGACGGAAAATCGTGAGACGAATCTATTAAGCCTAATTAATATGTCATTAGAGATTATTTACTGTAGCACGACATTATCTAATCATGGCCTAATTAGGCTCATTAGATTCGTCTCGCAAAGTTACCGGGGGTTATGGAATGGGTTTTGTCATTAACACATGTTTAATAATCCATGCATGTAAGATTCCCTTTGATGAATAGTGAAGTTTCAAAGTTTCAAAAGTTTCGTGGTGATCTAAACAGGCCCTTAGTTGAAAGTTGCATTAGGAAGCGTAAAAGTAGAGAGGAGGCACGTTTTCCAATGGTTACTTTTGTAACTTTTCAAACTAGTTGAAGGAGGTGTTTAGTTCAAAAGTTGCAACTTTTCAAACTAGTTGAAGAAGTTGAAGGAACTAAACAAGGCCTAAAGCATATTACTCAGTATATTTGTTTATGCTGTTCTAGGAATATCTCATATAGTCCCTTAAAATTTGAAACTTGTTCTCAGGTAAGAAAGGATGTGCTCCAGAACACAGAATTGTTTACTGTAGCTCGCGACGCTGCTAATTATGAGGAAAGAAACCGCCACACTGATGTCTTGCCTTGTGAGCACCATTCACTTTTATATGCCTTCCCACAAAGATATCCGTTTTGATTTATGAAAATTGATTTACCTTGTGCTTCTTTTCTTCAGTTGACATAAACAGGGCAAGACTAAAGTCATCAATAATCGATCAGACCTCGAGGAATGACTACATCAATGCAAGCCTTATAAAGGTAAAAATTGCATGTTCACTAGTCTTTATTTTTTATTTTCTGTTTTCCATTTTGCCAAAGTTCTTTTAACTCTAACTGAGTTTGTGGCATATATAAAAATACGCAGACTGATGGCAAAGATCAAACAAAATTTATTTGCACCCAAGCTCCACTACCCAAGACATTTGAAGATTTCTGGCAGATGGTTTATGAAAATTGCTGTCCTGTGATTGTTATGGTCGCCCGGGTTGCTGTTGGCAAGGTGCCAATGTCTGATACTTGTGTCAGAAATAAAATGCAGCAGTTTAGCAGAATAACTGCAGAATATTTGCAGGCTTGCAGCCTCCTTCCATGTTTTTCATTTCTACATTTTATTAGAAAAAAATTGGCAGAATGATGTATATCATTTTTATGTTTTTTGAGCTAAAACATACAATTTTTTGAGCTACTTTATATTGAAATTTAATCCTATATTCTATTATCTAAGGCAAGTTACATTTAAAATAATTGCAGTGTGACGAGTATCTCCCTCTGAATAAGGGACATGGAGATTATGGAAAGTTCAATGTCAAGATCATGAAAACTAAACAAGTTGGTCATCTAGTGTTGCGGGGTTTGGAGGTGCAACATTGCAAGGTAAATATGTTGTTATGCTTGTCTTGCTTTATTGTTGTAGTTCAATAGTAACATAGAGGACTGCTAGTGACTGTACGATCATAGTCGTAGCAAATAAATTGATCAAGAGTTTCTTGTTCTTGGAGGCATTGGCCTAGTGGTGATTTTTGTAGAATCTATTCACCATGATACTATATAGGTTTTAGTTGCATTACTGAGCTGCTGAAGCATTGTGTGACTGAAATGTCTCCTGAGTGCAGTCAGATAGAGTGCACTCTGTTCTCCACATTCAGTACCCTGAGTGGCCCGACCATGGTGTGCCTGATGACAGTTCTCCTATCCAACAAATCAACAACAGATTGTATCACATTCCAAGAGAACATCCACTGGTTGTGCATTGCAGGTTCCAATCTAATTGACACTGTGCATCCTTCTGCAGCCTCTTCCCTGCTGATACAGATTCAGTCATGCTCATGACCACTGTTATTGTGTTTTCCTGCAGTGCAGGCATTGGAAGAACCGGTACTTGCATTACCATCCTGAATACTGTAGAGAGGATCTTACGTGGTGAATGGGCTGCTCTGGAACTTGTTGATACTATCAGAAAACTCAGGAACCAGCGAGTAGGAATGATTTCACGAGAGGTACAGCCGAACAGTTGTGGCTTTTTCCTTGTTTATATGTGTCTGGATCTGTTACGAGGTCGTATCAATGAACCAGTATAAAATGATCAAGTGTAGTCTTGCATGACAAAAATTGATGATAAATGATACAAATATAATTTTTCAAGCCATATTGTACCATTTATATATACAGGTTCCTCAGGTGGTAGATGCATTTTTTTGGGCAAGATAACGACAATAACTAACAAGCAGCAAGCAATTTGCTTGCACAAGGTGTAGGCTGGGACATCTCATTAGTCCTTATTTGTAAAGGTGTTCAGTCATAGTATGTTATGCAAAATAAGTGAGCTGTGTCCAATTGTAATACACACCAATAGATTAGCCAAAGACACTACTGCTAGTTCCATAAGGTCATCTTGTTCTGCTTTTGCAGGGGCAATACATGTTTTGCTACGCAGCTATTGTGGAGGAACTGAAAGAACTGGTATCGAATAATTCGCAACACTGAAATCCTTTTGAGGTAACTTGCATGTTCAAACTATCAGCTGCATATGGTTTCTCTGCCAAAAGCATATACTTGCATTATTGCTTGCTTCTAGAACCTCACACTTCTTCATTTCTTCTTGTTTCGTACAGCGGGGGAAAAATGGTCCCTGGACTGACGTATCTGAACGTCAGCTTATTCCCCATTCCCTGATATCAAGTTCCACTGCTCGATCTTATGTGCAAAACTCTTGGGAATGGTTTGATACATCAAGTTTCTTTACCCCGTTAGGCTGCAATACATTAT
The DNA here is from genome assembly GCA_004135705.1 of Alloteropsis semialata. Lineage (NCBI taxonomy): Eukaryota > Viridiplantae > Streptophyta > Magnoliopsida > Poales > Poaceae > Alloteropsis > Alloteropsis semialata. Next base: position 13,580,593 of record CM014277.1, read on the forward strand.
TATATATTTATTCACCTGTACAGTTTTTTTTTTCGGACCCGTATATGAATATGTGAGCTGCATCCAATCTGTTCTGAATTTTTGTTTAACATTTAACATCCTCTGATCTTGAGCTCGACCCAATCTGCACAACTGTGGTACTTGTGGACTGATCATGTTTCTTCGAAAGAAGAGGGGAAGCCGGAATAGTTTTTTCAACTATCTAAAATAAGCAAACATGGTTGTCCCTAGGTGTAATTTGGAATTGTTTTGCATCATGTGATTATTCTGATATCGAGCAGAGTGGAGTCATCAGCCGTGAACTTGATCTACTTCGGGTAGCAACAAGAATTCAGCTTACGGTTGAAGCACATTGTATTCTTGCTACTATTTTGAAACTTCTTTGTCCATTTCGTGCAAACTTTCAAGAGGATTGAAAAAAAGGACGGTCACATGCCAAGCTAAGTATTGGCTTCCTGTGTGTAGGATGTCCTTTTTCTAGTACCAGATATGTCAGACCGTTAGTCCAACAAGCAGAATGTTGGCCGGCCCAACAAACAAAAAATGTCTGAGAAAAAAAGTTTTAGAAAAAAGGTAAATGATAGTTTCCACTTGCGCATGCAGAAGCGCTGTGGACTGCACACCGCCACAATCATTCGATCCAACTGTGAATAGGGCTTACATGTGCAAGATTTTTTTTTTTAGGTAACGGGAGAGATGTGTGTGACACACTGACACCAGGCCCAATTTGAATATGGTCCAGTTGTAGCCTATGAGTGCAAGTGCACATGTTTAGTTTAGTAGCATATTGCGAGTTGAGCAATGGTGAAACCAGCTTATAAGTCTTTGTGCTCCAGCCATAGCACATTTGGGTTAACTCTTTCACACGAAGCGAGAACAAAAGTGTAAAAAGGGCGTTATGTGTAAGTGGGCGAGCCCCTACGAAAGGTTGGTGTTGGAGGATGAACCTTGATGGGTGACAGTGTTGATGAAACTTGTTGGATCATTATGCACTACCTATCATTCTGGTTCTGACTGTTGTGTATTTTCTTGCATCTACTTTATGTAAAACGTGTGCTAGCTTTAGTGGTTGTGACCTTGTATTTCAGTAAACCAATGTATATATGCTTGGTTGGTTGTGAACACCTCGTATTTCAGAAAGCCTATAAATAATACTATTGATTGTTTGTGATTCCTGGCATTTCTGTAAGCCTCTCATCTGAAGCTTGAACAAATTTGTTTTCTGTCCATCACGCTTTCAATCGTTGATCAAGTATGCTGATTGCACCTAAGGTAGCGCGTTATATGCTAATTTCGCAAAATAATTAACCTTAAGCCCCTGCTGAGTCTGCAAATTTGTTGAAAAGAGCCTTAAGACAAGTAATAATAGTTTTGCATGATAATGATGATGTATGGTCAAGAGTGACAATCCGCATTCATGTAATGAGGTAGCTCATAAGCTTGCTAGCATAGGGCAAAGTGCATCGGACTCTGTGGTATCCTGCTCTGGCCAGAATCTGGTCGAAAGATGAAATTTCTCTAGTGACCGCATAATGCCACTCTCAGTGTAAAGTTTCATTGCACATTTATCTAGACTGAGAACTAGATAACTATATCAGATGAGTTTCATGGAGATGAAACTCCTCTCACATATGATGAACCCCCCTCTGTTAATTACCTTATCAAGTCAGCAACTTTGTTGATGTGGCATTCAATTAACGCCATGAAAGTCCATGAAACATACCATTGAGATTTGCCTAATTCGACCTCTAGTAAAGTGGAATTCCATTTCCATCTGAAAAAAGAACGGGTCATGATCGAAACACATTATCCCCAACCAATAAAGTGAGGCACCTTGGTGCCTAGCAGTAGCAGGCCTTTATTCCTCCAAATTATGATAATATTATCAGTACCAGCGCGGAGGCCCACACCCCAGCGCTTAAGCCAAGATGACAGGGCAAGCACAAGGAAGGGAAGGTGAAAAAAATAATAATTAAGAGATATGGTCTCCAAAAGGTCTCTTTCTCTGGTCTATGTCTGCTACTTGATTTCAAGATTGTTACATTGAGATGATACAAAATCTTGAAACACATTTGTGACGGGATGGTGAATTGCTCTCAGCCAAGAACTTGCATCCATACTAGCTTGTTTGCGAAGGGGCATTGCAGGCAAAGTTGCACTACTACAGCAGGAGCATCACAGGCGGTTCGGTTGCCCACATCACAGGCGGTTTTCAAAAGTGGCGCTGGTTAAGTGGCGCTGATAATCGCATTTTCACAGTCGGTTTTTAACCGGCTGTGAAAACTGATTTTCACAGCCGGTTTTTCTCTTGAACCGGCTGTGAAAATAGTTTCACAGCCGGTTTTAGACCTTCAAAACCCGCTTCGTCAGGCGCTATCACAGCCGGTTTTTTTGTCAAAAAACCGGCTGTGAAAGTGCATTTTCACAGCCGGTTCTCTTCCAACCAAAACCGGCTGTGAAAGAGCATTTTCACAGCCGGTTTTCGTCCAACAAAAACCGGCTGTGAAAATCAGTTTTCACAGCCGGTTTGAACCGGCTGTGATATGTTTTTCCAGAATAAAAAAAATAATTAGAATGTCTCAATTTTCACAGCACAATAATTCACAAATATATAATGCATTCACAATTCATCACCAACATAGTACATTTGCAATCCATATAAACCTAGGCAACAACGTCAAGTAACCAAACAAGAATTGAAGCGCAAACGTTCCAAAACGCTCCACTGTTACTAGTAATGAAGGCAACATGAATGTCTCCAGTAGCGATAAAGCGACACCATAATATTATCATTTCCCGGAAGTTGGTACTGAAGAAGGCTTAACACTCAAAACTGAAGAAGCACAAGTATGTAGTGTAAGCAAAGTGTAAAATGCTAAGATCAGTCATCTCTCCATTCAAGCTGGCATTCTTCTCTGCAACACCTGTAGAATGTTGTCATTGGCTCATCAGCTGATCGAATCTGCATCTGCTTGAAGTATGCTTCTCCGTGGTTACATCTTGGGCATGAAGCTGCAAATTCAGTGAATGCACTTAGCATACTATGGTTTCACACATTATGTATTCAGACATTAAGTTCCAGCCTTCCAGGTCACAATATATGTAGTCAATAGCAGATACAAGATAGTTGCCCCAGCGTATTCAAGAAGAAAAGGTTTATCCATCTGGCTATGTTATTATATCAAAGAAATAGCATCAATCTGATTTCACAAATTATTCTAAAAACATGCCTCCATTGTGGTAATTAGGGTACATGGGGGTAGTCAAGTCCAGGGAATGTATTTTGTGCTATGTATCATACATTTCTTATTCAGCTCTGGGTCACAGATAAAAGTTATAGTTACTTAGCTGTGTTTAGGAGGAAAGGGTTCCTCTGTCATATGAGATAGACCTTCTGAAGTCTTGGTGTGTGTACAACCTTTTGGTCCAACACTATTGCCCATGGAAGCACAAGATACTGTATGAACAGGGAGGACATTAGAAAAGCACTATGTATATATTTGCAAGGATAATGGAAAGTAAATATCTTTCTCCACGCAGACATACATTAAACTGGATGTCTAAGTAACATTGGCTAGTACTACTTGTGATCCTTTATTCCAAAGATCATCTGCCACATATAGTACTGATGACCCTGTCCCTTTCTAAAAAAACTTAAATTCGTTTTCAGTAAAACATTGAACTACCCATCATTACTTTAAGATCCTCCTCAAAAGATCAGGCAACATGTGAATCTATCCTTTTTGAATAATCAAGACAATTTCGTTTATAAAAAGTTTGGTTCAGAAGAGTTGGGAATACCATTTGAAGACCACTTGGGTTCAGTAGGAGATTTGACCAGCATTGGATCTCCACCAGCAACACATCCGTTTTTTTACCTCTCTGCACATACCAAGAACTGCAATAAATCTGTAAACTTCTCCTAAAGCTGGATCATCAAATAACTATAAGTTTCCAAGTACCAACCAAGTTAACAGAAACATATAATTTTTTCACTAATCAAGGGATATCTGTAATGGTGGGTACTACTGCATTGGACAATATCACATAGGGCAAAGGGAAATGAATACCAGTGGAGATGGAGGAGGACCGAGGAGGCAACATACTCAAGCAGGACACAAGGACGCCTCAGCTGGACATATCATCGAACATGTTGTATGCATGGCTGCCTCATTTCCAGCTTCCAACACCCTCATCGCCTAAAGTGGCTTAACCTTATACAACATTAGATATTCAGAAGGGGTAAAAGAAAAATGCTGAAGAAGGGCAAAGGAAGCACAAGCACGAAGAATTGGTCGAATTCTGGTGGGAGAGAGGATGAGCGCGGAGGGGTAGGCCGTCCTCATCCCCATGCCCCCGCCCCGGTGCGGCCTCCCCGCGGGCGGGCCCCTCATGATGCCGCTGATGATGGGGAAGCAGAAGGCGGCCGTCTTGCCGGAGCCGGTCTGGGCGCAGGCCATGAGGTCGCGGCCGGCGAGCGAGATGGGGATGGCGTGGCGCTGCACGGGGTTGGGGCGCACGTAGCGGCAGCGGCGGATGTTGTCGTTGAGCGCCTCGCCCAGGTCGATCTCCGCGAAGGTGCCGACGGGCGGGGGCACCTCGCGGCCCGAGGTCTCGACGGGGATGTCCTCGTAGGCGTCGAAGTTGATGCCCGTGTTCTGGTGGTCCTCGAACGGGGCGGCCCCGTCGGCGCCCGCGGCGGGGAGCGGGTCCGTGCCCGCGAACGGGTCCGGCTCGCGGTCCCAACGGGGCCCGCCGCGGGGGCGGGCTCCGCCGCCGAAGCTGCTGCCTCCGCCGACGACGCCGGGGCGGGAGAGGAGGCCGGCGGTGGAGCGGGGAGGCGGGGCGGAGGAGGCGGGCGGGGCGGCGGCGGAGGAGGAGGAGCGGTTGCGGAGGTGGGGCGGGACGTAGGAGGAGCGGGCGGGGCCGTTGGACGCGGGGGCGGCGNATCAGCCGCACGCATGCAATTTACCGTATCCATGAATGGACACATCATGCGGACACGGCTTCAGTCTTCAGCCACATCATTGCTCAATTTTCACAACTGGTGTGTTGTCTGCTCGCTGCCAGCCAGAGTCTCACATACATCACGGCTTGAAGGGCTGCAAATTCAGACACGAAAACCAATGTATCCTCTGTTTCTCTGAGATGCTCTCGCAAAAAAGTTGTGCATGAGTTATAGAAAGTCGCCAACTTCTAGCAACGTTTTGGCTCCATCGACCACTATATATGCTGCTCCTTCACATGGGCAATACAACCTTTACTTGGCACATAGGAACCCTTCGGTGGTCACATCGTACGCACCACCTTTGATACTTTTATGTTTATCTTGCAGGACTGCTAATTGGATCCATCAGATGTTAAAAATAAATAAAAATCAGATCGATGTATTATTTGCATCTTCATTTGGAGTTATAACCGTATTCGACGTGGACACTTGTTGCTAACTTACTTTTTTATTCCAAAATTAGCTATTACCAATCATTTTTATGAGAACTTTTAACAGTAAGATAGACCGTTAGATATACATTAAATCCAACGGTGCATATTATTTTCTTTTTTGGATTAACGTGGAAATTTCAAGGCCCTCTCGGCGAACGTGGTGGCTTCTAAGTTTTAGGGGTAAGGTAGAACATTAGTATACATTAAATCCAACACTGCATATTCTTTTCTTTTTGGATTAACGTGGGAATTTCTAGACCCTCTCGGCGAATATGGTTGCTTCTAACTTTTAGGGGTAAGGTAGACCGTTAGATATACATTAAATCTAAATGTGCATATTCTTTTCTTTTTTGGTTTAACGTGAGAATTTCTAGACCCTCTCGGCGAATATGGTGGCTTCTAACTTTTAGGGGTAAGGTAGGTCGTCACATATACATTAAATCCAACGGTTTATATTTTTTCTTTTTTGGATTAACGTGAGAATTTCTAGACCCTCTCGTCCGTTAGATATACATTAAATCTAACTGTGCCTATTAAAGCATCTATTTTGAATATCAAATATGCTATGCAATGCAACTCACCAAGAGGCACTGAAGAAGGAGATTGAGCTGCTACGCCAGCTGTTCCACCAGCAGCAGATCAAGGCCACCACCGGCGGCGCCGACATCGCCACTGCCGCCTCCATGCAGGCCAGGCAAGAGCTGCTTGCCTGCGAGGGCGCCGCCATCGATAGCGGCCATGATCAGTCAACTTGTGCTGGGGTTTTTTGGGGGGCAATTCATCGTGTGGAAGAGGCACACACCTGTTAGTAGTTTAATTTTGTGCAGCTGATACCGTTGCTTTGTTTAATTTGTATGCGATGTAATTTACTCATCCTATCTAAAAATTGGGCTGGTATGGGGGGAGAATCGTTGTGTATGTGTTGTTTGGACGGCCTTACATTTGTGTTAGTAAAGATGTGCATATTTTTTTTTGATTGATGTGAGAATTTCTAGGCCCTCTCGGCGAGTATGGTAGCTTTCAACTTTTAGGGTAAGATAGACCGTTAGATATACATTGAATCCAACGGTGTATTTTTTTTTTGGATTAACATGGAAATTTCTAGGCCCTCTCGGCCGTTAGATATACATTAAATTCAACGGTGCATATTTTTTCTTTTTTGGATTAACGTGAGAATTTCTAGGCCCTCTCGGCCGTTAGATATACATTAAATCCAACGGTGCATATTCTTTTCTTTTTTGGATTAACGTGGAAATTTCTAGACTCTCTCGGTGAACGTGGTGGCTTCTTTTAACACTGTTGTATTAAGATAATAGATGGTAACAAGTCTCTAACACAACGGTATATTAATACGGTAAGAAATCTCAAACTCTCAATACTTCAAAAGTAGGGCGGCCAGTCTGATCTGATGTTGGCCTTCGCCTTGGACCTCTCCTCCTCATCCTTGCAGATATCATGTTCTCTAGTTTTACAGAGATGGACTCGAAGAGAGTGGCGGTTGGGATGCAAGGTGATCGCTGTCGAGGGAAGCCTCCAATGCCTCCACCTCGGCCTTAGTTGCATGATAACAATCAATTTCGACCTGGAGGTGCACAAGGCCTGAAAGATGTTCGATGCCCACGTCAGCACCGACAGATCCATCATCATTGGTTCTGCACACAAGCTTGCTTGCTGTCCAGTGGAGTTGTAGCCGTTGGAGAGCTGGCATAGCACCTGGTGCAAATGATATCCCTGATCCATAGTTTGTCAAAAATTTGAAACAGAACACCTTTAAAAGATTGAATCCGTCACTGTCAATAGTCTCCCTTCCTTTGGCGGAGGGCCCCCAATCTTCCCCAGATACCTTTAGACGGAGATAGGTCAGGGAAGGCATACCCATTAGAAGACGGAGATCTTCTCTATCAAATCGTTCAACTGTAATATGCAATTTGACAATGTCGTTTTGGGAAGCCATTCCCTCTGGAACCCCTTTCATGGATCCCCTTATTTTAAGATCTTGGAGCTGTGGAAAGTTGCGGCTTGGATCCCCGAACAGATAATACGCCAATTTAGTATCAGTACAGAGATGATGGAGGTTGTGGTATCTGGACAGCTTAGCTACAGATGATCCCAAAAGTTCCAAATATCTTTCTTTGTAGTCATATCCTCCACAATAAGGACCTCGATAACAACACATTGATAGCTTTCTCAATTTTGTTAGATGCCTAAGCTCCTCCGCAAACTTCACAGGGTTATCGACGTCATCAATGTATGATACTTCCTCTAAGGCTTGCAAGCACCGAAACACATTCACAGGCAGTTCGCATCTGTAGAAAAATAGGCGCACCAGCTTCTGTAGCTGAGACATATTTGATGGCAGTGTTTCGAGCTGGTCACAACCCCGCAAATCGAGAGTCTCTAAGTACCGCAGATTCCCGATTTCTTCAGGAAGCTCCATGATTCGTGTACCTTCAAGCCGCAAGTACCTCAGCTGAGATAAACTTCCAATATCTTTTATATGGTTGTTCTCCATCCACATATAACCAGCACAAAGGTCCAGTACCCTCAAAGAATGGAAGTCCACAAGTGGAGGTATCTGCTCTGTTTCTCCAAACACATTCAGTGAGCGGACATGTAACCTGCTTCTTGTGACTTCATGGATTGCCCCAGTATGTTCTTGCCCAATAGATTGCATGGAGAGCCGCCGAATCTTACTTGGCAAAGAATTGCAGACACGTCCATTTAAAATAGTGGCAAAGTTTTCTTCTTCTGACAAAGATATTATAAGGTCAAGCACCATATCATGAACCTGGCAATAGTGAACAACGCCATCATAGTCAACATCAATTGGCTGGATCATATTTCTATTGACAAGTTCATTAAAACAGTTCTCTGCTTCTTGATACAGATTTCCCCATTGTGTAGCAACAAATCCTTCAGCTATCCATTTCCATTTCAGTTCTTCACACTCGATACGATGGTCTTCTGGATATATGCATAAGTATAATAAACAAGTCTTCAGGTGGTGTGGAAGATCCCAATAACTCAATAACAATATATCTCTAACCCCTTTTCCACCATCATCGTTCTCATAAGAAAGACCAGTACCGATGGAATTTTGCAGCCTCTCCCATTCATCTGTGTTTTGAGGTTTATTGGCTAGCAAATTCGCGATTGTAATTATAGCCAACGGCAGACCACCACATTTTGTTAAGATCCTATCTGACAGATTTTCAAATTGAGCAGGACAGGGGTTGTCAGACTGGAAAATTCTCTTGATGAACAATCGTCGAGAATCAACATCATTCAGTGGTGCCATTTTGTAGAGTTGATCGCCAGAGTTAGAACAGCATGCATTTGCTACATTGGTAATGCGTGTAGTAGCAATTATTCTACTACCATTATCATTGTCAGGAAATGCAGCTTTGAGAAATTTCCAGTCTTGTTCTTTCCATACGTCGTCAATAACAATGAAGTACCTGTAGGCAGTTTTACAGTAATAAAGCTCATCAACAAAAATATTGCTATCTGCACTACACTTAAATTTATCTTTAAATAGATAAGTAGTTATATATAAGTCTTGTAAAAATAACATATCATCAAATATGTACTCCTTCTGCTAAATATTAACCTATCTAGCTAGCCTCTCAAATGCACCGAATATAAGTCCATCACAAACTCGAAGGCACCTGCTACTACCCTCATTCTTCCATGTCTGCTGGCCCTCCTTAAGTGCACCTCAATGTAGTCAACTGGTCATCTATTTTAGCTCTAGCAATAATTGATGTGCAATAGGCTCATTGTATTCCTCCCCTTTATTCTTGTGCTCAAGTCTAAGTGAACTTACATTTGGACTCGGAGTGAGTACCAAGTAAAATGAAAATATAAATGTTTTCCACTGATTTGTATATCAGTTTGTGATTATTTTAATCGTCATATTGGATATGTCTCTTTTTGAAGTCAAGGCATTGAAATATTGCAACACGTGGTCCACACCATTTTCTAAGTAAAAATATCACTTATTTCACCAAGTATGGCAAAATATTGCTTGACATAGCTATTGTTTCAGACCAATCCAATCATGTCTGCATGCATCATTCATGAAATTAAATATTCTTTCAAGATGTACCACATTCTGGGTGGACCTATATCTACTAAATCGTGAGTATCAGAAACTACATACTATTGGAGAAAATTTTACTGCTAGTTTTGCGCCATTAGGCATTATCATGGCTTTCCAATAAAAAATCTTGTTAATTTGTATTTTTATGCATAAAAGTAGAAATCAACATTTTGTGTAGATGTGACAGGAAGTTCCCACTAGAAAAAGTAAAATTCATTTTCAGCGAAAAAGATAGTAAAAATCGTTAGCTAACCAGATCTCACAAAGTCACACTACAACATAACAATAACAAACTGGCACTTACTAGGCAGCTTCAGCTGAAACCCTTTATTGGGTAGTTGAGCATGATTTGATATTTAGCAACTCCTATTACATGGACTATGGATAAAAAATAATCGTTGTGCTATTTCATTGAAAATTCTTAATTGGTCAATTCACGAAATACATAGATCACAAACCATACAAACTCAAAATTAGCATACAACCATTAAAACAAGAATAACAGAAATGCACTAAGATTAAGACATAATCTATCTTTCAATAATGTAAAGAATCTTCTGTTCAAGTCTCTTATCTTATACACTGCTATTTTTTTTAAATATATATATATATATATATATATATATATATATATATATATATATATATATATATATATATATATATATATACTTGAAGGTTTTATTAAACTTGTACATTTTATACGTGAAGTTTTTAATCTGTAGATTTAGCAATAGCACTGAAAAAACAAAGCAATCCAGATACTTATTCTGAAGTAGTATATCTTTGTTCATTTAAACATCAGTCTTTTTTCCTGGATTTACAGGTTTTCTACAATTTTTAATTCTTCCAAATTTGTCGACACCAGCTGGGGTTTAATTCTTCCAAATGTTTCATTCCACTAAACTTGAACTGGACTTCAGGACTTAATGCTAACAATTACATGGATGTATGAAGAAACTTAAACCATACACACCTCATTCCTGTCAAGATCCGTCTGATCTGACGGATTATTTGGTCTTTCTCCCACCTCTCCGACTGGCATTTGCTAAATGCAGCTTCGTCGATTTGAGACAGGACATCCTTCAAAAGCTTGTCGTGATCAGGCGTGCGCGACACCGACACTGAAGCTCGACACTGAAACCCCCCTCCAATCTTGCGGTACACCTCCATGGCGAGAGTCGTCTTCCCCAACCCGCCACCTCCAACGACGGCCACCACCTTCAGCTCCAGGCTCTCCTCCGTCAACCACGAGACGATCCAGTCCCTCGGGCCCTCAATCGCCACCAAGCCCTTGGCCTCCTCGTGGATCGCGGCGAGCCGCGGATCTATCCCCACTGGCTTCGCTCGGCTCGCAGCGCGGGTCTCGAGGCTGAGCCTCTCCCGCCGCTGGCTCTCCTCCACGACGCGGGCCTTGAGCTCCTTGATCTGGCTGGCGATGCCATGGCGCTCCCGCAGCGTCTTGAGGCGGCGCGCGGTCTTCCTCATGAACCCGCGCCCGGCGTCTCCCCTGTCAAGGCGGTCCGTGAAGCGGTCGATGCAGTCTTCCATGTCGTAGCTGAGGTCGCGCATGCTGCGCTTCCAGTCCATGGCCAGGTCGTCGAGCTTCTCCATGTCCGCCAGCACGCTCACACTACCAGAGAACTCTCTATCCATCCTCCCTAATTGGTCACGGTTGGATTGGACCCGGTACCAATAGAAGCATTGGTACCGGGTCCAATCCCCAATAATTCTGCGCGCTCATTGGTACCGGGTGGTGGCACCACCCGGTACCTATGAGGCAACATTGGTACCGGGTGGTGTCACCACCCGGTACCAATGAGCCTCGGGGCCCTTTGGTACCGGGTGGTGCCACCACCCGGTACCAAAGGGGCCCTGCGTATAAAGAGGCCTTCTTCCTCCCCCAGCCCGAGCCATGGCTCATTTCTTCATCCTCCATTGAGCTCGGGTTGGGGGAGCTCATGCCCGATTTTTTCATAACTTTTGGAGATTTTGCAAACCAAGTCCGCTAGAAGGTTAGCAACTTCATCCTCTCTCTTTTGACGTTTAGTATGGTCTATTCCATGCTCTATGTTTTGAGTAATTTGTGTTTTGTGGAATGGATTGAAATAAGAGATTTAGATTGAATCTTCATTTTTATTATGAATTTGTAATAGAGAATCAATATATAGTTAGTTGTTGCATGTGTGGAGATGATGCACAAATTTTTAGACATTGTTTAGATTTTTGGATTATTTGTAGAAACTTTAAATGATTTTCATATTTATGCTTATTATGATTTTTAGATATTAGAAATGATATTCATATTTAGGGTTATTAGGATTTTTAGAGATTATAAATGAAATTCATATTTAGGCTTATTACGAAATTTAGAATTACATCTTTTAGAGGCTTCAAATGACGTTGATATTTAGGGTTATTAGGATTTTTGAGATTATAAATGATATTCTTATTTAGTTAGATTTTAAATTCAATTTTACTTCTCATGGTTGTCAATAGAAAATAGAATTTTACTTCTAGTTATTTGAGAATGCATGAGACCTAGAAATAATGGATAGTTTTTTCGTAATATACTAATATGTTATGTCAAAATTAAAAAAATCAAGTGTTCTAGAATCAACATGGATACTGCCGCTGGAGGAAGTGGTGATGATGGTAGGGGTAATCATCGTTCCTCTGCTGGCAAGGGAAAAACCACCGTCAACCCTCAACCGAAGCCAAAGAAAAAAGGAGCGTTGCATAGAGCAATGGTTCGATATTTGCAAGGGAAGCATGAAGATGATGTTGCGGCAGGCTTAGAACCTCCATTTGATGGTCGTTATGCTCCACCGCCAGTTGCGGGTCAAACAACTCCACCTCCAGACCCAAAGAATACGCCCAAAGATGCTTAAATACCACCGCCTGTCATAATGTGATCTATGTCTGTATTTTTTTTTCAAATTAATAAGTTTTTCCCAAGCAAGAACAAACCTACGTACGATTTGTAATTTAATTTCTGCGCGTGTCTTTAGAAATACATCTTTTTGGTGGCATCAAATGATGTTGATGTTTACGGTTATTAAGATTTTTAGAGATTATATATGATATTCTTATTTAGGTTTATTACGAACTTTAGAAATTGGGGATGAATTTTTCATTGTATTTTGTGAATAGATGAATCGGCAATGGATGTACAACGCGGATAGACGCTCATCTGACTTCATTAATGGCGTTCATCAATTCCTCGACGCGGCAGAGGCTAACTCGATCTCGGGTTTTATATGCTGTCCATGCAAGGTCTGTGAGAATAAGAAGGATTATCACATCTCGAAGAAGGTGGTCCACACACTTGCTTATGAGTGGTTTCATGCCTAACTATATCTGTTGGACCAAACACGGCGAAGCGGGGATATTCTTTGAAGAAGGTGATGAAGAAGGTGACGACAACATCCCGGACTTTGCACAATACGGTGCCTTTGCAGATGATACGGCAATGGGCGAGGGTGAAGCAGTTGCAGAGGATGAGGATGATGACGCCTTAGGTGGCATGATCCGTGATGAAGAGAAAGACTGCGAAAGTGCGAAAGAGCGGGAGAAGATGAACCGTTTGTTGGAGGACCACAAAACATTGTTGTACCCAGATTGCAAAGAGGACCAGAAAAAATTGGTACCACACTGGAACTGTTGCAATGGAAGGCAACTAATGGCTTGTCTGACAAAGGTTTTGGAGAGATATTGAAAATGATAAAGAAGATGCTTCCAGAGGGCAACACATTGCCCGAAACAACATACGAAGCAAGAAAAATCGTTTGCCCTCTAGGACTGGAAGTACAAAAGATACACGCATGTCCCAATGATTGTATCCTTTATCGGGGCAAGGCGTACGAATCTTTGGACGCCTGTCCGGTTTGCAATTGCTCGCGGTATAAAATCAGGCGAGACGACCCTGGTGATGTTGAGGGAGAGGCCCCCAAGAAAAGAGTCCCTGCCAAGGTGATGTGGTATTTCCCTATAATACAACGTCTGAAGCGCTTGTTCAGAAACAAAGAGCATGCTAAATTGCTGAGGTGGCACAAAGAGGATCGGAGGGAAGACAATATGTTGAGACACCCCGCTGATGGGTCGCAATGGAGAAAAATCGACAGAGCGTTCCCAGACTTCGCAGAAGATGCAAGGAACATAAGATTTGGTTTGAGTACGGATGGCATGAATCCTTTCGGTGATATGAGCAGTAGCCACAGCACTTGGCCCGTGACTCTTTGTATGTACAACCTTCCTCCGTGGATGTGCATGAAGCGGAAGTTCATTATGATGCCAGTGCTAATCCAAGGGCCAAAGCAGCCTGGCAACGACATTGATGTGTATCTAAGGCCACTGATTGAGGAACTTTTGTTGTTGTGGGCAAAGATGGTGTAAAGGCGTGGGATGAGCACAAGCAAGAGGAATTTAACCTAAGAGCATTACTGTTTGTGACCATCAATGATTGGCCTGCACTTGGTAACCTGTCGGGACAGTCAAACAAGGGATACAAAGCATGCACACATTGCCTAGAACACACCGACTGCATTTATCTGAAACATTGTAGAAAGTGTGTGTATATGGGCCATCGTCGATTCCTTTCTGAGAAACATCCGCTGAGAAAGAAAGGAAAGCATTTTGAGGCGGAAGGTCGTAGCAAACCAAGGCATCGGGATGAAAAATATGTATTTGCTATGGTAAAAGATGTGAAGGTGGTCTTTGGGAAGGGACCTGGCAGCCAGCCAGCGGCAAGTGAAAATGGAAAGGCGCCCATGTGGAAGAAAAAGTCAATATTCTGGGACCTACCATATTGGGAGGTCTTAGATGTACGCCACGCAATTGATGTGATGCACCTGACGAAAAATCTTTGCGTAAACGTGCTAGGGTTCCTTGGTACTTACGGAAAGTCAAAAGATACGCTTGAAGCACGACAGGACCTGAAACGTATGAAACAACGAGATCCCCTGCATCCTGAGAAAAGAGAGAAAGGGCGTTGGAACTTGCGTCCTGCTAGCTACACTCTAAGCAAGGAGGAGAATACCAGCATGTTTGATTGCTTGAACAGTATTAAGGTCCCGTCCGGCTACTCATCGAATGTAAAGAGTCTGATAAATATGAAAGAGAAGAAATTCGTACACCTCAAGTCCCATGACTGCCATGTGCTGCTCACACAATTGCTTCCGGTGGCGCTGAGGGAAATTCTACCCGTTAATGTCCGAACAACTATTGTGAAGCTATGCGCCTTTCTCAATGCAATCGACCAGAAGGCAATCGATCCCACTAATCTAGCAAAGCTGCAGGATGATGTGGCCCAAAGCCTTGTCAGCCTTGAGATGATATTTCCTCCGTCTTTCTTTAATATTATGACGCATCTCCTGGTCCATGTTGTCAAAGAGATTGGTATTCTTGGTCCTGTATTCCTACACAATATGTATCCTTTTGAGAGGCTCATGGCTATTCTAAAGAAATATGTTCGTAACCGTTCTCTTCCAAAAGGATGCATCGCCAAGGGATACAGAACAGAGGAGGTCATTGAGTTTTGTGTTGACTATATCCCCGAACTGAAACCGATTGGGCTACCTGAGTCACGCCATGAGGGGAGACTACTTGGAAAGGGCACGTTAGGAAGAAAACAAGGTGTAGCGACTACGATTTATTCATGAAAGCCCATTACACTGTATTGCAGTCGTCAACCATGGTGGCTCCTTACATCGAGGAGCACAAGACTATAATATGCTACCAAAATCCAAAAAAGTCTGAGAAGTGGATTACACGCCATCACATAGAAACTTTCGCTGGTTGGTTGCGACAAAAGCTCATGGGTAACGAGACAATACATACACAGCTGGCGTATTTGGCAAGGGGACCATCATCCTCATTCTTGACGTTCCAAGGCTATGACATAAATGGGTATACATTTTACACGAGAGCCCAAGACGACAAAAGCACCAACCAAAATAGTGGTGTCTGTATAGATGCCTATGACAACAAAGGGAACAGGGACTCATATTATGTCCAGGTAGAGGAGATCTGGGAACTAGATTATGGACCTTTGAAAATACCACTTTTTCGGTGCAAATGGGTGAAACTTACAAGTGGAGGTGTTACTATAGACCGCTACGGCATGACAACTGTGGATCTCAACAAAATTGGGTATGTAGACGAACCATTCGTGCTCTCCAAGGATGTGCATCAAGTGTTTTATGTGAAGGACATGTCTACCAAACCCAAGACGGGACTCTGCAAACAAACAACTCCGAACTTTATCCAAAACGGCACATAGTTCTCACGGGAAAAAGAAAAATCGTGGGTGTCGAGGACGTCACCGATGAAGATGATTATAATAGGTGTGACGAGGTATCTCCGTTCAGTGTGGAGGATGACACAAGCATCCTGTTGGCCAATGAAGATGCTCCTTACGCTCGCAACGATCATAACGAAGGCACTCTTGTAAAGAAAACATTTATTGTTGTTCAAGCATAATGTTGTACTTATGTTGAAGCATGATCATGCTATGTAATTCTAATTATGTTGAAGCAATATGGTATGTAATGTTGGCCAAATTTGATTTTGTCTTATGCTTCTTGATAAGTATTTACTAGTTTTGTTAAATTGACTTGTAATATATTACGGTTTATTTTGGATAGTATCATGCCGAGACAGCGTCAGGCAGCTAGACGTGGTGGCTATGTTACTAATATGCCACCTACCATCCCGATTCGAGAGGCTCACGAGCCTGGATGGTCGACAACTCAACAAGTTGATCATGTCCCAATTCCCACACCTCAGCAACTTCGCTACAATATGGTAGGGTTATGATATTCCTCTGCAAGTTGCATTTGAATGTAATCACTATGTCACTGAGAATAGAAATTATTAATAATGCAGATCATTAATCCAATTACATGGCTAAAAGATGCAAACATCGGTCAATCAAGTCCTTTGGTATTAAGAGAAAATATGACCGAAAATACTGGTAGGGTTATGATCTCTGTTAGCATTCAACAAAATGCCACCCGTGACCCAAATCCTGGTGACATGGCTATTATCCACGTTCATTCTGGCGCGTGGCAGCAAGACCATGTGGCCTCGTGTGATGCTGTGAGGCAAGCATTAGCCCAAATAGAAAGTCAAACTGGCCATGTTTTTCCGGACTACAGCTACTTCAAGTTGAAAGCTCTCGAGACGGGTGAGCCAGACGTGACACAAATGCCTAAAAGGATTAGTCCTTCATATGAATCGATTTATGTAAGTTAGTTTTATTTTTAGTTGTGTAATTATATTATAATTATCTATCTTTATCTGTAACAATATGTTTTATTAATCTTATTGTAGGATGACTACTACTGTGGATTCATGCATGCGTGTTCTGGTCTACGTGCAGTCCTTTATCAAGTCCTTGGAAACTTAGGGTATGCACACACGACGCCAGGGGCTTATCGAGTTAATGGTGGTTTCCAAGCTAATATAACCTGAGTCATGCCAATGCTGCTGAGATCACAATTTATGGAGAGGTCTTGGATTCACGTTACAAGGCACAGGATAGTGCATACATATATGCACTTGATTATGTCGACAGGTTCTTAGGCATCGAGATTATCGATATAAACTATCCTTTCTATCTCATGAAGAAGCATGGCGTGCAGGGACCTGATTATTGCTGTTCAAGCATAATGTTGTACTTATGTTGAAGCATAATGTTGTACTTATGGTATGTAATGTAAAGGAGTTATTATATATTACTAAATAGTAATATGAATCTAGAATAGTAAAGGAGTTAATATATATTACTAAATACTAATATGAATCTAGAATAGTAAAAGAGTTAATATATATTACTAATATCAAAGGAGTTTATATATATATAGAAATATGAATCTAGATTTACATTATTTCATAGATCATTATAGTTGATGTATACTTTGTTATTTCATGTAGATAGGTCAAACAATACATACAAAAGATTTAAATTTCAAATATTAAATATAATAAAGGAATTAATTGAAAATACTAAATAATATATATGTCATATAATACGTACTAAAAACATGGCGTGTAATCCACTAACAAGTTAAATTTGAAATACTAAATAAAATATACTAAAAAGATAAATTATAAATACTAAATAGTATTTACTAAAAAGATAAAAAGGAAGAAAGATTTATACTAAAAAGATAGAAAGGAAGAAAGAATTATGCAAATAGTATATATATGAAATAATAAATACTAAAAAGAAAAAAGAAAGAAAGAGTATATACTAAAAAGGAAGAAGAGCGGGAAACTGAATCGGGGGCCCTTTGGTACCGGGTTGGGACACCACCCGGTACCTTAGGGTTTTCATTTGGCGCGCAAAACACACTTTGGTACCGGGTGATGTCACCACCCGGTACCAAAGGCCCTTTGGTACCGGGTGGTGACATCACCCGGTACCGATGGTTGCTGGGCATATATAGCGCGCGGCCGCGCCCACACTTAGCACGATCTCCACACTCTCCATTCCTCGCCGCCGCCGCCGCCGCCGCCACGCCCCCTCCTCGTCCCGGTCTCGCTCCGCCGCCGCGCCCCGACGCCCCTGGTCGCCGACGCCCGACGCCCC
>CM014277.1:13600389-13625543 GCA_004135705.1 Alloteropsis semialata
TGCATTGGCCCGAGCGATCAAGGCATTGGTACTACGCTCATGGTGGCACTCTGGATCTTTCCGATGGGTCGCTTATATACAGCGATGAGGTAAAAGAGGCGGCCACTGCTATCCTTAAGGTCATTCAAGAGACAGCCGATGGGACATTCGTTCCCGACAGAGAAAACGACGAGCTAACAAGGGCTCTGGGAACCCCGAACATCCCGGACGAGCTAGAGGTGTCGGCGTAGTCCCGTGGAAGGCTGCATTCCCTGATGACAGTGACACATACAGGAGTCGAAGCCGCTCCAAGGCCGCACAAGAGAGAAGAGTGGAGAACTTGGAAAGAGAGCTTCGGGAGACAAAGGCCGGCATCCCAGACATGGTGTCTAGACAGCTACAGACATTGCTGAGCCAAGGGCAGACGGTGCCGGGAATAGTACATGTACCAGCTGGTGGATCAGCTGATGGTGTTAGCCCGCCCTCCCAACGTCGCAGCAGTGTTGCTTCCACAGAGCTCCCACCTGCCGATGCCGGGACGAGAGTGCTCGCTATCCAGTGGACGAAATCACTCTGCGTACGCCATGTGAGCTTCATATACCAAGCCGGAACTTATCCACTAAGGTGGCTTACGGTATGGCTTATCCGGTGGAGCAAGGGCAGACCATTCATGGGGCACAGATTCCAAGTGGCTACTGCAAGGTGGGGTCGAGCAGATTTGTGAAGGATATGATGAATTGGAGCTCGACATCCCAGGTGGCGACGAAGAAAAGACGTTAGCGGATGCTGCCACGGCAGTATCATTCTATGGAAGAAGCGTTACGTCAAATTTCGCAGCCAAGGGCCGTCAGCTACTCCACCCAGGGATCCCCCGCAGCCACCGTCACCTTCAAGAAGGGCCGAGGATGACCCAGAGCTGCCACCTCCAGGTAGGGTTGCAATACCGTTTTCGTTTTCTACATTTGCATAATTTGCAATACCGTTTTCGACCGTTTCCGATCGTTTTCATCCCTACCTCCAGGTCAGGATGATGCCGGCTCACACAGGTCTCCTCGTCCACCAGCACGGCATCCCCCAAAGCGCCAAGCTCCGCCCCCACGGCGGACTACTCGCCAGAAGCGCCAAACGGTGGAGAAAGAGTCTACCGACGAAGAAAGGTTGGCCGCCATAAGGAAGAAAAGAGCCTACGACCAAACTGACGAGGAAACTGCTTTGGTGGTCGCAGCCCATGTCAAAGAGCATTTCAAACCAGATGAGCCAGAGAAGCCGGTGCCCATAGATCCGACAGCGAAGGCATTTTTCAAAAAAATGAGCGCGGCGAATCAGAAGAGATTCTTGCCCTCCGACTACGACCGCCAGCTTGCAAAGTCTTATGATAAGCAGAAACAACAAGCCAGCGGTGGATCCTCGGTGAAGAAGGCGGCCACTCCTAAGAAGAAACAAGTCGGTCAGAGCTCGGCTAGGAGGACACAAGGGCAACAGGAATATGACGAGGAACAGCTTGCGTTGTTGTGCCAGCAAACAGGCCTCTCAGCGGCAGAACTTTTATCGGGCACGGGCGAAATTCCTGTGGCAGCACCTGTGGAAATTTGGACATTTGAATATGGCAAACCAATGCTGCCCCCAGATTCTTTGAAGTCCCTAACCACTCAAGCATTCCGATTTCATGAGTGGTACATGAAGGCGTCCAAAAAGGGTAGACAGATGCTCAATGTTTTGATAAAAGACCGTGATTACTTCCGTGGGCATAGTCTCTTGATTTTGGATTTCAAGGATGTCTATGATTTGTACCGTCAAGATGCCATAGACCTCTCATTGATGAGCTGCTGGGTTGTGTAAGTTTCTTTCACTGATCTATTCTCGCAATACTTGCTTTCTTAATTATAATTTTCAACAATAACAATCTATTCTTGTCATGTAGGATGGAGATCCATACATGCCGTGAAAAATCGTATGATGATGTCGGCTTCATGGATCCATTGATGGTAAATGCCGTAAATGTACAGAGTAACCCACTAGAGACGGTGGACAACATATACCTGTACCTGGAGAGATAAAAAAGCAAGACTTACATTCTTTTGCCATACAATTTCCAGTGAGTACTTCTCTCTATGTATGTATAACTTTAAGACTTTGTTCTCAATACTTGTGCATGTATTTATATATATATATATACAGCTTCCACTGGATACTGCTTGTGATAATCATAAATCAAGGTCAAATTGTTGTCATGGACTCACTGCGGAAACCACAAGAGGATTACCAAGCAGTTTTGGACTTGATTGACATGGCATGGACACGTTTCCGTGCGAAACAAAAAGGAAATTTCAAACAAAAACTGGATGTGAGGACGAACTGGCCGGTACGTGGCTGGTGTACCCACATATCTCGTAAAATCACACTAATATATAGTTGTTACGTCTAACTTTATTCTTCTCCACTATCAGTGTGCCAGACAGGAAGCAGGGACGAATCTATGCGGATACTACGTCTGCCAGTGGATCCATACCTTTGTTTCTCCCAAAAAAGTGACTCAAGCAGAACTCATGGTATGAATTAGATTATTAGTGTATATAGAAATTAGATTATTAGTGTGTATGGAAAATAGATTATTAGTGTATATGGAAATTAGATTATTAGTATGGAAATATTAGTGTATATGAAAATTAGATTATTAGTGTATATGAAAATTAGATTATTAGTGTATATTGAAATAAGATTATTAGTGTATATGGAAATAAGATTATTAGTGTATATGGAAATTAGATTATTAGTGTATATGGAAATAAGATTATTAGTGTATATGGAAATTAGATTATTAGTGTATATGGACATTAGATTATTAGTGTATATGGAAATATGATTATTAGTGTATATGGAAATATGATTATTAGTGTATATTTATTATGAATATATTTATTATACTTTGTTATTTCATGTATACTTTGTTAATTCATGTAAACTTTGTTATTTCATGTAAACTTTGTTACTTGGTTAGAAATGATTATTAGTTATTGATTATTGTTTAGAAATGATTATTAGTTATTGTTTTGAAATGATTATTAGTTATTGTTTAGAAATGAATGTGTTAGGATATTTTATAATTACATGCAAAATTTATTTATTATATGAATGAATGATTATTAGTTACTTGTTTAGAAATGATTACATGCAAAATTTATTTATTATATGAATGAATGTTGTCATTTGTGATTAATGCAGAGGATGTTTTACCATCAAGAGCTCCCAATGAGAGAAAAAGCAAAAGCTGTTGCGGACCAACTATTTGGATTCATTATGGACCAAGTTATAAGTCCACTGGGAGAGTACCACCATGACGGAACCGATATCGCTCAATTGGACTCCCTTTCTGCTCCTTCTTCCAGTGCAGCTCGTGAATTGTAAATAACTTTTAAATGCTCTAACTTTTGTATTGGCCGATCTCAAATGTTTATATGTAAATGTTCGAAAAAAAATGCAATCAAAGTTGGGTCAAAATCAATTGACAATTGCGACGACTTCAATCTTATTGCGTGAAAGATCGTGTACGACATATGACATATGACGAGCAGACACGTAGACGCGTAGATTTGTATATAACTAACCCAAATATCAAACATTTAAAAAAAATAACCAAAAGAGCCTTTGGTACCGGTTGGTAACACCAACCGGTACCAAAGGCCCTCCCCCGCTTGCCTACGCGGGGGGGTCCTTTGGTACCGGTTGGTGTTACCAACCGGTACCAAAGGCTCCCTTTGGTACCGGGTCTGGACCCGGTACCAAAGGCCACCCCCCTTTAGTCACGGTGTCGCGGTACCGGTTCCAGAACCGGTACCTATGAGGGTTACGAACCGTGACCGATCAGCATCTCTCCAGTAGTGTCCACCGCCTGCATCCTGCGGAGCTCGCGCTCGAGGAACGCGATCTCCTTGCGCACGCCCTTGAGCATCTTGTACTCGTCGGTGAGCAAGCTGGTGAGCTTGCCGAGGACGGAGCCCAGCGCCCCAGTCCCGGCGCCCACCCCCAGCATCCCTTCAGCTTCTTTGGATCGGAGACGACGAAGCCGTGCGCAGTGCGCTACAGAATCGCCATTATTGGCCGTGTTTAGTTGGTGGCCGAAAAAATTTTCAAAAGGAAATCTTTCTTGCATGAAGTATTAAATGAAGTCTATTTGTAAAACCTCTTCATGGATGAGCGTAACTTTCCGAGACGAATCTAATGAGCCTAATTAATCCATGATTTGCTACAGTAATGCTACAGTAACTATCTTCTAATCATCATTTAATCATGCGGTCAAAGGCCTCATTAGATTCGTCTCGGAAATTTACTAGAGGTTGTGGAGGTAGTTTTGTAAACTGATATTATTTAATACCCCTAATTAGTGGTCAAAAATACATTTAATACCCTGAAAAAATTTGCAGCCTGGCTGGTGAGCTTGGGCAGAGCGAGGTGGCAATAATGGAGCGCTGTGATTCTGACCTCCCGCTCCACTGATGAATTGAAGGAGGCGAGCAGCCATTATTGCTACGTCCTTGCTGCTCTCGAGTTGGTGTCGACGAGTCAGAGCATTCATGCCACTGTCTTGCTTTACGTAATTTTGTTATAAAAAAAGACTGTGTTTTTACACTTGTCGATTATCAATATTTGTCGACCGGTGTGCAAAATGGCACTGCTGTTTTCTTTTTACGAAACACACATGTATCGGTACAATCTATAGAGTAAAATGCCTCGGCGTGTTTTAGTTTGGCCATCGTACTTAGAAAAGTGTAAACCGTGGTGACTAATCTCACAATACTGCATCAATACGGTCATCGGCTCATTAGTCATACATATTTGAATAATGACAGAGTAAATAAGTAGAAGGTAATTGTGGGATATGGGTACCTCTGGGCCCACTACCGACCGGGTGGACAATTAGCCTGGGCCCACGTCTGACAACGATGTGGGCCGACCCCAGACCGGCCCACGAGGATCCTCGACTTGATGGACAAGATCGGTGAAGACTTAGCCCACAAGGCATGTAGTGATGTACTCGGATCTCGCCCGAGGATCACGGAGATTATGTTACAACCGACCCAGATTAATTTTCTAGTTGTAGCCGGATACAATTAGAGATAACCGACTTGTAAACCCTAGGCCGTTAGCCTATATAAGGCAGCCTAGGACAACCCCTTAGGCTATCTTCATCTCATTCTTCACCATCCCTATTGTAACCACAAATTCGCCATTGTTCCCCGGAGCGTTGCCGAGCGAAGCAATACAAGACCTCCGAGCACAGGATGTAGGGTATTATACCTCTGGGTAGCCCGAACCTGTATAAACCTTGCGTCTCTGTGTTACCTCGAGCTCCCTAGCCTCGCGATTGTCCTTTACCTACAAATCAACCATTTGGGTACCCCGACTGCCGGACGATAAATCCGACAGTTGGCGCGCCAGGTAGGGGTAATTGCGGGGCATTACAGCTAGCTCGATGGCAGATCGTCGCGGTGTGCAAAATGGCACTGCTATTTTCTTTTTACGAAACACACATGTATCGGTACAATCTATACTCTATAGAGTAAAATGCATCGATAACCATTATACTCGTCGGTGTGTTTTAGTTTGGCCATCGTCGTACTTAGAAAAGTGTAAACCGTGGTGACTAAGCTCACAATACTGCATCAATACGGTCATCGGCTCATTAGTCGTACATATTTAAATAATGACATAGTAAATAAGTAGAAGGTAATGCCTCATCAGATCGGTGGACTAGAGCCATAGTCAACAAAATACTAAAATTGCCCTCACTTTGCTCCATACGCGGATGAGCATAACCGTTTATTTGCCCTTGCTGTTCGTAATCACCACCTTTTTCCCATTGACTCACTTTGCTCCATTGACTCTAAGGGCATGTTTAGATTCCTATAAAGTTTGCATAAAGTTTTCACTTTGAGAACCATATCAGTTCATTTCTTCTCTCTGTGCACGTGGCCCAATGCATAAACTTTTCACCCTTTCACCAATCTAAACACCCCCTAAATGACTTTTTCCTTTAAATAAACTATGTGTATTTCCACCTTAACTGTAGGCGCTAAAGAAAAATATATAGATGGGGAAAATCGGGAGAGGGAGAGGGAATAAATAAAAAAACTAATGGATGCATGTCTATTGTGATTTTGTCTGCGCTAGACGGCAAATCTTTAGTCGAACATACTCTATGTCATTCAAATATGTATGATTAATGGACCGATGACTGTATTGGTGCAGTTAGTGACCACGGTTTATACTTTTCTAAGTACAATGGTCAAATTGCAACACACTAACAAGTATAATGGTCATTCATCCATTTTACTCTAATCTATATATAAAAGCATAGTTGGATTCATATAAAAATTCACAATTTTATAATGGCCATGGCACTCTGGTCTTTTTGTCCTTTATATTTTTTTCACTTCTCCTGATTTTGAAGCTATTTGATCTATGAGACACTAACACCACTAATTTATTTTATGGAATCTCTACTGGTTATATATTATAAAGCAAAAGATACACAAAGTTACACCAAAGGAAAACAATCAAAATTTTAAATCTCCCAAGATAAATAATTTAATAGCGGGTTCCTCTAGAAGCTATAAAAAGCTATATATAGTGGGATATAGCGCAGCCATTTTGTTTAGCGTGCGTCTCTTGCGTGTAAGAACTGAGGCATTTCGACTATGGCATTATCTCTGACACGTGTAAATGAAATTGCATTTTTCTCGCACATGGTTGGTCTAATCTGATGGAACAGAGCACATTTCCTGCTAGTTCCTAAATTTTTTGTCACTTTAGTTTTGTCTTAAGTCAAACTTGTTTAATTTTGATCAAGGAGAAAAAGTAACAGCATTTATAACATCAAATTAGTTTTATTAAATCTATCATGAATTACCGATAGTGTATTTATTAGGTATTGTTAAAATTTATATTTTTTTATAAATTTGGTCAAAATTAGAGAAGTTTGACTTCAAAAAAACTAAAGTGATCAATAATTTTGAACGGAGGAAGTATTACTCTCTCATGTTATCCACTCACACATGAATAGAGTTGCTTTTCACACAGCTTTTTGATACATAGAACACGTCTTTTACGTGTAGTATCAATATCATGCGAACCTAGGCTCAAAATTACCCTGGTGCACACATTTTTTACATTAAGAAATGTTGATAAATACATGGTAAATTTGAGTTTTAATAAAAAGAATTTTTTTAACCCTGGTGCCAGTGCACCAGGGAAGGTGAACGTAGCTTCGCCCCTCCCATGGTCAAATACAAGGGGAAAAAACTATAATGCCATTTACATACACAAATATGACCTATCACACCTAAAATTAGAAATCAGCCATAAGAGAAAATCAAAGTATAAAAGAGAAATAATTTAAAAAATGACATGGAACTTAAAAGAATATAGTGGAATAATTGTGATATATTATTGAAACATTTGAAATACACTATCGGAGCACATAATTAAGTGACCTTGAGTGGTTCCATCTCCTTTCTTGGGCTTTGATAAACTAGTAACACTCCACTTGCATTCTATCATGAGTTTGAAACAAATGTAGGCATCCTCTGTTGCCATTTTGGGGGCCTTTATGTTTTTTTTTTAAACTCAAGAGCTCAGACCTTTATTCATTCACCCATGGTGCAGTAACATCACGAACCACTGCCATATTTATAAAGACTGGGAAGGAATTTACCCATACAGTAGGTTGATCCGGTGTTTCAGCCGGTTTAGTTGAGACTTGGGTTTTTTTTATTCCACCATTTTGTATAACAATCTGTATTTCCTTGTATTACTATTTTAGATTTTTTTTTCTCTTCCCCTTTTGGCACCGCACGGACTTTGACGTGGAGGGAAAAGAAGATACATACTATGAAGGGCCCGGCCTAAGTGTTGGACACATATAAGCCCGGGCCCAACCAATTTGAGAGAGCATATTGTTTCTTTTTTTAAACAGATGGCAAGAGATTTGCAATATTTTTATTGGAAAAAGCGAAATAAAACAAAACAACAATACAAACCAAAATTACCACCACCCTCGCCAAGGGCCACAGAGTTACTAAAAGCAAACAACAAAGGAGAAAGATCTCCAACAAAACCCAAACAGCGAGGGCCAACGAACAACAAGAAACAAGGGAGAAAAAACAAGCCAAAACCATCAACTAGAAGACACCACCGAAGTAGAAAACTAAACATTGGCTGCCATGGTTTGTTATTTTGTAATTTGGTATTGTTGGGGAGTCTTGACTTTGTCCCTGAGGTTTCATATGTCTTTATTATAAGCCTTGACCCTTGAGGCTTCGGTGTTTGTTATATTTTTTTTCGCCCACATGCAAATTACAAGAGACGGGCGTCCATAGATTATAACGGTCCATATGTTTGATTCAAAACAAAGAGAACAAGAGAGGTTGCTCGACTTGTACACGCTAGATGTCCTCCAAATGGATATGCGGTTCTTATCCATGTCGTGGCACGTCGACGCGGCTACTTGAGATGTAGTCTAACATATATAAATATACAATATTATGGTCAACTTAATAGATCTGATTACAACGTACACACGGTTTTACTAGGGATATAGTTGCACTCCAACGGCTCATTTCCAATACTTTCAAAGTTGACACAGTCCATATATCATCTCTCGAACTCTATCAACAGAACCTTTTTCTTACCATACAGCCCGGTCTTTATTTTTGCGTGTCGTACCTAGCAAATAAATAATGCTCCAGACATCCTTTGCGCGAGTAAATAAAAGTTGCATTTTTTTACAACCTTTTTAAATTTTTTGAGGTAGACAACCTTTTTAATTATGCCTACAACGCGTCTCTTGCGTGTAACCGTATTGTCATTTTCACCGTAACATTATCTTGTTTGCCACCCAAATTATATAATCTAGCTTATGAGTCAAGGCCATCATGGTAAAAAGTCATCATGGACCACCCAAATAATCTCAAATAAGCTGCACATGGATAGCTTATTTCAGATTATTTGGTGGTCCATGGTGACTTTTTACCATAATATCCTTAGTCCATAAGCTAGATTATATAATCTAGGTGGTAAACAAACAGGGCGAATTTGCATTTTTCTTGAGCATGGTTGGTTGGTCTATTTCCGTGGAACAGAGCGCATTTCCTACGCGTTAGTCCCACCACCTCAACCAATCAGTTCAGGATCAGGAGCCATGAATATCCACGAGATTAGACCATGAGACCCGTCACTCTCCTCATTCACGAGGAGGATCAGCATTAGCCAAAGCCATATTCCTTGAATTAGTACTATTTTATATTTTTTTTCCTTCCTTTTTGGCATGGCGTGAACTTGAGTGGGAGGGTAGAAGGCTGACCAGGGTGTTGGATGCACATAAGCCGGGCCCACCAACTTGAGTGGGGCCATTTGGTTCTCAGCCAAGCTTTTCCCTCGCCTTGCCAGCCTGAGATAGCCAAATTGGCTCGCCGATAGTAGGACCATATTTAATTTCTCAAAGTTACCAAAAGTTACCAAAAGATTTTACACTGACAACCGTACCCTCTCTCACAGGACACGCTTCTCAGTGCAAAATTTTTCATCATTTTTCACCAATTCACCGAATTTAAACACCCCCTAGCAAAGATTTTCCTTACTAACACAGGCCCGGAGGCCACTTGTTAGGTCCTCTCTAACGATACTGGCGACTTCGTCAACAACATGGAGGAGAGAGGAGACCGGCACAGTAACAGCAGCTGGCTCGGGACTCGTGCGTGTGAGAGGAAGCTGCATCGGAGAGTGTCCTCGCTAGACAAGAGTGATTTTACACTATTCATTGATTAAAAAATAGATTTAGTAGTGATGTCGCTGCTTGTTGGAGGAGGCCAATTTAGATTCTAGCTGGGCAAGGCAAGGCGGGCTTTGTTCGAGGATCGAAATGGATCCATAGTTGTAAGGCTTTTGTTTTACAATTTGGTTTTATTAGGTACGGTGTCTTTTGATTTTTTACATGAGGTTTTACAACTTAATTTGTTATAAGACTAGCTTCAGTCTGTCATTCTCTTTTTTGCAATTTGCAAATTGCATGAGCATCATCCACAAATTAATACTTCGTATGTTTAACTCAAAACAAAAGAAAACAAGATAAATGACTTGGCTTCTCCACGCTAGATATCTTTAAAATGGACACGGTTTTGCCAAGAACATAGTTGCACTCCAAAGGCTCCTTTTTTTTTTTTGATATTTCATAGGTGGTGCCGTGGTGGTCTATATCAACTTTAAAATGCTATCAATAAAACCTTTTCTCACCGTGTAGCACTGTATTTTTGCGTGTTATAGCAAATAACACTCTTGACATCATTTGCCCACAAGTAGATAACGTAATAATTTTTTACAACCCTTTTTTTAGTACAACACATCTCTTGCGCGTAACAATAGTGGCGCAAGCTTTTTTCGTGCATTTTCGTGCAGTGCAATATATATAATTTGTTCATTCCACCATTTCATATAATAAATCGTATTTCTTCTCGGTGCTAGTTTAGATTTTTTTTTCTGCTCCATTTTGTAATAACATATGGAGGGAAAAGAAGACATACTATGGCCCGGGCCAAATATTTGAATGAACATAAGCCCGGACACAACAAACTTGAGAGAGCATGTTGTCGTCAATATTTGTTATTTTGCAATTTGGTTTATTTTAGTGGGTGTCTTTTGACTTTGTCCACAGGGTTACCTATGTCCTTATCTTATATATCTATATAGTTCATACCCACTAACAGCCCACCATCCTTAAACTCTTCATGCAAGCTATCCACATCATCACTCACTAAGTGGAAACCACCATCTCTTCATGCAAACTATCCACATCATTACCCACTAAGTGGAAAGTTGTCCACGTCATTTACCACTATTCTATCATCCCCACTAAATTATGAAATTACAAATTTCAATCTCATAGCAAAGATGTCCCTGCACTCCCGCAGCAACGCGCGGTGAATTCATCTAGCTAAACAAGGCTTGAGGCTCCTGTCTTTGTCATTCTTTTTGCCCACATGCAAACTGCAAGGTATGGCGTCCATAGATCAATTATCACTATATTTGATTCAAAAACAAGAAAAACAAGACAGGTTGCTCGGCTTGTACACGCCAGATATCATCCAAATGGACACGGTTTTATCCATGTCATGGCAATTCGCAGAAGCTTGATATATAACTAAACAATTATAACTATATTATTTAAGGTCAACTTATTAAAAGACTGGGAAGGGATTACCCATATGTTGGGAGGATTCGGCCAGTAGGACCTCCGAGAGTGCAAACCTATTTAGTTGACCATGCTTCCACTGAAGTGTATGCAGGAACGCAGGACTTCGCGCACCTTCAGGACGAAGCGCGAGCCACGCCCACGGCGCTGCTCTGGTCTCTTCGGGACGAGCGCCGGGGATGAAGCGAAGGAGAGCGAAGTCCATCTTGGGACTTCGTGCCTCGGGAAGAGCACGGAAGGACCGAAGATCGAAAAAGCGGATGGGTCACGCGGAGGATGTACGGACTCCGAGGCGGGGCTCATGAAGGGAAATGTCCTCTGTAAGGGTAACTTTAGTACGGCCCACAGGGGTATTATTGTAAACGAGGCCTTTGCGTGCCATATACAGGGGTATGATTGTAACTAAACTTAATGGTGGAAACTCTATAAATAAGAGCACCGGCCTGTTGATCGGGGACGGCTTCCCGGAGAGGGAACACTTCTATCTGTTTGTTTGAGATGTCCTTATCGAAGTGCGCAGGTTAGTCTATCACCTCTTCGTGGAGGGAGAGTTACTAAGGCTCTCCTACTGTTAGGGGAGTGTCACCCAACACCATACAGCAGGTTGATCCGGTGTTTCAGCCGGTTTTGTTGAGACTTGAGAGTTTTTTTATTCCACCATTTTGTATAACAATCTGTATTTCCTTGTATTACTATTTTAGATTTTTTCCTTTTTTCCCCTTTTGGCACCGCACGAACTTTGACATGGAGGGAAAAGAAGATACATACTATGAAGGACAGCCTAACCGCCTAAGTGTTGGATACATATAAGCCCGGGCCCAACCAACTTGAGAGAGCATGTTGTTTGTCAATGTCGCTTGCCTGTTCGCTTGGCTTATCAGCCACCAGCCAGCAGTACTTCAGTCTCACAACAAATCAGCACCAGCCACCAGCCACCAGCCAGCCAGCAGTACTTTTCTCTCACAACAAATCAGCACCAGCCACCAGCCAACCGAACAGGCTACTTGAGATTATAACAGTCCATATGTTTGATTCAAAACAAAGAAAACGAGAGGTTGCTCGACTTGTACACGCCAGATGTCCTCCAAATGGATACGCGGTTCTTATCCATGTCATGGCAGGTCGACGCAGCTACTTGAGATATAGTCTAACATATATAAATGCAATATTATGGTCAACTTATTAAATCTGATTACAACGTATACACGGTTTTACTAGGGATATAGTTGCACTCCAACGGCTCATTTCCAATACTTTCAAAGGTGACACAGTCCAAATATCATCTCTCGAATGCTATCAACAGAACCTTTTTCTTACCATACAGCCCGGTCTTTATTTTTGCGTGTCGTACCTAGCAAATAAATAACGCTCTAGACATCCTTTGCGCGAGTAAATAAAAGTTGCATTTTTTTTACAACCTTTTTAATTTTTTTTGAGGTAGACAACCTTTTTAATTATGCCTACAACGCGTCTCTTGCGTGTAACCGTATTGTTATTTTCACCGTAACATTATCTTAATCACGTGCAAATGAAAAGTTGCATTTTTCTGGAGCATGGTTGGTTGGTCTATTTCCGTGGAACAGAGCGCCTTTCCTACGCGTTCCTAGTCCCACCACCTCCAGCACGGCAGTCAGCAACTCTCACTCACGAGCAGGAGCAGCATTAGCCAAAGCCATATTCCTTGAATTGGTACTATTTTATATTTCCCCTTTCCTTTTTGGCATGGCGTGAATAAACCTGCTAATGGTTTGGTCTCAAACCGGTTTTTATGGTTTGGTTTTTGATTGGATTAGCTTGGTTTGGTGAATAATGTGTTGCAACACATAATGGTTTGATTTGGTTTGGTTTAATAGTTACAACGGTTTAGAATGATTTACAATTATAATGGTTATGTGTGTAAGTAACATCCCGCGTTCACACATGAAAATTTTAACGAATTTGACTGAAATTTGTTAGAAATGTCTCAGAATTACAATCCGCTACTTTGTGCAAATCAGTGTAGCCATATCAATACGTGGGCCCTACGTCCAAAGCCACACCTAATAAAACTATAGAATTAAACCGATTTAGTTCGTTTTGGAAAACTAGTTTAAGTGGTTTGGAGAAAGAAGCAAATAGATAGGATTGAATTGATTTATGAAGTGTAGTATAGTCTAAATAATTTGGTGTGAATTTGGTTTGGTTTGTGAACCATTACCAGCTTTAGGCGTGAACTTGAGTGGAAGGGTAGAAGGGTGACCAGGGTGTTGGATCGATGCATACAGGGATGAATCTAAAGGGGGGCTGAGGGTGCTCCAGCCCCCCTACAGCTACAAAACTCTATTGTAGGGCCTGTTTGGTAGAGCTCCATCTGATTCTGAATCTCTGTGGGAGCTGATTCTTTGAAAGAAGTGGTTTTGTGACTGAAAATGATTCTCTTTGATTCTCTAGTATAAACCCTCAAAATCAGGACGGAGAATCTACTTTTTTCAGCTGCCATCCTCTTAGTTCATTTCAGAGAATCACTTCACAGCATCAGCAGAGAATCACTTCTCTCTGAAAAACTGTTTGGCAGAGCTCCTGCTGGATTCACCAGAGAATCAGCTCTGGGAGCTCTGCCAAACAGAGCCGTAGTGTCGGTTTTTTATA
This sequence comes from Alloteropsis semialata, assembly GCA_004135705.1. Taxonomy (NCBI): domain Eukaryota; kingdom Viridiplantae; phylum Streptophyta; class Magnoliopsida; order Poales; family Poaceae; genus Alloteropsis; species Alloteropsis semialata. The sequence goes on from CM014277.1 coordinate 13,614,239, forward strand.
CTGGCTAGCTTACTATGGGGGGTCCCTAAGTAGTCGAGTTGTTCGTGGGGCCTCGCCGGAACCAGAAGCACGATGGTGAACACGAGACGATTTAGACAGGTTCAGGCCGCCTCAAGTAGAGAGCGTAATACCTTACGTCCTGTATGGTGGATCTTCTCGTATTGATGGTTATGATTTTACAAGGGGTCCCTGCCTCACCTTATATACTCGGGAGACAGGGTCTACAAGGCAAGAAATACAAACTCCTAGTCGGATATAATACACAGAGTCCTAACATGAGTAGGCCGGGTTGTTTCCTAGTACTCGACTAGTTTCCTTAAGCTGTACGCTCCTTCCTTGTATCAGTCAGAGTTGCCGGCCCAATTTCCTAACGGGCCTGTAGCCCATGAGGACTCCCATGGATCTTGGACCGTCAAGCCCCCGAGCGTCTTCATGTCTTCACGCCTGCCGGGTTGTTTCTCAACATTTTCAGCATCAGCCGAGTTGTTTCCTCGTCGTCTTGCTTGTTGAAAACCTTCATAAGTGAACATGATGTGCTCTTTTGCCGACTTCTTTTGCAGCCAGCCCCCAGGCCTTGGTTCATGAACCAAGATTGATGCAAAAACTTCCCCATTTACTATAATGGTGTCTAGCTTTTGAAAAAAGATGGACGCATTATGGGTCTAGCCCCCGAGCCTAGAAATGTTTTCAAGGATTAAAAACAATTCCAGGGTCTTTATTGAAAAAACTTTTCAAAAGAAATATACTATTTCCCCCCAGCCCCCAAGCTTAAAGCAGATGACAATAAGCTTAAAGACTTCTGTTGAAATAGATATATTCTTTGATGTGGAAATAAATCCCATTAAGCATCAGCCCCCGAGAATGAAAATTCATCGGAAAATAACCTAGCTCATTAGGAAATGGCCGCACAAATATGCATCTGGTTTGTAACAGCGAATACATAAGTGTTGGCGTATTTTGGAAAACGGGTTACAGAAAATACGCTTAGGGTTACCACTTCAATCTTATAAGACAGAGGGTGAACCATTCGTATTCTCCTCCCCGCCGCCGTCGCTTTCACAATTGAAATCCTCAAATCCTTTTCGCCTCCGCGCGCAATCCCCAATCCACTCGAGCCCCATCTGAGAGTCAATCCAAGATCTTGTCCGGCAAGATGGGTCGGAAACCCACTGCTTCCAAGCCTACTAAGAGCAAAGCCACGAGGAGCAAAAAGAAATCCAAGATCCCCATCACAGATATGCCGGTGTTCAAGAACTCCCCTGCGCTGGCTCTTGCCTGGAAGCCATCCAAGATGATAGACGAGATGGTGCAGGGTCTTGTGGAGCAAGGCTACCTTCTGGAGAAATCAATCTCCTGTTGGTGCACCGATACTGGTAAGGCCTGGCCTTTTGAAGAGATCCACAAAATCGTGGTTTTTGTTGCTTTTTATGAACGCGGATTCGCCCTCCCCGCTCATGATTTCCTCCGAGGTCTTCTCTCCTACTACAAATTAGAATTGATTCATCTCAATCCTAATTCCATTCTTCAAATTTCCCTTTTTATCCATCTTTGGAAACCTTCTTGGGGATCGATCCCCACTTCAATCTCTTCCGCGTCCTCTTCCGTGTGAAATCCACCCCAGACAAAGTAGTCGGGGGTGCTGGGTTTCAACTCCGTCAAGGCATGAAGAATGTCTACTTCGACTTCAAGATGAATGACTCCATCAAAGACTGGAATGACAAGTGGTTCTATGTGGAGAATCAGCCCCCCAAACTCTCGAAACACTCTGGTCATCTGCCTCATCCGCAAGACTCATGGAATGAATCTCTCGATAGGGATAAGGTCGATAGAATCGCCAGGCTATTGAAGATGATCGCTGCTTTGAAGGATCAAGGCCTAACTGCCATCGGGATCGCCAGTTCCTTCCTGCGCCGGCGCGTACAACCCTGTCAGAAGCGGGTGCACGCTGGTTATGAATATACTGGCCCTAAATACCCGACCAGGATCTCATCCAGCGATTTATCGTCAGATGAAGTCGCCGTCCGCGTCCAGGCGCTCTTCATGGACGCCCAGGATCTGCCACGTCGAGTACCTGAGTACTCGGCAAGTCGTCCCTCGCTGTTGGTAAGCTCGAAAACAACCCGAGTACCATTTATGATATACACCTTCTTGCTTCTTCACAATTAATCAATTGTCGTGTTATCCAATGCTAGGAATTATGGACCAGACTTGCTTCCTCGCCTCCGGAAGTAACAGAGAACCAATCCGGGTTGCCTGGATCTCCCCCACCCCCGCAAACTGGTGAGAGCTGAGGGAAAGGGAAGAAGAAGGCATCACCAGATATGGACGAAGTAATTCTGGAGGAAGGATCCTCTTCTGATAATGATGTGCCCCGACCTCCTCCTGGAAAAATACTCGGACAAGGAGGATCAGGTCTAAAAAGACCTAGTGCTGAAGATGCCCCAAGTCCACCAATCCCCAAGAAGAAACGGGCTCTGCGAAAGAGACTATCTCCTTCGCTGAAGAAATCATCTGATACAGTTCTTGATGAAGCGGAGGCACTTGAAGCAGAGCCTGAAACCAATGTGGAGATTCCTGTGGGAATCCCACTGCATTCATCTCCTCCCAAGGTACCCCAATTGTCTTGTTTGCAAAAATTCTTGGTTCTTGCCTCTTGCCGAGTTGTTTTCTGACTTGAATGTATGATTGCAGGAACCTCAACAAGAAGAACCCGCTCATTCGGAAGAGCCTCAAGGACCTCAAGACAATCCATGTGGAGGATTTGACTTTGTTGTGGATGAGCCCGAATTTAATATGGAATTCGCCAGGTAAATGACTCTATTTTTGCTAGAATCAGATGCCCATCGTTTTCTGAATATAATAATCAGGAATCCATCTTTTCTTGTACAGCCGTCCGCCTACCCCTGCTCCCACAGAATTGCCAAAGAGTCCAATCGAAGGAACAGGAGGAGTAAGCAGGAGGCCGAGCCCCCGAGCATCTTCACCACCCCGACCCCAAGCAGCAAGCAGCAACGCCACATTACCGCCCCAGGTGACAGAGCAAGCCGCTCCGGGTACTTTTACTCCTGGGTCGTGGCCCAAGGCAACAGAGAGTATCCGGATGGCGAGCCTTCGGACTGCAGAGCTGGACGCCGCCATAAGCCTGGTGAAGGAGACAGCCATTGAAGAAATCATCCGAGAACAAAAGAAACCCCGCGAGCCTTCACCAGAGCCATTCCAGATCTTCACGGGCACACCCAGCGTCAACGCAAATGAGGACAAAGACGCCTTTCTGTTCAACTCTCAAGTTGACCAGGAGGATCTAGAGAAGACTGCCGAGCTGCACAAACAACTCTCCAAGCTCACAGAGGTTAGTCAAAATGACTTATTATTGTAAACATACTTATCTCCTTTGTACTTTAATCAACTCTGCCGCCTTTAACTTGGATGCAGAGTATTCTTGTACGATCTTAGCAGAAGTCTGAGATGCTGCGGAGAGTCAGCGCGTCCATCGCCCGCGCCGAAAAAGCCACAGCCGATCTGGCCAAGGGGCAAGCAGCCTGGGACCAAGAACGCGCCCAATTGCACCGAGAACTGGATGAGGCTTACAAGAAGATTAACTTGTACCAAGACCAGCGCGAGGACATCGTTGAAAAGAATAAATCTTTACGACAGAAACTCTCAGGTATGTACGCCGAGTACTTCTTCTCTGATTGCACTGATCATGCAATGAGTATAATATGATCTGTTGTTTGCAGAGAGTGACAAACGCGTTGAAGCTCTGAAGGCCGAGTTCATCGATATGAAGAACCGCTTTTATCGGGAGCAAGAGCGCGCAAACCAGGCGGAGCGGCGGGAGACGGAGTGCATGGCGGATCTTGCTGAGGAGCAGAAGATGCGCCAGCATGCCGATGCTCAACTTATTGAAGACCTGACCAAGATCCGCGACCAAGAGGCTGAAATCCAGGCTCTTCTCTTAGAAGTCAATCGTCGTGGCGCGGAAATTGAGTCTTGGAAAGAAGCCGCCCTGCCTTTGGTTGATGTATATGCAAAAGTACCCGCAGGAAGTGTTGCTCCTCCTCTCCTTGATCGCCTTCGAGCAACTCCTGGGCAAGTGAAGGTGTATTGCCAACGGATCGCCCGTTCGTGTACTAAGCAAGTACTCGGGGTTGTCCGGTCATGGTTCCCTTCACAGCCACTAGGTGTTACTGAAGGAAGAATCAACCCGGCTTATACCCGGGCCACGTATGATACCTATATGAAGGAGGAGAAGGACACTATAGAGAAGATTGTATCTCGTCTTAAGTTCTAGGGTCTCTTTTATAAGAAAACCCTTTGTAATGACTTGTATTCAGATGTAAATACTTAGTGCTTTATTAACAAAAAGTATCTATTTATCTGATTGTGTGTGCCCGATCTCTCTGTGTGGAACAAAAAGTAGATGGCATTTGAATGTAGTCTTCCTTGATTGTTTTTAAACAACCCGACTATATTCAAAAATAAGTGCGCCCGATCCTTCTGTGTGAAACAGAAAGTAGATGGCTTTTTTGAACGCAACCCTTTTCTAGATTGTTTTTAAACAACCCGGGATGAGTCAAAATAGATGCGCCCGATCCTTCTGTGTGAAACAGAAGGTAGATGGCTGTTTTGAATGCAGCCCTTTCTGGATTGTTTTCAAACAACCCGGGATGATTCAAATTTGTAAGATTGTATCTGAATTCCAGGCTTGAAGACAATGGAATATTGACACTTTATTATTATTGGGCTAAGAAGCCGATATCAGTACATAGAAAGGACTGACTTTTATTGACTCTTGAAAAAATCTAATAACTTCTTTAAGGGTAAAAACGCCGCAAGTGCTCAATGTTCCAAGCATTGGGCACCTCTGTTCCGTCTTCTCGTTGTAGCTAATAAGTACCCGGACCAATGACCCTTGATACTATAAACGGACCTTCCCAAGGAGAGGACAGCTTGTGCTGATCTTTTGTACTCTGAATTCTCCGAAGAACCAAATCACCAATGTTGAATGACCGCATTTGGACGTTTTGGTCATGATACCTCCTGAGTCCTTGCTGGTACTTGGTTGTCCTGATCAACGCGGCTAGCCTCGCCTCTTCTAGCATGTCCACATCCTCTGCCCTACTTTGCTCTGCTGCTTCCTCCGTGTAGTTTTGAATTCTTGGAGCATTGTACTCAATGTCCACCGGGAGTACTGCTTCTGAGCCGTAGACCAGAAAGAAAGGTGATTGCCCCGTCGCGCGGCTGGGCTGGGTTCTAAGCCCCCATACCACGGCTGGCAATTCTTGCACCCACTTGCCGCCGTACTTTTTGAGTGGTTCATAGAGCCTTGGCTTGAGTCCTTGAAGTATGAGGCCGTTAGCTCTCTCAACTTGTCCATTGGTTCGCGGATGTGCCACTGATGCATAGCGGACTTCAATTCCCAGGTTGTCGCAGAAATCAAAGAACTTGCTCCCTGTGAATTCGGAGCCTAGATCAGTGATGATACGGTTTGGGACACCAAAGCGATGAGCAATGTCTTGGATGACCTCGGCCGCCTTTGCTGCTGTAGCGTTGACTAGCGGCTTGACTTCAATCCACTTGGTAAATTTGTCAATCGCCACGTAGAGATATTTGAAACCTCCTGGCGCAGTCTTGAGTGGTCCAACCATATCGAGCCCCCAATCCATTTGGTAAATTTGTCTATCGCCATGTAGAGATATTTGAAACCTCCTGGCGCAGTCTTGAGTGGTCCAACCATATCTAGCCCCAGCATGCGAAGGGCCAAGAGGGTGGTATGGTGTTGAGGACCGTTGCGGGGACATGAGCTTGCCGGCGAAGAATTGGCAGCCCTGGCAAGTCTTCACGATTTCTTCTACATCAGCCACAATGGATGGCCAATAGTACCCGGACCGGAAAGCCTTGCCTACGATCGTGCGGTGGGCAGCATGGTTGCCACAGATTCCACCATGGATTTCTTCAAGGATTTCCCGTCTGACTTCTGGAGTGACACACTTCATCAAGACTCCGGATGATGCGCCGCGTCGAAAGAGGGTGGAGCCGACTACTATGTAGTGCTTGCTTCGCCTGATAACTTGCTCAGCCTCCACCTTATCTTCGGGCTCTCTCTGGTGTAGTATGTACTCGATGAAGGGCTTTGTTCACTCGGGTGTAATCACCATGACTTGCTGATGAGGTGGTGTTGTAGTCGGCTGTACTTCCTGCTCCTTGATGGATGGTTGTAACAGCTCATGGACGAAAACGCCGCCTGGTACTTGCGCTCGGTGGGAACCCAGCTTTGAAAGTGCATCAGCAGCCATGTTGTTGTCTCTGAGGACGTGATAAAATTCGAGCCCATGAAAGTGCTTCTCAAGTTTGCGCACCTCCATGCAGTATGCGTCCATGTTCTCCTTGGTGCAGTCCCAATCTTCATTGACTTGATTGATCACCACAGAGGAGTCGCCGTACACCACCATGTGCTTGATGCCAAGGGAAGCAGCCAGGCGTAGCCCATGCAGTAGAGCTTCATACTCGGCTTCGTTGTTGGTGACTTTCCAGAGGATCTGGAGCACATATTTGAGCTGATCGCCTTTTGAAGATATGAGTAGTACTCCTGCACTGGACCCTTCAAGCTTCAATGATCCGTCGAAGTACATGATCCAATGCTCGAGAGGTTCTTCTGGCGCTGCGTGTTGTATTTCTGTCCACTCAGCAACGAAGTCCACCAGGGCTTGAGATTTGATAGCAGCTCGTGGGACAAAGTCGATGGCGTGAGAGCCCAGCTCGACCGCCCATTTGGAGATTCACCCTGTCGCGTCCCGGTTACGGAGGATGTCGCCAATTGGAAAAGAGGTGACTACAACAACCCGATTAGCGTCGAAGTAGTGGCGCAATTTGTGAGATGTGATCAAGACAGCATATAATAGCTTCTCAACCTGGGGGTATCGCACTTTTGATTCTGAAAGCACCTCGCTGATGAAGTAAACTGGCCGCTGTACCTTGTATACATGGCCGGGTTCCTCCCGCTCGACTACAATAGCAGTGCTCACGACGTGAGTTGTTGCTGCAATGTAGAGGAGCAGTGGTTCCTGATCAGCTGGTGCAGTCAGTACTGGTGGTGACTGGAGAAATTTCTTGAGATCTTCAAACGCCGCATCAGCTTCTGGAGTCCATATGAACTTGTCTTGCTTCTTGAGGAGCTTGAAGAAGGGTAATCCTCTGTCACCCAGCCTTGAAATGAATCGGTTGAGGGCCACCATGCATTCAGTCAGCTTCTAAACGTCCTTGAGGGATTTTGGAGGCGCCATGGATGTAATAGCGGTGACTTTCTCGGGATTAGCTTCAATTCCCCAGTGGCTGACTATGAAGCCCAGCAGTTTTCCCGTGGGCATGCCAAACACACACTTGGTAGGATTGAGCTTCCATTGGAATTCCCTGAGATGTGCAAAGGTCTCGGACAGGTCATCAATGAGACTATCCGGGTTCTTTGTCTTGACGACGACATCATCAACGTAGGCTTCCACATTGCGGCCAATCTGAGCCTTGAGACAACTCTGAATTGCACGCTGGTATGTGGCCCCTGCGTTTTTGAGTCCAAAGGACATTGTAGTGTAGCAGTAGGCGCCGAACGGAGTGATGAACGTTGTCTTGATCTGGTCGTCTTTATGCAGGCTTATCTGATGATAGCCCGAGTAGCAATCCAGGAAACAGAGTAGAGAGCAGCCAGCTGTAGAATCCACCACCTGATAAATGCGAGGTAGCTCGAAGGGATCCTTTGGGCAGTGCTTGTTTAGGTCGGTGTAATCGACACACATCCTTCACTCGTTGTTGTTCTTCTTGTGGACCAGGACAGGATTAGCGAGCCAGTCAGGGTGGAACACCTCTTTAATGACTCCGGCTGCTAATAGTTTCACCAGCTCCGAACGGATGGCTTTCTTCTTGTCCTGGGCAAGACGTCGTAAGCGTTGTTTCTTCGGCTTGGCGGCAGGATTGACATTGAGTTTGTGCTCAGCCAACTCCCTTGGGACTCCCGTCATGTCAGATGGCTTCCATGCGAAGATGTCGCGGTTGTCCCGTAAGAAGCTGGTGAGTGCGCTTTCCTATTTGGTAGGCAGGTCAGTGCCGATCAGCGCCGTCTTGGAGGGGTCGCCCGTCCCTAGGTCAATTGCCTTGATTGGAACTTCCTGGGAGGGCTTCATGTTTGACACGGCTGGCTTTTTCGTTGGGATGTCCAACTCAGCCTCGCCGAGTTGTTTCGCCATAGCTGCTACGATTGCTGTCTGGCTCGGTTGCTGCATGCTTGCAGCAATCGTCACTGCCTCGGTGTCGCAATCGTAGGAGGTCTTCAAGTCACCCTTTAGGGATAGAATCCCCTTAGGGCCTGGCATCTTCAGGACGAGGTAGATATAATGTGGGATCGCCATGAATTTCGCCAGAGCAGGTTTTCCCAGGATCGCGTGGTACGATGATTCGAAGTCGGCGACCTCGAATGTAATGTACTCGGTCCTGTAGTTGGCCTCGGTACCAAATGTAACTGGAAGTGATACCTGGCCGAGGGGTACGGCAGCGTTGCCAGGAACGATACCGTAGAAGGGTGAGTCGGTGGGCTTGAGCAAGTTGGTGATGTCCAAGCCCATCTTTTTCAGCGTCTTGACGAACAGGATGTTGAGTCCACTTCCGCCATCGATCAATGTCCTTGTGAGTCGCGCGCCAGCTACCACAGGGCCAAGTACCAGGGGGTACCGCCTCGGGTTCTTGATGTTGGTCCATTGATCGTCGCGAGAGAAGCTGATTGGGACTTCTGACCACTTCAGGAAGGTGGGGATGGCAGGCTCAATGCAAGCAATCTCGCGCTGGATAAGCTTTTGCTTGTGCTTTGATTCTGACTGAGTAATTCCCCCAAAGATGACATTGACCACCTTGTCGGCTTGTTGGTAGCCGGTGTCTTTGTCACCCTTGTCTCCTTTGTTGTCAGGGTTGTTTGGCTTGGGGGCGCCCTCTGCTGCGAACGCTTTCTTGAGCGACCAGCAGTCCCTGCTTGAGTGCTTATCCTTTGGGTGGAAAGGGGCACTGCTTGTCGAGTAGTTTTTCGAACTTCCTGCGGGAAGAGTTCTTCTCAGCAACATTGACCGTGTCTTCAGGTTTGCGCTTCTTGTCGTTGAAGTCGCGTTTGCTGTTGGTCTCAACTTGCTTGCCCTTGTTACGGTCGTTGTTGTTGTTGCGGTCTCCTCCCGACTTGTTGAATCTTTCGCGCTGCAGGTCTTCAGCGTCTGACCAGCGACCGATAAGATCTCGCATCTGCTCTAGTGTCTTTGGCCTGTTCCTCCCGAAGTCAAGGTGCAACACGGGGTCTGTAAGGCCGCCGTGGAAGCAATCGATGACGTCTTGGTCGGATAGGCCTGCACAGGTTGAGCGCTTCTCCCAGAATCATCGGTTGTAGCTTCGCAGGTACTCGTTCTGGCCTGTTTGCACTGGGCTAGGTCAAAGCGAGTACCCGGCTTCTGCCATGAACCCTGAAAGTTATTGATGAAAGCTTTGCAGAGCTCATCCCAGGAGTCGATGGAGCCCGGCTTGAGCCCTTCTAACCAGGTCAGTGGAGCCTGGTCGAGGACTACTGGGAGATAGGTGCACATGGTGTCGGTGTTGCCCCTCGCCGCCTTGATTGCCGAGTAGTAGATGCGAATCCACTGCTCGGGATCGCGTTTCCCGTCATATCTATCGATATGAGCTGGTTTAAACTTGTCGGGCCAGGAAGTAGCGCGGATGCGGTCGGAGAAGACCGGGAACCCTTCGTACTTGTGGAGGTTGTGGTGATCCTGACCCGGCGGCCCGTAGACTTGGTCGTACTCCTGGCGTCTGCGGCGTTCTTGTTCTTCGCGATCGCGCGCCCGTGATGAGATGACGGTGCGCGCGTCCCTGGGTGGCAATTGTTCTCGCAGATCCCTGTTGTTGTCGTGATTGCCGGGGCGTCCATCCCTGTTCCGGTTGCCGTCACGCCCGCCGATGTGGCTTTGCTGAACCTCGCGGTTGCTTGGTCCGGCGCCGTGGTTATGACCTCCGCCGCCGAGTACCATGCCTCGCTCGATGTTGCGGTGGCGTTGTTCTCTGCTCGGGTGATGGGACGGGTTCCCGCGATTACCAACTTCAGGAAGTCGGCTGCTTGCCTGGCGGCTTGGTGCTTGGGTGATGGTCTTCGCCGGGTTGATTGCGTCATGCTGGACGGCCGCTGTCTCGAGCATTGTCTTCATCCTGATGATTTCAGGAGTTTCAGGCATCTGTCCCAACTCTGTGACGACAGCCATGATGTTGGCTGCGGCGCTGGAGTAGACATCTTGTCCGGTGACTTGCATGAACTTGGCGTTGAGGTCCTGTGGAGGTAGCCTGCGACCGGCGCGGCGGCGACGTTCTGCGCGAGCAGCATTTCGCTCCCTGCGCCGGTTACGGTCAGCTTCAGCTTCGTTCTCCACAGTTGGCTCATCGTTGGAGACTTCTTGTTCCTGGGTGATGATCACCATGGCTTGACGTCCTGGTGAGTAGCTTCCTGTGCTTGAAGTTACTGGGACAGTTGAGCCACGGCTGCTTGAAGAGTTCAGGGGTTGCCCGTGTTGAAACGGGAGTGGATCGATGCACGCGATGATGCGAGACATGTCCAGGTTCTCCTGTGGTGTTGCTCCAAGCTTTGGTTTGCGTCCCGGCCAGTGAACAAATCGTCCTTCGGGGGTTGAAGTAATGACGAGTCCGACTTGTTTCCCGTTCAGGGGAAGTTCGTCGAATTCGACAAGAGATCGGAGTTGTTTTGAAGATGCCGCCTGGAAAGCGGAGGTGGGGCCCGCGAGTCCAAAGGGATATTGGCTCGGAGTGTCGGCCTCACGCTTAGCAGTGGCTGGACTCCTTTTCTTCTGGATTTTTGAATTGGCGGATTTTGGCATAACCGATGGTTCGGAAACCGACTCGGATCACCTGGCCCGCTTCGGAATCTTCCCAGCCCGAGTTGGAATCGAGCTAGGAGTAGTGGTTCCTTGAGTCCGAGTTGAGTTCGAACCCGAGGTTCCCCGAGCCCGAGTTGTATTCGGACCCGAGGGCGCGATCTCGTCGAGCTTGTCGGCGAGTTGCTCCGGAGTCGGCGACTTGAGGACGCGGTCGAAGTTGCCCGCGCCGTCCGCCGTGCAGACCCAGGAGCCGAAGATGAAGGTGGCGCCTTTCTCGAACGCCATGTCGCCGTCGCAGTTGATGATGACTGGTGCCATCAAGCTTGCTGAACGATTCTCGACGAGAGCCCCTACCTGGCGCGCCAGCTGTCGGTTTTTTATACCGGCTAGCCTACTATGGG
>CM014277.1:13629181-13653318 GCA_004135705.1 Alloteropsis semialata
GCTGGTACGAGCCAGGTTGCCAGGTTCCATCCCGTTCTGCCGCTGCTTCGGGCCAACCTCCAGGCTGCGCTGCAGACCGCTCCCCCAGACTGCTCGCCCGAGCTTGCAGTGATCGCGCGTGCCGGGTTGCCGCTAGGCCCACTCGCTCTCCACGCACCGCACCAGGCCGCCGCCGCGCCGAGCTTGCCCCGCCGCCATGCCGCCGCGCCGGGCTGCAGCCGCTCCGCATCCGTGCTCCGCTCTGGCCCTTCGTCGCCCATGTTGTTCCTGCTGACGCGCCGCTCGCAAGGCTGGGCCGCCGCCGCTCCTTGGCCCGCAGCCGCGCCGGGGACGCTGCCCGCCTGCACGCTACGCGTCGCCTCTGCTGCAGCGGCGTCCGCCCGCGTGGCCGGGTCCGCGCACGCGCGCGAAGTTGCTGCGGTTCCGCTGCTTGCTGCTTCTGTGTGCGAGGATTACAGGGAAAAGAATCAGCAGGAGACAAATTTGGGAGTGGGAGTTGGCCGGTGGAGACCGGAGAAGAGGATGCGCCGTGGATATTGATTCTAGAAGAGAGAGAAGTGTCGGTGTTGAGAAATCAAGAGAGAGAGACAACGCTGGTGGAGAAAGGGAGAGAGAGAAGCGCTGCTGACGGAATGACAGAGGAAAAGAGATGAATCATATTACTACTTCACTGTTTAAGGGTAAATGTGTCATTTTACCTACCGTTTAACAGCCTGTGACGGTATTTGTGACGGTAATGGCAATAGGGAATGAAAAATTTAAAACATTGAAGGAATGACTATAATTTCAATGGCATAGAGGGAATAACTATAATTTTTAGTGGCATACACAGAATTTGCTCAATATTTATGCAAAGGATAGATCTATGAGTTAAATCCAAAGTATTATTGATATTAGATATATCGGTACTTATTTTATTTTATTTAACAAACTAACTAATTAAATATTGTTGGTCAAAGTAGATATAAAAAGTCAACAGTGTCATATATTTAAGAATTGAGGGAGTATAAAAGAGGAACAACTTGGGCAAACAAAGAAGGATATCAGCTGAAAAGGTTGTACCAAATTAGCAAATTAGAAGCCATGAAGCACTGATTTCTCTGGGATCGGCAAGATCCAAGCAGTAGGGACGGTTTAGCGGGCATTTTCAGGGATGGCGCCGAAATCCGTCCCTGTTATTGGCTGCTAAAAATGGCCATTTGCATGGGCGGGTTAGTAGACCGCCCTAACAAACTAGTTTCCAGGGGCGGGTAATGGCATCACCCGCCCTGGAAATGCTACGGCACACGGCAAAGTTTATTTTTGCCGACCAGAAATAAATTAAAAAAATAGCAAAAAAATTATTTTAATGTGGGAAGGCTCCCAACCGTCCCAAGTCACGCCATTTTTCGCGTAAAATTCGCACGCTCCGCGGCTGGTGGGATTCGAACTCACGACCTCTCCCTCGCGTGTAACCTCCTCTACCACTGCACCACACTCTCACCTGTGCCAAGATTCTGTTTTGACTCCTCCTGTATTATACTAAACCGATTGTAAATTGCTTGTTTGAGGTCCTAAACGAATTTAAATTAAAAAGTTGTCAACTATAAGGCTTCATAACTTTTTGAAATCTACATTTTTCATTTTGGTGGTTTCTCCATCCAAAGTCGTTTACAGAATTTGAATTTCAAATTTGAGACAAATGAAACTTAGTTTTCGTTAACAAGATGATTTCAAATAAAAAAGTTGTCAACTACAAAGTTTCATAACTCATTGTGATCTACAACTTTCATTTTGACTGTTTCTCCATCCGAGGTCTTTTGAAAAATCTCAAATTTCAAATTTGACAACTACAAACATATTTTCCAGGGGCGGGTCATGGCATGGGCCGCCCCTGATAATGTATTTTTAGGGGCGGGTCATGGCATGGGCCGTCCCTGGAAAGGGCAACATTTGTAGGGGCGGCTCATGGCATGACCCGCCCTTGAAAATCATTCTACAAGGGCGGCCTTTAGCTACAGTAGCGCGCGCGGCGCGTCGCCTTTTAGTCCGCCCCTAAAAAAAGCTTGGCTTTTACAAATATTTTCTGTAGTAGTGAAGCAGGAGCGGAGCTAGGGGGAGTGTCACAAGCAGGCTTGTTACACTCCGCGTAAACCGCCATTGAAGACCTTCGGCGGCCTTCTTCCTCGCATCGCCACCACCCATGATGTAGGGGCTATGGGTTGGAATTATCAAAGGTTCTATGGCTGCCGTCCCTGGAGTAGATCACTGCACTGGCAGGAAAGGGTGTGGAGACGATGGTAAGGCGGAACAGCAGGGACACCAGAGCAGGGATGGCAATTATACCCATGGGTATGGGTATCCGTGGGTACTCTACCCAATGGTTTAGAGTATGGATAAGAAATTTCACCCGTGGACAAGGGTAAGGATAAGAAAATTCACCCATGGGTATAAGACGGGCAAGAAATATCAGCTATGGGTAACCCATGGGTACCCGAAATTAATGGCCCAGTAAACATTAATTATGTATCTCATCGATCGATGACTTGTATGATGGCTGAATAAGTCATGTACTTGTGTTGTGCTTGTCTCGCTGGATATTATTTGATTTCTCGTGCTGCAATAAATTTGGCTTTGTGTGTGGCTGAGAGACATATGCATGTTTGTGAACAATGAACCAGGATTTGTTACTTTGATTTGTGAGTGTGAGACCACGAACATCAAGTGTGGTTGTTTACTTGTTTGTCTGACTGTGAGTTTGTGGTTGCTACTGGTTATCTAAACTTTAAAGCGTCAAGTGTCATTGTACCTATTGCTTCGAACATTTTGATGTATAAATTTGTACTTAGTACATTGCCCAATGGATACCCAATACCTAGCGGGTACCCTGCGGGCATGGGCACGGGTACAGAATTTTACCCACGGGCATTTTGACGGGCGGATAAAACCGAAACTGTCAGGTATAAAATCGGGTGGGTAAACGTTTTACCCGACCTCGCCCTACCCATTGCCATCCCGGGACCAGAGTGTTTAACTACAGCTGCGGAGATAGCATTGCTAGAATCGGCAGAGGTAGCTGTGGAGGAGAGACCTCCTATCTAGTTTACTTTCTATAGTCAAACCTGAACTTGGACAACCCAGTAGGCTTAATGGGCCACACTAAAAAGCAGACTAAATTTGTTCCAAAACATTTGTCCGTGGAACAACTGTTCCTAATTTAGAATAATTGTTCCAGAATGTGGAACAAATGTTCCAAAAAGTTAAAGTTTTTTTAAAAAGATGATAAATTGAAAACAAAACACGACGGGCGAGCTTTGCCGGGCCCAGCTGCAGGCGTGCTCAACCGCGTGCTGCTGGACCGTGGAGGCCGGGGGCGGAGCTCCACCGCGCCGACCTGGGCGGCGGGCGAGCCGAGCTGCAACGACGGGACGGAGAAAAGCACCGAGCTCCACGGCGGCGGAAGGCGACGAGAGATCGGGAACACCAAACTTGTCCAAGCTGGTGGAATGCCATGAGAGATTGGGCACACACCAAACTTGCCCAAGCTGGTGGAATGCATGATATGGTCAAATGGTATTCACGTAGAAATGGTTCGTCCAACAAAAAAAATTCATGCACAAACCATGAACGTGTCTGTTTAGTAAGCCGTTGCAGGCCCATTGTGCATGGCTATATAGTAGCCATTACGTTAATAAATATAGCAAGTTTCCTGTGCCAGGCGTATACCACCACCCTCCACCAATGCAAGCATATGCATTTCCTTTCATAGAGAGCCTAAATCAATGTTAACTCCGGCAGAAAACTGACAACGCGTTGCCACCCTCCTCACCTTCAATTCCTACACGCAGTCAGCCACACTCCATTTCTACAACAAATCACACTTCACTAAATAGGATACACTTCAATATATATAGAATGTTGGTGGAAACTGAATGGTCGATGATGCGTTAGGTCCAGCGACATGACCTCGGCGTGCAGCGGACGTGCGCTGCACCTTCTTGATCGCTGGCTCTGCTGCCACTTAGAACTTGGTTGTGGTGGTGGAGGACGATTTGTTGGTGGTCGAGGAGTGCGAGATGGAGGAGGCGATGCGACGGGTACAAATATTTATAGTCCAAGGGATAATGGCGGATTGAATTGTATCAAGCATGGATAATAGGTCTTATTTTTCGTAGTAATTGTATCACGTTTGCTGGATATATAATGGCTATCTTGGTGGAGAGGGCCTATATTATATAATTTGATCTGGGGCTAACGTTTGCTTATATATCTGAATTCCTTGCCCGCGGCGCACGGCGCGCATGCTTCGTGGTCGAGATGCTTGGCTATTAGCTTGATTCTATTGATGAAGATTTTAGTATTTAATGTTTATCCATGCGCTCATCTATTGTGGCTACATCTCTGTAGCCAATTCATTGAACAATGTTCGTCATAATACCTATTCCTAGATGATAAATTACTTTCAAGCAACATGAGCTCACGAATGATCAGATGGTACCTAACACCATTACTTCAAAGTTATAGGAATCTTTCTAAAATATCATTAACCAAAACTCTATGCATACAGGTTCAGTAAAGGTAGTGGGAGAACGAGAATGCATGCCCTTAATTACAACAGGCAACAATCACTAGGTATCATGGTTCTGAATCAAAAAAGCATGCATGATCTCAATGTACTTAGGAAAATATAGAATACAAACAAGAAGATTTCAGTACACTTGCTCAGATCTGCCCCATGAAGAATAGAGCAGGCTAAGAGCCCGTTTGGATCTCCTAAAATAATCAAAATCTAGCTAAACAAATCAGAAACCAATCTAAACGGATTGGATTCTATCAGAGATTTCAAGAATCCTATGCCATAATCTACTATCTCATCTCAGCCAGCTTCTAGGGGATTCTTGGTTGCATAAAGACAATTTTGCCCCTCTCCAAACCTTTATCTCATAATCAGCCAAGGGTATTTTAGACATTTGACTTTTACAATTGATATATTATATAATCCTAGGACCCAAACAAACTAGATTATTATTATTATCCACTATCTATATTCTCACAATCACTATTCACTATCCAGGATTCTAATAATTTATAGGGGATTCAAACATGGCCTAAATCAACGCCCTTGCTGCTCCTGCTCTGGCGTGCAGGCAGCTACAGCCTGCAGCCCCTTTGCACCCCATCGCCGTGCCCAACACTCTGCCAGTCACGCCTGCGCGCGGCTGCTGCTCCCTGCCGGTGCCTGGCCTCCGCTTCACCCTCTCGATGCTTAGGGCCTGTTTATTTCACCCAGAGTACATAACGTTTTGCATAATATGCGCTTCTCAATGCAATTTTTCTCTCTGTAAACACTATGCATAACGCAAAAACACAATGCATAACACCAGAACTAAACACCCCTTTAATCTGACTGCGTGGGCACGCCGCCACTCACGGTCGACGCGGTCGCGAGTCAATTTGGCCACTTTCCTAGCCGATTTGGCCGTGCCGTTTGTTGATCCGGCACCCGCATAGTTAATTTGGGGGCACAGTGTATTGATTTGGCGGGAGGCAATGGCTGGATGTGCCGCTCGCGACGGGGATGACGCACGAGATCGGGAAGAGGAAAACGCGCCTGTTGAGTCGCCCCCAACGGGCTGGGAGCGGGCGCTTCGTTCTCGTGTGCCGTGATTTAGCATCCTGACCATACCTTTTCACTCCTCCACCTACGATTTTTTGGACAAGTATTTAGCCTGCTGAGTGTACTTACTATTCTTGCTCTAATGCTGCCAACTTTTACACGTTGGTACGGCTGCAAGTCTGGAATTGATGTAGCATACCCCACTATCCTTTAGCCTTCTCTTTGAAACAGTGAGGGCTAATAGGTCCCTTGAGAGGTCAAACTTTCTAGAGCGTTTCATCAGAAACTAAAACTGTTAGATACAACTTAATCTGACATCTCTTAACTTAAACATGATCATACTTAGCCTAATCAGGATCACTAACTGTAATTAATGTGGAAATTAAATTAACTCATATTAACCAGAGTCTTCAGATGCCATCTGCAGTCATAGAGGTTGATGTAGATGATGTAGTTGTACTAATGATCTTCACCAGATCAGGAAATCTCAGTTCCTGGTTGATGAATATCTTATTGTCGGTGAAGTGCAGGGACGACTCCTCTCGTCCCTAGAATTTTTTTATATTTTAACCCTTTTTAAACTGAAATTTTAAAAATAACCCACGGCCAACTAAATTTTCAAGAACTAACCCTTTTGGTCACGCCAAGCCCCGGCGTGACCAAAATGACATGGTGGCGTGACCCAAAATCGATCTCCACGTGGAGAGGACGTGGCGGGGCTTGCCGAGGCAGTCACGCCAAGCCGTTTGGCGTGACTAAGAGTTGACATCATCCCTTCTTTGACTGCGTATAACTCCAAATACGAGCATAACTTGGACGAGCTCCAATTGACAAATTTGTAGAGCAAGTAACTGGCTACAACTTTCATTATATGCACATATTTAAATTCTCAACAATTTGAGAGATCAAGGTCTATAAAGTTTGGGCAAAACCATGATTTTTTGAAATTTCATTCAAAACTGCAGTTTTAACGGATTTCAATCGCGATTTTCAACAAGCTAAACTCATTTAAACCAAGCATGCAGCATACCGTTGAAAAGTAGAGGGAATGTAGTTTTTATTTTGCTACGTTGAAACTATATGTATTTAGTCAAAAATAATTTTAAACTTCGGTCAAAGACAGCAACTTGTAATAGTTTTCAACCTTGAACACTCAAGAAAATTTTGGTTCTTTCATCCTTTAAACTTTGTTTGATAGATATCACTATAACAAAAGTATTCAAACTTCATATTTGAGATGTTTGGAAACATTTTCATGTTTTTGCACTAATTAACCTAATTGATTATTTTATTATATTTATTTGCATTTAATTAAAAAATTAGTATTAAATCACTAAAATTTGCACACAAATAAACAAAGTGTCAGTAAATGTGTAATTGCATCCAAAAGTCCACCTGACCAAGATGAATGTATGCACATGCTTAGAATGTAAATGTTTGGATGCAATTCGCACATTTGATGACAATTTGTTTATTTGTGTGCAATTTTTTAGTGATTTAATGCTAATTTTCCAATTAAAAGCAAATAAATCTAATAAAATAATCAATTGGGCTAATTAGTGCAAAAACATGAAAATGTTGTCAAACATCTCAAATATGAAGTTTGAACACTTTTGTAATAGTGATATCCATCAAACAAAGTTTGAAGGATTGAAGGACCAAAATTTTTTTTCCTAAGTGTTCAAGGCTGAAAACTATTACAAGTTGCTGTCTTTGACCGAGGTTTAAAATTATTTTTGACTAAATACATATAGTTTCAAGGTAGCAAAATAGAAACTACATTCCCTCTACTTTTCAACGGTATGCTACATGGTTGGTGTAAATGAGTTTAGCTTGTTGAAAATCGCGATAGAAATCCGTTAAAACTGCAGTTTTGAATGAAATTTCAAAAAATCGTGGTTTTTTCCAAACTTGACAGACCTTGATCTCTTAAACTGTTGAGAATTTGAAGATATGCATAGAATGAAAGTTGTAGCTGGTTACATGCTCTTATAGGTGGGCAATGGGCCGGCCCGGCCCGGCCCGGCCCGGCGACGGGCCGAGAAGGCACGTGGGCCTGGCCGTCGGCCCTGGCACGGCCCCATGGGCCGCTTTTCGTGCCGTGCCGGCCCGTTAGGCACGCCAAAATTAACGGGCCGTGCCAGCCCAGGCCCAATGACCATGTAACACCTCAAAAAATTCAGAAACAAGAGCAGTTTCACAATTCACAATTTCATAGTTCACAAAATAACAGATTCAATCATAGTTCACAATTATAGTTCATACTTCACAATTCAAGAGACAAGAGCACAACAAATAATGAAATAACTCAAGTTTTATATAAAAGGAAGAGCTGTTTGTGCAATGCTGCCTCATTAAAAACCTTTCTAGGTAAAACTCACCCTTGTGAGAAACCCTAGAAAGGAAAAGAGTACAGCCAGCTCTAAAAGGTCTTTATTAGAAACATTGTTCAAGTATCAGAGTATCTAAGTCTCACAACTCTCACACTCTCACTCATCTCACCCAAAAGGACAAGTGGCACTCTCAGCTCACTTGTCAGCCAAAAACTCCAAAAACAGCTCACTTCTCAGTTCTCACCCAGCAGCAGGAGAAGCTTCAGCACCATCTTCTACATCCAGGTACAAGTCCTTGAATGCTTCTTCTAGCTCCTTGTTCTCACCAGCTTGATGTTGTTCTCTCTTCTCTCCTAGCTCCCAGTCCTTCAAGAGGGCCAGCATCTCCACTGTTTCTGGTAACAAGCTCCGGCGCCGTTCTTCAATTATCCTGCCAGTCAAGCTGAAACAAGACTCTGAAGATATAGTAGAAACAGGAACTGACATTATATCTTTGACCATTAGAGAGAGGACTGGATATGTGAGCTTGTGGTCACGCCACCAAAGAAGAATGTCAAAATCATTCTCATAAGCAGTGACACAGTCACTGTCAAGGTAGACTGTCAGCTCAGATCCACCACCAGCAGTGGTAGTGGAAGAGGTAGATGAGGTAGGGGGAGGACCAACTACACCTGATCCTGCAAATATTCTTCCCCATGCTTGCTTTCTCTTACCTGATTGGTAGGCTGGCTGTGATGTCCTTTGAGACCTAGCTGAACCAAACTTGAGCTCATACATGTTAAATAGCTTGTACAACTGCTCTTTGACAGTAGCATAGTAAGTAGTATAAGCAGTACCAGTAGCTTGAGCAAGTAAATTTAGAACACTAAAGAAACCTCTAAGCTTAGCTCTTGGGTCAAGAATGAATGCAAATGAGTATAACAGTGGTATGTCTGACCAGTACTTAAGAAATTTAAGCTGCATAGGATACACAAACTGTCTAAGATTAACATCCCTTTCACTATCATGCAAATGAGTTGCAATCTCCAGAATATGATGCAGAACAAGAGGGCTGGTAGGATAGTAAACTCCAGACAAAACAACAGTGCATTCATAGAAAAGTTCCAGGAAATCCAGTATCTTACCAGCAATAGGCCAATGAGTTGGAGTCAACAGAGCAGATCCATAATTAGAATTGATGAACACAGAGAATACTTCACTATATGGAACCAAGTGTTTCAACATAAGATAAGTAGAATTCTATCTCACATCCATATCCAAGCCAAACTTTCTAGGTCTAACACCTTTAGCAATGCAATAATCCTTAAACATAGCAATCCTATGATTAGATGAATTCAGGAAACTAATTGCAGTTCTAATATCATCCAAAAAAGGTTTGATCCTCTTAAGCCCAGACTTAACAATCAAGTTAATGATATGGCAAGCACAACGCTGATGCATTAAACTATAAAAACATCTAGGATCATCATCAGGTGCAGGTGCAGGTGCAGGTGCCAAATAAGCAGCAAACATTGGACACAGTGTTTCCATAGCCTTAGAATTAGCAGAGGCATTATCAAGAGTCACAGCAAATATTTTATCAATCAGACCATATTCCTCAACCACAGCACCTACCCTTTCAGCAATGTTTTCACCAGAATGACTCACATCAATCAACCTAAGACCCATAACTTTTTTTGCAACTCCCAATCAGCATTCACAAAGTGAGCAACTACACTAATGTAGTCCTCCTTAGCATTACCAGACCATATATCAGATGTCAAAGCAATAGCAGAAGAAGCAGACAAGACATGCTTAACTGCATCACGGCGGCCAGCAAACAACTTAGATAAATCTCTAGTGGTGGTCCTTCTAGAGGTTCTAACAAACCTAGGATTATGAGCTTTCACAATATATTCTTCAAATGCATCAGTATCACCAAAACCTAATGGAAGATCAAGCCTAGCAATCAACCGACACAGCTCAGACCGAGCAACAGCAGGATCATAATTCCAGTTATGCAAAGAACCATCAGAATTAAAAGCAAGTCTTGACTGAACCCTAGCAGCTTTAGCAACTTTTGCCTTGCAAGCCTTTTGGTGTCTGATCAAATGACCAGTACCACCACTAGATTTAGCACTCAAACTGGATCTACACATCTTACAGATAGCCTTTTTAACATCTTCACCATCAATTTTCACAGTGATCTCATCAAAATCTTCCCAGACACCAGATTTACGCTTACCCAGTTTAGGATTAGGACCAGTACCCTCAGTAGAGTTAGGATCTGTACCAGTACCATCAGTAGAGTTGGTGTTGGAGTCTACACCTGTGGCCGTCCCCGCCGCCGTCCCCGCCGCCGCCGGTACACTTGCGTCATCGGCGATGTCGTCGTCAACCTCAATGGCTGCCCCCGCAGCGCGCTGGTCGGCACTGTCATCCAGCAACACCATGGCCAACTGCAGCGCGCGCTCCCCAGTTCCGGCCCCGTTCCTCGACGGTGCGTGCGGTTGCGTCATCCTTGAGCTAGAGGAAGCAGCATCGGCAACCGACCTGCAGAACGGATCAGATCAGAAAGGACTTCGGCATTAGGGTTAGGGTTTCGGTCTTACCTTCGCAACCGGAGCCCGGCGCCGGAGAAGAAGGGGCCAACCAGAGCGACGAGACACCGTTAGAGGACGACAAGCAGTGCCGGTGGCGGATGGATCGGACGGGTAGACGAACTCACATGGCCTCAGGAAGGAGTGGATCGGACGGGTAGACGAACTCACATGGCCTCAGGAAGGAGTGGAGGACAGAGGAGGGAAAGGAACGGATCAGGATTCAAGAGCACGTCACCGGCGGTCGGAGACTCGGAGGGGCGGAGGGCGGAGCCGGAGACGCGGCGGCGGAGGCGAGACGAGCGCAGATGCGCCTCGGCGGCCGGCGGAGCGGGGAGGGGAGGGGGATGGGGATTCGATTTAGGGTTCGGTCGGGGTCGGGGATGGGGGACGGGGATGTGCGGCGGCCGGCGGCTCGGGCGCTCGGCCATTATATCGGCCGCGGCCGCGAGCTGGGCCGAGGCCAAATCGGCCTGTTAGCCGCTCCCCCGCCGACCGTTGGCACTGGGGCACCGGGCCGTTAACGGGCCGGCCTAAAATTAGCGGGCCGTGCCGTGCTGGCCCATGGGCCTAGCCGTCGGCCCTGGCCCGGCCTGCTACGTCGTGCCGTGCCGCCCGGGCCCGTTGGCCTTCGGGCCGGGCCGTGCTTGTGCCGGGCCAGATCGACGGGCTTTGGGCCGGGCCGACGGGCTCGGGCCTTCTGCCCACCTATACATGCTCTACAAATTTGCCAATTGGAGCTCGTCCAAATTATGCTCATATTTGGAGTTATACGCAGTCAAAGTAGGAATGACGTCGCAGTTTTTGAACGAGACGCCACGAGCCGTGGCGTGACTCAGCTCTCAGTCACGCCAAACGGCTTGGCGTGACTGCCTCGGCAAGCCCCGCCACGTCCTCGCCACGTGGAGATCGATTTTCGGTCGCGCCACCATGTCATTTTGGTCACGCCATTGCATGTGGCGCGACTCAGTAATGAGTCGCGCCACGGCGCTTAGCGTGACCAAAAGGGTTAGTTCTTGAAAATTTAGTTGGGCGGGGGTTATTTTTAAAATTTCAGTTTAAAAAGGGTTAAAATATAAAAAAATTCTCATCCCTACGACGAAGTCGACGGGCTGTCGAGGGAGACGGGTTTCCAACCCCTCCAAACAGAGGTGGGGCCCAGGATTTCAGCAATGGGTATTCAGCATTTTTAAAAGGTGGAATTTCTTTTGCAACCTATTGTACATATCGATAACACATAATTGAGTACAAACATCATAAAATGGTCGCCAAACTTGCCCAAGCTGGTGGAATGGCATGAGAGATTGGGAACACACCAAACTTGCCAAAGCTAGTGGAATGCATGATATGGTCTAATGATATTCATGTAGAAATGGTTCGTAAAAAAAATTCATCTATAAACCATGAACGTGTCTATTCAGTAAGCCATTGAAGGCCATTGTGCATGGTTATATAGTAGCCATTACGTTAATAAATATTAAGTTTCCTGGCGCCAACCGTACACCACCCTCCACCAATGCAAGCATATGCATTTCCTTTCTTCATAGAGAGTCTAAATCTATATTCACTCTGGCAGAAAAACTGACAATGTAGCCACCCTTCTCAGTCCTCACCCTTCCTACACGTAGAGAGCCACACACATTGCTACCTGTATCTAGGTAGAGACCAAAACACACTTTCGGCATATAGGATGTTGGTGGAAACTGAATGGTCGATGTTGCATTCGGAGTCAGATCCATCGTCATCACCTCCGCGCACTGCGGACGTGCGCTGCACCAACTTGGCAGTGGCGATGGAGGACGATTTGTTGGTGGTCGAGGAGTGCAAAATGGGATGCCAAGCATACATGTATTTATAGTCCTCAAGATAATGCTGGATTGAATTGGATCGATCATGGATAAGTCTTATTCTCTATGACAACTGTATCATATTCGTTGGGTAATGGCTATCTTGATCAAAAGGGCCTAGATTATCTCGCTTGATCCGGCGTTGAACGTTTGCTTGATCTCCCAATTCCTCTCATGCACACAATCTAGAGAGGAACTTCCCCGCGCCGCGCGGCTCACATGAATCCTGGCCGAAAAATGAATCGGCGTACATGGGCTCACGCATCACACCTAACGTCGTCTCTGGACATGATGTTGGTGAAAACTGAATGGTCGATTCACCTCCTCGTGCTTATGCTGATACAGTAGTAGTGGACACAGAGCCTTATCAAATTTTTTCCCAAAAAGCGAGAAACATCGGTTGCATCAAACAATAACGTGTGGTTATGGATATATTGTAATATCATCTCCTGCAACGCCGCTGCACTGAATATATATTAGCAATTGAACCATGCCCTCGGAGCCTATTTCAGCCGCTATTAACATTGTATATTTGTACTCCTTTCGTTCTTGAATATATGACACCATTTATTTTTTTCATTCATTTGACTATTCATATTTTCTACAAATATTTATGCAAATAGATAAGTCTACAAGTGAAATTCAAAGTATTATTGATAATAGATGTAGCGGTACCCATTTAGTTTATTAACAAGCTAACTAATAAAATATTATTGGTCAAAGATGAAGTGAAAAGTCAATGATGTCATATATTTAAGAATAGATCAAGGTAGTATCCAACACTAGATGACTACACACATTTCTCGGTCCCCCTGAAGCTAAGGCCATTTTCAGTGGTAGTTTCATGAACATGATCACCGCATGACACATCATCTAAAAATGTTTGAAACTATAATGAAATACTTTCCCTCAATGCATATATTCATCTCTTCCTGTTTCCTAGATTACATGCAAGACACAAGCTGTCTATGAAACAGTGTACGGATGGTTTCATCCCATGAAACCCATTTCACATCTCTCTCTTCATTAATATGCTGCCAAATCATCAAAAACGCTAAAATAACAGTCTATTTAATACCTGTGATA
Source organism: Alloteropsis semialata (assembly GCA_004135705.1). Classification (NCBI taxonomy): domain Eukaryota; kingdom Viridiplantae; phylum Streptophyta; class Magnoliopsida; order Poales; family Poaceae; genus Alloteropsis; species Alloteropsis semialata. The sequence goes on from CM014277.1 coordinate 13,642,623, forward strand.
CTCCCATTGAGAATGACCTGACAAAACCACTTCTCTGATAAAGGTGAGAGGGAGCTTTAGTACCGAACGGTGGCATGGCTCGATACTAAAAGAGGGGTTTTAGTACCAGGCTGAGCCACGGTCGGGTACTAAAAGTTCCTCCCAAAAATCAGCTATTAGGGCTGATACTAATGCTGGACATTAGTACCGACCAAAAAAAAGTCCGGCACTAATGTTAAATTGGACCTTGGACCAAAGCCCCTTTCTTCAGTAGTATGCTTCTTTTAATTTTTGTTTCTCAAACTGTTGGAAAGCGTGATCAATTATTATGGACCAAGGAAACAACTTAGCAAACAGATTCTAGAAAGGACAGCTGAATTGGCTGCAGTGAAAACGGTAAAACCTCTGAAACTTTTTATTTTGAGCACTGATACTCCGACTCCAACGAAGCCTGTGAAGAAATAAAAACCCTTCGCATGGAAGTCTCCTATATATTTAGATTCTATGGAGTGTGATTTTGTGTGGCTGTGTAGGGGAGGGAATCCAAGATGTAGATGCATTTACAGGCCTACTGTTCATCTTCTTCTTCTGCCTGCCTCCGCCCCCGCCTCCTCCTTCCTCCCCTCCCCGGCCAGCGGCTGCCGCCGCCGCGCACGCCCGCCCACCAACTGCCGCCGGACCGCCCCGCCCACCTGCTGCCCCTCTTGTGCGCGAGCTTCGCCAAGAGCGCCGACGACGCGAGCATGTGGTGTGAGGGAGCGAGAGGAGGAAGAAGGTCGAGACGATCCGACGGCGCAGTATAGAGCATCGGACGGACGCGAGCGTGGAACCTATACGGCTTTTGGGCCCGTATCGCGTGTTGTGCGCACTCTGCCACGGCCCGCGATCAAAATGTTCCACAAGCTGTTGAGCCTATATTACTTGGGCCCAGCAATCAATTCTCTGGGTAAGCTCAGCACATCATGATCCCTTCTTTTTTTACTTTTTAATTTCTTTTTGGCACGTTCTTTTTAATACCACACCGAATCCCAAAGATGCAACTCGCGTGCTGATAACTTTGAGTCCAGACAAATGTGTCACCACGAGGCAATCGTGGTAAGCTAACATCACATGATTGAAAATGCAATTGATTGATTTCGGTACTTCTTCTAGGAGGCTGGGATGTTGCGCAATGGAGCACACTACATGTTGTGCTTTAAGCTTTTTTTTTTTGGTGCCATTCACGATTGACATTGATCACTAGCATCTTCAACAGACTTTTTATATTTTTTTTAACTTACAGGAATATATTTTTGGTCAAAAAACACTCTCCAACAGCATTTTCAATTGGATATCCAAATATAGATGTCCTCTATTCCGGATTTCTCACTAGCCAAAAATACATATAGAAAAACTGTTGGATATAAAGATATGGAAAATGATTTTTACTTAAATGACTCTCCAAATGATGATTTAGAGAGTAGATTTTAAAAAGGCTCTTAGAGATGCTTATTCTGGAATTTTTGGTGTCTTTCTTGCTTTTTTTTTATCCTTTAAGCATTTTTTTTGCCATTTAGGATTGGCATTGACGGATTGACCACTAAGATACTTATGATGGAATTTTGCTGTCTTTTGTTGGTTTTTGTCCTTTATTCCGGATTTCTCACTAGCCAAAAATAGAGAGCGAGGATGACTCTCTAGACTGCGCACAACATATAGAAAAACTGTTGGAGAGTATAAAGATATAGAAAATGATTTTTACTTAAATGACTCTCCAAATGATGATTAGAGAGTAGATTTTAAAAAGGCTCTTGGAGATGCTTATTCTGGAATTTTTGGTGTCTTTCTTGCTTTTTTATCCTTTAAGCATTTTTTTGCCATTTAGGATTGGCATTGACGGATATTGACCACTAAGATACTTATGCTGGAATTTTGCAATCTTTTGTTGGTTTTTTTTAGTAAGAAAGCTTTCTTGGACATTCAAGATCGACATTTGTCACTAAGAAAGTTTTTGGTGTTTTCTTTCTTGTTTTTGTTTACTAATAAAGTTATCACACGAATTTTGGTGTTTTTTCTAGCTTGTTTGTTTTTTCACCTATTTAACAGATATTTGTTGCTAATGTAGTTTGCTTCCGTGTTTGAAACACATGTTTCTGGTTAGCTTGCTCGGCTCCTTCCATTTTAATTAAAGATATGAGGTAGCCTTTCAGCTCGTTCAGCTCAACAAGCCAAGCAAATCTGTTGTCTTCCTGTGCGTTTCATGGTTTCGGGTTGGATAGCATTTTAACTGGAGCCCTACTTTCAGGTGAGCAAATCTGAAGTAAACTATTCAGTACATAAAGGCGACGTGTTGCACTAAATCTTTTGTCTTGCTCTAAAACACGTGCTTTCAAGAACTAACAGTGCAATTATGCAGAAGGCTAATTAACAAGAAACAATCTGATTACCAACCAAAATCTAAAGTAATAATTAAAATACTACACTAACTAGCCTACAGAGGACATCGACAGAAAACAAGCTATTGATTATGTCAGACAGTTTTGAAGGTGCAATGGATGGATGTTTCATTCTTATAGGAAAGCTTGGCAGGCCAATCTCTAGCCAGTGCTTCAGGTTGCCATTGTAATGTACTAATGTATGTACGCCATTCTCTAGTAAACTTTTAGATGAGTGGCAAATGGCAACGCTTGTACACTGGGATTAATTTATCGCCGATCAAGGTCCGGTACAAGAAAATTTATCACTAAAAATTAATTTTCAGTTGAATTCACACGTAGTTGACTGGTTAGACCCACATAAAAGTGTGATATTATCTCACTTCTAGATTATTACATGTAAATTGCTTTGGTAAATAGTTTGAAGAGAACTGTATAATTTTCTAGAAAAATTGAGCCAAATTTTTGTTTAAATTTTGACCAAAAGCAATCCAATAAATTGATAGATTTCCGATAAAACCGATAAACCAGGTTGCACCGGTATATTTTTTTTTTCTTACCGATAGTGTTAACCCAACTTGCTCTTGGAGATCATCTAATATAGAATTAATGAGAAACCAATCGAGGATTATACCTGTAACTTAACGAAACTATTCCCATCTCAAGCTTATTACATCGAGCAGTTTAATTGAAACAGATCAGGAGATAAAATTCAACCCTTGATCGACCTAAGATGAATCTAACCTGACACTAAAAGACACTAACAAATCCCTAATAATTCTCTAAATCTGGGTGCCGGAGATGGATAAACGACGACCTAGCTATAGCACTGGTGCTTCATCACTTGGTGGGGGGAGCGAAGAATATCTCCGAGTCGAGCCTCTTGGAGCGGAACAGCTTCTCCATCTCCGGCGTGGTGTTGAACGCCGTCTCCAGCACCGCCGGCGAAATCGCCTTCCACACCGAAGTCCTCCCGGCCAAATGGCTAAAGATCGGGCTGCACAAGCACAAAAGATACATCACATTCATTTCATTTTTAAGAACGATTTAATCGATCACTGATAAACATCTAGATACTTGCACTAATAAGGAAATTATGGAGAACACTTACTTGGGAGTTGTGATGATGGAGAACCACTCCATGCCGGTCTCATCGGCGATCTTGGAGACGACGAAGAACCTGGGCACGATGAAGAGGCAACCGCCCTCGGCGCGGGTCTCGAGCAAGCGCGTGCCGTCGATGCCGACGACCTAGACGCGGCCGCTGCCGCGCACGATGTAGGTGACCTGGTACGCCGAGTCGCAGGAGAACCCCGGCGAGCACATGGAGTGGGCGTCGATCCTGACGAGGTCGGCGCCGAGCCCGACCTCCTTGACGAGCGGCAGGTTCTGGGTGTTGAGCACGACGACGCGGCCGCCGTCCTTGATGTCGACATCGAGCGGCGCCTCCAGGCAGTTGAGCACCATGCCCTGGCGGTCCTCGTCGCGGGGCTCGGGCATCTTGTGCCCGTCTCTGACACGGACGATGCCGGCGCCGGGCTGGGTGGAGACGAGCCTGGCGGCGTCGTCCTGCGCGAGGTCCCAGGCGCGGCCGACGAACTCGGTGGAGAAGCCCGTGAAGATGCCGGTGGCGCCGGTGAGCTGCATGTTGGTGAACTGGCCCGCCTTGTGGCCCTTGGAGGTGTCGCCGAGGAAGAGCACGACGAGGTCCGACGCCGCGGCGTGCGCGTTGTGCCACCAGGTGACCACGCCGAACGGCAGCGCCAGCGCGTCGCCCTCCTTCACCGGGATCACCTTCTCCTTGGTCGCCTCCGGCAGCACCACGCCGCAGGTTCCCTTGCCTGCAAACAAACGAATATGGATTACCCGATCCGATCGATGCGTACGTGCCCATGAAGCAGCGAGAAATCAAGATTACAGAGTACGAGATGCTTGCCTTGGAGGACGTAGGCGACCTTGGCGGAGTCGGAGTAGCTGGGGAGGGCGAGGCCTCCGGCGGAGAGGGAGAGCTTGGCGGCGCCGATGGAGGCGGCGCCGAGCATGGGCAGGTCGGCGGGGGACCAGTCGTAGTAGGCGCCGCCCTCGCCGCCGTAGGCCTTGCTCGGCTTCTTCGGGCTGAGGTCCATGACCATCGCCTCAGCGGCAGCGGCGGACGTGCGGTGCACCATAGCTACCTGCTTGGAACTTGGCGCTGGAGGTTGAGGACGATGTCGTGCGGATGGAGCAGTGTGAGATGGAGGAGAGGATGCTCAGGGCTGCCAGTATTTATACCCAGTGAGATGAGATGATTACGAATTGGATTAGATTGTTATCCTCCGTCATAATTGGATCTCGTTGGCTGCTGGATAATGTCAATTGTCGAGAGTGCCTAGCTAGATTATCTCTCTCGTTTGATCCGTCATTCAACGTTTACTTGATCCGAACTCCCCATCCCATGCACGCGATCTAGAAACTTCCCCGCACCGCGCAGCTCCCGCATGCACACGCATGTATCCTGGCCAACTTTGACTCCCACGCATGCACACGTCCGGTTACTAAGAGCTATTATTAAATTGTTTTCTAAGCCTTCGTTTTTCTTTCTCATGCGTACTCCATATCTAGTCTTCAAATAATTGTCACTTCAACCACGCAGACATGGTTATCAAGACAGGACATTAACCATATGTTAATGACACTTAAACAAGATATATATGGGTGAATCCTTCGGTGTCCATTCATGTGTGAGCATCTGTATCTATACATGACACGTGTGCTCCGAAAAAGATATATAATATTTTGATAATGGAATTGAAAATGAATCAAGCCATACCATTTTAAAGGTTAATTGAAAATATTCAAAGACTTGGTTCAGAAAACTCAAATGTGTTGACTAACTACTATACACGTCTCAAAATCTCTACCTAATATTAAAGAGCGGAACGTTTCGTCCGTTCGTCCGTCGGCCTACGTCACCTCGCTCCGTGCCTACGTCACCGCTGCACAGCGGCCAAAATCCAGTTCTATCGCGTCATCTCCGCCGCGTCTTGCCCCTCCTGCCCGTTCGTGCCTCCCGTGTCCGGCTCCGCTCCGTCGCGCAGCCGGGATAAGAATCCGCAACAAGCACGAGCTTCGCCTCCTCTTTTCTCACCCTTCCTGTTCCATTAAGGTCTTCAACTGCCTCAACCTTCATCAAACTCTCCCAACACGAATAGGACCTCCATGGATTGGCAGTTGAGCGGGTCTGCGGGTTGCAGTACCTCGACAGATGCCCTGCGCAGCGCCACAAAAGATTGTGGAGAGCGAGCGCAGCGCTGTCGAGGCGCCTGAGGAGGTCTGCCTCGCCGCCGCAACTCAGGCGTGTTTGGAAGACGTTTGCAGCCATCAGAGTTAGGGCCATGCAGCAACACGTGCAAGTACTGAACTCAAGGAGGCGTAGAGGGCCCATATTACAGGAGCGGCAACTTGCGACCGGCAATGGCAGCCTACTGCTCCAGCCAGCCATCTCACCACCTATGCCCCCATGACGCCGCCTCAGAGAGCTCCGGACTGATGGGCGCCCATGCTGCAAGTGGATGCCGCCGTGCCGACATACTTCCCGAGGTCCCTGTGGTGATCAGCTGCACATTCTTCTCATGTTTCTTTCTCTGATAATAATCCATCTAATTGTTTTTCATGCGTATGTTCTATGCCTATTGGGTCGATTAGTCATCATATCAGTCGCTTTGCTTGTCTTTTTCTCTTAAGCTGCTCATGGATAAGATGCGCAGCATGTGCAAGATTGTTTCTCTCTGCAAGATGAGCTAATTAAATAACCATGCCCGGGTTTCTGGACAAATAAGGATCTTGCGATTTGACATGACACGTGAAGAATAAATTTATATCTACTGTGCATGTCTAAGGTTATGTCACACCCGATTTTGTAAACAAAACCGAATGGCTATCATATGTGCGCCAGGATCAAGTTTACACACATATGAGACTTCATCAGTGATATAAAAGACAGTGCAAAACGTAAATAATATTAAATACCATTATTACACTCACGGAAGCGGATAACTAGCAGCGGAATCTTCAACACTTCTCCACAGGCAGCTGACTGGGGAAACACGTATGCCTAGAAACTTCCAAAGTACTCCACTGAAACTTCTGTCTAAGCCTGAGCCGCAGATAAAGCAAGGTTGAGTACACTTATGGTTGGTACTCAGCAAATGTAGAGCAAAAGCATAATGACATGCAAAGGCTTAACAAGGAAATAGTTTGGCTTCTAATTAAATTGCTTTAAGCACTTAAGTTGGTCAAATTTTATTTAGCATCATAATTACTAAAGTATAAGTATATACCAACCCAATTAACATATGGTAAACCATAAGCATCATCAACAACATAAATAAACCAATTTAATTCTTCTTTCGATATATTAATCATGTGAGGGTCCAGGCCGCTCATGACCGCGAGCACGGCTATTGCAATAGATTTTAGACACTCTGCAGAGGTTGTACAGCTTTCCCCACAATTCGTGTTTCTCATTATGCCCGGGTTAATTACTCCCTTCAACACTTCCTTTGGTGAGGGGCCAGAGAATCACTACGAAGCCTTTCCAAAGAATTTCCCAATGTGTGTGTGCTCCCTTGCCAGACGGGTCTATAAAAGGCGCACCTTCCTGCCCCCGCACCTCTGCTCACAAGCCTTGCCGGTAGCAACCAGCCCATACCACACATGCAGTGCATCCACACAACAAAGGGATCTTCTAATTACTTAGCTAAGACCAGAGCCATGTGGTATTGTGGTTGTACGGGAAATCCCGGGTGGTTCTCCATGTTCCGATTAATCAATGTGGTCTTGGTTTAACATTCTCATCAGATCATATATATCATATATAAAAGATATCACAATATTATTATCTTCACATTTAGTGTAAACCATTCCCAAGTACAGCAACTAAGCAAATGCTACCCAACATGAATATAAAACCCAGGTTAACAAGGTAGGATTAAAGAAAACTAGTCATCCTAAATATAGGACCCATCATGATTATAAGCATGCAAGCAATAGCGAACTACGGTGAATAAGCATGTCATATAGTTATTAGGACAAAAAGTATGATCAAGAATACACTTGCCTTAAATCCAGCTAATAAATGCTATGGCTCAGGGACTTCTCAAACGAATCCTCGAACAAACCTTGAGAACCACGAACGTTGCACCTTCTATTCGTAGCACAGGGTCACATACAAGGAAACATACAACAAATAAGAAACAATACACCAAACATGGGCAACAGTACAAAAGAACAGCGTAAAGCTAAAGTTCAGGTCCTTACGGTCACGAGAGCTGAAGAATCACTCGAATCGGAGTTGAAACGACCAAGATATGGATAAAACGGGATTTCAGGGGCTTAACTGCGAAGAATAGGAATTCCAGGGGTTAGATTGAAGAATTCCGAGGGCATATACATAATTATGTATATAACTTCAGGGTCTAACGAGTAAAAGAACCAGGTCTGGACGGCGGGTTAGATTTATTGAAAAGCTAGGGTCTACTCCGAAAGATATAAGGACCTACTTGCAATTAGTTTACACAGCACGTGGACGGCGGGTTGATTACCTCTTCCTTGGGGGTCTCTTTAGCAAAACTTACAAGGCTGACCGGTACCTTATGCGCTTGACTCGATCTGGGGCCCTTGATCGCAGATCGGACGGACGACGACGCTCACGCGGCTCCTGGTCGACGGACCTGAGAGCGACGGCGGTCGGCGGCGGTGCCGCGGCGGCGAGTTCGCCGGAGATGGGCGATTTGGCGCTACAAGGCACCAAACTCGACGCGGCTTGGCTCGGGATGACGAGAAGAACACGGCGAATCCTTCCAGGGTGCTATCGTTGAGCTTTGGACGACGGTGGAGACGAGCGACGTAAGGGGGCGGCTCGGCCTGCGAGGGTAACTCCGATGAGCAAATTCAACGCGAAGACAGCTCGGCCACGAGTTCAGATGGCACAGAAAGCTTCCTTACGTCCTTGCGATGACCGGGGTGGCGTCCTCGATGGTGGGCGGGCAGCGAGCGCGGAGATCGGCGGTGGCCGTGGTGGACGCAACCTCAAGCTCGGGCGGCGGCGGCGCTAGCGGCTTGCTAGGGCACGGGGCTTGAGGCCTAGGGTTTCAAGGGGTGCGAGGTCGGGCGGCGCGAGTTTTATAGAGGCGAAGGGGCTTCGGCTTGCGGGTCAAGGAAACAGGGGCGGCGCGATGCGGCTCGAGCTCGGACTCGGTTCTGAGTCCGGGTCGGGGACGAGTCCGGGGTTGAAGACGACGTGTGGGTCCCGGGCGTCAGCGACACGGCGAGGATCGATCAGGAGCGGGCCGGACGGTGATTGAAGCTGGGCTGCGGCGGTGACTTGGGCCAGCTGGACGAGATGGACCGAAAACGGGGTGGAGCTGGGCCGGACCGATGGAAACCGAAGCTGGGCCGTGAGCGGGAAAAATGGCCGGGGCAAGCTGGGCCGAGGGAGAGATGGGCTGTGCTTGTTGGACTGGACCGAGAGAAAGAGTAGAGGGAGGTAAAACAGACCAAACAAGAGTTCGGGGAGGCCAAACAAACTCTTTAGGAACATCTAATCTAAAGATCAAACTAAATTCAAATCAATTTAAATCCAAACGAGTTGAACTCAAATTAATTTGAACAAATCATTACAAAGAAAATGCAACTGCATGAAAACAACAATACACTTATGGAATCTATTAATTAATTATTAAATTGAATAAAAGCCTAAATAATTCCAATTAAATCCTAGAAATTTATTCAAGTCTTAAATAAATCCTAGAAAATCATGACAATGTTGCTACAATTTCTTGTGATGAAAATTAGGGTGTTACAGGTTACCGTGCTCACAAGGGCTAAATGAAAGCCAGAGACGTTAATGTTACTTTTTGCCTATGGATGCTGAGTGTTTTAAGTTAAGTGTCTTTCAATGCCTTTTGCTTGTTTTTTTGTTCGAGTGTATTTTACTTGAATTTAGTTTCTAATAGCACAAATTTAATTTTTTCACATAACCTGCAGTTGTATCAGTGTTCCATATATAACCTGTATTTGTTCTATGGTGGTTTATGTTCTTATCAAATAGTTGCATGAATGTACCTTCACATATCTTCCATCTGGTTCTTTGTTCTGTGAGCTATATATCTGGCCAGAATGATTTGCTTTACTTTTGCCGCAATCTAAAACTCCTTTTAGATGCGAGAGGTGAATGCATTCAACAACAATCATTTTTGACATATAACAACATAAGCTAATTTTAATTAAATAAATAAGATCCATGATTTCACTAATACAATATATAATGCTTGTGTCTCTTGCTTGGACAAAAGGAGGATAGATCAGCTGCTACAAATAGCTAGCAACATAGCTTCATGTATGCTTTCTTCAGAAAGGAGCATGCTTGCATATAGGTGAGCACTCATGCATGCTATTGTTATGCAATTATGTGATACGAGCTTAGAGCATCTACAAGAGCGTTTCTAAATCTACTCTCTAGATCATCATTTGGAGAGCCATTTAAGTAAAAATCGTTTTCTATATCTTTATACTCTCAAACAGTTTTTCTATATGTTGTGTGCAGTCTAGAGAGTCTTCCTCGCTCTCCATCTTTGGCTAACGAGAAATCCAAAATTGAAGAGACTGTTGGAGAGTGTTTTTGCACCAAAATCTCTATTCCTATAAGTCAGGAAAGATATAAAGAGTCTCTTGAAGATGCTCTTAAATTTGTTCTTTTGTTTCCATTGAGCAGGTCCTCAAGTAAGAGAAAAGCTTGTTTCTATGTTTGTGTTTACACAAATAGGTATCTTTCTCCGCGCAACTTAGTCTTGCTCAAAGTGTATGTTTTGAGTCCGTCCGCCTACGCTCCTACCCAATACAAACTTCACTGATTTTTAAGACTTATAATATGTCTCTTCTGTCTATTCAAATTCACATTACTTCCCATTTTCTCATATGAAATTATTTATATCTATATGTATATAGATTGGCTGACAATAGTTCATCACATGGGCTAGACTGCAATGTGCATAAAACATTCGATTAACAAGATCTCCTCGTAGCAACGCACGGGCCAATTTGCTAGTGATAGCTAATTTGGGAACTGGGGATGAGCACACAATCCTTGACCCCTGTGAGGCTAACAAAACCACAGGTCTTGGCGATTGTTGCGCTCTTCCATTCTAATCCCATTTGTTGAAGAAGTTTCAAATTGACTTGGAATAACTGACATTATTTAATATTTTCCACAACATATTTTGGACCATAAGCAAGTGCCTATATGAACCTTATGCTAGCTCGAT
>CM014277.1:13653892-13678327 GCA_004135705.1 Alloteropsis semialata
CCCCTACAGTTCCTTTCTGTAGTAGTGTTCGTGTGTCCTGACCGATGGCATTACCGGATAGAAGGGATGTGCGTGAGACACAAAACGGTAGGAGACTAGGAGAGACGAAGACGATCATGATCTCACCTATGAGAATCGGCGATGAACGGAAGGCAACACGAAGAGCACGACTGTAGTTCGATGCTTCAATCTTCGCATGGACTTGCTCTTACGGTTCCGGCAGCAGATCGGAGCAGTAGCCGGAGATGCCGATGGCTCTGCTCTTACGGTTCCGGCAGCAGATCGGAGCAGTAGCCGGAGATGTAGTAGATGGCCGATGGCTCTGCCTTCACATACGTGATCGGCGCGCGACCTCCCGTGTTGGATGGGTGACGTGGTCTGCGGCGCGGGCTCTGCGGCGGTAGCGCATCATCGCAGATGGCACCTGGTAACTTGCCCGGCCCTGGCGGCGCTGGTGAAGCAGGCCAGCGGCAGCGGTGTTCTGAAGGTTGAACGGCGACGGGGGCATACTGCAAGTGCAAGTGCAAGGGACGGTGGGACACATATGTATGGACGAGATGCAAACTGGAAAAACTGGAAGACTAGCACGATGGTGATGTGCATGTGCTCACCTACGGATGGATCGGAGCAAGGGACTGGCGGACTGCCACGGCGACGTACGGTGTAGACCGAACTCGACAAGATCGGCAGCAGTCCTATCTTCATGTGGTCGACTTGAATTCCTGCTGCAGCAACTTGGCGACGGCGAAGCTTCGGCTGCAGGGAGGCCACGGGAACCGGCGGCGGGAGAGATGCGCGGTCACTCGAAGAGCATGGCGCTCAGCTTCTTCACGAGCGGCGGCTGGGGGAACTTCCTGACCGAGGGTGTTACGGAAACGATAGCGATACGCATGAGATGCAAAATAGAAGGAGCCAAAGATGAGGACGACCACGATGATCTCACCTATGACAGTCGAGGACCGAAACTCGAGGCCGGCCACAGCTTTTCAGCTTCAGGAACGCGTTGTGCAGAGAGATGGCTGACGGTGATGCAGTAGGGGCAGGACGACGGCAGCACTAAGTGAACAAAGATAGAGTCCTTAGGGATTCCCAAACTTGGGGCCTCCCTGTAAAGGAGTCAATGGTGCATCTTTTCTGGGAGGGAGGTACTCCGTATATATGGTGGGGAAAACCCACCATCTCTCCATCCATTAGCAATATGGGACAAATAGATGGTTTAACTCCCTCTAACGCTAAGGGGCCTAAGAGTTTTCACTACCACTAATGGGCTTGTGAAATTTGGCCCAATTAAGAAGATGGGATGGATTTAGGATAACACGGGCTGGATAATGGGTCAAGGCTGGCCCAAAAATATTTATATTTTTGGAATAATTAATTTCCTGGTATTAAACAATTCTAGAAAAGTCTAGAATTTATATTTAAACCATGAAAAATATTCCAAAAATTCCAAAATTCATGAGACAAATCTCGGAGATGATATTGGACCTAAAGAATCCAAATAAAATATTTGGAGCTCATGAAGATATTTGTAGAAGCTTGGAGATGAAGGATTTAGCTCTAGGAAGAATAGGAATAAATTCTAGAGAAGATCTGAAAAGAATCCAGAGGAACCTAATTGATATCTGAGAGGATTTGGGACGCTAAACACTAAACGTTGAAGACACACCAAAGCAAGGACACAACAACCGCGCTAAAGCCTATGTTGTTTTAATTTATTCAAGACACACTAATTTTCATATTCTAAATTCCCTGTAATAAAATATAAATCTTGGAAAATTTTAGAAATTCTTAAATCCTTTAGATTGTTAGTGTATTCTATTCACATCCCAAAATATGAAATTTTGGGGTGTGACATTAATTAAACCAATCATGACATGCATCATTTCATAATCATATTGTTTGTGCATTTGTGTGTATGTGTTGACCTAGTCAACTCATTTAAGCAAAAATAGTCAAAATATAAAAATTATACCAAAATGTCACAAATAATGTCAATTACATGCTTATGAACTCTTATGAGCATGGAAGATTCAAACAAAAATTTGAAATTCAATCTTGAATTCAATTGACCATCATGTCATGGGTTGCAAGTTATCCTTCCTACGTTTCTTGTGAGGCTATTATCTTTTGATTTTGCCTCAACACTTGAAATTCTTCCAATATAAGAATTGCAGTATAAAGTACCAAGTTTGCAATGGTTATAAACTTGATCCATGAAAACAACTTTTAGTTGCTCAAAATCATGGTCAAACTCGGGTCAAACTATTGTTTTGCAGGACTTCGTAGATTTCAGTCTGAAATTGCAGATTTTTGACCAGTTTTCATGGCTTCGTATCTTCCAACCGATGAGCAAATGGTATAACTCCCTTTGTAGAAGTTATAGCCCTATGAACCAGCTACACTTTTTATATCGGCCGATCAGTTTGTTTACAAATAGAATTGGGAGAAAAGACGGACCAAATTCTGGTCGTTCCTCTGAAAACGAACTGAATCGAAGTGATGCAATTCAGTTTCGTCAGTCCTTTTGGATGGGTTTTTGGGCCTGATTTCACGGCTTATTATCTCCCAAACTGTTGCTCGAACATTATGGGACCCTTTGTAGGAATTGTAGCTCTATGAATCCTCTACAACTTTTACATAGGCAAATCTTTGTGTTTACAAACAAAAGTTTGAGAAAAATCGGACCAACAGGCAAGCTGTTCAACGGCCAGAAAACTGAATCCGATTCAGTTCATCAGGGCCGAAGGCCGAGCAGAGCACACGGCGTCACCGGTCGTGAGCCACGCTGGTGAGCACCCGTCAAGCCTCGGCCACACGCCATGTCCGCGACACTCCTTGGCCACGCGCCTGCACGAACCTGCCCCCAGTGCCACCCGTCCGCTCGCAACGTTGACAGCGGCCGAACCGTGGTGGGGTGCGCCCACTGTTTCACCGGCCAAAATTAACTGATGTCAGATTCACCAAACCGCAATTAACCACGGCCGAGCCTGCTTCAACTCGTCCTCTCCATCCCCAGCCCCACCCCGACCTATTCCATCGATTATTTCATCGGGAATTTGAGTTTTGCCGGCCGCCACTACTGGAACTCAATAGAGCTCTGCCTCCAATCGTGGACAGGCCATTTTACTCCTCCTCCCCTGCAATTGACCGCAAAAACGGATTCCCCATAGCCCCTAGATACTCCCCAGCCTATTCACCTTCGCTCGCTACCTCCTCAGACCCCGGTCCGCCACCGCTTCCTCCGGCCGTCGACCGTGTGCAAGGGCAGGGCCGGGCGGGCCGCGTCCGGCCGCTGGCAGCAGCCGCGCAAGGCCAAAGGGGGGGGCTGCAGTTTCCTGCCACCCGCCCAGGCCGAGGGGAGGGCTGGAGCCGGCCTTTGCCGATCAGCCTGAAGGGCAGACCGAGCTCTGCTCGGTGTTGTTACGAGGAAGAAGAAGAAGGATCAAGGGGTAAGGAAATAGATCTCGGGGGGTTATCCATAAAGAGGTTGGACTTATGTGTTAAGTGGAATTGTTACAGGGGTTACCTGCAAGTTTTCAGGGGCTGGTTCACGAAGAAGGACCCTGCTGCAATTACTTTCTTTTTCGCAGGAACCTGGATGTAAAAGCGCAGCCCTTGTCTTTTGCTTTTCTTTCCTTTATTTGTAGCTGAACTTGAATTAATCACTAAAAATCACAAAAAATCTTAAAATCACAAATATGGACTTTCTGGAATCCTTGTGAAATTATCTGTCTAGTGGTGCATCATATGCATATGTAAACTGTGATTTGCAGAATATATGGCCATGTGTATGTTTATGTGCTTGAAAGCCTATTATTTATTTGGTATATGTTCTGCTCATGCCAAAATTATGAAACTTGCTGGGATGGTGTGTTGATGTTATTAGATTTGATTTGTGTATTTGATAGCTATAGTTTATTCATGATTTTGATAGATTTACAATTAGTTAAGTTGGTGAAGTAGAAAAAGTGACACATATGGAAACTGCTCATTAAAATGGGATAATTTTTGGTAGAGTTCTTCTGACGCCTAGGGAATGCCTGTAAAATTTTCAGCTCCAGAATGTTTGTAGATTTTGAGTTATGATTTAATATTGTTTCTAGTTAATTAAGTAAAAGTAAATCACCAGATATTCTGTGTAGCTTAGAAAAATATGACAATTTCACCGTAGAGCTCTCTGGTCATAAGTAAACTCCAGTAAAAATTTTAGCTCCAGAAAGTATCTGTGTATTTATTTATAATTTTCTAATTGCTAGAAATGTTGACTGTTAAAAGAAATAGAAAACAGTTAGATAAAATATTGGTAAAACTCTAAGAATTGTGTTTTTATGTTTTTAACACAGTAGAGTGCTCACTGGAATTTCCTTTCATGAAAATATATTTTCTAGACTTTAATTGGTGTAAACTAGCTAGGAAATGCTTATTTAATAAATAGAATCCTTGCTGTAAAAGTGTTGTTAAAATTTTGTTTAGCGACAAGGTTTGCTGAATGTTCAGATTCAGCCATAGGAACCTTTTTACTACTTGTAGCATTCCGTAGATATTTTAGTTTGATTTATGTTGTGTGTATGTTTAAGTTGTTGCATTTTGTTAGCTCATGCATCTGCATCTCATGTAGATAACCCAATCGTCGACGGCATGTACGAGGTTGAGATCGAACCCGAGGGTGATCCAGCTACTGCGGAGCTGAACTATGTTGCTGAACAAGACCCGGGCCAAGTCCGAAAGGGCCAAAGGTCGCTGGTGATCAAGAAGGCAAGCACCGGAGCATGTCCCAGTTTTTACAAACCCCAATGGGTTGCTTTGTGCCTTACTTTGTGCATTTAAGTAAAGAGTTGTTTGAAACCCTAGTTGCATGATCCCTAGGTACCTATATCCTAAAACTAGTATGTGTAGGTCGTATAGAATGCCACGCTTAATTAGGACCGGTAGAAGTCGAGTGATTGCCTTGTCACTCGCGAGATATAAGTTTTTACTTTCTATTGAATCATGAAGTTCGGCAGGCGGGGCTTGTGTGATATTTCTGTCTGGTTGAATGTCCCGCTTGCACAGATGGTTGTTGGCTAAGGCATTGATTGTGTGACGTTGTTGGTCAAGCTTTTGAAGGTACTAATCGTATGCCGGGAAATATGGTAAACTGGTAAACCTAGTACTTGGTTCAAACTGACGTCTGACGGACATATCCACTCCATTGGGCGAGGGATTGATGGCGAGTGTAGCAGTGGTCGCGGCACAGTTTTGCTTGGAACACCTGGGGTTCGTTGGAGCGTGCACTCGGGTGGAGTGGTCCCCGATGGCAGATGGCAGGGAGAGATGGGAACGGTTGCCTCGTGAGATCCTGGGTGTCTCTCACGGGGTGTGCGACTAGGTTGTCCCATGCATGGTTAAAAATCAACTCGAGTTGTCCGTCCTTTCATGAAGCTGCTTGATCGCTTGTCGCACATCAGTGTGCTTGGCCAATGGTTAGAGATGTTGTTATTTGAGTAAAGATGATATCTGGTTAATCATCTGTTTTTTTTTGACACTGAATGTTGTTGGATAGTTTGGCAAGCTTAGTAATGGTTAGTCTCACTTTAACTTGGCTAAAATATTGGAAATAGGGATCAACTTGTAGATGCTTTTTGGCAAAACAATTCCCTCCACCATAAAGCCTTGCATGTCTAGAATTTGACTTTGTCGGGTAAGTCTTGCTGAGTATTAGTATACTCAGCCTTGCTTGTGGCTTGTTTTTCAGATATGGATGTTGCTGGCTTTGACCCTATTGTTGCTTTGACCTGACCGTGTGTTTTGCCGATGGTTGGACTGTGGAGCGGGTGCCGACTGAATCCGATTCGGGCCGCGGTGGTTGAATGTCATATGAGGGCTCTACATGATGTTATGTGATCGACGTTTAGACTTCCGCTGTATTATATTCTATCTTGTAATAATTAAAACATATTCACTGTGTTTGTATAATTATCCATATGAACCTCGTGATGTAAAATTTGTGATAAGTTGTACTGCCTGAGCCCATCTTCGAGTGGGACTTGTTGCTATTTTGTTTCGGTCAAGAATCGGTGGTTTCACCGGGACGTTACCCGACAGACTGCACGATTAATTCGGTTCAAGCATGTGGAGTACCACAGTGGAAGTGGTCTCATACGCTTGAGCCGGGTTAATTGGGGCGGGCTGCCAACGTCGTCATCATCCGACGAGTCCTCCTCAAAGTACTGCTCATGCTCTGTGGCCTCCCTCTCTGCCTCCAAAACCATCTCAGGAAAATTTTCTGCTTCATCAAGCTCCTCGATGGTTCAGAGGGTGCGTAATAATCTTGTCCGGCTGCCCCTTCTTCCACTTCTTCACCTTCCTCCCCAGTAGTATCGGATTTATGGACCCGACAGTCCACACAGGGTAGCCTACGTGGTTGATTTGTTGAGGGACAGATCGAGGATCACAAGACGATGGTAACACAAGACGCAAGGATTGAACAGGTTCGGGCCGTCAAGATGACGTAATACCCTACGTCCTGTGTTGGGTGTATGGATTGCTGTGTATGAAGTTCCTGAAGGATCTCCGTAGTTGGGTTCTGTCCTAGGTTGAAGTTCGTGAGATGTAATCGTGTTCTGGAGGGGGGTCTCAAGGCACCTTATATAGTCCGGCTGCCTTGAGTTACAAGTCGGCTAGAGATCATAACCTACCCGAAATACAAGGATGCGATCCTATAACGATTACAGATATCATTCCCTATAATTCCGGCTAGTTTATCTTGATCCCCGAGCTTCTTGCGGGATACACCGTCTTCTTCCTTGCCGCGCGCGTCGCCGTACTCGTCCGGTTCATCCGACTGGTGGGCCTTCCGACTGGTGGGCCACCCAGTCTGACAAACCAGCCCGATAGCACTCGGATTGGGCCGCCCCTTGCTGGTTGGGCCAATCCGCCTTCTGGGTACCCCTGGGGGTCTACCCCCGACAAGCCCCCGAGTAGTACGTGGTCGAGCAACAACTTGGCGAGGTCGTGCTATCAGCTGAGCCTCGAGCTTGCTGCGGTTGGAAGCAAAACTGTGTGATACTGAAGAGAAAAAGAGAGCCGTTTCCCAACAGATGCGCCACGAGGTGTGTCCGTTGGCTGTAGCCCCCGAGCCTTGAAGCGATTCCGAAGGAATCGGTCCAAGGGTTAGTAGCCTTGTTCTGAGGTCGCCAGACAATCAACGGATGCGCCGCGAGGTGCGTCCGTTGGCCGTAGCCCCCGAGCCTTGAAGCGATTCCGAAGGAATCGGTCCAAGGGTTAGTCGAGGAGCATCTGACTAAATCATCCAGCGTTAATTTCGGCGTCCAGCCCCCGAGCGTGAGGACCGGCGGAGTCCCGCGAGACACGCCGAGTAGTCGTCCCGGCGCCAGCCCCCGAGCGTGAGGGCTGAGCACGCCGAGTGGTCGTCCCGGCGCCAGCCCCCGAGCGTGAGGGCTGAGCACGCCGAGTAGTCGTCCCGGCGCCAGCCCCCGAGCGTGAGGGCTGAGCACGCCGAGTGGTCGTCCCGACGCCAGCCCCCGAGCGTGAGGGCTGAGCACGCCGAGTGGTCGTCCCGGCGCCAGCCCCCGAGCGTGAGGGCTGAGCACGCCGAGTGGTCGTCCCGGCGCCAGCCCCGAGCGTGAGGGCTGAGCACGCCGAGTGGTCGTCCCGGCGCCAGCCCCCGAGCGTGAGGGCTGAGCACGCCGAGTGGTCGTCCATACCCTGCAATAAAGCACGAATCCGAGAGGAGAAAATACCTGGCGATATAAATGTTAACGAACTCCGCTTCCTACTTTAAGTCTTTTAATTTCTCTGGGCAGTTAGCCTGTTACGTTTATGCACCTGATCCCCGATAGCCATAGTCCGTAGCGCAGGGAGCTGGGCCGCATGCACGCGTAGGAGCGTAGGCGTACGAAAGAGTCAAGGTTTCACGAATTAAAGCGTGTGCTACCCGGATACTTTAGCAACTCGTATAAAAGCTCACGGAATTGACGAAGTTAATTGATTAATACTTAGCTTGGCGAACGGTTAGGGTCCGGGAGGATTCCTTCTTTGTCAGATATGCCAAAGAGAAGGCAGGCGGAGAGGTGTCGTTTCTGACACGTGGTGTCTGGAGCAGTCTTCTCGTGATCGCACAGGACGCTCCCGTGGTCGCGTAAAGCCAGAAGCGATAAGGATGACCTGTGCAGCTTGGGCAGAAGGAGGGACGCGTGGCTCGGAGCTCACGCGCCTGTCGACGTGGAGGAAGTCTCTCGTCCTCCGGCTATCCAAGGCTATAAATGCCCGTCGAGGGGCCAGAGCTGCTACCCAGGAGCGAGTACGTATAGGATCCTTGCAGTCAATATGCCGGAGGCTCATTGCTGGGTTCATCCTCCGGGGAAGGTTTGTGGAGTCTCCAGAGTATGGTGCTAGAAGAGTGCTTGCGAAGATCCTGAGGTGTTGATTAGCGTCTGAGTGCTGTCCCATTCACCCCTACATTCCCATGTGACGAGGGCCATGTGGGGTGAAATGCTTTGTAGAGCAAGGGATACCCGGAGGCATTCGCTAACAGCCCTCTATTGGTGCTGTCCCGTCGACGGCTGCAGTGGTGCTACAAGAGAGCTTGCGATGAGCTCATGTGGGCCAAGCTTGCTTCGGATGTAGCACTAGGCGCAGGGACGGGTGCCCCAAGCCGTCATCTTGACGGTTGATGTGTTTGGTCTTTGTAACCGGCGCTCGACCGGCTTCGTTGTAATTGTATAACCTGCAAAAAGATTTTACTGCATGATAGTCTTGAGGAGGAAGCTTCTCGGCAGCTCCAGCCCCGAGCCGTCGGGGTTTGGCCGCGCTTCTCCAACTGTTGTAACTCGTTCGCAGTGTCAGCCCCCGAGCGTTTCGGGGCTGATCGAGCCCGAGAGGCATGCTGTCTTTGATGTGGCGCCAGCCCCCGAGTCCGAGTGCCGGTCGAACCTTAGCGGTACGCCGTTTGTTCTACAGTGTTGGCTTCTGAGTAGCTTGGAGTCAATCGAGCCCGAGAGGCACACTGACTTTATTGCGACGCCAGCCCCCGAGTGCGAGTGCTGTTAGAGCCTTAGCGGCACGCCACTTGGCTTGCAGTGTTGGCTCCCGAGTGGTTCGGGGCCAATCGAGCCCGAGAGGCACACTGACTTTATTGCGGCGCCAGCCCCCGAGTGGGAGTGCTGTTAGAGCCTTAGCGGCACGCCACTTGGCTTGCAGTGTTGGCTCCCGAGTGGTTCGGGGCCAATCGAGCCCGAGAGGCACACTGACTTTAATGCGGCGCCAGCCCTCGAGTGCGAGTGCTGTTAGAGCCTTAGCGGCACGCCACTTGGCTTGCAGTGTTGGCTCCCGAGTGGTTCGGGGCCAATCGAGCCCGAGAGGCACACTGACTTCGATGCGGCGCCAGCTCCCGAGTGCGAGTGCTGTTAGAGCCTTTGCGGCACGCCGACTTCTTCGCCTTGCCCGAGTGCTCGAGGTCGTTTTTTACCGTTGACGTCCGGCGCATAACGGAAGGGGAAGGCGCCCAACGGCTCTTTTTACCGTTTCACCCGCGTCCGTTAATTGCGCCGTCCGGCGGTAATCTCGGGCATCGAGGCGCGCTATAAAGGGTGAGGGTTAGGTCTGGAGGGGAAATCCCTCTGTTTCCAGATCCGTTTTCCCCATTCTTCATTCTCCATTCCGCCGCCACCAAAGAATCCTTCTTGCCTCTAGATCCGCCCCACGGATTTAGCCACTACGGGGAGCGTAGGCTCGTTGATGCGGACGAAGTCCCCTGCGTGTAGATCCATGGCGCCGAAGAGGAAGCTCACCGGCGTTCCCAAGTCTGACAAGATCCCCTCCCCTGCCGTCGCGTGGGCGCGGGGGAAGGTGACCACGGAGATGCTGGAGGAAATGGTGGAGCGGAGCATCCTCCCGTCTCAGGCCGTGGCGGAGTGGCGGCCGAGCGCCGGGGAGGCATTCCCGTCGGAGAACTCCGGCGAGCTGGTCCTGTTCAAGCCGTTCTTCGAGGCGGGACTCGGCTTGCCGACGGGAGCCTTCTTCCGAGGTTTGCTTTACTACTACAGGATCGAGGCCATCAACCTCAATCCCAACTCCATCATGGCGATTTCGTCTTCATCCATCTCTGTGAGGCCTATCTGGGGATCTCTCCCCATTTCGACCTGTGGAGGTACTTGTATTGGCTGAAGCCTCAGCCGAGCGAGGAGAAGATGGTGGTAGTGGGAGGTGCCGGATTCATGCTGCGTCAAGGGCAGAAGGATGAATACTTCAACATCGCTCTCAACACCTCCAACAAGGGCTGGAAAGCCGAGTGGTTCTATGTCGGGAACCACGCGCCGACGATTCCCTGCCACACCGGGGAGCGCCCGAAGGTGAAGGATTGCTGGAATGAACTTCCCAGCGGTTCTCAAATGCGGGAAGTGGAGGAGCTCCTTGCGATGATCAAGGAACTCAAGGAAGTCGGACACTTGACGGCGATCGGCATTGCCTGCAACTTTAGCAGGCGACTGATTCAACCAATCCGGAGCGGAAGCACCCGGGCTACGAGTACTCGGGCCGGGAAGATCCAACCCGGGGAGCCCGCCGGACGGTGGGCAAGGAGGAGATGAAAGCACGCGTGGGCGGGTTCTTCCTCGGGCACGTGTCGGAGAAGCACCAGCCGCGCCCATTTTCCTTGAAGAGGCCTGCTCCATCGGTAAGTTTCCGTTCCGAGTGCTTTTGAATGTTCTCCCTGATGCAATTTTTGGTTTTTGATGTAGTCGTTCGTTGGCCGTCTGATTTTGCGATTTCTCTGGTGCAGGATCGGGTCTTCGAGTATTTTTCTGCTGCCCCGCTTCCGGAGGATCTCCCTAGGAAGGTGTTCCCGGAAGAAGCGCCCCCAGGTGACCAGGTCGACCCTCCAGCGGCAGAAGCAGCTGATCCTCCCGCTCCTCTGATGTGGGCACCTAGCGATACAGAGGGCTCCCTGAGCCCTTCTGATGAAGAAGTGGTGGAGGAGTGCCCGCGGAAGCGCCGGATGACCGTGGCGAAGATTGGGACCCACAGGGGCAGCGTTGCTAAATTGGCGACGTCTGTCGCTGGTGAAGCAGCCGAGGACGACTCGGCGACAATGTCGGACGAAGCGCCCTCCGTCCAGCAAGCAGTGGCGGGTACGCCGCCACCACCTCCCAAGCGGAAGCGCACGAGGAAGATGACAGCGAAGAAGTCGGCTGCGCAGCCGGCCAAGCANTGTAGATCCATGGCGCCGAAGAGGAAGCTCACCGGCGTTCCCAAGTCTGACAAGATCCCCTCCCCTGCCGTCGCGTGGGCGCGGGGGAAGGTGACCACGGAGATGCTGGAGGAAATGGTGGAGCGGAGCATCCTCCCGTCTCAGGCCGTGGCGGAGTGGCGGCCGAGCGCCGGGGAGGCATTCCCGTCGGAGAACTCCGGCGAGCTGGTCCTGTTCAAGCCGTTCTTCGAGGCGGGACTCGGCTTGCCGACGGGAGCCTTCTTCCGAGGTTTGCTTTACTACTATGGGATCGAGGCCATCAACCTCAATCCCAACTCCATCATGGCGATTTCTGTCTTCATCCATCTCTGTGAGGCCTATCTGGGGATCTCTCCCCATTTCGACCTGTGGAGGTACTTGTATTGGCTGAAGCCTCAGCCGAGCGAGGAGAAGATGGTGGTAGTGGGAGGTGCCGGATTCATGCTGCATCAAGGGCGGAAGGATGAATACTTCGACATCGCCCTCAACACCTCCAACAAGGGCTGGAAAGCCGAGTGGTTCTATGTCGGGAACCACGCGCCGACGATTCCCTGCCACACCGGGGAGCGCCCGAAGGTGAAGGATTGCTGGAATGAACTTCCCAGCGGTTCTCAAATGCGGGAAGTGGAGGAGCTCCTTGCGATGATCAAGGAACTCAAGGAAGTCGGACACTTGACGGCGATCGGCATTGCCTGCAACTTTAGCAGGCGACTGATTCAACCAATCCAGGAGCGGAAGCACCCGGGCTACGAGTACTCGGGCCGGGAGGATCCCACCCGGGGAGCCCGCCGGACGGTGGGCAAGGAGGAGATGAAAGCACGCGTGGGCGGGTTCTTCCTCGGGCACGTGTCGGAGAAGCACCAGCCGCGCCCATTTTCCTTGAAGAGGCCTGCTCCACCGGTAAGTTTCCGTTCCGAGTGCTTTTGAATGTTCTCCCTGATGCAATTTTTGGTTTTTGATGTAGTCGTCTGTTGGCCGTCTGATTTTGCGATTTCTCTGGTGCAGGATCGGGTCTTCGAGTATTTGTCTGCTGCCCCGCTTCCGGAGGATCTCCCTAGGAAGGTGTTCCCGGAAGAAGCGCCCCCAGGTGACCAGGTCGACCCTCCAGCGGCAGAAGCAGCTGATCCTCCCGCTCCTCTGATGTGGGCACCTAGCGATACAGAGGGCTCCCTGAGCCCTTCTGATGAAGAAGTGGTGGAGGAGTGCCCGCGGAAGCGCCGGATGACCGTGGCGAAGGTTGGGACCCGCAGGGGCGGCGTTGCTAAATTGGCGACGTCTGTCGCTGGTGAAGCAGCCGAGGACGACTCGGCGACAATGTCGGACGAAGCGCCCTCCGTCCAGCAAGCAGTGGCGGGTACGCCGCCATCACCTCCCAAGCGAAAGCGCACGAGGAAGATGACAGCGAAGAAGTCGGCTGCGCAGCCGGCCAAGCAATCTTCGGCGGGTTCGGACGCCGACGTTGACGAGCCGGGAAATCCTTCCCCGGCCGTCGTGGAGGAAGAGGAGAAGGACGAGGCAGTGCCCGACTCCTTGTTCCAGGAGCAGGAGCACGCCCGGGCCATGGGCGTGTCGGTGGAGGAGAGGCGGCGCATGATGGCTGAGACAATTGTGCAGGCCGCCGCGGACGCAAGGCCAGTCTCCGATCTGGGGACCAGGCCGATCCTGATGACGGCCTCGGCGCAGCGGCGTCCCAAGCTTCCAGTCTTGCGGCCCCGAGTTACGGTGGTGAAGAGTACCCAGTAAGTCTCCGCTCTCATGCTCGTTAGCTATGTGGATAACTGTTTCCGAGTTCTTTGTTTTCATTGCCGAGTGCTTTTTTCAGCAAAGCCTCTGACCTTGATGGTGAGGCGGCCAGCGGGAAGGCTCCGTCGACTGACGTCCCGCAAGGTCCGAGTTCTCCTCTGGTCACACCTGTTGGCCAATCATCCTCAGGTGCTACGCCTGAGGTGACGAACTTGGCTGAGGGGTCGGCGGCGGCGCGGACGGAGGAGATACCAGCCGGGCTTGTGGCGGCGGAAGTAACCGAAGACGCGCAGGGTGGAGGAGGCGAGACGGCGATCCCCTCAAGTGGTGACGCTGGAGATCCTGAGGTGGCCCGGGTGGCGGAGGCCCCACACGCAGGCGCGGGCGCCACAGTTCAAGGAGAAGCCCGTGAGGAAGGACTCCAAAAGCAGTCGGACGCCTCGGGAACTATCACTGTCCCCGAGGTCGACGCTGTCGCGGCGGAGGAGGAGACGGTTCTTGCTGAACTTCAGCTTGCGGTCGACCAGTCCCGGCGCTGTGCAGCGGTTTGTCCCCGCATCTGCCCTGTTTTTCTTTTCTTGTCCATTGTGAAATGTCTGAGTTGTTCGTTTTGGCGAATCGTTGTAGAGGTTGGCCACGCTCCGGCAGTCGCGCCTTGGGCATTTCCAGGACGCGGAGTCTGCGCTCCAGCGCGCGGCGGAGATGGAGGCGGAGCTCAAACGGGTCAGGCGCCAGCATGACGTCGCCCGGAAGAGCCTGAATGATGCCGTCATGCAGCATCGCTCACAGCTTCATGGTGAGGATTGATCCTTTGTGTAGCTTTTTCGGTGATTCTTATTGATCGTCGAGTTTGCCGTGTACTTCTCGTCCTGATCCGAGTGCTTCTCTGCTTTTTCAGAGAGGGAGATGGAGAGGGACCGCCACATCAAGGAGCTGAAGGAGTTGTGTTTTGCAAACGCGACTCTGCAGAAGTCGGAGGAGGTGATGGCGGGGAAGCTGAAGACGGAGCAGGAGTTCCGAAAAGGTGCGGACATGACGATGCTCCAGGGGATGTATACTATCCAGAATAACGCTCAAATCATAACAGGCTTGGAGCAAGATCTGGCGTCGGCGCATTTGTCCCTGACGGAGGTCAACGAGGTGGCGAGGGAGTTGCTGGACGCCGTGGCCCCAGAAGAGGGTGAACCGACGGCTCTCGTTGCTCGTCTGCACGGTGCGCCGACTCGGATCGCCGATCTGGTCAAGGAGTCGGCGGTTGTGTGTGCGAACGACGCTCTCGCCCGTGTTCGGACACTCTATCCGCGGATTGACCTTGCACCAGTTGGCGATGGAGTGGCGGCGGACGCCTCAACGGAGCAAGTCGAAGAGGCGCTGGCTCTAACTCGCCTGATCACCGAGAAGGTCGGCGAGGCTCTTAAGCTTGAGTAGGATCCTGCAAGTTGAAGCAGGGTAGAGTAGACTTTGTATATATAAGTATTAGTAAAACAACAATATTGGATATTTTGTTTTATGTTTTAAGGTTGCCCGAGTAGTTCTTTTGCTTCAATGTGCTTTTCCCTTTGCTTCACTTATCCTAAGTTCATAACGTCGAGAGCGGATCCCGTGCACGTGTAGAAAGGCTTAGGTGTCGTTCCAGGCCCGGTTACGCAGCATTTAGTTAGGAACTACTTGGGAACGGAGTAATACCGAGTTGTTTTGCAAGGAGAACAAATATGAAGAATGGGCAAAGCATATATTTTTATTGAACTCTGTGATACATAGCTTTTATGGGTAGCATCGGCGTAAATGTTCTATGTTCCACAGGTGTGGGACTTCGGTGCCGTCCTTGTATTGGAGACAAAAAGTACCCGGACATATGACCTGGGTCACGATGAACGGTCCTTCCCATGGGGCGGAGAGTTTGTGAACCCCTGCTGTGGATTGCACTCGGCGTAAGACGAGGTCACCAATGTTGAAGTCCCATTGCTGGACGTTCTTGTCGTGGTAGTGCCGGAGTTGTTGCTGGTAGCGCGCGTGCTGTATGAGCGCGTTGACTCGGTGTTCCTCGATGGAGTCGAGGTCCACCTCGCGAGCTGCTTCTGCTTCGCCTTCTTCGTAGTTGTCGATGCGCGGTGAGCCAAACGCGATGTCGGTGGGGAGAATTGCCTCGGAGCCGTAGACCAGGAAGAAAGGAGTGTGACCTGTTGCACGACTCGGCTGAGTCCTGAGTCCCCAGATGACCTGTGGTAGCTCTTGATGCCATCGTCCGGCGAATTTCTTCAACGGGTCGAAGATTCTTGCTTTAAGGCCTTGGAGTATCATGGCGTTGGCTCGTTCCACCTGTCCATTGCACCTGGGATGGGCGACAGAGGCGTAGTATACATCGATGCACCTGCTCTCGCAAAAGTCCCAGAAGGCGGATCCGGTGAACTGTGTCCCCAAGTCGGTTATGATCCTATTGGGGACCCCGAATCGGTGTGTGATCTCTTCGATGAAGGCGGCGGCTTGCTTTGACGTTGGAGTTCCGACGATGGCCTTGTACTCTATCCATTTGGAGAATTTGTCGATGGCGACAAGGATGTGCGTAACCTCCCGGAGCCGCCCTAAACGGTCCCACCATGTCCAACCCCCAATAGGCGAAAGGCCACGAGGGCGGGATGGTGCGTAGAGCTTGGGCCGGTAGATGTTTCTGCTTGGCGAAGAATTGGCACCCCTGGCACCGGCGAACGAGTTCCTTGGCATCAGAGACGGCGGTAGGCCAAAAGAACCCGGCCCGGTATGCTTTTCCGACTAGTGATCCTACGGCGGCGTGGCTTCCGCAGACTCCCGAGTGGATATCGTCGAGGATCTGGAGGCCGACTTCTTTGGTCACGCACTTGATGAACACTTGGTTTGTGGCAGCTCGTCGGTATAGGGCGTTGCCGACTACCACACAGTTCTTGCTTCGGCGCTCCAGAATCCTTCGCTCCGTGGGGTCTTTGGGTACCTTGTTGTGGGCGAGGTAATCTATGAACTCGGCCATCCAATCTTCTTCGGCGTCGATCGTCAATACCTCGCAGAGTTCAGGAGCAGGCTCTGGTTTGTCCCCTAACTCTTTAACGGAGGGTTTGAGGAGGCCTTGCACGAATACTCCCCCTGGTACTTCCGCGCGGGTTGACCCCAGTTTGGCGAGTGCATCAGCGGCGAGGTTGTTCTCCCGCGGAACGTGGTGATACTCAACTCCGTAGAATTTTCCCTCTTGCTTGTGCACTGCCTCGCAATAAGCGTTCATCCGCTCGTTGTGGTGATCCCAGTCTTTATTCACCTGATTTATAACGACAGCTGAGTCGCCATAAACCAGGAGTCTCTTTATTCCTAGAGAAGTGGCGATGCGAAGCCCGTGGAGGATTGCTTCGTATTCGGCGGCGTTGTTGGTGACGGGGAAGCGAATTTGGAGGACATATCGGAGCAGTTCCCCTTTCGGCGAGATGAAGAGTACACCGGCGCCTCCGCTGTCGATCATTAAGGAGCCGTCGAAGTACATCTTCCAGTGTTCGCTGCTGGTGTCTTCTTTCGCGTCCTGGCTCTCGGTCCATTCGGCGATAAAGTCGGCGAGGATCTGTGACCTGATGGCGGTGCGCGGGACGAAGTCTATGATGAAGGAGGCGAGCTCGACGGACCACTTGATGATTCGCCCGGTGACGTCCCTGTTGTGGAGGATTTCGCCGAGTGGAAATTGCGTGACCACCTTGATGCGATGTGCTTGAAAATAGTGGCGGAGTTTCCTTGATGTGATCAGCAGTGCGTAGAGCAGTTTCTGCACCTGAGGATAGCGGGCCTTAGACTCGCTCAGTACTTCGCTCACATAGTAGACTGGTCGCTGCACTCTTTGCACCTTTCCTTCTTCCTCCCTTTCCACGACGATGACAGTGCTCACCACATTAGTCGTGGCAGCAATGTACAGGAGTAGCGTTTCGTCGTTATGCGGGGCGGCGAGTACTGGTGGATTGGAGAGGTAGTTCTTGAGGTCGGTGAAAGCTTGCTGCGCCTCCTGGTTCCACTCGAACTTGTCGGTCTTCTTGAGGATCTTGAAGAACGGAAAGCCCTTATCTCCCAGCCGGGAGATGAACCTGCTCAAGGCCGCCATGCAACCAGTCAGCTTTTGGATCTCTTTCTTCCCAGTCGGCGGTTTCATCCTCCGGATGGTGTCTATCTTCTCGGGGTTGGCTTGGATGCCTCTGTTGCTCATGATGAAGCCGAGTAGTTTCCCCTTCGGTACGCCAAAGACGCACTTGGTCGGGTTTAGCCTCCAGTTGAGCCTGCGGAGATTGGTGAACATCTCGGAGAGGTCGGCGATGAACTCGGCTTCGGTCTTCGTCTTGATGACTATATCGTCGACGTAGGCCTCGGTGTTGCAGCCGATCTGTGTGCCTAGGGTGAGGTTGATGGCCCTCTGGTAAGTAGCACCAGCGTTGCGGAGGCCGAACATCATCTTGGTGTAGCAGTAAGCGCCAATCGGAGTAATGAAGGATGTCTTCTCTTGGTCTTCTTCTTTCAAGGCGATCTGGTGATAGCCGGAGTAACAATCAAGGAAGCATAGGAGTACGCATCCAGCGGTGGAGTCGACGACTTGGTCGATGCGGGGCAGGACGAAGGGGTCCTTAGGGCAGTGCCTGTTGAGATCCGTGTAATCAACACACATTCTCCATTAATTATTCTTTTTTCTTACAAGGACTGGATTAGCAAGCCAGTCGGGATAAAAGACTTCTCTAATGAACCCGGCAGCTAACAGCCTTGTAATTTCTACCCTAATGGCCTCCTTGCGGTCTTGCACGAAGCGACGGAGCTTTTGGCGAACTGGCTTGGCGTTCGCGTCAACCTTCAAAGAGTGCTCGACCACCTCCCTCGGTACACCCGGCATATCAGATGGAGTCCATGCAAATATGTCGGCGTTGTCCCGGAGGAAGGCGACGAGCGCGCTTTCCTATTTGGGGTCGAGCCCTGAACCAATCAGGGCGGTCTTGGAGGAGTCGGAGAGCCCAAGCGAGATGGGGCGCACTTCTTCAGCCGGCTGCATGGTGGTCGGCGCGGCTCTTCGCTTGGAGGACTCGGGGATGGAGCCCGGGTCTCCCTGGAAAGTTCTCGCCTCGTGGACCACTTCCATCTGGAGCACGCTGCGCTCGATGCCGGTGCAGAGGTGGAGCCCTTCTTTGTCGCAGCCCTTGGCGGTGTGGACGTCGCTGCGTACGGAGAGGACGCCGTTTGGTGCCGGCATCTTCATCAGCAGGTACGTGTAGTTGGGGATCGCCATGAATTTGGCGAGCGCTGGCCTCCCGAGTATGGCGTGGTAGGCAGTGGTGAAGTCGGCGACCTGGAAGTTGAGGTACTCGGTCCGGAAGTTGCTCTGATCGTCGAAGGTGACGGGCAGAGCTATCTGCCCGAGTGGTTTGGAGCCCTTGCCCGGGATCAGCCCGTAGAACGGGTGGAGAGAAGGAGTCAGAGCGTCGAGGCCGATGCCCATGTCCCTCAGTGTTTGGGCGAAGATGATGTTAAGCCCGCTTCCGCCGTCGACGAGTACTTTGGTGAGGCGGGCGTTGTTGACGATCGGGCTGAGCACCAGGGGGTACTCGCCCACGTCGGAGATCTGGAACCACTGGTCCTCCCTGGAGAAGGTGATCGGCTGCTCGGACCAGCGGAGTGGTTGGACAGGTGACGTGTAGCAGGAGAATATCTCCCGGTCACGCACCTTCTCTCTGCGCTTGTCATCCACGGGCGGTGGTCCTCCGAGGATGAAGTTCACCTGCCTCTCGACGTTCGGGAAAGCGGGGTTCGCGGGGGCCCCTTTTCCCTTGTTGCCTTTGTCGTCGTCGCGCGGTGGCAGCTTCCCTTCTTTCTTCATGTAAGCGTCGGTGAGTCCCATGCAGTCGATCATGCGGTGCTTAGACTGCTTGTGGATGGGGCAGGGTCCTTGGAGCATCTTGTCGAACTCGGCGTTGAAGTTGGACCGCGGGCGAGGGCCTCCGCGATCCATGGCGGCGACGGTGAAGTCTCTCGAGCGCTTTCGGTCGCCCATCCTGCTCGGTTCAGGTCGGGCGCGGCGCGGGTCCTCCTTCTTCGGCCGGTCCTCTCAGCGAGGCGGACGATCATCGTCCCGAGTGCTTTTCTTGTTGTAGTGGAGGCGAGCGGCCTCCTTGGCGTTCGCCATCTTGTTTACCCGCCCAAAGAACTCGCCGGAGGTCTTTGGCATGTCCTCGCAGAGGCGCTCGAAGACGACGGAGTCAGCGAGGCCGTCGAGGAAGTAGTTGATGATCTCGGACTCGGAGCAGCCGGGAACCAGGTTGCGGTCCTCCATGTACCGGTCGGTGTAGTCGCGGAGGCTCTCCCCGCGGTTCTGCTTCACCTTGCCCAGATCCCACGCTGTGCCTGGCCGGATGGAGCTGCCCTGGAAGTAGCTCTTGAACTGGCGGCAAAGAGTGTCCCAGCTGTCGATGGAGCCGGGCTCAAGGCTGTGGAGCCAGCTCAGCCCCACCTTGGTCATGGCGACGGGGAAGTAGGCGCACATGGAGTCGTGGTCGCCGTTCACCGCGCGGATGGCGATGCTGTACGGTCCGGAGCCACATCGTAGGGTCCGTCTTCCCGTCGTATCTTTCTATGCCTGTAGGTTTGAAGTTAGCAGGCATTCGAATAGATCTTACTCAGGCGGTAAACGCCGGGAAGCCGTCGCAGTCGTTGAGGTTCTCCATGTCCTCACGTCCCGAATCGGCGGAGTGGTCTTCAGGAGTGCGAGCCCGAGGTGGCCTGTCTTGTCCGAGTGGAGGTCCGTACTTGCGGTCAAATTCGTGGCGACGTGCGGCCTCATTGGCCTCGAGCTCTCGGCGTAGGCGCGTGTCGCGGTCCAACCCTGGGGCGCCGTGTTCGCGGTTGTACTCGGCGCGCCGTCGGAGCTCCTCCTCGTCCCTTCGCCGGTGGCGGTCGTCGAGGTTCCTGCGGAGGTCATGGTTGCGGAGTTGTTCGCGGAGGTCTGGCTGGTCGACCACGTCGTCATCAACTTCACGACGACTGGCCGACTTGGAGTGGCGAGACGATGAAACGGCAGCCTTTTGGGCGTTGATCATTCCCGCAGCGGCGGTCAACCTGGTCTTGATCCGGTTGAGCTCCGGGGTTTCCAGAATCCCTTTCAGCTCAAGGTGCGCGGCGGCGAGATTAGCCGACGGGGTAGTGTAGACGCCCACACCGCCGACTTCTTGGATGAAGTCGTCGTGGAGGTTACGCGTGGCCCTGGGGTTTCGGCGATCCCGTCGCGCGCCGCGGCGTCGTTGCTTCTCATCATTGCGTCCGATCCTGGCGTCACGATGTGCTTGATCTTCCCCTTGGACCGTCGGCTCATCGGCTGATATGTCGGAGACGAACGTCTCCCGCTTGGCAGGCACGATCCTCTTGTTTGGAGGGAGGACACGTGTGACTTGCGGGAAAGTCGGAGTTGTTTCCTGTTCAGGCGGAGTCAGCGCATCCTGAGGACGAGGGTGTTGCGCTTCCGCAACGTCCGAAGCAGATCTGATCTGGGTGGTCGTGATGGGGTCGGCCGCCCTGATCGCATCTGGGGAGTAGTCAGCGCTCAGCCGTTCGCCGAGTGCTTCTTGGTAGACGGCCCCGCTGTTCCTGAGTCCCAACGGGAATCGTGTCGGCGAGGTGATGCCCTGGCGAGCGGATTCGGCGAGCTCGATACATTCGCTGATGGAGGAGATGGCGTGGTCCATGTCCGCCTCAAATTGGCGTTGGCGTGCGGCCCAGCGACGCCTTCGCTCCTCGGGCGTCTGCTGCACCCTGCGCGGCGGAGGCGGAGTGGATGAAGCAGTCGGCGGTGTAGGCGGAAGCGTGCTCCCCTTGGGTGCCAGGAGAGCGATGTTGGCCGTCGTGATCGCCGAGTTGTTGGCGATGGTTGGCGACGGAGTGGCAATGGTGACGATCCCGTCTGGCGTAGCGTCAAGTCGCGGCGCTGTCTCCTCCGGGGTGGCGTCACGGCTGAAGGAGAGCTCCCCCTCAGGTCCAGCGGTGAAGACCATGGATCCGAAGAAGAACATGGCCCCCTCAATGATGGATATCTTCGTGGATGCCGGCGTGATGATGGCGGAAGTAGATGCCATCGAGCTTGCAGATTGATCTCGTCGATCAACCCCTACCTGGCGCGCCAACTGTCGGATTTATGGACCCGGCAGTCCACACAAGGTAGCCTACGTGGTTGATTTGTTGAGGGACAGATCGAGGATCACAAGACGATGGTAACACAAGACACAAGGATTGAACAGGTTCGGGCCGTCAAGATGACGTAATACCCTACGTCCTGTGTTGGGTGTATGGATTGCTGTGTATGAAGTTCCTGAAGGATCTCCGTAGTTGGGTTCTGTCCTAGGTTGAAGTTCGTGAGATGTAATCGTGTTCTGGAGGGGGGTCTCAAGGCACCTTATATAGTCCGGCTGCCTTGAGTTACAAGTCGGCTAGAGATCATAACCTACCCGAAATACAAGGATACGATCCTATAACGATTACAGATATCTTTCCCTATAATTCCGGCTAGTTTATCTTGATCCCGAGCTTCTTGCGGGATACGCCGTCTTCTTCCTTGTCGCGCGCGTCGCCGTACTCGTCCGGTTCATCCGACTGGTGGGCCTTCCGACTGGTGGGCCACCCAGTCTAACAAACCAGCCCGATAGCACTCGGATTGGGCCGCCCCTTGCTGGTTGGGCCAATCCGCCTTCTGGGTACCCCTGGGGGTCTACCCCCGACAAGTAGCATCTTGAAGGTTTTCCCATCCAGCATCTTTAACTTTTTCGTGCACTTCACTACTGGACCCAGCCTTGTGGAAGGCTCGTACAAGCAACACCAGCGGCATACCTTGCTGCGTACAAAGTGTCACAAATGACCTCCAGTTCTGGGCTCCTTCAAGCGGAACAAGTTTCCAATACGTAGTTGAACTTCTGTTCATCACTGCCATCACTGACAGGTCATGCTGGGCCTCATCAAGTCCAAATGAATGATAAA
This sequence comes from Alloteropsis semialata, assembly GCA_004135705.1. Taxonomy (NCBI): domain Eukaryota; kingdom Viridiplantae; phylum Streptophyta; class Magnoliopsida; order Poales; family Poaceae; genus Alloteropsis; species Alloteropsis semialata. The sequence goes on from CM014277.1 coordinate 13,675,860, forward strand.
GCCACTTTCTTATTGAAACCCAATTTCTCTCTGCTGCTCTAGCTATTTTTCTGGTGGTAGAACTAAATTCTGACAGGTCTACCCCTTCAGGACCATATCTAACTTTCCATGATCCATAGTACAATTGGAACCATAAGGGTTCAGACATGCCTAAAACCAAACCAGGACAATAAGAAGAATTAATACGATTTTGTACTCATCAAAAGACTTATGCATAATACTCTACTATAAACTATAATATAAACTCGTATATACAATCTAATATGAATAAAACTCTATTATAAACTCTAATATAAAGTCATTACTCTAATATAAACTCTAATATAAAGTCATTACTCTAATTTAAACTCTTATATAAATTCTAATATGCATAAAACTCTAACAGAAACTCTAATATAAAAAGATATAAACTCTGATGTACACTCTAAAATGCATAATTATAGTTTATATAAAATTCTGGTGTAAACTCTAATATTAGTACATCTAATATAAAAAGATTTATTAATAAAAATCTAATATCACTAAAAGTAATGACTGTAACTATCTCTAATGTCACTAAATATAAGGTAACTCAAACTAATATCACTAAGTCTAATATCAGTAACTCAAAAATAATATTATGATTTCATAATACGTAAACTAAATACTAAAATAACTACAAAGTCATACATCTACAAAATTGAAGTTACAACTATGAGTTCGGATTTTACCTGAAACCGATGCGCAGAACCGGCAAGGCTTCGCCGCTGATTCTTCCTCTCCCTCACCCTCCTCTCTAACCCTAGCTTTTCTTTTTTCTGATTTAGAATGAAATTTTCAACTGATTTTCGTCTTTTATAAGTGACAGCGACCTAACCGCTAAATCATACGATGGTAGGGGGACTGCCGCCGTGGATCCGACGGCAGGAAGCCTTCCCGCCGGATCAAACGGCGCGGGAAGGCCCTGCCTCCCCCTACCGCCGAATGATCCGGCAGTTAGGTGCGCCGGGCCCAGGTGCCGATGCCTACCGCCAAATCATTTGGCGGTTAGGTTCGGCATACAGAGCAAATATACATTTTTAAATTAAATAGCTAATTCATATGGCGGTCTTTGTAACCGCCGTATGATTTGGCGGTTACAAGACCTTGCCGCCGTATACGGTGGCAACCCGTATGATACGGCGGTTGGGTGACAGTTTTAGTTTTGTATTTGCAAAATCTGTCACTCGTGCGTTGTTTTTGAAAATTTGTAGAAAAAAATTCTGGTTTCAACGTAGGAGGAGGACGGGTTAAAAAATTTTCCCAGTGTGGGGGGGAGGGGGGAGGGGCGTGGCCCCTGCCGTCCTGGTTCGGCCGCTGAATGCGGGTTTTGGTTCAGTTGTTGTTCTTTGATACGAGTCCTTGGGCATTCATGCACATGTATGATGCTTTGGTGATATGGCCCATAGGCAAAGTTTTAGTGGGAGTTTGATGAGCTCGATTATTTGTAGTGACACATCATCTAAAATTATTGAAACTACGGTAAAGTACCTTTTCTCAATGCATAGTTTTATAAGCATGATTACCTGGAGTGGCACATACGGAATGAAAAATGTAAAGTGATGTTATACAGGAAATAGCTATGTTTTCAATGGCACAACAGAGAATGGCTATAATTTCATGTGGCTTATAGGAATACGCTCCAAATCTTATAGCGTGTGAAAAAACACATAATGTACTGGTGATATACGGTGCAGCCTGTTGACAACCAAAATTGGTCACGTGGATCAAGAGGATTGCAGAAGATGGCGCAAGGAGCAAGAAAGAAGACGGCGCAAGAGGCAGGCCACGCCCGGTCTGACCAGTTTGGAGAACCGGTCAGACCGGTTGCCCTTTTTGTAATCCGAGTAGAACTCTCAATTTGGGATTCCGAGGTTGTAACGAGTTGTAACTTGGTTTCCTTGCGGGACAAGACCTACCCTCCCTATAAATATAAGGGGATTTGGCCGATTGAACACACAACAATCGAATCTATCAAAATTTACTACTTTTATCCTTTACTTTTTGCATCTCCAAACCCTAGTTTTTCCAACCCTACTTGCTGTTCTTCCTGCGTCTCCGTGACGTTTGAAGGCGTCCTAGGTGGCCTGCCGACCCTAGGGCACCCCTGAGTGCATGCTCCCTAACGGATCCTTCCGGGAAGCGCGCTTAGGGTTTGCTCCCGGCTTCCCTGCAGGTAACCGGTCTGACCGGTTGCCCTGACCGGTCTGACCGGTCTGCGCAGAGGAGCTGCGAGTTGCGTGTTACGTGCCGCGCGTTCTAGCGCTCTCGTGTGTTGACCGGATTTCTGCGTCAACATACTTTTGGCGACTCCGCTGAGGAATTGGAGATCTGGTTCGTGCAGCCGATCAATCTAATTCTATCTAGATGGGTTCCAACACTGAGTTCGATCTGGAGAACATCATCACCATCAAGGATGACGAACTCTCTGCTGAAGATCGCCAAGGACT
>CM014277.1:13679152-13698080 GCA_004135705.1 Alloteropsis semialata
ATTGCCGAAAAGGATCTTGCTGATTTGGCTTTTAATGGTTTACGGTCTCACATCAAGGAGAAATTAGAGAGCTTTGAGTTTTTTAGTGTAAACCAAGTGCATCAAAGAGCTTTGGCTGCTGAAAGCCGAAGCAAAGACTTAAAAGAAAGCCATAGAACTCATCGGGCTAATGTACATAATGTAGAGTGTGAATCTAGTAGTTCCGATGATGAGTCTCATGAAGTGTTGGCTGCTGAGTTTGTATGGCCAGCATCTAATAAAGCCTTTACTTGCGTATCTCTTAAGCCGACTCATAGGAATCAGCAAGATGAGATGAAATTTACTTTTGATGTATCTAAATGCGATATGATTTTTGATGAATTACATAAGAATGGATATATCAAATGCTCTTTTGCTATTCCATCACCTGAGGAGTTAAAGCGGCGTGCTTATTGCAAATTTCATAATTCATTTTCTCATGCAACTAATGATTGCAATTTCTTTCGTCGACAGATTCAATCGGCTGTAAATGATGGACGATTGATTTTGAATGAGATGCAAGTTGATAAGCGTCCGTTTCCAGTCAACAACATGGTAGTCAATAACATGGATCTGCAGGATGCTAACATGTTGGTTCGGTCCGACAATACCGATACGACAGGAGGCAAGAATGTTGTGATTGGAGAACCAAGGAGGGTGATGGAACAAGACAAAGTGCTTGGGAGAGAAGTTGTGCTTAAGCAAGCTCCTGATGGAAAGAAGATCTTGACTATTACAGTGAAGAATTCTGAAGTTAGGGGAGAATCAAGCTCTCAAGCGCGGGATCAAAGGCCGGTTGTCCCTGCCCAGGGCAAACCGGTCAGACCGGTTGCTGTAACCAGTCAGACCGGTCCGGCCCAAAGGCCAGTCCGAACGTTTGTGCCTAAACGTCCCGAAGTTGGCACTTGGAAGACTAACCAGGACAAAGATCAGGAGAGAACTTTAAAGCCGATGGCGACCTTTGATTAAGTCATGGCTAAGCATATGCACAACGCGGCCGTTCAACAAGATCGGCCACCAAAAAAAAATCAAGTTCGCCACCAAGGAATTCTGGTGTGATGAAGGCACCAAGGGGACAGTGAAATCAGGGTCCAAGTTCATTCAATGGTGCTGGTCCTTCCAAGCCATGGAGGCCGTATCAACCTCCCCCTCCTCAACCTATTTGGAGGGATGGTATAATGTACGTGCCTTACTGTCCTGCACCAAACCAACCACGGCCTGGGGCTCCTGTGCATGCAAGGATGAATCCACCACAGCCTAGGCCTACGAATGTTCAGCCAAGACAGATGTTTGTGCCCCAGCAGTACAAACTGGTCAGACCGGTTCCTGTGGCCGGTCAGACCGGTGTCCAGCAGAAGCCGGTGGTTGTGCCTCAGCAGCGCAAACCGGTCCAACCGGTTATCCCAACCGGTCAGACCGGTTTCCAGAGGAGGCCGGGCAAGGAGCCGGCTAAGCAAGAATATCGCCCTGTCCAAAAGAAGGAAGAACCAGCCCCTGTTATTCCAAAGCCAATTGTGAAGAGTGTGATTCAAATTGGCTCTATGGCAGTTGATTCATCGATGGATGACACACCTAATGTTATTGGTACTTCGGCCGTAAAAAAGGTTCCTTTGCCTCAGTACACGCAGCCAAAGTGGTGTCCTCCTGGTTTGACTCATTCTCAGAAGAGGAGATTGCAGCGGTTGCGCACTCAAAAGCAAAGGGAGGAAGAATCGGCTAAGAAGAGGGAGGCGTGGTTCAATGAGGCTAAGCCAATGATTCCACCAGCTGGTCAGAGCTCCAAGGATGGTTCTGGTATTCAAGATATTCAGGCTGAAGAATCAGAAAAAGCCGAGCCATCTGCAGCAAAGTCAGCTGATCTGGCCGCAACTAGTCAGACCGGTTTACCTGACCGGTCAGACCGGTTACCCCCTGTTCTAGTTCCGGCAACTGGAACCGGTCAGACCGGTCAGGAGGAACCGGTCAGACCGGTCTCGCCTGGAGAATCGGTGGCCGATGCATTTTCTTCTTCGGCTAAGGTTTTGATTCCGCCCACTGTAATTTCAGATGCTCAGATGGGCAATGATGATGAAGCTGTTGACTTTGAGCCTTCTCCTAGCAGGACAGACATGGAGGTCAATGTTATTTACATGAACGCCGATTATTGCTTTATCGGAGATGATGAGAGAGTGGCTCAAGTTGATTTTGCTCCCAAGAACGTCGTGTTTCAGAGACCTTTGGAATCGGATAACTATCTGAAAGCTCTTTATGTGAAGGGTCACATTAAGGGAAAGCCGATTTCTAGGATGCTCGTTGATGGTGGTGCTATTGTGAACCTCATGCCATACACTTTGTACAAGAAGATTGGGAGGTTTGGACAGCGAGCTCATCAAGACAAGCATGACGATCAGCGGCGTTGGAGGAGGAGAACCGATGAGTGCCAAGGGAGTTGCATCATTGGAGCTCACTGTAGGAAGCAAGACACTGGCAACTGCTTTCTTCGTCATGGTAGTGCAGGGTAACTTTAGTGTGATCTTGAGGCGCGATTGGATTCATGCAAATCAATGTGTGCCTTCTACCTTGCATCAATGCTTAATTCAATGGGTTGGTGACGAAGTTGAGCTGGTTCATGCGGATACTTCGGCATGTGTTGCTATGGCCGATGCATCTATTTTGGGAACTCATGATAATGTAAAGTGCTTGACTGGGATTGATATTTCGGACTTTGAGTTCCTTGCTTGTACTAAGGATGGCTTTGTGTCCACTGCTCTAAGGCCGGTTCAAAGATCAGTTGATTCAGATAATGAAGAGTAGATGGATGCAAGCGAGAAGTGGCTGAAGGAAAGGGTGGAGCATTATCGGTCAAACATGAACGATGCATGTGAAGCCATTAATGATTTTGAAGAAGTAGAGAAGTTAGGACAAGGATTTACGTCGGCTGATCCTTTAGAAAAGATAGACATAGGTGATGGTTCTATACCAAGGCCGACTTTTGTAAATCAAAATTTGAAAGCCGATTATAAAGTTGAATTAATCGAGTTGTTGAAAGAATATTCTGATTGCTTTGCTTGAGAGTATCATGAGATGCCTGGTTTAAGTCGTGAATTAGTTGAACATTGATTACCAATTAAACCTGATTTTAGGCCATATAAACAAGGCAATAGACGATTTAATCCTTTATTTTATGATCGCATAAAAGAAGAGGTCAATCGTTTGCTTGAAGCTAAGTTTATTCGGCCATGTCGTTATGCTGAATGGATCTCTAATATTGTGCCTGTTGAGAAGAAGGGTTCTAATAAGATTAGAGTGTGCATTGATTTTAGAGATCTTAATAGAGCAACTTCCAAAGATGAATATCCTATGCCTATAGCCGATATGCTTATTAATGATGCTTCTGGACATAAGATTATTAGCTTTCTTGATGGCAATGCGGGATATAATCAAATCTTTATGGCCGAGGAAGACGTGTACAAAACGGCCTTTAAATGTCCCGGCTTTGTTGGTTTATTTGAATGGGTTGTAATGACTTTTGGTTTAAAGAATGCCGGCGCTACTTATCAAAGAGCAATGAATTTGATTTTTCATGACTTACTTGGTGTTATCCTAGAAGTCTATATTGATGATATTATTGTCAAATCGGCTGGATTAAATTCTCACTTGGCTGATTTGTGTCTTGCTTTTGAAAGAATGCGTCGGTATGGTTTAAAGATGAACCCATTGAAATGTGCTTTTGGTGTATCGGCTGGAAGATTTTTAGGCTTCATGGTTCATGAAAGAGGCATAGAGATAGATCCTAAGAAAATAAAGGCTATTGATAAACTTGAAGCGCCTACTTGCAAGCATGATTTACAGAAATTCTTGGGCAAGGTTAATTACTTGAGGCGGTTTATTTCTAACTTGTCCGGGAAAGTTAGTGCTTTTACTCCTATACTTCGGTTAAAGAATGAAGCCGATTTTACTTGGGGGGCAAAGCAGCAAGAGGCCTTTGAGGAAATCAAGAAATATTTGTCTTCGCCGCCTGTGCTTAAAGCGCCTAAGAATGGGGTGCCATTTAGGCTTTATATTTCGGCCGAAGATAATGTTATTGGGGCTGTTTTGACTCAAGAAACATATGGCAAGGAATATATTATTACCTACTTGAGTCGACGGCTTTTGGATGCGGAAACAAGGTACAAACCTGTTGAGAAATTATGCTTATCTTTATGTTATGCTTGTACAAAATTGAGGCATTATTTGTTATCTAGTACTTGCATTGTGGCATGTCAAGCCGATGTTATTAAGTATATGTTGCATAGACCGATTTTGAGCGGAAGAATCAGTAAGTGGGCATATGCACTTATTGAATATGATTTGGCTTGTGAACCTTTGAAATCTATGAAAGGCCAAATTGTAGCTGATTTTATTGTTGAACATCAGATTAATGATGAGCATGATTTGAAAATTGATTACATGATTTTTACTCCATGGAAAATGCATTTTGATGGATCGGTTTGCAAGAACGGATGTAGAATTGAAATTGTTCTTGTTTCTCCTAATGGAGCTATTTTTGAAGCTCTTAGCCGATTAGAAATTGAGTGCACAAATAATCAAGCCGAATATGAAGCTTTATTATTCGGATTAGAAATTTTGCATGACATGGGAGTAAAACATGTTGAAGCTTTTGGTGATTCATTACTGGTTGTGTAGCAAGTATCTAAGGTGTGTCAATGTTTGGAAAGTTCATTGAATATTTATCTTGACAAGTGCCTTGATATTATTCCATATTTTAATGAATTCACCATATATCATTCCAAGATGTGAGAATCCTAGAGCTAATACTTTGGCACAGCAAGCATCCGGCTATAATGTCCAAAAAAGACACTTTTATAAGAAAAGGCCGTTGATTGCTATTATCAATGGTGAAGCTCTAACGCTTGCAGCAGAACATGACAGAACCGGGGTCAAACTGATTTTCAGACCGGTCCTGCGTTCAATACAAAGACCGGTCAGACCGATCTAGGAACCGGTCAGACCGGTTCATCGCCTGCTGATCCAATTTCGGCTGCTGAAAATCCTCAAAATAAAAAGGCCGAAGTGGATGATTGGAGAGCGTCCATTATTAAATATTTGAAGAATCCCAGTTCTGGAACAGACAGGAAAATTCGGCGTTTGGCTTTTAAATATACTTTAGTTGACGATGAGTTGCATCGTCGCACCGCCGATGATTTATTGCTTAAATGCTTGGGTGCTGATCAAACTAGAGTGGCCATGGGTGAAGTTCATGAAGGAATTTGTGGAACGCATCAATCGGCTCCTAAGATGAAGTGGTTACTTAGAAGAGCTGCCTTCTATTGGCCTACTATGATGGCCGATTGTTTTCGTTACTACAAAGGATGTGAAGAATGTCAGAAGTTTGGTAATGTTCAGATGGTACCTGCTGCATTACTTCATCCTATTATTAAACCATGGCCTTTCCGAGGATGGGGATTGGATTTTATTGGAGAGATACATCCTTCTTCTTCAAAGGGTCATCGCTTCGTGTTGGTTGCTACGGATTACTTCACTAAATGGACCGAAACTGTTCCTCTCAAGAATATGACCATAAGGAGGTAATTGAGTTTATTACTGAGCATATTATTCATAGATTCGGCATTCCACAAACTTTAACTACGGATCAAGGCACATCTTTTATGTCTAAAGAAGTGCGAGTTTTTACCGATATGTATAAGATCAAATTGCTCAATTCATCTCCATACTATGCTCAGGCTAATGGTCAGGCCGAGTCTAGTAATAAGACATTGATTAAATTGATCAAGAAGAAGATAGAGAAGAATCCCCGAAGATGGCATGAAGTCTTGTCTGAAACTTTGTGGGCTCATCGCATATCTAGACATGGTGCTACTAAAGTCACTCCTTTTGAACTTGTTTATGGTCAAGAGTCCGTTTTACCTGTTGAGGTAAATCTGGATGCTTATAGACTTGCTAAACAAAATAATCTTTCAGTTGGTGGATATTATGATTTGATGATGGACAACATTGATGAAGTGACCGATAAGCGTTTACAAGCTCTTAAGAAAATTGAGAAAGACAAGATCCGAGTTGCTAGAGCATACAACAAGAAGGTTAAAGAGAAAACTTTTCAAGTTGGTGATCTAGTATGGAAGACAATATTGCCACTTGGTACTAAAGATAATAAATTCGGCAAGTGGTCTCCAAGTTGGGAAGGTCCATATCGAATATTCAAGATCAATGGCGGGAATTCGTATATCGTGGAGACGCTGCAAGGAGGACGTTTGCCTAAGGCATTGAACGGAAGGTACTTGAAAAAGTACTATCCAAGTGTTTGGCAAGAGGCATGAAGTGGCATACGGCCGATATTTGAATATCGCCCTTAGAAAAATATAATGGCCGATGATTTATGTTAAGACATCGCCCTTAGAAGACAATTTTGGTACTTATATGTTTTATGGTACGCAAGCTTTACCAAAAAATAGAGTGGCATATGTTGACAACCAAAATTGGCACGTGGATCAAGAGGATTGCAGAAGATGGCGCAAGGAGCAAGAAAGAAGATGGCGCAAGAGGCAGGCCACGCCCAGACCGGTCTGACCGGTTTGGGGAACCGGTCAGACCGGTTGCCCTTTTTGTAATCCGAGTAGAACTCTTAATTTGGGATTCCGAGGTTGTAACGAGTTGTAACTTGGTTTTCTTGCGGGACAAGACCTACCCTCCCTATAAATATAAGGGGATTCGGCCGATTGAACACACAACAATCGAATCTATCAAAATTTACTACTTTTTACCCTTTACTTTTTGCATCTTCAAACCTTAGCTTTTTCAACCCTACTTGCTGTTCTTCCTGCGTCTCTGCGACGTTTGAAGGCGTTCTAGGTGGCCTGCCGACCCTAGGGCACCCCTGAGTGCGTGCTCCCCGATAGATCCTTCCGGAAAGCGCGCTTAGGGTTTGCTCCCGGCTTCCCTGCAGGTAACCGGTCTGACCGGTTGCCCTGACCGGTCTGACCGGTCTGCGCAGAGGAGCTGCGAGTTGCGTGTTACGTGCTGCGCGTTCTAGCGCTCTCGTGTTGACCGGATTTCTGCATCAACACAGCCTTACATAATCGATAAAACCTAACACGATTGTCAGAGTTCCCAAGCTTGTGTCCCCTTCGAATTGGTGGATAATAAAAGTTTTCGTTTGCGGTCGAGACAGAGGCTGGGTTTCTATACGGATCTTTGGAGCGAGCCATCCGCGAACCACGGACACCTCTGCAAACATGTCGAGTCCTTCTCAATCCAATCGATGGAAAAGGGCAGACGACAATCCCGCGGTGGCGCCGGCGCCGGCGGCGTCCTTCCCTCCATGGGTGATGTTCCAGCGGTACGGCACGAACGAGGTCCATGGCTCTTATGCTTCTCCCTCCATCGCCGACACAAGGACACTGGCGGGCAGCTACACCACCACCGGCGTTCCAATCAGCATCTCGCTCGTCCTCGCGGCGCCGCCGGAGGGGTTGCGCATATGCGTCCAGGTTCCTGCCACCTTCGATGAGGTCGAGAATTCCTTGATTGCACCGACTACTTCGTCTACAACGCCGGCGACGCAGCCGCCATGAACCCGCGGCCGCCGTCGTTGGTGCTGGTGCCGGCTCACTACATCACCAGGAAACTGGAGGGCCCCGCGCGTTCCGTTTCCGTCTGGGAACTTGATCAGAGCACCGTGCGCTGCCACCTGGATCGCGACGGCACCGGACTTCTGCGCCGCGCCGAGGACGAGTTCGCCGTGGCGGCGCTGAAGATGGAGTACATAAGGGGCGCCGCGCACCGGAAGGCGGCCGAGCTACGCATGTTCCGGTCCGGCGAGTGGTGCGTCAAGCGTCCTCTGATCAGCCACTACGGCGGCGACGGCGAACAGCTGGCGTACTCGTGGCAGAACCACGTTGTTGTCCCCGTCGGCGACGAGCTGCTTTGCTGGGCCGACCTGAGCCGCGGCCTGCTCTTCTCCAGAGTGTTCGACGAGAGCCCCGGGCTGCGATTCGTGCCGCTCCCCGTGCATTCCGAGTTTCTCCGGCCATCGTACCGGAACGTGTGCGTCACCGCCGGCGGCTCGGTGAAGTTCGTCGACATCTTCCCGCGCTGCTGCTGCGGCGGCGCAGGCGTCACCTACTGCCGGCATTCTCGCCACGCCTACACCGTCCACACCTGGACGCTGAGGATGGACGACGACGACATGGCCTGGGTAATGGACGGCGTTCTCGACGCCACCCAGCTCTGGGCCCTCGACGGCTACAAGGGCCTCCCGCGCGTCGAGCTGGACTACCCCGTCCGTGGTGAGCATGGACAATCCCCATGCTATCAGCTTCCTGGTGTCCGAGTCTCTTCACGAACAGGAGGATGGCGATAGGAAGACGTGGTGGATGATCATGGTGGATATGAGGAGCAAGACGCTACAATCTGTGCTCCGCTGCCCTCAAGGATGCAGTTCGTGGCATCTGATTCCGAGCAGGGTCTCCAGCTACTTCAATTCTGAACCAAGCAGCAGCGGCAATCCGGATCCTGCACGAGCAGAGTCTATGCTAAGCTTGACAAGCAATAAGAAGATTAAGATGCAAACAACCAGCACTGTCGAATCAGTGCAACCTCTCTCCGGGCCCTCTTTGGTTCCTATGCAAAGATTGAAAGCGGCTTCGGCCGAGGCGATGATCTTGGCTGCGCTCGAAGAGATACCTGGATTGGATCGTGAAGATGTGCCGAAAGCGTATCGGATTCTTAGCCATGATGATAGTGGCCGCCGGTTCAGATCGCTTATGGGGTTGCCAATGGATTTGAGGAAGGATTGTGTGCTGATGGATATCAGGGCCAGTGAGGCTTGTGTTGTCTGCTCTGCTTGCTCGGCTGAAATGCAACTATAAGCGTGGGCTTTCCCAGTCTTATGTATTAGTGCTACTTTTGAGAATTGGAACAGGCTCAAAGTGTTCTCTATGAATGTGCCCAAACTTGAATTGTTTCGACTTTGGACAACTCAAAATCCATATTTTAGAAAGGACCGGAGACAGGAAAATTCAGTGTTTTTTTTTTGTCTTCCTATAGGTTCAGAGTTCAAAGTACTTTGAAGTTTGAACCAAAGGAGGCACTTCAATTTCATTATGCAATGATACCAACCAACTTATGATATATTGGAATATAAACTAGAGAACAGAGATGAGTTACAATGATACAATATTCTTTTCACTCTGATACATACAGTACTATTAAACAATTTGTCATTAGCAATGCGAAGTAACTAGTGGTACACAAATCATGATGATAAGAGAACAGTGAAACACAATGTCTTTATATTATAAGTTGACTAGACAGTAATCACCAGGACAGTAGTAGCTTCTTAAAATCGTGCACACAATTCTTACCAGCAGCTGAGCCTGTATACAATGCAAAATCTAATTTTTACATCCACAATGCAGCATCAGCAATTCTTCAATGTAGAGAATGTATGTGCTCAATGCAGACATTCTTAACACATTAAACACAAAGAGAACATGATAATACCCACAACCCACTTAGGCGGGACCTTGTGGCACTGTCTCAGTAGAGGATCCTTCAGGCACAAAAGCTTCATCATCACTAGATTCTTCAGATCCATCGTTTTCATCAGTGGCAGATCCTTCCAGTTCCATCTCAAATGCCTCTTCCTCCGCAGCAACAGACTTTGCCTCAGCAGCACTTTCTGGAGATGTACCTTTTCGCCGAGGAGTGTCTGTGTCTCTGCTGCCTGAGTCCAACCCGAGCTGCTTCTCAAGCTTCTTCCACCCGGACAGTAAATTCTCTGGGAACCTCTTCTTCACCATCGCAATAACCTTCTTAGCCTCTGCCACCATGCCTTCCATTACCAATCCCTCAACCAACCCTTTCATTGTCCTAAAATTTGGTACCTTGTTCCTCTTCAAGCTTTCCTGTAAAATACCCAACCCGGCATCAAAGTCGCCATTGGCACATAGAGCTGCCAACATGTGCGTGTATGTAGCACCATTTGCAGAACACCCCTTGTCAGTAAGCAAATGGTACAGAGCCTTGGCGTCCTCCAATTTGCCGTTCCTGCAATAGCTACTAATGAGGAAATTGTACATGATGATGTCCGGCTTCGTTCCGGCTGCCTCCATCTCCGCCATCACCTCCATGACCTGCTCCGGCTTGCCATGCAGTCGCCTGCAGTTCATGGCCTTCACATTATACGTCGCCACATCAGGCTTGCATCCGCTCTCTACCATCTCCTTCCACAAGAGCTCAGCCTCCCATGTCTTCTTCTGCTTATACATCGAATGGATCAATGTGGTGTAGATTCTGGTGGTCGGCGAGATGCCTCGCTGACGCATCTGATCCAGGGTTTGCTTCGCCTTGGCGTCGTCGCGGGCCAAGCAGTAGGCTCTGACGAGGATGCTGTAGGACGTGGCGTCGGGGGCGATGGAGAACTCCTTGGCGAGCTCGGCGAAGAGGGCGGGGATACGGCCGTGGCGGCGGCATCGGAGGAAGGTGGAGAGGATGGCGTTGAAGGGGAGCGGGGAGATGGGGGCCGGGAGGGACGGCGCGGCGGAGCGGAAGGCGTCGAGGGCCTTCTCGGGGAGGTTGGCGGAGGCGTAGGAGCACAGGACGGCGGCGAGGTGGTGGGGATCGGTGGTGGACGCGACGAGGCGGGAGGAGATGAGCGCCTCCGCGTCGGCCGCGCGGCCGGCGCGGGAGAGGCGGCGCGCGGCGATGGAGAGCGTGTGGCGGGCGGCGCCGGCCGAGATGGAGGACGTGTCGATTGCCTCCACGATGGAGACCGCGCGGTCGGGGTCGCTCTCGCGGCGGAGGCGCCGCTTGGCGTCCGACACCGAGAGCACGCCGCGGGGGCCGGCGGTGGAGGTGGACAGCGCAAGGAAGACGTGGAGGCTGTGGGCGCCGGCGCGGGGGCCGCGGCGGGGGAGGATCGCGAGCACAGCCATTTTCACGGGCGGCGCGGACGGCCGACGGCCGACGCCGCCGCCGAGCTAGAGGGTTTTTGGAACGTAATCAATTATATTTGGGCCTAATTTAGTTGTCGCAGATCAAGCTCAAAAGCCTGAAGCTGGGCCTCTATCTTCGTGGGACAATTCTCGCAGCGAGTACCGGGGCTCGAATCACGTATTCCTTTCCTTTTAATTATTACCACCTCGCCTGTGGGAGTTCTGAAACGCATACGTATAATCTGGCATCATGTTAGCAAGTCACCGCGAGGCATTCGTGGTTAGCTCTATCTCAAAAATGAATTGATATCTCTCAATATTGTCCCCTTATGCTTGCTGTTTCATACAGCGCTCTACATTCTGCCTCCTCCGTGAGGCATGGCCCGGAGTTCGAAAAATAGCGGCCAAAGGTTTTTTTAAGTTTTGAAATTCATATTATTTTTTTGTTTGATGCTCTTTTGTATACTCATTTTGTACTTTTTATTTGATGCTCTTTTGTATGCTCATTTTGTACGTGGATTGATGAAAAGATTGGGCAGACCGGCAGAGACATGAGACACTAGTGATTGGCGCGCGCCCATGCGCGCGTAGATGTGCACGTTATAGGCATTTACATTACATAGCATAGAGAGATGTTTTCTACATGAGTCAAGATAGTTCGTTGCAAGCATGACTATACATATGTTACAATGTGAATACTGAGCAATCATGAAAAATATCAATAGTCAATAAAGGGATTGTAATTCAACCAAAGAACACAACATATTAAGATGGATGTCTTTTCCGCAATCTGACATCAAGGATTAACACAGGCGGCATATGACTCTGAGACCTGAAATATGTATGATTTGTACAAATTAATAGACGAAAGGGTAAAACCGTCCAGAACTAAAAGCCTGTCCCAAGTTATAAATGCAGGTTGTGATCCTGTGTTCATTAGTGTTTACTTGATGGTGCTTGTTATTTTCCAAGGTATGATAGTTGCAAGCCCAATTAGTACAGCATGAATCAATTTATAAGTTGCAGCAGGAAATAGAAGAAATGTATTCTTGAAATAAAAGATGGACCGCTACAGCAGACCAATATTAGCATAATTTGCGTATGACTACTCATTTGTGCGATTAAGATTGAAGAAAAGTAGCTCTTGGTACCTATCAATGTACTAAGCAGCATATAGAAGAATGACGCAACTACTTCTTGAGGTGCTTCCGTAGAACCTGTGGAAAATAGAAAGAACATACTTAAAAATGGCTTAATAAAAATGATACGGACATACTATATAACAATGTACATTCTCATTGAAGATGTCATGAGTATAGGTACAATGAATTGATATTTGATCTGTGTGGAGCAATGAAAATATTGGTAATTTAATCTCTAACTATGCATGCCGGCACAGGGACAGGTAAATGCTGAGCTGAATTTCGATGAGGCGGCCAAAGCAATTTTTTGTAATCTTGGCTTGTTGCATACTATTCATGAAAAACAATTTGCATTGAAGAAAAGGACAATTATCATGTTTAAACTTAAGTGGCAAATGTAGGCTTCCTGAAATTGTTGTTATGGACAGCATAATATACACAATTAAAATGGGATAAATTAATTCGTAAAATCTCATTTTGGGAAATATGGTAATATATCTCAGGGCTTCAACATCCTCTTCTTTGATACATAACTGGAAGGGCACAAACAAAAATAAACAGATTCAATTAACGTTTTGGCCCTCAAGGATGATGGCAGCAACTATAATAACATATCTAAAGTAGAGTTCTACAAACTCATTTCCAGACTTATAAATGTTATCCATATATATTCAATATAGAAAAAAAAATTCAAGCATGCTCCAATTGCTAAGCCTGATTGCCCCCTATTTTCCTATTCCAACAAACTGAACAGATATACAATTCCAACTGCACCGTTTATATGGAGGAATTCCAACAAACTGAACAGATATACAATTCCAACTGCACCGTTTATATGGAGGAATCTTTTTGTCAACATGATTCCACAAGAGAATTGGACATTATTACATTGCTACTTTAAGGGAGTACCATTACCTTTTTAGCAGTTGCACTAAAAGCATGCTACTATTATTTTCGCACTTCTGGGTTATAGTAGAAGAAGAACAATTTATTTAAATAAAGATTCAGCATAATAACAACTGATGTATGTGTAAAAGTAAACAATTAGGAAGGCTTCATAATGCAAACCTAACAATGCGCAATGAAACTGGATCACTAATCAAACAAAACAAAGAAGTGGGAAATATTGCTGACCTGCACCAAGTCAAGGACCAAAATGACATTCAGTTTTTTTTATTGTAGTGCTGATATATCATTACACTTCGAAACAAAAACCCCAAGGAGCACATAGGCAATTATTTTTTTACCACACAGCAGTTAGAAATTGTTGCTGCCCTACCAAGAACGCTCATTATGAATTCAGCGTATCGATTGAGATACTGTTCTTTTCTTCCCCCCCATAATGCTCTGTCTTGAGATTCATGTAACTTCAAAGAAAAGCTCTGCTCTGAGGTTCACTAAAAAAACCTGCGTATGGAGGAGTAAAACACAGGAATTAGTACTAAAACAAGAGAGAAGACAGCCAATAAAGTTACCAAGATGCTGCAACCAAATAGTATTTATAGGGAGTCCAGATCCTGAGCACAAAGCAAAAGGTCGCAGCTAAATCAAACCTGCTAACCAATATAACAAGGGGGTAACAAAGGCAAATGTGAAACGCAGAGATGCAACAACAGGTCAGAATGAAAAAGATGATGAAATGAAGCGCCACTTACCAAAGATAATCAATCACTGGAGAGTGGAGACCAGAGCCATAACTGATGTTTACGGGCACCCCAAATCTGCAGCTACCTGCTCGGCTTTGAGTGAGTCCCAGAGCTGCGTGGCGTACGTAGTTTTCAATAGCGGCACTGTTCTCTCCGCAGCGGAGGTGCACATGGAGCGCGTAAGCGGCGAAGAGGAGTACCAGCTCCGGGCTCTCGAGCTGGAAATTGCAGGTCCACAGCAGCGCAAGTCCGCGCTGGAGGAAGCCGGAGCGGAGGGGGACACGAGGAGGACCAGGCCCCCAAGAACCGCGTAGGCGCGGGCGAGGTGGGCTAGGAGGGGAGCGGGGAGAGATGAGCACCGCGCGCTCAGGGGCACCTTGGCAGCGGTGGGGGCGCGAGGACAAGCGCGGTGAGCGGAGCCGCACGCGGGTTTCGGCGAGCGGGAGGAGTGCGCTTAAGCCCCGAGGAAGAGGACTATGGCAGTTGGGCACCGGATCCAGGCATGGAATGGTCTGGCCAGGCACCGCTGTAGGAAGGAAGCAGCATCCCGGGCGCCCCTGCGGCAGACGGAGAGGGAGAAGGCGAGTGCGCAAAAAGGAGGCGCCAACCTGCGCGGAGGAAGATTCTGGAGTTGAGATATTTTGGATCATCGATTTTCAGAGGTGGAATCGAGGTGCTTCACGATGCTTCTGTCGAACCGAGGGACGACACGTTTCTTGCCACAGAACGGAGGCGTCGTGGTACCGAGAGCCGGTAGATGCGAATCGGATGGCGTACGTAAAATTTGCTAACGTGGATGGGCTGCCGGGCCGCCGAGTCCGGCGGCTTTAAAGAGATCTCATGTCCTTGGATATGTGTGCGGCATGACCTCGGTGCGGTTTAGTTGTCGCTTAATGCCATCCCAACCCATGATGCTAGTTATATAGTTTCTATAAGTTTCACATCATTAAAAAACTAGTGTTAGACACTATCTCTCCAATACAAATTTAATACTATTTGTCTCATTATGTCTTGAATATTGTATGAAAATCATGTCTCATGTAAGACTCGGTTTTCTTCTTTTTCTTCATTTACTTACTTGTCACAACTTTTTTTATCCTAGGTAGCAGCTTATTTAATTTTATAGACACCATCCTAGTCATTGGGTTGGGATGGCCTAGCTGATAGATCCAAACAAGCAGGGGTTTATCGGGGTCAGCCGACCCCGATAAACTTTGAAAAACTCCATGAAAAATCATGGTTCAGCCTGTTCTTCAATGTAGTTGACACCGGTCTCCAATGGAGCTGACCCCGGTGGCATTCTCGTCTAGATTCGCCCTTGCAAACAGGGCCAGCTCAAACACAGCTAAACTTTAGTTGAGGTTAAAAGGTGCACCGTTCCTTTAGCAGGTTGAATCCAATTAACCAACTAAACATGTTTAAAGACGAGATTGCCCTCCTAAAATTAATGCCCTCATCATCCTTTATTTTTCTATTGTTTCCATAAAAGCAGCATGGTCTATTATTTTTAATTAGCTGTAGGATCCAAACATTTCCAGTTGAAGTTTACTAGATTGGATCTAATAGGCCCTATAAGAACAAATTCCGCAACTGTCATCTCAAGCCACATTTATATACCATAACTTGCATTCTTGGATTGCTTTTCAGCCAAATAAATATTCCCGCGGGGGACATACACATTGAGAGAGAGACAGTGCGGTAGATATATGCATGCATGCAAAGAAGAATCAAATAAAATAGCTCGCGTCATTAGATTCCAAAGATTTGTAGGACTAAATAATTTGTAGATTCCAAACCAAACCATGAATCCAAATTAAATTTTGATTGCGCCACTATAGTTTTTATGACAAAATCTTCAAAACAAGGCAACACTTTACTACTCCATCCGTTCCAAAAAAAATGCAAAAAATAGATGTTTGACCTAGCTTCTACAAAAAAATATTAACATTTATGTTTTTAGATTTTTTATGAAAGTATATTCTATAATGATACTAATTTTATACCATAAATATTAGTATTATTTTGCATAAATCTAGTCAAATTTGAAATTGTTTGACTCTTCGAAAAGCGAGAGTTGCATTTTTTGGGACGTAAGGAGTATATTTGGATAAATATTTTGTTAGATCATTTTGTACTAAGTTGCAACAATTTTTAATATACATTTATTATCACAAACAACTTACCAGAATTTAAGGAACAAAAAAGTTACACACCACGAATAGGATATATGAACTCACGGAACAAATACGTATACACCTCAAGAAATTATAAGAACACATAGAACAAAGATATACATGTAAAACAAACTATAAGAACTCAAGGAACAAAAATGTGTGCACTGGGAACAATTGCACGAACTCATAGAACAAATATATGTACACCTAAACGAATTATATGAACCCATGGAGCAAGAATTTGTACACCTATCAGAACTCATGGAATAGAGATCTGTTTGTTTGAAAAAAAAATGAACTTATAGAGCAAAATTTTCTAGAACTAGAACAAATTGGATAAAACAAATATTTATACACCTAGACAAATTATACAAATTCACGGAAAAATGATTTGTATACCAGAAACAAGCTTATGAAACACAGATATAAATTATGATATATGAAAAGGGAAAGAATGACGGAAGAAATAAAAGAAGAAAGAAGAGTCACGGTCCTCCATCTTCTCTGGTTCTCGTGCTGGGCTCGCTGGACGGCCCTCTTCGTCGTACTTGACCAGCCGCGGTCTCTTCTTCCTCTTCGAGTTGCAAGAGCCGGCGGGGGAGTCGATTAGACCCCAGAAAACAAAAATTACAAAACAGGAAGGGGAAAATTGGCAAAAAAAAAGGGGGGGGGGGGGTGTGGAAACGAAGTAACGAACGCAAAACCACCACGGAAGGTCCCCTTGAAGCTGGGCCGCTATTGGGCCGAGCAATATTCGTGGGACAATTCTCGCAGCAAGTACTCGGGCTCGAATCGTGTACTCGCTTCCTTTTTAATTATTACTACCACCTCGCATGTGGGAGTTCTGAAACGCATCCTCATAATCTGCCATCATGTCAGCAAGTCACCGCGAGGCATTCGCGGTTAGCTCTATCTCAATTGAATTGATATCTTTAAATATGGTCCCCGTTTACTTGCTGTTGCATACAGCGCTCTACATTCTGCCTCCATGAGGCATGGCCCGGAGTATATATATGGTTCGGAATTCGAAAAATAGCGGCCAAAGGTTTTTTAGTTTTGAAATTCATATTCATATTATTATTTTTTTGTTTGATGCTCCTTTTGTACGTGGATTGATGATGAAAAGATTGCGCATAGACACGAGACATGTCCTTGGATAGAGTGTGCGGCATGACTTTGGGTGCGATTTAGTTGTCGTTTAGGCATCCTCGACCTAAGACCCTAGCAACATAAATTTTACATCATCAAAAAACTACATTATCTCTCTAATTTAAACACTACTATTTCATATGCAAATTTAATACAACTTATGTCTCGTTTACAGTGTTCGCCTAAGCGCGTGCAAACCGTCGTTAGTTCGTTACACGCATTTAAACTGTAAACTGAGGGTATGCGTGTAGTTTAGGGCCTAGTCACCGAATTAAACGTTAAACGCGTATAAACAGTCAACTTGGTCAAAAAAATGGTGTAAACAGTGAAACTAAACAGACATTAAACACGTATACACACACAAATACATATTTAAACGATCGTTTAGGCAATAAGTAACATACTTTGGTGGGATAATTAGGTGTTGGCGGTTGAATATAAGTGCCATAAGCATACGTTAAGAAAACAATAGGAGTTAGAGTAGCGAGTATATGAGTATTATGTGTAATATGAGAATGTTGTGTCATTATGTATTATATGTATACTTTAAATTTCAATTTTCAAAAAATATAGTATGGGATTATGTTTTTTTAATATATTTACAGCTACAGTGCAAATCATTTAAACCATTTAATCTATCGTCTAAATTGTTTAAATGCTAAAGTGAGGGTGACCAACTGTCTAGCTTTTAGCGTCTAGGTAACACTGCTCATTTATGTTTTGGATATTGTGTAGAAACCATGTCTCATGTAAGATCCGGTTTCTAATTTTTTTTATTTACTCACTTGCCACATCATCTTTTATCATAGGTGGCAGCTTATTTAATTCTGTGACACCATTATAGTCATTGGATTGGGGATGGCCTAAGGCCCCGTTTGGATCCATCAAATAAACTTTATTAGTTGCTAAAGTTTAGCAGCCAGATATCCAAACGGGGTCAGCTAAAGCCCAGCTAAACTTTAGCTAGGGGTTAAAAAGTGTACTATTCCTTTAACTGGTTTGGACCCAGCTAAAACATGTTTAAAGACAAAATTGCCCCTCTTAAAATTAATGCATCCATCATCTTTTATTTTTCTATTATTTAGTATTTATATGAGGGGTAGCATGGTCCATTATTTTTTGTTTGAGGCAACCGGTTGTGACGGGGCATTTGCAAAAAGTGTTTCTTTTCTTTGGCTTGCTCAAAATAATATTAGCCCTCAATGAATGAATACCATAATATTTTCAACAACATTTATTTGTAACAGATCACACCATTTAGGCAAATCGATCCTGCAAATCATGCCAATCAATTTGTACTAAATTAAATTATATAAGGTTATACTTCCTATGTTTTTTATTTACGTGTCATATAATTTAATTTAGTACCAAGTTTATTTTCAATCAGTTTATAGAAAAAATAAACAAAATTATATGGCTAAATTGATTGGCAAATTATGATACCAAATTTGTTTCATTGGATCCACCATGAAATATATTTTGATAGTGCATATGTTAGATAGTATAGTTGTTGCTACATTTTTCTATAAAATTAGTTAAAGTTGGCTAAGTTTGATAAAGACAAATCTATGACGACATGTAAATAAAAACGGAGGAAGTATATGGCTGGTGCTAATTTTTTAGAAGCAACCAATTAATGTTTCCCAACCAATCAAAATTAGTCATTTGTTGGCAAAGCAGCCAGGCCTAGAGCTATTTAAATGCCCCCAATCGTGCTCAATTATCTCCACAGCAACAACTTGCACCTCACAGACTTGCAAAGCTTAGCACCCAAGGAGTGACCCCAAACCAAACCATGAGAAACATCAGCCTCCTATTTGCTGTTGCCGCTGTAGCCATTTATGCCATGGCAATTCATGCCGATG
>CM014277.1:13700394-13712339 GCA_004135705.1 Alloteropsis semialata
AACGCATCCTCATAATCTGCCATCATGTCAGCAAGTCACCGCGAGGCATTCGCGGTTAGCTCTATCTCAATTGAATTGATATCTTTAAATATGGTCCCCGTTTACTTGCTGTTGCATACAGCGCTCTACATTCTGCCTCCATGAGGCATGGCCCGGAGTATATATATGGTTCGGAATTCGAAAAATAGCGGCCAAAGGTTTTTTTAGTTTTGAAATTCATATTCATATTATTATTTTTTTGTTTGATGCTCCTTTTGTACGCTAATTTTGTACGTGGATTGATGATGAAAAGATTGCGCATAGACACGAGACATGTCCTTGGATAGAGTGTGCGGCATGACTTCGGGTGCGATTTAGTTGTCGTTTAGGCATCCTCGACCTAAGACCCTAGCAACATAAATTTTACATCATAAAAAAACTACATTATCTCTCTAATTTAAACACTACTATTTCATATGCAAATTTAATACAACTTATGTCTCGTTTACAGTGTTCGCCTAAGCGCGTGCAAACCGTCGTTAGTTCGTTACACGCATTTAAACTGTAAACTGAGGGTATGCGTGTAGTTTAGGGCCTAGTCACCGAATTAAACGTTAAACGCGTATAAACAGTCAACTTGGTCAAAAAAAATGGTGTAAACAGTGAAACTAAACAGACATTAAACACGTATACACACACAAATACATATTTAAACGATCGTTTAGGCAACTAGTGGAGATGCACGTGCCCAGGCACGTGTTTTAAAAAAATTTAGAAATCAAAATTTAAATTCATAAAAATAAAATAAATAATAGTACCTATGACAAGAGTGTGGCCTTGTTTAGCTTCAGTGAATTCAACCAAAAGTAACGTATTAAAAAACGTGCCTTCCTCTCACAGGACACACTTCTCATTGTACTTTTTTTACAGAAAATTCGATCGATTAGACTGAACTAAACAAGGCCTATATTTAAAAAACCAATAAAGCGAATAATTTATAATTACATGTATTAGAACTATTTATTTATTTTTAAGTACATTAATAGATAACACTGGTGCAAACAATAGCTACTCTCAGTAACAAGCACTGCAAACCAGCAACCTTATAGTTCCCATATGAGCACAGCATTGCAGTTACAGATACCAATTCTCTAGAAATTTCAGACTGTAACATACCTTTGAGATGAGATGCAGAAACACTTGCAGTAGCGCGGAGGAGGGAACTTCTCTACAATCAAGGTGAGGGTGGTTGTATCCTGCACTTTGCACCTCACTGGCTTGCCTAGATGATGGAAAAAAGAATAAAAAGCAAGACAATGATATGATTTGCATGTGACACAATAATTGAAGTAGTGAGCTACACACAAATGCAACAAGCCAATTCCTTGAACATTGCACATTGATATGCAGAACAGAAACTATGGAAGACAAACAAAAATGAGTCAATTATATATATATCATTCGATATCCTAACTTTGAAAGCACTGAAAACTTCTTGAAGTAAAGAGAATGCAATAGATAAACAGGCAAAGTTCAATTTATAATTTCAGGTTATATCTCCATTTTTTACATGAAACCAAACACATATCAGATCATATTGCCAACTACTAAAGAGGCACATTGTACACAGGTTGGACCAAGATAAGTTGAGAATGGCCATCTTGCAATGCCTTTTCTATCGAAAGATGATTTGCAAACTGAAGCCTCCAACTTCATTCAGCAAGTGAGAAAGCTTGATTGGTGTTGACATCATATTTCCATCGTTTTCATACTTCATCAGGAACTCAAAAAGATCCCCTTATAGCTCACCAGCTATATTGCTAATCTTCCAGGTTGACTTGCTAAGTAACTCAGCCCTCCTAGCTTGTGCTCGAGCAAGCAAACTGTTAATTGCGGTACTGCCGTAGCGGTGAAACTCTTCACATGTGATGGTGTTGTAATAGAGTAGAGCTTTCTAAGTGCCTAGGAAAGAACCCTATGCTGTAACAGACTAAAATGGTCTTTCTGTTTCAATTAGAACTGGGACCTTGGTCCTAAAACTCTAAAAAAAGATGATTCACAAAACAAGTAAAACAAGAAACTTTCAGATAAGCACTTCAGATTGTTACATCTTTTTGTCCTTGAAAATCCAAAGGCGGGGAGCAAACTGATCAAAACAACGATAGGGAAAACGATTCCAGTTCCAAGGCGACAAGTTAAAGGACTCTATAATGACAAAGGCAACACTTATCAAGGACTCGCTGTTATGAATCTACACTAATCAAATACTTAAAAAGAAACAAACCTTCTTTTCTTTAGTGGTTGCATGCTTCTCTGGATCACTCACTACCCTTCCTAATATCTTTCTTCTCCTTTCCAATATTCTGCGGTAAACAAATGCATTAGTGAGCTTTCAACCTAACCATAAGAACCACTCTTAAAACTGACATCTTTTCTGTAGGAAGAAGCAAAATCTTACAAAAAATAAACTAAGATGAAAATTATGCAATTTCATAGTCATCTCGGCAGCTCCAGGATAAAAAATCAAAAGAAATGGCACAGGAAACAAAGCATGTAGAGTAAGGTTGAGTACCGTTGATTTAGTGATGCGACTTGCCTAGCCGAGCAATATATGATGTATGTTAGTTTTATAGAAAACCAAAACACATGCCTCTAAACCTTGCAGTACTTAATCTGGGCAGATTAGTAGCGAGTTGAGACGAACTGAATAAATGATTCATGAACAAATGTTGTGTCAGTTCAAAAACTATAAAACGAGCAGAACTATAGTTCTATGAATTCTCAGACAATCTGGATGAGCTCTTTACAAAGCATAACCCTTCTTGCAAGCAATTCAGCAGTCAAAAGAAACTGCTGCTATTCAAATCTTTATCAAAGAAACATCGTTAGTACAAACCCACGTGAATTAACTCAAAGAAGGAGCATCCAGGCATGTGAAGCAGCTCCTTTTCCCTCATAGAAGCAGAAGACTCGGTCACTCGCACGGCACGGACCACCGGTGGCCGCATCTGACTTGCGCTCCTCCTTCCTTCCTACAGGAATAGGATGCTGCTCGCTACAATAGTGTAGTAGCTCCTAAAATCTTCCCCATCCTCTGCGATCTGCAACACAACCTCCTCGCTCGACCATTCTTATCCCCAATTCCAGCTTGATTTCTTTTTACAATTTCCAAGGGGAATTGATTAACCAGCTGCTGCTAAATCAGTAGACGGGCATGCCGAGGAGACCCGACAGACGGCCTGGGCTCGGCGGCGGGGAGGGGGACTTCTTCACCGGCCTCTCAATCGGGCCCACGTGCGACCGGAATCCGGCGCTGACCACCGCGTCGCGCACGCACCAGTGGAAGGCCGGCTGGCGCATGGCCGCGGCGGCCGCCTCACACTCGGGGCACGGGGGCCGCGGGGACCACAGCGGCGGCTCCTCCAGCTCCGGCACCAGCGGGAGGTATGGATCCGCCACCGCGGTGCTCATGAGGTACCAATCGCGCTGCCGCTGCAGATGGGGAGGGAGGAAAAAGTAGCGCAGATGGGGAGGGAGGACTTCGAACCTTGCATCTCCTTGGCGACCTTGGCCTGCATCTCGCGGAGCGCGGCGGCCTGCTCCTCCATCTCCTTCAGGCGGCGCTACATCTCGTCGAGCTCCTGCAGTGGTGCACGCGAGCACGGGTCAGTACCGCCGCTAGGGTTTGGGCGTCGAGGAAGCGGGGGCGGCGGCGGGGACGGGGGTCAAGGGGTGCGGAGCGGGACCTTGGCGGCGTCGTCGCCGGCCGCGGACCTGTCGGCGTCCTCGCCGTCGACGGGGATCTCCTGGCAGTCCACCTCATGCTCCCGGCGACCTCCTCCCCCATCTCCTTCAGGCGGCGCTTCATCTCGTCGAGCTCTGCGACTTCCTCGCGTACGCCGCACGGTGGGGAGGAGGAATTGGGAGGGAGGCGGCGCGAGGCTCTTCGTTCGCGAGAGCATTCGGTGAAGGGAGGCGGCGTGTGGATCGCGGCTCGTTTGGGAGGCCGGGGAACCGCTGTGGTCAGGGAAGGAAACCAAGCACGGGAATTAATGAGGCAATCACGGTGGTCAGGGAAGGAAACCAAGCACGGGAATTAACGCGTGGGGTGGGTGGGTACGCGAATTGGCCGCGGTGACAAAAAAAGCGAGTTTGATCGCGAGTTTGCACGGTGAAACAACACCAAAACCGTTCTCCCCCCCCCCTTTTGGTCTTCGTCCTACCTGCTACGTGGGCCCAAAAGGATGGTTTGTGAGGTGAGGGTAGATTTATGTTGTGTAGGATTTGACATCAATTCTCTCACTCTTTATAGTATAGATAAGTAACATACTTTGGTGGGATAATTAGGTGTTGGCGGTTGAATATAAGTGCCATAAGCATACGTTAAGAAAACAATAGGAGTTAGAGTAGCGAGTATATGAGTATTATGTGTAATATGAGAATGTTGTGTCATTATGTATTATATGTATACTTTAAATTTCAATTTTCAAAAAATATAGTATGGGATTATGTTTTTTTAATATATTTACAGCTACAGTGCAAATCATTTAAACCATTTAATCTATCGTCTAAATTGTTTAAATGCTAAAGTGAGGGTGACCAACTGTCTAGCTTTTAGCGTCTAGGTAACACTGCTCATTTATGTTTTGGATATTGTGTAGAAATCATGTCTCATGTAAGATCCGGTTTCAAATTTTTTTTATTTACTCACTTGCCACATCATCTTTTATCATAGGTGGCAGCTTATTTAATTCTGTGACACCATTATAGTCATTGGATTGGGGATGGCCTAAGGCCCCGTTTGGATCCATCAAATAAACTTTATTAGTTGCTAAAGTTTAGCAGCCAGATATCCAAACGGGGTCAGCTAAAGCCTAGCTAAACTTTAGCTAGGGGTTAAAAAGTGCACTATTCCTTTAACTGGTTTGGACCCAGCTAAAACATGTTTAAAGACAAAATTGCCCCTCTTAAAATTAATGCATCCATCATCTTTTATTTTTCTATTATTTAGTATTTATATGAGGGGTAGCATGGTCCATTATTTTTTGTTTGAGGCAACCGGTTGTGACGGGGCATTTGCAAAAAGTGTTTCTTTTCTTTGGCTTGCTCAAAATAATATTAGCCCTCAATGAATGAATACCATAATATTTTCAACAACATTTATTTTGTAACAGATCACACCATTTATGAATGAATACCATAATATTTTCAACAACATTTATTTGTAACAGATCACACCATTTAGGCAAATCGATCCTGCAAATCATGCCAATCAATTTGTACTAAATTAAATTATATAAGGTTATACTTCCTATGTTTTTTATTTACGTGTCATATAATTTAATTTAGTACCAAGTTTATTTTCAATCAGTTTATAGAAAAAATAAACAAAATTATATGGCTAAATTGATTGGCAAATTATGATACCAAATTTGTTTCATTGGATCCACCATGAAATATATTTTGATAGTGCATATGTTAGATAGTATAGTTGTTGCTACATTTTTCTATAAAATTAGTTAAAGTTGGCTAAGTTTGATAAAGACAAATCTATGACGACATGTAAATAAAAACGGAGGAAGTATATGGCTGGTGCTAATTTTTTAGAAGCAACCAATTAATGTTTCCCAACCAATCAAAATTAGTCATTTGTTGGCAAAGCAGCCAGGCCTAGAGCTATTTAAATGCCCCCAATCGTGCTCAATTATCTCCACAGCAACAACTTGCACCTCACAGACTTGCAAAGCTTAGCACCCAAGGAGTGACCCCAAACCAAACCATGAGAAACATCAGCCTCCTATTTGCTGTTGCCGCTGTAGCCATTTATGCCATGGCAATTCATGCCGATGGTGCACCTTCTCCGATAGACTTCAAGAATCCAGCCTTCCAATCGCTTGGTGAGTGGGCGGTGACAGAGCACGACAGGCAGGCACGCGACAGCGTCAAATTCAACAAAGTGGTCGGCGGTGAGAGTGATCAGTCGTTGCAACTCGGCTCAATCCTCTATCTCCTCATCGATGCAACCAACAGAGACGGCAAGGATGCCAAGTACCAGGCAGTGCTGAACCAGAAGGATCCGTTAGACAATGTCACACTTCTGTCCTTTAAGCCGGCTAACTGATCGAGCGAAAATTGACATTGTGATCATTTTCATGCAATTGTTTCAAACAATAAGCGATGTCAAGGTGCTTTCTATGTGCATGTTATGGCGTCAACTCTGAATCTTTGATGGTAAATTACCTGTTTGTGAACTGTTGCGGTTAGTATCACGTGTGATTCAATGGTGATCTCGCTTGTGCCAAAGGATGATCAATTGTCTCCAGCAGGTGACTGCTGTTTCCTGATGAAGGGGTTATCTCACAACTCCTTTGAGAACAGTACACAAATCTCGGTTTCCAGCCCACCTTCCTACCCCACGTGGCCCAATTTGTCGCTGTCGGCCCATCTGACACCTCCTGCTAGGCTCCCCTTGAGTTCCCAATTGGCCCAGCACACGGCCCTGTCCTTGAGCCACATACGCGGATGGCGCCTCCCGCACGGCCTCACTCCGCTGCCCTCGATGCCTCGACCCCTCTCGACGATGAGCACGCGAATGGCAAACCTTAGGTGCGGCGCCCCGGCGGGATCTGTCGGCAGGCAACGGAAGGAGCCAGGGAGGACGCGCCCTGCGGCCTCACCCCTCGAAGTCAAAGGAAGCGAGGTGCAGCCGCCTTTGCCTCGCCGCCGGTTGGGGCGGGCGACGGGCACAGGGCGCCATCGCGCCCGTGGCGGCATCGCGGCAACCGTCCGGCGAGGCGAGCGCCTCCGGGTGGTTTTATTCTCAGCTTTATGGTCACTCCCATAAGCTGACGAGTTTTTACAATAAACTACAAACATTTACAATATCAAATAAATATCATTAGATTTTTTATTACATATATTTTCATAACATATTTGTTTGGTGCTAAATCTTTGTGGTTCTCTCTATTTTGGTCAAACTTAATTAAAATAGTTTGACTTTTCTAAAATATTGAAATGACTTATAATTTGGAGAGTATCTGTGGAATTACACAAGTACATAACCATCCACATAAGCAGACTTGTAGCTCGTTAGGCTACAATCTTGCAGCTCGTTTGGCTCGCGAGCAGCTCGAGCTCGCTCGTTATACTAACAAACTGAGGTGGTTGTTCGAACTGGCTTGTTAATAAATTGAGCCGAGCCGAGTTCGTCACAAGCCGAGCGAGCTAACGAGTCACGACCTTCTTGTCCAGATGTGGAACAATTTTGAGTTATAACCACTTTTATGATGTTTGTATTATGTTATATAGATAGTGTACTCTAGGCGGTCAAAAAATCAACCTTTTAAAAAATTTGAATACTCATTACCAAAATCCTAGACCAGCCCCTACCTGAATCATTGAGCGAAAAACCCTCACCACGCCTGCCAAACAATCAGCGACCTAGCGGCACCCGTGTGAACAAACACCGATCCCACTACGAAACCCGCGACCAATCACCCTGACACAAAGATCAATCCCCACTTCGATCGTCAACGCACGCACGCCGCCGCCAACGCCGCCCCAGTCCCCGCCTAACCCAACGTGTCGACCCGCCCGAACAATAGAAAAAACCAAGCTCCATCAATTAATGGCGCCAAGTCAAGCAGAACGTGGAGGCCCACGACAACGTTCAGTTCGCCCGCCACTCCCTCCCCGCTCGGTGCCAAACCGCCGGCCGGTACGTGCCCGACCTCCACGCCGGCTGATCGAACGACCGGCTGATGACCACCGCACTAAAAAAGTTCAGATAATCCGCCACTATCAGACTGACTGACGAGCGACGACCATCTCCAATCCAATCCGATCATCCGTCTCCAATCACTCCTCGATCATCGCCTCCGCACAGTCCAGCTCCAGCGCCTCTATAAATTACAGCCACGATCATTGTTCCATTGATCAGATGTGTTAGTCTGCTAGAGACAGAGAGAAAGAGGGAGGGAGGATAACAGGAGAGCAATAATTAATGGCGGCGGCGGCGATCGACGACTCGTGCCGGCGGCCGGGGTCGGTGCCGTTCAAGTGGGAGGTGTGCCCAGGCACACCCAAGCACGTCCGGAGCAGCAGCGCCAGCGCCGCGCCGCCGTCCTACTCCTCCGCCGCCACCGCCTTCGCTTCCTCCAACTCCAAGGTGGCCGTGTCGCCCAAGCTGGCGCCGCCGCCGGCCATGTCGCCGTCGCCGTACCACTCGCCGCGGGTCTCCTACTATGCCGCGCGCTCGGCGTCCGTGTCCCCGTCCCGGCGCCGCCCGCCGCACCGCCCCACGGCGTTCCTCGACATCGCGCCGCGGGTCGCGCCCGCGTCGTACGGCCCGGGGCCCGAGGACGACCATGAGACGACGACGGCGCGCGCGGCGGCGAGCAGGTGCTTCCCGCTCCCCGTGTTCCGGAGGAGGAACCCGGACGGGAAGAAAGGCGGTAGGTCAGGACGGCGGCCCGGCGCGTCGACGGCGAGCTCGTCCGGGAGCAGCTTCGGGTCGGACGGCGCGCCGGCCGGCCTGCGGCGGTCCGCGTCGAGCTCCTCGTCGTCGTGCCTGTCCTTGTCGTCGAGGAGCAGTGGCAAGTTCTCCGAGGCGAGGGAGGTGGAAGCCGCCGGGGGCTGGTTCTACTGAGGGAGGCAACCAAGGGATGCTTGGTCGCCACCCACCATAGCTGAAGATCGAGAATTCGAGGAGAAGCATGTGTCTGTGTATGTGTGTGTGTGTGTGTGTCAGAGTGTGATGGGACATTGAGAGTTTTGAGACCCAGCAAGAGGATGTAGTAGTGCTTGGCTGGAGACTGTTTGTATGCGCGTTGCCGTGTGCAAAACAGTTGTTCGTCGATAATTGCGTTCATGTCAGTTCATGAATCGTGCAGAACGTCAGCTCATGATCGATTTGATGGGTTAACAATAAACGCAGCATCCAGTACGGTGATTCAGAGCCCAGAAACATTTGCAACGACGTGGCTGCAGCATCACAGGGCTGACATTTGAAGTGGATGCTCATTGCCAGATTCAGACGTACGTGCCTACACCACGGTACAAGTACAACACGTCACGTCGAGGAAGAGGCCGCAGCAGAACGCCCAAGTCGAGCCGGCCAAAATGCAGATGCAGTGCCACGGCGAACAACGCTAAACGACGCCGATGACGTCGCCGCGGCCGCTAGCACCCGCCGCGCCAAGAGGAGCTAACGTCGTCCGATCCCTCCTGTTTCGATTTCGATCTCTTTTCGATTTCTGATGACTAGGGTCTAGGGAGCGCTAGTGCGCGCGGGACGCTTGGGACTTTTGGTGCGGGCACGTGTTATTAGGACTCAAGGATCAAACGCACTTGCGTCGTGGACGGCGGGCTCCCTCGTCACGCCGTCGGGGGTCCACCATGAATCCATGATCCGATCACGTTCGTGATCACCAGCCCGTTTATATCCACGGGCGTTTTGAGCTCTGTAAAAACTCTATTCCTTCTTAATATGATATGTACAATCGTGCGCATTCGAGGAAAAAATAAAAGCTCCGACCGTGATCATGACGAGAACGAAGCATCATTTGTCACCAGGTCAGTGGAGATTTTTTTTTTTGAATAAAAGGTAGGAGCACTACCGATTCATTAAGAAGAGAAGCAGGGTTGACAGTTACATAATTATGGCGTTATTACATAAAAGGATTACACTCACTACTCCACTGATGCCGAAGGCCATCAGCAAGAAAGGGAGGAAAGAACTCCCCCATCTAGTACTACTAAGCTTGCTAAAAAACATTACTACTAAAACAACTCTGGCTGGCCACAAGCCTGCCTCCTGATCGCCATGTCTTCCTTAATCTCTTGTAGAACTTGCACTGCTGAAGGTCTTTTGCCGTCAAAAACTAAACGATTCCTCGCTTTCCAAATGCTCCAAGCTGTGTAGAGAAGGACTGCCGCTTTGAGTCGCCTGATTTGTTTGGGGAGCCCAGCGACAGAACTCAGCCACCAGTTTTGAACAGAAATGCCAGGTTGAGGGGGTGCAACTAGGTCAGCTGTCCATCTGCGCATTCCTTCCCACACCTCTTTTGCAAACGGACAGTGGAGGCATAGATGCTCAGCTGTCTCAGGTTCTTGGTCACATAGTTGGCAGGTTGGGGAGCAAGGCCAATTCCTGGCTGCCAATTTGTCAGCTGTCAAAATTTTCGACTGAATCAGTAACCAACCGAAAAAACGGTGCTTTCCTTCTGCGTGTGCTGACCAAATTGCAGGTGCATCAAAGGTGTTGTATGATCCCACCAACTGCGCCTTGTACGCCGATTTTGCAGTGTATTCACCATGTGCTGTCCAACGCCAAACCATCTAATCCTCCCATTCAGTGAGCTGAACAGTCTGGATCTTGTCCCAAAGTTTGAAAAATTCAGACACTTCTTGCATTGTGTTCATTCTCCACAACCCTCGGGTCCAGTTCAAATTCAGCAAATCTTCCTGCACTGTCTTGTTCTTCCTCCAGGCTAACTTGTACAGGTTTGGAGCTAAGTCCATGGGCGCTGACCCTTGCAACCAACTTGAGTGCCAGAACCTGGCTTTGGTGCCGTCCTTCACTGTTACCACCGTTGAAGCTCGAAATAGAGCTCTGTCCACATTGCTGACCGGTGGCATAGTCCCAATCCAAGCTCGATCAGGGTCTGACCATTCAAACCATAACCAGCGTAGCCTTAGAGCTCTACTGAAGAGATCTAAGTCCAACATGCCCAGTCCCCCCAGATTCTTGGGTCTTCTTACTTTCTTCCAATTAATCAAGCAGTGTCCCCCATTGGCTTCAGCCGTTCCTTTCCAAAGAAAATTTCTTCTATACTGATCAATCTTCTTGGTAGCCCATTTTTGCAAGGGGAAAACCGTCAAGAAGTAGGTTGGTGTTGAACTTAGCACTGAGTTGACCAGCTTAAGTCTTCCCTCTCTATTCAGGAATTTCCCCTTCCATCCTGGAAGTCTGGCTCCCACTTTGTCAATCAGAGGTTGCAACTCCATTCTGCGAAGTTTTCTTATGTGTAATGGCAGGCCGAGATATGTGCAGGGAAAGCTCTTCACTGGGCATTGGAACCATTCCATGACATCATTGAGATCTATCGAGTCACACTGAATAGAGTACATTGCACTTTTTGCTATGTTGACATGGAGTCCAGATAGTGTCCCAAACCCAGTTAGGAGTTCCTGCACTGTCTTGACCTCTTCTTTTATAGGATTGAGAAAAATGGCAGCGTCGTCAGCATACAAGCTGACTCTGAATTTTGCTGCCCGATGTCCAATGGGAGATAAAAGATGCTCTCTGACTGCTCTGTCCAGAAGCTTCTGCAGGGGTTCCATAGCTAGTATGAACAACATTGGCGAGAGAGGATCTCCCTGACGCAGCCCTCTATAGTGCTTAAACCATCTGCCCCTTGATCCATTTAACATGACTGCAGACGATGATGTGTGCAGCAAGGATGAGATCCAGCTTCTCCATCTTGGCCCAAAGCCCATGTGTTGCAACACTTCCAGAAGGTAGTCCCAACGCACACTATCAAATGCTTTCGCAATGTCCAATTTCAGAAATAATGCTGGGATCTTGGCTCTGTGCAGTTCTCTAATCAAATTCTGACAATATAAGAAGTTGTCATGGATGCTTCTCCTCTTGATAAAGGCATTTTGAGCTCTGGACAGGTCCAGTGGAGATTAAGTGCAAGAGATGTCAACAAAGAGTTCTTATTACTAGCAAAGGAGTAATCTTATTGACTAAGTAATCACTTCGCACATGTATACTAATCTTGTGCGCTTCTCTTTGTGGTTTGGAATTAAAGGTGTTCATGCCTTTCTGGTCTTGATCGCGACCACATTAATGATGGATGCCTTTTAGATGGTCCGGTAAAATGGCATGTACCCTCCCCCGACTCCAAAATCTCTTGACGTCTTTAACCTTGGCACGACGGTCTCCAAAACACAATTTGACT
>CM014277.1:13717169-13728047 GCA_004135705.1 Alloteropsis semialata
ATCTGACAGGTCTACCCCTTCAGGACCATATCTAACTTCCCATGATCCATAGTACAATTGGAACCATAAGGGTTCAGACATGCCTAAAACCAAACCAGGACAATAAGAAGAATTAATACGATTTTGTACTCATAAAAAGACTTATGCATAATACTCTACTATAAACTATAATATAAACTCGTATATACAATCTAATATGAATAAAACTCTATTATAAACTCTAATATAAAGTCATTACTCTAATATAAACTCTAATATAAAGTCATTACTCTAATTTAAACTCTTATATAAATTCTAATATGCATAAAACTCTAACAGAAACTCTAATATAAAAAGATATAAACTCTGATGTACACTCTAAAATGCATAATTATAGTTTATATAAAATTCTGGTGTAAACTCTAATATTAGTACATCTAATATAAAAAGATTTATTAATAAAAATCTAATATCACTAAAAGTAATGACTGTAACTATCTCTAATGTCACTAAATATAAGGTAACTCAAACTAATATCACTAAGTCTAATATCAGTAACTCAAAAATAATATTATGATTTCATAATACGTAAACTAAATACTAAAATAACTACAAAGTCATACATCTACAAAATTGAAGTTACAACTATGAGTTCGGATTTTACCTGAAACCGACGCGCAGAACCGGCAGGGCTTCGCCGCTGATTCTTCCTCTCCCTCACCCTCCTCTCTAACCCTAGCTTTTCTTTTTTCTGATTTAGAATGAAATTTTCAACTGATTTTCGCCTTTTATAAGTGACAGCGACCTAACCGCTAAATCATACGATGGTAGGGGGACTGCCGCCGTGGATCCGACGAGGAAGCCTTCCCGCCGGATCAAACGGCGCGGGAAGGCCCTGCCTCCCCCTACCGCCGAATGATCCGGCAGTTAGGTGCGCCGGGCCCAGGTGCCGATGCCTACCGCCAAATCATTTGGCGGTTAGGTTCGGCATACAGAGCAAATATACATTTTTAAATTAAATAGCTAATTCATATGGCGGTCTTTGTAACCGCCGTATGATTTGGCGGTTACAAGACCTTGCCGCCGTATACGGTGGCAACCCGTATGATACGGCGGTTGGGTGACAGTTTTAGTTTTGTATTTGCAAAATCTGTCACTCGTGCGTTGTTTTTGAAAATTTGTAGAAAAAAATTCTGGTTTCAACGTAGGAGGAGGACGGGTTAAAAAATTTTCCCAGTGTGGGGGGGGAGGGGGGAGGGGCGTGGCCCCTGCCGTCCTGGTTCGGCCGCTGAATGCGATTTTTGGTTCAGTTGTTGTTCTTTGATACGAGTCCTTGGGCATTCATGCACATGTATGATGCTTTGGTGATATGGCCCATAGGCAAAGTTTTAGTGGGAGTTTGATGAGCTCGATTATTTGGAGTGACACATCATCTAAAATTATTGAAACTACGATAAAGTACCTTTTCTCAATGCATAGTTTTATAAGCATGATTACCTGGAGTGGCACATACGGAATGAAAAATGTAAAGTGATGTTATACAGGAAATAGCTATGTTTTCAATGGCACAACAGAGAATGGCTATAATTTCATGTGGCATATAGGAATACGCTCCAAATCTTATAGCGTGTGAAAAAACACAGAATGTACTGGTGATATACGGTGCAGCCTGTTGACAACCAAAATTGGTACGTGGATCAAGAGGATTGCAGAAGATGGCGCAAGGAGCAAGAAAGAAGACGGCGCAAGAGGCAGGCCACGCCCGGTCTGACCAGTTTGGGGAACCGGTCAGACCGGTTGCCCTTTTCGTAATCCGAGTAGAACTCTCAATTTGGGATTCCGAGGTTGTAACTAGTTGTAACTTGGTTTCCTTGCGGGACAAGACCTACCCTCCCTATAAATATAAGGGGATTCGGCCAATTGAACACACAACAATTGAATCTATCAAAATTTACTACTTTTTACCCATTACTTTTTGCATCCCCAAACCCTAGTTTTTCCAACCCTACTTACAGTTTTTCCTGCGTCTCCGTGACGTTTGAAGGCGTCCTAGGTGGCCTGCCGACCCTAGGGCACCCCTGAGTGCATGCTCCCTAATGGATCCTTCCGGGAAGCACGCTTAGGGTTTGCTCCCGGCTTCCCTGCAGGTAACCGGTCTGACCGGTTGCCCTGACCGGTCTGACCGGTCTGCGCAGAGGAGCTGCGAGTTGCATGTTACGTGCCGCGCGTTCTAGCGCTCTCGTGTGTTGACCGGATTTCTGCGTCAACATACTTTTGGCGACTCCACTGAGAAATTGGAGATCTGGTTCGTGCAGCCGATCAATCCAATTCTATCTAGATGGGTTCCAACACCGAGTTCGATCTGGAGAACATCATCACCATCAAGGATGACGAACTCTCTGCTGAAGATCGCCAAGGACTTGAAGAGTACCTGAAGAAGAAGACGGAAGAAGAACGCATCTACTACTTGTCGCACTTCAAGAAAGACCGCAAGGGTGTGGTCTCCAAGATCAAGGAAGCAGATCCATCTGCTACATCTTCAGCGGTATCTCCTAAGGTACAACTCGATGAAAACTCTCATGAAGTTTTTCTTAAGTACATGGAGGATAAATTGGCCGAAAACAATGTCAATTTGGTTAATTGGATGATGAAAAAACATTTAGAATCGGAAGGCAAACAACCCTTGGCTGAACAACCTGCCGCCGATCCTAATCTTTTAATTCCTAAGATTCCTATTGTGCCTGATTTTAAAACATCGGTAGCAAAGCCCGTAGAGCAACCTACATATGGCATGCCGTTGAATTATTTTGAAGGCCAATCTGTTACACCATCCAATCCAATGCTTACTCGGCCTGCTGCGCCTCAACAGTTTGCAACTTTACCTAATTCGGTTAATCATGGCCGAATTAACAATGAAGTTGTAAATTTTACCCCGCAAAATCCGAACAATGGATATTCTGTACCCCCACTGGTGCAAAATTTATTTTCACAAGGCCCAGTACCTTACAAACTTTTCGGAAGGTTCGGCCAACAGATGCAAGGGCAGGTGTCGGCCAATCAATCTGGCCAGCACCAACCGGTCAGACCGGCCCTGGAGGGTCAGATGCGGCCAATCAGATTGTGCCGCATCAACCGGTCAGACCGGTCTCTGGAACCGGTCAGACCGGTCCCTGGGGATCAGAGTCGGGGAATTTATTTCCTACTCCCATGCAAAATTCTCAACAGCCAAATTTTCAGGATAATACATTAGAGTATTTAGATAAAATATTTTCTATGTATAAACTTGATTTGGCTTCAGCTCTTAAGGAGAACTTGGGAGTAGATGTCAGGGATAAGGCTAGATTGTACCAAAAGCCTTATGTTCCTCGATTTGATTTAGTTCCTTTCCCTACTGGTTTTAGACTTTCTGATTTTGTGAAGTTTAATGGGGAGGATTCTAAAAGCACTTTTGAACATATAAGTCAGTATATGGCGCAACTAGGCGATTCTGGTTCTAGTGAGGCTTTAAAAGTGCGTTTATTTTCTTTGTCTCTAACTGGTACAGCTTTCTCATGGTTTGCATCATTAGCTCCTCATTCTATTACTTCATGGGAACAGTTAGAGCAAAAGTTTCATGATCACTTCTTTTCTGGCAGTAATGAGCTTATATTGTCATATCTCACATCGGTTAGGCAATCGCGTGATGAAACGGTTAATGATTATATTAAATGTTTCCGTGATACTAAAAACCGTTGTTTTGGTGTTAGTATTGCCGAAAAGGATCTTGCTGATTTGGCTTTTAATGATTTACGGTCTCACATCAAGGAGAAATTAGAAAGCTTTGAGTTCTTTAGTGTAAACCAAGTGCATCAAAGGGCTTTGGCTGCTGAAAGCCGAAGCAAAGACTTAAAAGAAAGCCATAGAACTCATCGGGCTAATGTACATAATGTAGAGTGTGAATCTAGTAGTTCCGATGATGAGTCTCATGAAGTGTTGGCTGCTGAGTTTGTATGGCCAGCATCTAATAAAGCCTTTACTTGCGTATCTCTTAAGCCGACTCATAGGAATCAGCAAGATGAGATGAAATTTACTTTTGATGTATCTAAATGCGATATGATTTTTGATGAATTACATAAGAATGGATATATCAAATGCTCTTTTGCTATTCCATCACCTGAGGAGTTAAAGCAGCGTGATTATTGCAAATTTCATAATTCATTTTCTCATACAACTAATGATTGCAATTTCTTTCGTCGACAGATTCAATCGGCTGTAAATGATGGACGATTGATTTTGAATGAGATGCAAGTTGATAAGCGTCCGTTTCCAGTCAACAATATGGTAGTCAATAACATGGATCTGCAGGATGCTAACATGTTGGTTCGGTCCGACAATACCGATACGACAGGAGGCAAGAATGTTGTGATTGGAGAACCAAGGAGGGTGATGGAACAAGACAAAGTGCTTGGGAGAGAAGTTGTGCTTAAGCAAGCTCCTGATGGAAAGAAGATCTTGACTATTACAGTGAAGAATTCTGAAGTTAGGGAAGAATCAAGCTCTCAAGCGCGGGATCAAAGGCCCGGTTGTCCCTGCCCAGGGCAAACCGGTCAGACCGGTTGCTGTAACCAGTCAGACCGGTCCGGCCCAAAGGCCAGTCCGAACGTTTGTGCCTAAACGTCCCGAAGTTGGCACTTGGAAGACTAACCAGGACAAAGATCAGGAGAGAACTTTAAAGCCGATGGCGACCTTTGATTAAGTCATGGCTAAGCATATGCACAACGCGGCCGTTCAACAAGATCGGTCACCAAAAAAAAAATCAAGTTCGCCACCAAGGAATTCTGGTGTGATGAAGGCACCAAGGGGACAGTGAAATCAGGGTCCAAGTTCATTCAATGGTGCTGGTCCTTCCAAGCCATGGAGGCCGTATCAACCTCCCCCTCCTCAACCTATTTGGAGGGATGGTATAATGTACGTGCCTTACTGTCCTGCACCAAACCAACCACGGCCTGGGGCTCCTGTGCATGCAAGGATGAATCCACCACAGCCTAGGCCTACGAATGTTCAGCCAAGACAGATGTTTGTGCCCCAGCAGTACAAACTGGTCAGACCGGTTCCTGTGGCCGGTCAGACCGGTGTCCAGCAGAAGCCGGTGGTTGTGCCTCAGCAGCGCAAACCGGTCCAACCGGTTATCCCAACCGGTCAGACCGGTTTCCAGAGGAGGCCGGGCAAGGAGCCGGCTAAGCAAGAATATCGCCCTGTCCAAAAGAAGGAAGAACCAGCCCCTGTTATTCCAAAGCCAATTGTGAAGAGTGTGATTCAAATTGGCTCTATGGTAGTTGATTCATCGATGGCCGACACACCTAATGTTATTGGTACTTCGGCCGTAAAAAAGGTTCCTTTGCCTCAGTACACGCAGCCAAAGTGGTGTCCTCCTGGTTTGACTCATTCTCAGAAGAGGAGATTGCAGCGGTTGCGCACTCAAAAGCAAAGGGAGGAAGAATCGGCTAAGAAGAGGGAGGAGTGGTTCAATGAGGCTAAGCCGATGATTCCACCAGCTGGTCAGAGCTCCAAGGATGGTTCTGGTATTCAAGATATTCAGGCTGAAGAACCAGAAAAAGCCGAGCCATCTGCAGCAAAGTCAGCTGATCTGGCCGCAACTAGTCAGACCGGTTTACCTGACCGGTCAGACCGGTTACCCCCTGTTCTAGTTCCGGCAACTGGAACCGGTCAGACCGGTCAGGAGGAACCGGTCAGACCGGTCTCGCCTGGAGAATCGGTGGCCGATGCATTTTCTTCTTCGGCTAAGGTTTCGATTCCGCCCACTGTAATTTCAGATGCTCAGATGGGCAATGATGATGAAGCTGTTGACTTTGAGCCTTCTCCTAGCAGGACAGACATGGAGGTCAATGTTATTTACATGAACGCCGATTATTGCTTTATCGGAGATGATGAGAGAGTGGCTCCAGTTGATTTTGCTCCCAAAAACGCCGTGTTTCAGAGACCTTTGGAATCGGATAACTATCTAAAAGCTCTTTATGTGAAGGGTCACATTAAGGGAAAGCCGATTTCTAGGATGCTCGTTGATGGTGGTGCTATTGTGAACCTCATGCCATACACTTTGTACAAGAGATTGGGAGGTTTGGACAGCGAGCTCATCAAGACAAGCATGACGATCAGCGGCGTTGGAGGAGGAGAACCGATGAGTGCCAAGGGAGTTGCATCATTGGAGCTCACCGTAGGAAGCAAGACACTGGCAACTG
Organism: Alloteropsis semialata; assembly: GCA_004135705.1. Taxonomy (NCBI): domain Eukaryota; kingdom Viridiplantae; phylum Streptophyta; class Magnoliopsida; order Poales; family Poaceae; genus Alloteropsis; species Alloteropsis semialata. The sequence continues at coordinate 13,723,388 of CM014277.1, forward strand.
CTTTCTTCGTCACGGTGGTGCAGGGTAACTTTAGTGTGATCTTGAGGCGCGATTGGATTCATGCAAATCAATGTGTGCCTTCTACCTTGCATCAATGCTTAATTCAATGGGTTGGTGACGAAGTTGAGCTGGTTCATGCGGATACTTCGGCATGTGTTGCTATGGCCGATGCATCTATTTTGGAAACTCATTATAATGTAAAGTGCTTGAGTGGGATTGATATTTCGGACATTGAGTTCCTTGCTTGTACTAAGGATGGCTTTGTGTCCACTGCTCTAAGGCTGGTTTAAAGATCAGTTGATTCAGATAATGAAGAGTAGATGGATGCAAGCGAGAAGTGGCTGAATTAAAGGGTGGAGCATTATCGGTCAAACATGAACGATGCATGTGAAGCCATTAATGATTTTGAAGAAGTAGAGAAGTTAGGACAAGAATTTACGTCGGCTGATCCTTTGGAAAAGATAGACATAGGTGATGGTTCTATACCAAGGCCGACTTTTGTAAATCAAAATTTGAAAGCCGATTATAAAGTTGAATTAATCGAGTTGTTGAAAGAATATTCTGATTGCTTTGCTTGGGAGTATCATGAGATGCCTGGTTTAAGTCATGAATTAGTTGAACATCGATTACCAATTAAACCTGATTTTAGGCCATATAAACAAGGCAATAGACGATTTAATCCTTTATTTTATGATCGCATAAAAGAAGAGGTCAATCGTTTGCTTGAAGCTAAGTTTATTCGGCCATGTCGTTATGCTGAATGGATCTCTAATATTGTGCCTGTTGAGAAGAAGGGTTCTAATAAGATTAGAGTGTGCATTGATTTTAGAGATCTTAATAGAGCAACTTCCAAAGATGAATATCCTATGCCTATAGCCGATATGCTTATTAATGATGCTTCTGGACATAAGATTATTAGCTTTCTTGATGGCAATGCGGGATATAATCAAATCTTTATGGCCGAGGAAGACGTATACAAAACGGCCTTTAAATGTCCCGGCTTTGTTGGTTTATTTGAATGGGTTGTAATGACTTTTGGTTTAAAGAATGCCGGCGCTACTTATCAAAGAGCAATGAATTTGATTTTTCATGACTTACTTGGTGTTATCCTAGAAGTCTATATTGATGATATTATTGTCAAATCGGCTGGATTAAATTCTCACTTGGCTGATTTGTGTCTTGCTTTTGAAAGAATGCGTCGGTATGGTTTAAAAATGAACCCATTGAAGTGTGCTTTTGGTGTATCGGCTGGAAGATTTTTAGGCTTCATGGTTCATGAAAGAGGCATAGAGATAGATCCTAAGAAAATAAAAGCTATTGATAAACTTGAAGCGCCTACTTGCAAGCATGATTTACAGAAATTCTTGGGCAAGGTTAATTACTTGAGGCGGTTTATTTCTAACTTGTCCGGAAAAGTTAGTGCTTTTACTCCTATACTTCGGTTAAAGAATGAAACCGATTTTACTTGGGGGGCAAAGCAGCAAGAGGCCTTTGAGGAAATCAAGAAATATTTGTCTTCGCCGCCTGTGCTTAAAGCGCCTAAGAATGGGGTGCCATTTAGGCTTTATATTTCGGCCGAAGATAATGTTATTGGGGCTGTTTTGACTCAAGAAACAAATGGCAAGGAATATATTATTACCTACTTGAGTCGACGGCTTTTGGATGCGGAAACAAGGTACAAACCTGTTGAGAAATTATGCTTGTCTTTATGTTATGCTTGTACAAAATTGAGGCATTATTTCTTATCTAGTACTTGCATTGTGGCATGTCAAACCGATGTTATCAAGTATATGTTGCATAGACCGATTTTGAGCGGAAGAATCAGTAAGTGGGCATATGCACTTATTGAATATGATTTGGCTTGTGAACCTTTGAAATCTATGAAAGGCCAAATTGTAGCTGATTTTATTGTTGAACATCAGATTAATGATGAGCATGATTTGGAAATTGATTACATGATTTTTACTCCATGGAAAATTGCATTTTGATGGATCGGTTTGCAAGAACGGATGTGGAATTGGAATTGTTCTTGTTTCTCCTAATGGAGCTATTTTTGAAGCTCTTAGCCGATTAGAAATTGAGTGCACAAATAATCAAGCCGAATATGAAGCTTTATTATTCGGATTAGAAATTTTGCATGACATGGGAGTAAAACATGTTGAAGCTTTTGGTGATTCATTACTGGTTGTGTAGCAAGTATCTAAGGTGTGTCAATGTTTGGAAAGTTCATTGAATATTTATCTTGACAAGTGCCTTGATATTATTCCATATTTTAATGAATTCACCATATATCATTCCAAGATGTGAGAATCCTAGAGCTAATACTTTGGCACAGCAAGCATCCGGCTATAATGTCCAAAAAAGACACTTTTATAAGAAAAGGCCGTTGATTGCTATTATCAATGGTGAAGCTCTAACGCTTGCAACAGAACATGACAGAACCGGGGTCAAACTGATTTTCAGACCGGTCCTGCGTTCAATACAAAGACCGGTCAGACCGATCTAGGAACCGGTCAGACCGGTTCATCGCCTGCTGATCCAATTTCGGCTGCTGAAAATCCTCAAAATAAAAAGGCCGAAGTGGCATGCCGGTGCCCCAACTGCTCGTAGTGGTTGCCACGGGTGTACGTGGCAACCCGGCCTCCTGCCAACGAGAACCACCTGCCTGATCCTGCTGTGGAGGGGCGGGCACAGGGCGAGGCACTGAAGGTGGTGGTCGTGGCGGCCTCTCCCTCGTTTGCGGCTCACGGTGCTCGGTGACGACGTCATCTCTGTCCCGACATGAGATAGCCCGCACCATACGCTTCGCCTTCTGGCGTAGTCGGGACAAAATTTCAGCGATGTCGGCGAAGGCCCCGGTAGAGTCTCGCTGACGCAGCAACGCCATCGCCTGTGTTGCTTCACGGTCTACCTCCCTGCCGAAATCAGCCTGTGACAAAGTACACGTTATAGTTATTGTAAAGTGAAATACATACAGTACAATAAAGACGTGATGGAACACGTACCGCCTCATGAAGAGCTCGCCCGGCATGTGCGGGGTAAAGCAGTGACTGTGGAACAATGGCCTCGTCTTCTTGGTGGTTCCTCGAAATAAGCCGTGTGCGAGTGCGCGGCACGTACCACTGCAAGTAAACGTGGTACGTCGTGTCGTCGAACGGTGCCTCCTCCTCCACTCGGTCCTGGGCCGCCTGATCCCAAGCGTCCATGTATGGCTGCATCCTCAAAATAAGCTCAGGAAGTGGCTTACGAGGGCCCTGCATCTTGTAACTGCGGTAACATGAAAAATGTAAAAAATATTCAGTACACGACAGTACGTGAAAGGTAAATGAATTACACAAAATTCCACGATAACTTACTCATGCACGTTGTCGAGGAACAATGTCACCCATAGGTACCGGAACCTCTTGCCGACGACCAAACTGTCTCATCACGCGATGCACCGCGTAGTCCTCCACAAATACGTCAAAGATCAGTTTCTTCCTGGTCATCCACCAGTCTGTGTCAGCGTAGCAAGACTCAGAAATACCGTTACCACCGGTGCGATGGTAAATCGCGACCTGAGTGTACGGCTCCCAAGTAACAAACTCAGGCCTCAAGTGGTCAAACTGCTCAGTGAAAGCCTCGTACGTCGCCCGAACCTGTATACCTGCCCATTGAGGCTGCAAAACCAACAAAATTAAGTATTACATTGATACAACTATAAAAGATTTACGAAGCCATGAGATTGCATTGCTTACCCGACGTCGTGTCCAATGGGACCCCATGGTCGGCCTATCAACCATGTTCCCCCCTCCGTACATCTCCGCAGTGTAGTGCTCGGGCTGGATGTATGGACGTCCAATCTGAAACCGCTCGTACGACCACAGGTTGAGTAGTAGAGGCATACCAGTCAAGTTGGAGGAGGGCTTCTTCCTGGTGCACGCCTGACACAACCCTCGATACGTCCAACACAGAACAGCTGAACCCCAAGACAACTGAGGGATTTCGTCCACCTCAGCATCGGCAATAGCACGGGCAAAATGGATCCAACGAGCATCGACGGTGTCACCGTGCGAGCTGGTAAACATAACCCAGCCAAACAACCACAACAAGTACGCCTCAAAGTGACGACTGAGCTGGTAAGGTGTGGGGTTATCCGCCATGTTATCCAACTGCATAAGAAATAAAAACAGATTAGTAATAATTAAAACATATTAAGTACAACAATAAATTCAATATGTAGTAAAAGAATAACTTACTCTAAACATCTTCAGCCACCGCAACGGCGGCCCATGCTTGTTGCTAGGTGCAATAGCCAGGCCTACACCTGGTGCAGGTAGCACACCCTGAAATCTGTGCTCCAAGTCCTCACGCCAGCCCACAGGAGACGCGGAGGGGCCAATGGCCCGGCCTCGTATAGGTAGCCCAGTGAGCATGGCCACGTCCTGTAGTGTCACAGTCATCTCACCGAACGGCATGTGGAACGTGTGCGTCTCGGGCCTCCATCGGTCCACGAGTGCCGAGAGCAGTGACTGGTCGAAAGGAAAACGTCTGGACCGCTCGGGTTGCTCCTCATCTGCATCGTCTGCATCCCAAGCATCCTCACCCGTAGCCTCAACCATGCGCGCAAGTGGAAGCAAGCCAGCACGCTGCAACCTGAACAAAAATAAATATATCAATA
>CM014277.1:13729047-13742153 GCA_004135705.1 Alloteropsis semialata
CACTGCATCGAATTTGTACGGCTACACCGAACAAGGTCAACCGATTAGTATGACTAATCCAGTTGATAACGGCGCAGCCAATGCCTCCGGCAGTGGCCCCGTCTCAGGGTACTTTCTGAACCTTCTGTGGTTCTTTATTTTGTTCTTGTTTAATATGAGATTGAACTTGAACACATGCACATATCATGTTCTCACTGGATCACTAATTGTCATTATGATTACATGCTTTTATTCAGAATTAAAATGTGTCGAATGCTGCCTATATTTCTAACAGCTCGAAGCTATCGCTGATCCCCACCGACGACATGTTCATCCTCGCCCTGGACGCCGACGCGGCGCGGGGCACAGCGATCGAGCTGCCCCACCGCTGGAACTGGACTAATCCCGGTCCCGGCGGCGTGGCGGCGGAGAGCTGCGGCCTGGCCGTCACGGCGGACGGGAGGCTGAGCGTGCTCGTCGCGGGGACCGGAGCGATACTGGTGTGGGCCCTGTCGCCGTAGGAGGGGTGGAGCCGGCAGGCGGTGATCGACAGGCGGTGATCGACAGGCGGGGGATCAAGGATCAGGTGGCGCGCGGCGTCAAGGAGAGAGGGAAGGTCATGCTCCAGGGGTTCGGGGAGAGGAGCGGCACCGTGCTCCTCCGGATGGACATGGTCGAGCTCGTGCGCTCGACCTAGAGACCAAGAAGGCAGTGCTGCTCCGCGGGAGCAGCGAGCGCGATAATAGGGCGTACCAGTATGAGCAGGCGTGGTTGCATGAGATAGATTTGGCCTCCTTGCTCGAAGGTATGAAACATTATGCACACAACGACGACGAAGAAGACGACTACGATGAGGAGGAGGAGGATGACGATGACGAGGAGGAAGAGGACGATGATGATAACGAGGAGGGGGAGGAGGAGGAGGAGGAGGACGACGACGACGACGACGATAAAGAAGAAGATTACTACGATAGAACCAAATCGGCTATGCAAGATTGCAAGGAAGAAAATGCTTTGTCAAGGATCAAAACATTTCTTGCTCGTTGGATATATAGGTGAAGCAAGGCTTGCATGAGGGTCCAAACATTCAGATGCAGAGCAAAGTTGTAGTGAGTTAATTGTGTGACATATGGACAAGTGCATCATCACGGGCTAACCATTGATCAATTTATTTCTAAATTGTTTACGTCATATACATTTTTTTTCATGTTACAATACTTTAAAAAGAAAATATTTAATATTTTAGAAAATATATACGTCAAACTTTTGGAGGGAAATACAAGCCTTACTGATAATTTTCAAAATAGTATATTTAAATTCTTGCACAAATATGATCAAACTGTTAGGTTTTAATAATAATTATTCATATCATATTATAATATTATATTCAGTTGCATCCATTCTAAACAACAGCTCAACCGTTAAAAAACAGACTACTTGGAGTTTGGAGTCCGAATCTAGTTTCCATCTTTCCATCCCACCGCCTAACCAGACTTGGACATTATGTCACCAAGCGTGGAATTTTTTTTTGTAATTCTAGAAAAATATTAATCTTATTTTCTTGTCTAAGTTCTAAATAACACCATGAGGAAGCAGCCAAGGCAAGTTTGCCACTCAAACTCGGATCGCTTAACTCAGTTTTTGCAATATCCCTAGAGATCCTAAAAAACATTTTCTTTTTAACATTCCTCCATACTCCAAGCATCTGAGAGAGTAGTTGTTGGTGCTATCTTTTTCCTTTCGTGGCTCTTGTAATTTTTAAACTGTCGTCTATAAAAATATCAATACACGCTTGGCAAAAAAAATATGTTGACGGGTTCTCAAAAAACATTCCTTCTAAATACAGTCATGAATCATGATATTCGTGATAATTCAAGCCCTGATAAACAACAACTAATCAATCACATAAGCAGCCATTCACGCTAATACTATCAAATGTTTAATATTTTGTCGTATTTTAAAGAAAACTGTAACATTTTCTACATTTGTAATTTCACAGGCTCGCAGCGACCGCCAGATATGGATAGGGAACTATCATTTGGATGTGCTCGCCGCTTTGGTCCCTACGAGTTCTTCACTGAACGACCAAAGTTTCTTGGCCAGCTCTGCATCTCTTGCTACCGCGGTCGGTGTCGCTTCATTGCAATCCGCAAAGTATTTGCCAGATACATCTTTCAGATCAGGGTGCAATGCCAGGTAGCAAATAGTGGCAGCTCCCTACAAACCATGTCAGTCAATGGTTGGCTATAACACCGGTTATTATGTTAATTGTAAAGAGTTAGCTAACCTGGGGTACGCCCTTCAGAATAAAATTTGCCAGTGGGGAGAGAACTGGAAGTAGCGCACCTGCCAAATATTCATTTATATATCAAGTTAACTAAAAGAGGATCCAGAAAAAAATCAAACAACGTTTTTTTTTCTGTTTTTGAGTCATCTTTTTGGGGCTTGAGCTTGCAAGGTTATTACTGTTTCCTGCAACGTAGCGGACGATATTGGTGAAGATTACTCCAGGATGCAGGGAATTCGCTGTCAGGTTGCATCCTTCTTCCTGCAATTGCACCAACATGAGTTAGTTTGTGGGTATGTTGTGGATGTGCAATTTAGCGACAATTCAAGAGGATCGCCTACTTTTAAACGCCTGGACAGCTCATTTGCATGGAGAATATTGGCCAATTTGGAATGTGAATATGCAATGAACAGGTTGTACCTATAAATTTCGGAGTACAAAAGATTCAGATTCTTGTTATGTTGTTGAGCACTTGAGCTCACATGTAAACAAGATCAATGGGAAACTAAACATTAACTTCTTCCCAACCTAGCCTTATCGTTTAGCTTGTTCAGCTCAAAGCATGTACCGTCACTTCTTTTATGCGCGACAGAAGACACGTTTATGATCCTGCCCTGCACAACAGTCTCTCTAGCTGTTGATTTCATCTTGTCGAGTAGGAGATTTGTCAGCAAGAAATGGCCTGCTCACAAAGTCAAATTCAATATATGCTTGTCCTAATTACTCAAGCAATATGGTGTGAACAAAAGTACTAACAGAAATTCAGGTCATATCAGCAAAGCAAATCCCCTGATGCTACATGTGACACGGATTTGTTGACACTACTGACCGGTGTCATACTAACCGACATGATTCGTTGCGAACTGCAGTTCAATCCCATCCTCAGATAGCTGGTAAGGGCACGCCATAATCCCTGCATTGTTTCTTCAGAAGAAACGTGTTTCAGATCACCATTCAAGGGAGTGTTCAGCAGCAGAACCGCCTTGCTAAACTCTGAATATTTGGAGTCTTTCAGAGTTGCCATACGTACATGAGGATGTTCAGGCGTCTATGAGACTTGCTGAAGGACCGCGCGAAGTTGCGGACCGAGCTGAGGGAGCTCAGGTCCATCTCCATGACATGCAGCTTGGAGCCCGGGACCTGTTCTGCAAGGCTCTCTTTCACCTTCAGGCCGCTCTCTAGTGTCCTTGCTGGTATGATCACTTCTGCTCCTCTCAGTGCCAGAACTCTGGCTGTCTCCTTACCAATCCCATTTGTTGCTCCTGGTTTTAACAAATGGAACAGAGGGGAGAAGAAAGTGTGAAAGACAGAGCAGGCCTAGCCACTGGATGGCTAGTGGAATCTATGACTATGTAAAGTGAGATGAACACAATATTTTGTAATCTGAAGAACAAAATAGATGTGTAGTATGTGTCTTGGAGAGTCAATCAATGTAAACTAGAGCTAATTCCTGCATAGCATGTTCAGTAATCATATGCTGTAATACTGTACAATCTTTCAGAATAAGAAATTAAAACAAGACTGAACAAGTACAGCATAAGCTTTGTCTGTTCCTACGATACTTATGTGAGTTCTTGACAGGCGATTCGCAGCAAAGATTCTGTTCATAATTTTTTTTTTGCGGGTAATTCTGTTCATAATTTTGATCTGACAGAGAAGCATCGCTACAGGCTGCAGTGCACCGCACTGAAAGAAAGAAAGAAAGAAAGAAAGAAAAGCATGAGAGAGGTTGGAACCTGTGACGATGGCGGTGAGATGGCTGGCGTCGACGCCGGCGGTGACCTCCTCGGCGGTGGATGCCGGGCCGAAGCCCGACGGGCCCCGGCGCCCCCACGGCCAGCTCCAGAGCCCCATCCCCGACACCGCCTCCTTCGCCAGCCACCAGTAGTCCACCGCGTGCTCAAGCATCCCGCATGCCGCCGCCTGAGCGCGAGAGCTGTGACCTCTGACTAGCCTTTCTCCGGACACTTGTCGGGGTGGATAGGACTGACTAGAGGGGGCAGAGGAAAGAGAAGGAAGCTCTGCAGCCAGCCAGGCTGAGTCTCGTCGTCGACGTCGACGCCGACGCGTGCTCTGCCTCCAAGGCCTGCGGCTGCTGCGAAAGCCGTGCTGCTTGTCCCATGCGGCCCACACCGCGCATGATTTCGGGCCCAGATGCGACAAAAGAACGTTGGACCCGCGCTCATAGGTGCACACACCACCACACCCGGCACGAGACTACATGTTGTGTTCATGGTCCTTTCCATTTTTTTTTTCCCTTTTGCCATTGCCTCATCTCAGCTCAAGATGGTATGCTCAACTTCACATGCTACTGAATTTGCATACCCTGGATCAGATTCTAATTGATAAATAAATGTTTTTTTTCCTAACTCGGTGCCTTGTTTTAAAGTGAAGGTGAGAATTTATCAGAGAAAGGCATATCATCTTTGGCTCTTTGTCGTTCCGTGCTGCAGAAATATCGCTTGCCGCCACCTGCTTCTCGCAGTCCGACTCTGAAACCTGACAGCAACATGCAAAGAGCCAGAATCACAAGGACCCCTCCAATTATGCTGAGGACATATCAACGGGAAGATCAATGATAGATACTTATATGTGATCATGGCCACGAGCCACATTTCACGACCCATGAAGAGGAGAGGAAAAAAAACATTGAGCAGGAGATCGGGAAACAACGTCACGCACGCATTTCATACATCCCGACGTATAGGACACTGACAAGCCAGAATGATAACTGTAGCACCACAGCTGAATGATAACTGTCAAGCCATTGCAGGCAATTCCCTGAAAGTGAAAGGACACAGTTCGTGGACACTGACAGGAATGGGAAGCCATTTGGCCAGGGACTTTGGCAGCACAGAAAAACATTTCGTTTCATGATGAGAAATCATCCAAACAACTCTGAAACCCCACAAGCAAAATTTGGCAGAGATAACAATCTAATCAGACAACAGGATCATGGGCATCACCTCAGGCACATAGAAACACAATTCCTCACCTCAGGCACATCAGAAACACAATTCCTCACCTCAGGCACATCAGAAACGTTCTGATATTGCATTAGGTACTGGGGAAAAATATAGTGCAGTGTCATAACTAGATGCATTACACCTTAAAATCTCTGAAACCAAAAAGGCAGGGCAAGTCCTAGTTCAAACTGCAAATAAAGTGTCGCCATCTCAACAAACACGACATCATTGAAACAGAAGACAGAGAAGCTCAAGCCTCAACAGCAACCCTTCCAGCCACTTGGTCCAGATCACGCCTTCCCTGGGCGGTGATGAGACGCCCACTGCAACAAAACACACGGTAAGCAAACTTCTAATAACCAAGGAGAATTTCTGATCAAGACAAGAGCACTTGGAAGCTTGATTACCCCTTGGGATCAACATCAATGATGCCCATCTTCTGCAACTGCTGCAGGACGTTGCGTGAAATGGCACCACTGCTCTTGCAGAAGTGTGGTGGGCGGGAGCCATTCCTCTGGCGGCCACCGTAGATCTTCTGGAAGCCACCCACACCAATACCTTGTCTCAGGTAGATCTTCCTTGCAATCGAGGCTGCAGGGGAAGAAAATTAGAACTCTGAAATATAGTGCAACACCTGGATATTAAAGTTGATAAAAGATAGTTAGAAGGAAAAGATTCCTCACCAGCCCTGGTGTAGTACCAGTCAGGGTCATAAGGAGGGAGCTCCTTGAACCTAGCAGTCTTCACAATGTCAACCCACTCAGGGAGCTCCATCTGAAAGAAAATGAAACATTTTAGTCAGACGATCCACAGAGCAATGCATAAGAAAAGTATAACAGAAACAGCATGTCAGCATGGGTGAACAACTTGTTTGGATTTCATACAGCAATTGGAACAACGGAAGTTCAAGATTGATTATAGAAAACAGTCAGCAAGCTAAGTAGGCATATTAGGATTTTGAAAAGCTAAACTTCATACATTAATAATTACTAAGTTATATGCAAGCTTAATGCACAAAAGTTAAATTCATATTCTAAACATATTCTAATGTAGGTTTGTATCACTTGATGTATATAGTAACTGATTGGTGTCTAAAGTTATACATCTAAACACAACAGAGGTAGCACTTCATACAATAAAGACAGGTACATTCAAATAATTTAAAACTACAGGCTTTTTGACAGGTTAGTGAAATGTTCCAGCACTGATAGACAAACACACAAAACAACAAAGAGCGTTAATCTGATGATGAAGCGGACTGACTTTGCATACACCCTGATACTTGAGAAATGTTAGGGCCAACAGTTAACAGCTATGCTTCTATATACAGGGAGATGTTTATCTAGGCTTATCTTCATCCCTGACCATGCCTAACATGGTGCCTAAATAAGGTATCATAGATTCATACGCAATATCACACGAACTGGCTAGGCCACACACAGTTCGCAAACCCACCCAAATGGTTTTTTTCATATGGCACGAACCTAACGATAGCTAGCCAGAGCGTAGCAATCTCGAAAAAATAATTTAATCCCGGAGTTCTGGGAGCAAATGCTAGGTGCCTCGCTGGTATAATCAAATCACAAGCGCAGGCAACGTAACAAACAGATCACGGGCTCGTTAACCAACCAAGTCGTCAACACCACTCTGAAACACTCGCACACCCTCACCGACTCCCCACGATCCGCCCAATAAACCGATCGAACTCTAGCATCAACGAGGGAGCCAGGCGGCGTTACCTTGCCGGAGCGCTTGAGGTGGGCGGAGTAGGCCTTGACGAACTCGTGCGGGTTCACATCCTTCACCGTCCTCGCCGTCGAGGCCGCCATCTTGCCGCCGCCGCAGAGGGAGATGGGGAGGAGTGAGCGCTGCGGCTGCTCAGGGCTAGGGTTTTGTGGAGGCGCGGCCTCGGAGTCGGAGCAACGATTTATATAAGATGGAGTTCGGTTTTGGAACGTCGGATGGTGGTTCGACGGTGGCGATGGGGTAAGCTGGTGTGGGCTGGCTCGGGCTGCGGTGAGTGGGCCTAGATGGGCCGAGAGGTTAATGGGTTTATTTTGGAGGCCTGCTATCTCTGTTCAGATAAAAGAAGTTATTAGCAATGAAGTTTTTTTATTCTAAAAAAGCAATTAAGTTTTTTTTATAAAAGATATTATACCAATGATGTTGGCAAGAGAAGAAACCAAACAATGAGTAGAGTTCCTTGCTTTACCTCTATTCTTGCACATGGTCAGGCGAAGCGAGAGGTAAGATGGGCAGAGGGTCCATATCCAAGTATCCAACCATGGGCAAAACTTGGCACCGCAATATCCCCAAACGCGTCGAATGCTCCGATGGCTAGCTCGGCCAGACCAAACCCGATGCTTTAGTGAAACATGCACAAAACACAAGGTACAAGGTTCCTTTCAATAACATAAGCATGGATTAAACTCATTGCCATAGTCATAGTCATAGACACGAATTATCACGCAATTAACTTGAGTTCCTAAGAAACAATACTATATTACTATAACATATACGTATTGGTGTTTTGAATCTTATTTGTTTTTATACGACAGCGCCACCTTGGAAAAAGCGGCACGTGGATTAGCTACGGTCACATCCATTCGCGTAGAGGGAAGAGGTTACTCCCTCCGTTTTTATTTACATGTTGTATTAAGTTTCTCTTGATTTAAATTTATTTAAATCAAATTTATAGAAAAACACAATAACATTTGTAGTACCAAATTTGTTTCATTGAATTCACCATACATATATTGTATATATATATATATATATATATATATATATATATATATATATATATATATATATGTGTGTGTGTGTGTGTGTGTGTGTGTGTGTGTGTGTGTGTGTGTGTGTGTGTGTGTATATATTTTTCTGTAAATTTTGATTAAAATTGGCCAAATTTAAATTAGAATAGACCTAATCCACATGTAAGTAAAAACAGGGAAATGGCAAAAAAAAGGATCACATACTCTCCTAGGACCCCCTCTCGCGTATACTCTATCCATATATTCTCTTGTCCTAATTAATAAGTGTAAAGTTTCGTCAAAGCCTATAGGAAAGAACAATAATATTTATAATATCAAATAGATATAGTTAGATCTATTGTCAAGCATATTTTTATAATCTACATGGCTGATAAGTTAAATGTTATTTTTACGGTCAAAACTAGAGCCTGTTTGGATCCACTACAACTAAAGTTTAGCTAGCAACCGGAAGAGCTAAACTTTTACTCTGATAAAGATGAGCCCGCTAAACTTTAACTAGAAGTGTTTGGATCTCCAACTAACTGGAAATAATGGACCATGATATCCCTCATAGAAATAATAAAAAAAAATAGAATATGGTGGCTGTATTGATTTTCCATATATGTTTTAGTATATGGTGCACCCAGTTAAAAGAATAGTGCATTTTTTGACTCCCAGCTAAAATTTAATTGGAGTTTAGTTGTGTTTTAGCTGCCCCGTTTGAATTCTAGCGGTTAGCTTTAGCCGACGGTCCGAGAGACCTTATACTGATTTGGATTAGGGCAAATACATTAGTATCGTTTAATATGCGGTCTCATGCAGTGACACGTAATCTTGAGACTGCTTAACAGATAATATGTATAGTAGGTTGTCTTATAAGTTGTCGCATAATAATTAATAATTCCATAATTTGTGTTATAAAAATAATTAATTGTGAGTTGCATGGTAACAATAACTCCTACAATGATGATTGAGTGGTCTTGTAGTTCAAAATTTTAGTTTTGATGTGATTGCTTCGCGAAACAACTGTCTCGTTCTCTCACCTCCCTCACTTTTTCCACGTCATAAAAATTCTATGTAGAACTTTGTTAGACAACCTATTTAATCACTCTAGCAATGCACTTGTCCTTGAGAGAAAAACACTTGAGAGAGTACATTTCCTGAGACCTGCTCTTTCGGATGCTACACGATTCTGCGTCTTTTTTTTTTTTCGTTTCTAGCAGGCGTTTTGGGTTTTGGGCGCCTTTTATTCATGATATTCTAGGACTCCTTTTCACACACACTACGCGCAGGCTCTAGTCCTAGGCCATAGTAGACTTCCGAGGGTGGTCTTCGTGAATTCAGCACCGAGCAGCAGGTGCGCCGGCGGCCGTCGTCGTCTCTCCGCGCCGCCGCCATGCCGCGTCTTGTGACGGTTAAGGTCTGCAACGCCTTTTCTTTTTCTTACCCTCTCTTTCCCCTGGACTTATTGGTTCTTACTTCCTTTGCTCCTGCCCTGGTTCGGCATAATAAACGAGAGGCAAATCGATTAGGGTATTGTCGTAACACTGGGTCGCTCGATTCAATTCTAGATGGCGAGAGAAGAAGATTTTGATGCGCAGGTTGGGCATGATGTGTTACGCTTTTTCTGGTCAACACACCGAGATATGCGCTAGCTCGTGCGGATCCGCAACGGATCGATCACCAGCAATGAGCCTACCAAAATCGGTATCACCGGTTTTGGGAATCCGGTGCCACCTGATTTCTAGGGTTTGGCCTGAATCGATCGTTCGAAGGATAACTACCACGCTTACGTGATGGAGGACAGCTAGGTTTATGAGCAAACCAGCAAAGGGATAACCAACGCACTTATGTAGCGAAGAACGACTAGTTTACGAGCAAACTAGCAAAGGTCGTTGAAACTCTCGCCCAGGAGGTACCCATCAGAGCGTGGACGTCGGCGGACGTGTCCTAGTTTGACCAGTAAGCCTTAGGATGCCTTCTATGGTCGTGGAGATCCGTAGACGAACAGCATGCCGAGGTTGGAAGAGAATTAGGGTTTGGGAGATAAAAGTAAATGCATAGTTGTTTAGATTCGATTGAGATTTGTTGGCGATCAAAATTGGCACAAGGACAGCAAGGCAGGAAGAACCGGTGGAACCGGATTCTCAAACCGGTGGAACCGGTTTGGTTCACTATTGCCCGTCTGACAGGCAGACCGGTGGAACCGGTTTGGGAACCGGTGGAACCGGTTTTCCCCGAGTCCTAGTAGGATTGGACTCTTTTTGTAGATCCGAGTTGTAATAGGACTTTCCTTGCGGGGTACGACCTCCCCACCCTATAAATATGAAGGGTCACGGCCGATTGAGTATCATCCAATCGATCAAAACATTTATTACCTTTACTTTTTTGTCATCTCCAAACCCTAGCTTTTCCAACCCTAATTCTGTTCGTTCTTCGTCTCTACGGCGTTTGACGGCTCTCTGAGTGGCCTGCCGATCTCAGAGAAACCCTAGGCGCGCCTGCCCTAACGGGGTCCCTCCCGGGCCGGCGATCTTAGGTCTACGCAGCATCCCCCGTAGAACCGGTTTCACCGGATCTACAAACCGGTTTTGCCTGGGCCTGCTGCAGTTGCTCGATCCGTTGCGGATCCGCGCATTCTAGCGCAATCTCGGTGTGTTGACCAAAAAAAGCGTCAACACATTTTTGGCGACTCCGCTGGGGACTTTGGAAATCTTGGTTTTAATAACCGATTATTCAAACCCTAGCCAGATGGGATCTATCTCAGATTTGGACAAGGATAACATCGTTGTTCCCTCCATGGAGGAGATCAGCGAGGAGGAACGCCTGAAGTTTGAAGCGGCCCAAGAATTCTTCAAGACTCAATTCTTGATGGGGCTCAAGAAGGATCGCCACGGCAAGGTGACAAGGACTCAAGACTTCACGATGCCGGCGTTCGTGATGAAGGATCAAAAGGTGGAAGAAATCCCTCCGGTAACTGCACATCCACTTGAACCTTCTACTTCTAATCCTGATAATGATCTTGGTGCTGCACTTCTATATACCGATGAAGTAGTTAGCACTCTTATGGACAGGATAGATAGAATTGAAAAGGATAGGTTGGTAGAATCTTCTTATTATTCACAAAATATACAACCTATCCAACATGAGAATATGCATGCTAGTGTGTCGGCTACACCAGGAAAAGCACCTGAAAACCCTCTGTATGGTATGCCGGCAAATTTTTATCCAGGACAGGTACCGCCGCCAGCGCATGTTTCGCCAGCCTCGGCGAAACCGGTTTCACCGGTTCTAGAAACCGGTGGAACCGGTTCTGCTACTCAGGCTGGACAGCAGCTTGTTCCACACGCCACAGCTCCTATTTCGGTGGTCCCTAACCGAAATATAGAAGCTGTTAATGGGTCTGCTTATATTAGAACACGTGCTTATACATCACCCCCTATACCTAATCAAAATATTAATTCTAGCGGGATTCCTGATGATGTATACGATCAATATTTGCGACAAAGTTTTTCTAGCATGCCTCATGTTGCTCTAGTTCAAAATACAGCCACAGGGCAATCTGATCTAGCTCGTTCAAATTTATATGCTGAATTTTATAAAATGAAGGACGAGTTAGCTACTATGATGCAAGATAAGCTTGGCATTGATATGGGTAATTCTAGATTATATCAAAAACCATATTCTGCTAATTTTGATGCTGTAGCTTACCCCAATAATTGGCGTGTTCCTGATTTTGTTAAATTTAATGGTGATGATAATAAAACCACTTGGGAACACATTAGCCAATATATTGCTCAACTAGGAGAAATTAGTTCTAATGATGCTTTGAAAGTTCGCTTATTTTCATTATCTTTGACTGGAACTGCTCTCTCTTGGTTTTCTTCATTAACTCCTGGCTCAATTAATTCATGGAATCAATTAGAGCAAAAATTTCATGATCATTTTTATAGTGGGAGTACTCAATTGAAATTGACAGATTTAACATCGGTTAAGCAACAAAGAGATGAATCTGTTGTTGATTATTTTAAACGATTCAAAGAGACTAGAAACCGATGCTTTAATTTGTCACTTTCTGAAAGGGATCTTGCTGATGTTTCTTTTAATGGTTTAAGATCCTCTATTAGAGAAAAGATAGAAGGCTTTGAACACTTTTCGGTTAATCAAGTACAAATAAGAGCTTTAGCTACTGAAAACTGAATTAAAAATAGCAAGGATACATATAAAACTCATCGTTCTAATGTTCATCTTGTTGCTTATGATTCTAGTAGTTCGGACGATGATGAAGATGTGTATGTTGCTGAACTTGTATGGCCTTCTAAGAATAAATCGTACACTTGTCCATCTCTTAAGCCAATTCAAAAGAATCGGAAAGAAGAAGTGCGATTTACTTTTGATGTTTCCAAGTGTGACCGTATTTTTGATGAATTGTTAAAGAATGGAAACATTAAAATGTCTCATACTATTCCTCCACTTGAAGAACTCAAAAGGCGGGCATATTGCAAGTTGCATAATTCTTTTTCGCATGCTACTAATGATTGCAATGTTTTCCGTCGATAGGTGCAATCGGCCTTGAATGAAGGACGTTTGACACTACATGAGATGCAGGTGGATAAAGAGCCTTTCCCTGTCAACACCCTTGAGATGCAAGCTCCTAAAGTTCTGATTCGGCCGCATCAAGTCGAATCAACTAAAGGAAAAAAATGTTGTTATAGGTAACGAGAAGCCAAAACCTGAAAATGTGAAAGGAAAATCAATTGTCAGGGAAGTGGTGTGTGAGAAGACCCCCAATGGCAGAGAGACATTCAAAATCACTGCAAGAGTCACGGATCTCGGGGGGCAAGGATCATCAAAGAAGCTGTTTGAGCCTGTACAGGACAAACCGGTTTTACCGGTTCCTGAGACCGGTTCCACCGGTTCTACTCAGGGGCGCCAGAAAATGTTGAAGCCTAAGCGTCCGGAGATTGGAACATGGAAAATCAATGTGGCCAAGGATCAGGGCAAATGTGCAAAGCCAAAAGTGACCTATGACCAGTTATTTTCCAAATATGCAAATCAAAGGCCAGTTGAAGATGATTGGCCGGCAAAAAAGAGAAAGAGATCACCTCCGCGCCAAGAGAA
>CM014277.1:13751210-13777406 GCA_004135705.1 Alloteropsis semialata
GCCTTGTGCCAATTTTGATCGTCAACATATGCGCCCCGTTTTTTGGTAAAGCTTGCGTGCCAGAAAACATTTTAGCACAAGAAATACTCCTGAGGGCGATGTTTAAACAAAATCCACCGGCCTTTTTATTCTAAAGGCGATATCACAAAATACCGGCCATCTCTTGCAAAATCTTCAATCGGCTTTACTGTGACAAAGAATAAAACCATCTCGTGTAGACTTTATAAACCCACAATGTGAAACGTCTACACCTGTCAAGCACTTAAAGTCACCATGCACACCTTTAATAGAACCATCAGCTATAACATAAGCCGATGTATCACCATATACAATCTCTAACTTGCTGCCTATCCATTGTATCAAGAATTGATGCAAGCTAGAAGGTACACATTGGTTCGCATGTATCCAATCACGCCCCAAAATCAAACTAAATTTACCTTGGGTCTCAACAACGAAGAATGCAGCAACCAATGTCTTGCTTCCAATAGTGAGATCCATAGAAATGATTCCTTTAGCACTTATAGGATCATCTCCTCCCACTCCACTTAAAGTCATATCAGTTTGGGTCAACTCATCATCTGAACATCCCAATTTCTTGAACAAAGTATAAGGCATTAAATTAACAACTGCTCCACTGTCAACCAACATGCGAGAAATTGGCCTCCCTTTGATATAACCTTTCATGTATAGAGCTTTTAGATGATCATCACTATCTTTGGGCTTCTGAAAAGTAGCTTCTTGTGGCCCAAAATTAAAATAAGCCATCCTCTCCTCCGAAGACAAGTGCACCACATCAAGATTAATGTTCATATGCTCAGAAGATAGCTCATAATCCAAAAACTGTTCATCGTCCTTATTCTGGAAATCCGATGACAACTTCTCATTGCAATGAATTGAACCAGGAGAAATAATATTAGGAATCAGAGGAACCTGCATTGTGTCAACCAAATCCGCTTCTGCTGTCATGAAAACCGGTTCCACCGATTTTAAAACCGGTCCCACCGGTTTTGCTGCTGAGCAAACACCAGGCTTGATCTTCCACTCCTTCTGAGGAATCATTGGTCTATCCTTATTCAAGTTTTTATTCTTCTGTTTCTCCAATTCCTTCTCCTTATTCTCCTGAAATCGAATCCGCTGCAATTTCCTCTTTTGTGTGCGAGTTAAACCTGGAGGACACCATCTTGGCAAGAAATACTTAGAAATATTATTATCAATTTCATTGTTCTCACTATGAACAGCGGCAACATTCTCTTGGACCGATGTTTCAACCTTATTGTCAATTCCAATTGGTCTTTTACCGTCGTCCTTTGAAATCACATTAATGTCCTCAATCTGTGTGACATCATTATCAGTAGTCTTTTCTAAGCCATCATCTTTGTTCTGCAGCTCTCCTTCCTTCTTCTTGATACGATAAACCTGTTTTGAAGGAGCTGCCTGTTTTACCTGAAAAAACCGGTTTGGCAATCCGATTTCACCGGATTTGTTCTGCTGGTTCCAACCTGATTGACTAGGTGCCAAACGATCTTGCGCAGAATATGAGATCTGATCATGAACTGGCTTTTTAAATGCATCACATCCTGAATAAAAATATGGATACAACATAGGATAATATGGCCACCACATATTGTTGAAATCACATGCCGGATATGAAAAATTAGAAGAAGTTGGAGGAATCCATGACATGTCTTGATGTAAATTCTGAAGAGGATGCAATGTAACAAAATCACCCTGTTGTCTAGTAGCTTCCTTCTGAGATAAAATGTGTTTCCCATGACGCATAAGTGACCATGTTCCCTTTTTTACCGGCCGATCACTAGTAACGGCCTTTTGACTTTCATACTTGGATAATAGCTGATCAAAGGTTAATTTTTTTCTTTTCATGCCTCCTCTGATCTTTTTCCAAGTCTAATTTTTAAATTCTAATCTCGGGACGTCTTGGTTCAATCACTTTGGAATGGTGCTGACCAAAACCGGTGGAACCGGTTTCTGAAACCGGTGGAACCAGTTTTGTCTGCACAGCAGACTCAAACGGTTTTTGCGAGGACACTTGCCCCCCCGAGTCCAAAAGTTCTTGCAGTGATCTTGAAGGTCTCTCTACCATCAGGAGTCTTTCCAGATACTACATCTCTGATCACCTGTTTCCCTTTCAAATTTTTAGGCTTCTCTTCATCGATGACGACATTTTTTCCCTTGGTTGCTTTAGCTTGATGTGGCCGAACCAAAACCTTGGGTTGTCGTACATCAACGGTGTTGACAGAAAGAGAAACATTATCCGTTGGCATCTCATGATAATCCAATCGTCCTTAATTTATGGCCGATTGCACTTGCCGACGGAAAATATTGCAATCAACAGTAGCATGCAAAAAAGAATTATGAAATTTACAATATGCACGTCCTTTCAATTCTTCAGGTGGAGGTATAGTATGAGACATCTTGATGTTTCCATGTCTTAACAATTCATCGAATATATGATCATATTTAGAAACATCAAAACTAAATCGCATTTGTTCTTGCCGATCCTTAGGAATCAGCTTAAGAGATGGACATGCATATGCTTTACTTTCTGAAGGCCAGACTAATTCAGCAACATAATCACCTTTTCTCTCATCGTCTAAACTATTATTTTTCACATGCAAACTAGACTGATGAGATCTAAAAGCATCTTTATTGATTTTAATTTCTGCACCTAATGCCTGTACTAGGACTTGATTGATCGAACGACATTCAAAGCTTTCAAGTCTCTCTTTAATAATAGATCTCAAACCCATTAACGACAATACGAGCAAGATCTTTATCAGAAATTGACACATCAATAAAATGGTTTCTTATTTCTTTGAATCTCTCAATATAATCACAAATAGATTCATTATCTTGTTGTCTAACCGATGTTAGATCTATCAATTTTAATTCTTGATGCATTGTAGCAACATGTGGCACCGACTGAGTAACATGAGGCATATAGTTTAAAGGGATATAATGCATTGTTTCAGACTGTTCAGGAGATGCCATCCAAAAACCGGTGGTACCGGTTTTGCCGTATTTGGCAGTTGAAGTTATTTTGGCACCGTTTGCTCTGGAGAAAAGTTTATCGGCATATTATACTGTAAATTTTCAGGAAATTTCTCTAGTACAGCCGATGAACTAGTCTGAATTTTCTCATGTTGCTCAATATGAGGAATATCATAAGGAATAAAATTACTAACACAATTCCCTTTTTCTAATCGATCCATTCTTTTTGATAGTGCAGATAAAAAATCTAATTTTTTTTGCACAGAATCAAAAGTAACCACAGGTTGATCAATCGGAGTAGACGATGAATTGCTTACAGTAGGTATTACCTTAACCTTCCGATTATTAATCTTGAACGCGGGCATCACAAAGTCTTGTGTTCTTGATACTGTGCCCTGGCGATCTTTCTTCAGCCCCATCAGAAATTGATTCTTGAAAAATTCTTGAGCTGCTTCAAACTTCTGATGCTCCTCTTCGCTGAGCTCCTCCATAGAGGCGCAACGATGTTGTCTTTGTCCAGATCTGAAATAGAGCCCATCTGGCTAGGGTTAGGTAGACCGGTTGATGCAACCAAGATCTCTTTCCCTAGCGGAGTCGCCAAAAAATGTATTGACGCTTTTTTGGTTAACACACCGAGATATGCGCTAGCTCGCGCGGATCCGCAACGGATCGAACACCAACAGCGGCCCTGGGAGAATTGGTATCACCGGTTTTATGAATCCGGTATCACCGGATTTCTAGGGTTCGCCACGAAGACCTATGAACGTCAGCCCGGGAGGGACCTGGCGCTCCTAGGGTTGTTCTGAGGTCGGCAGGCCACTCAGAACGCCGTCAAACGCCGTAGAGACGAAGCACGAACAGCAAGAGGGGTTGGAAAAGTTAGGGTTTGGAAGGGATAAAAAGTAAAGATACTTGTATTTGATCGATTGGATAAACCCTCAATCGACTGTGACCCTTTATATTTATAGGGTGGGGAGGTCTTGCCCCGCAAGGAAAGCCCTATTACAACTTGGACCCACAAAAGAATCCAATTCTACTAGGACTCGGGGAAAACCGGTTCCACCGGTTTCCAAATCCGGTTCAATCGGTTCCTGTTGCCAGAATGGCTACAACAGGAAACCGGTGCCACCGGTTCTAGAATCCGGTGTCACCGGTTTCTGGTACCCAACCAGCCTTGTGCCAATTTTGATCATCAATACATATCAAACTACGTCTTATAAACTGGACAGGAGGGACATGGGTGCTATAGGCAGGGAGGGAGGTATCCTCTCTTACAAAACGATGATAGCATGTGCTCCTGGGAAGAGGTTCTCTAACTTTGAGTCGCTGACACTACTACTGAAGAACCCGGCATCCGTTCAAGGACAAAAATGACATTAGTGTCGGTTGCATATTCTCTCTGGTACTAATGTTGGGCATCAGTATCGATTCCAATGGTCTAGCGGGGGGAAGGGGTGGGGGAGGGGTGCGCATTTAGTACCGGACGGTGACTCCGCCCGATACTAATATGCAGCTCCCCACCCAAGTTGTGAACAGCTCGAGCTGCTGTTCATGGTGACCCAGGACTAGGGAGGTTTGGCTCTAATTCACCTCATTTTGTGGAGATTTTCATTATTCAAGTGTTCTAAAATGTTAGCAACTTGATCATTTTGTAGAATTACACTGGTTCAATTGAGCCTCTTAAAGTAACCGGTGAAAATCTACACCGATTAGTTTAATCAAAAATACAATAAAATAAAACATTCGATACAAATATTCTGATACATATAAAGATATATATAATAATTATTTGATATATTGTTCACCAACATAAATACTTAAATTAAACAAACTAAAATCGTAATAATATCCAAGAAGATCGACCGGTGTATCACGAAAACTATAATCTTAATAATATTTTTATAAAAAATGTTAGCATTATTTTCATAAATCAGAATAGCTACTTTTGACTCATGGGCCAGGGAATCTACTTTGGCACTGGACCACTCATCGATCACTTAATCGCACCGCAACCGATCATTGGAAAAGTGGTGCTACTATCATGACTTGCTTCGGCAAAACGCATCCGGTGCTTTATAGAACCGCCGGACAAGACTCTTTTCTGCGGCAAACTCAGAGCGAGTGCTTGCTCGATCCGGTTTGTCGAAAAAGTGCATGCCATCGAGCGTGCATGCATGGCTGCTTTTCTTGTCGGATAACATGCGTGATGCGTTAGTTCGCTAACAAGCTTACAACCAGTACATGTCTTATCTAGGATAGTGCCGTGGTGGTGCTTCAGTGCTTGCGGTCGATGCAAACTGTTTTCTCGGTGTCAAAGTCAAGTCAACTGCATATAGATACAACACAAAGGTTACTACTGGAGAAACCCTCGTCGATACCGGGTTAGTCTATATTCGAGTTAAAAAAAATATTTTAAATTTCAGAGAGTCTCCCAAACATGCAATTTTTTACGCGAAAATACACTTGCAACACACAGGGTTCGAACCCTCGACATCTTGCTTTGCAAGAGGCTTCTTTACCATCCCACCTACACACACCACAACTGACCAAATCCCAAATGCTTTCCTTTTGAATTAACCCATGCAGGACCTTTTGGTACGGTTTGTAACACCAACCGGTACTAAAATGTAACTTTTAGTACCGGGTTGTAACACCACCCATCCTTTAGTACCGTAGTGTTACAACCCGGTATTTAAGGGTCCTCGGGTCCTAGCAAATTTATATCCGGTACCAATGCTTCCAGATTTTAAAAAGCCGATACCAATATAGAGGATAGAAAGTCGTTTTTCTAGTAGTGACAATATACAGGCTTCACATGTATCTAATCATATATGTATGGCCGTCAAGCAAAATCCTTTTTATTTAATCATTAGTTGAGTGGTGCTTAGCTAACAATCCTAACATGCACCGCAACCAACATGCAACTAAACACTTACATCCTGTTCATTTTATTCTTAGCTTTCTTGGTGTAATTGATAGACACACACCCAAATATATAGCTTGCATGACCATCGAGACTATGCCATGATATTGACTAGTTTGGTGAATATTTCGCTTTTTCTTAAACTATTTGCATTTGCGAAGTAGACGAGCGGCTGGCGTGTATTCCAAACTAGTGTATTTACGTGCTGATCCATGCATATTTTTAAGGTGGACTAAGATTTCACTGGGAATATCAAATTATATTGGTTTCCCTTTTCATAGAGAAACTGCTAATTTTTTTCTTTATTTATTTCTTATTCAAATGGAATTTACCCATCATCTTGATTTAATTTGCTACGGTAGGGATATTTCATGCATTTTTGGTCGAGCCAAAACTGGTGTCAACAACCTCCAGCCGCAGGTTGGTGACAGCGGAATCGACCAGAAATTGAACGCTACAGTCGTGCGGCCTCCATGGAGCTCTCGAGTGCTTGAACTCGTTCCTCTTTCAGGGACTACTTGTTGTCAAGATAGCCGAATCGCAGTTTCCATTTGGTGTCGAACTCGGTGAAGCGCTTGTGCATCTCATCCTGGATGAACTTGGTTTTGGAATCCATGGCTCCCTGACGACGCTGAAATTGGGTGTAATGGTGATGAGAAAGCTCCAGAATCGAAGAATCTGATATCAGATTGTTATGGGAAGAAAGCAGTAGATGCATCAGAGAGGAAAAAGAAGAACGGAGAGAGAGTCGAGAATAGGACGGGGGCAGCTTGTTCTGGTCTTTGTCGATCACAGAATAGTTCATTCGTCCTCCTCGGAGAATTACTTACACCGTCGCACGTAACATCAACTACCGGACCCATTCTGGGCCAATCACTCGACCGTTGGGTTTGGGCCTTCAGCGTTCTCCTCTGAGGCTTGAGCTCGTGTTGCTATCTGGGCCTGGCCCGTCACCATTGGTAGACAGGTGCTTCTCTCGTGACCTTGCGGCACGCGGAGTCGCGGACCAGGGAATAATTCGGCTTATCTTGTGTTCAATTTTATAATCTAGATTATATAATCTAGGTTGGAAACAAATATCCTCTTCGATAAATTTGGATTCAGGTAGAAATCAACTTACCGACTTAGCGTGTGGAAAAAAACGAATTATTGGCTCAGGGCCGGTACACTTTCTCTCTCTCTCAAAATGTTAACTTCAGCCGGAAATAAATTTTGATGGGGGCGACTTCCGATGTTAGTGGGTGTTTAGTTCACTCCCTCTCTCCTCTATTTTGCATAATACGCGCTTTTCAATGTATTTTTTTCTCTCTGTGGCACGCGACCCAATGTATAAAAACAATATGTATAACAACATCTAAACACCCCCTTACAATGTTCGAGTTGATTTGCAAATTTTCAGCCTGTGTTCAGTGCGAGAATCAAATTGAATGCGAGTCAGTAAAGTTATACACGTGGCAGCCACTCAAGGCGTGGTGAGGGGACACGGATGTATCGGTAGTCATGAGCTCACGTGTAAAGTAAGGGTGAGTGGAACAATAAGCATATCATCTAAGTTATTCTCAACGTGAATGTAAGCTGATGATAAAAAAGAGCCGTTAGTTTCGAGCCAACTTCTACTAGCTAGCAACGCAGTTTAGATTCTAGAAGCAGTGTTGTACTGTTGTGTACGATGCTTGCGGACATTGCAGTTCCTATCAGGGTAGTCTCGCCTGGCTGCTGCCACAAATAGAAATGCAAAATACGTTAGTGCGTTAGCTCTTGAGTCTTGACCTCTATAGCCAGCCTCTGCTCCTTCAAACGGTGAAGCAGAGGATCGTCGGAGAGCGGCTCGACACGGCGAGCCATTAAGAGACATCGATCTATTGCTGATTGGGTGTATACCATGACTCGCTGCAATGGAAGGGGCACACTTAACTGGTCTGCCGAATTACCGAATAAAATAAGTTTGAGAAGGAGCCTGAGTCCAAATTTGCCCACATTAGGCTTAGGAAATATCACCATGCATAACAACTGTTGACATTATCTATGCTTGCAATGCCACGCAAAGAAAGGAAAATATAAATAATGTAAGCTCCAATAATAGCTAGAACTATATTTCTGTTCACACTGGCGGAGCTATGTGTAGGACCGTAGACCAAAGGAGGTCAAGTGCCCCCACCTCCAACCCACTCCCAAATGAAATATACAGGGACCTCGTCACGGGCACGCTGTCCATGGCTGTTAGGAGAATATTCAACGCGCAATGTGTCTATGTGGATGACGTGAGACGTTAGGCACATACTAATTTAAACAATATGTTTTCGGCGTTTGACATCCTGTATATCATGTCGTGCATTGTAGAAACTCTATGCATTTTGTTGTGCCGATGGCTATTTGGATCCTAAGGCTCCCTGGAAGAGTGTGACCACGACCTATATGATTTTACCAAATCGAATCTAAATTATTTTTATTTTTTTAATAACAATCTAACGAGAAACTAAGAAACCTAGTCAACATTATTCGAACTTTCAGCGGGTATCACGTCTGGAGACATATCTGAGCCAGTTATAATATTATCTTCCGTAAATTTATTGGATAGTATTAGACTATAAGTGTATTTTGTGTGTGTGTGGGGGGAGGGGGTCATATGCCCCCTCCAGGCAAAATGAAATATCTTAATCACGTGACTAAATTCGTGTTTAGGAATAAAAAATTGTAACATCTAGCCCACGGGCCAGTGGGATAATATTAGAGCTTTGATTATGATTCTCTAATTAATAGTTCTATTATTGTTTAAATTGCATACCATTTACAGCTAGCAGAAACATTAAGGTAATAAAGTAAGCTGAGAGGAGTACTTAAGATGTATACCAAGGGCTTTGGTTCGGTCTTTTACCGGTTCAACCGCCAGTCTAGCCCGATCCTAATAATGATGCTCTCAATCCCCATTTTGTTGGGCGGTCCCTCAGATGGAGGGCGACAAGGGCGCGACGTAGCCACGAGATGTGATATGGATGCGCAATGGTTGTGACATACCTAGCGAGTATGTTATTTGGTGGTGTCTCGAATCGGTGATCGATGGTCATCTTTCAGCTTATGTCAGTGCGTGTTATGGTTTGTTTCTCATGTTCTTCTTTGTGTCCAGTTGTAATTGTACCATTACTTTAGAAAATGTTGCTAAATATCTTGTAATGTTTTTGCCTGCTCAAGACCCATTAATGAAATTAATGGTGGAGGATTCTCTCCTCCCCGTTGCCCCTAAGGCCAGTCTTAATGGAGAGTTTCATTAGAATTTCATGGCATTAAATTCAATGTCACATCAGCAAAATTGCTGACTTGGCAACGTAATTAATAGAGTAGGTTTCATTAGATAAGAGAGGATTTTCATCCCCATAAAACTTATCTGGCACAGTTACCTAGTTCTCAGTCTAGGTAATTGTGCAATGAAACTCTTCATTGAGACCGGCCTAAAAAAATGCTAGTCTAGAGTATTCTTTTTCATAGTGGTAGCACATATAATATTTTTCTAACACCAACAATATGAAGGAGTGAGGCGTCCGATATATTATTTTTTTTTATCGGACCCAGCAAGCATTGCTGTATGTTAAATTTCACTACTCTGAAAAGGCGACAAGCAAACTAGTGCTAGAACGTACTTCCTCTGTCCTGAAATACAAGGCATTCTAGTTTTGTTCTAAGTCAAACTAGATAAACTTTGACCAACTTTCTATAAAAGAATAATAATATTTATGACATCCAATGAGCATCAATAGACTCATTGTGAAATATATTTTTATATTTTACTTATTTGATTTTCTAAATGTTAATATTTTTCTCTACAAACTTAGTCAAACTTTCAAAAGTTTGACTTAGGACAAACCCAGAATACCCTTTATTCCAGGACGGAGTGAGTAGGCCGTACAATATTAACAAATGAGCGCTCATGTAAGTAAAAAAAAGAATCGTATACATGAGCTCATGTAAGTCAGGGTGAGTGGAAGTGTAGAT
Organism: Alloteropsis semialata; assembly: GCA_004135705.1. Lineage (NCBI taxonomy): Eukaryota > Viridiplantae > Streptophyta > Magnoliopsida > Poales > Poaceae > Alloteropsis > Alloteropsis semialata. Next base: position 13,761,130 of record CM014277.1, read on the forward strand.
CAAATTAATAAGCAGTGGCGACGTGTGAGACAACATAACATATATCATCCGGGTATACAATGACCCAAGCACAATCTCCCCTCCCCTACAAAATGAAATACCTTAATCATGCAATAAACTTTATTTTTAGGAAACCAATAAATTCACGCATTAAACAAAAACATTGCTATTGTTGGGCTCCTTCGATTCCCCATATTGTCTTGCACGGGAGTGTCAGTTTAACTTAATTAATATAGTGCTGCATAAATATTTTTGATGACATGACAACTTTTTCAACAAAAGAGATATGGGAGAGGTTTGATCTGGACGAAACCATACATTGTTTTCACGTCACATTGTGTCTCGGAATTAAATGCATATATGAAACACCAAATTGAACCTATGTCATGTATGGGTTGTTTCATACACCCATTGATTGTTATTTGTCGACATGGCACTTTTGGAAATATTAAAACTAAAAGAGTTAAATACACCGGCAGCCCTCGAACTTGTCCCGAGATGCCACTTAGGTCCACGAACTCGCAAAATCGAAATCTGGCACCCTGAACTTGTTAAGTTGTGCCACTTAGGTCCATACCTCTTGACGGGGCGCCTAATGGCATGAATATATGCAAAAAAAAAAGCCTTGAAAATTTTCCATCTTTCTCCTCTCCGGTCCCGGCGGCCTCCTAGAACCGGCGGCCGCCCGCCTCCTCCTGTGCGTTGTCCAGCCCGGTGGCCGGCCGCCTCCATGCGCCTCTGGTCGCGGCGGCAGGGCAGGGCAGCCCCGGCCTCGCGCGGCCGCCCGACGGCGGCCATAACAGGGCAGGCAATGGGGCGGCGGCGCTCCCGGCGGACTCCTGCAGCGGCGGTCCCGACGGCCTCCGCGAGAGCCCCTCCACACACCTTGCGCTCGCCGTGCTCCCGCGCACGCCGCTCGCCTCCGGCCGGCCCGCCTCGCCCGACACCGCTCGCCTCCCTCCTTTCTCCCGCTCCTTCTCGCGCTTGCATTGGGCGAGCGGGGCGGCGATGGCCACGTCGCCCCCGGTCACCAGCCAACGGCGCCCCCGAGCTGCGCCTCGGCTCCCATCCGCGCCCCTCCTCTCTCCCTTTAAAGCCCCAAGCATCCCCGGCCAAAACCCTAGCTCCTTTTCCACCCAAGCCGTCGCCACCATTGGAGCCCACCGAAGCTTCCTCGCCGGAATTCGTCGCTGACGGTGAGACTCCCTTCAATTCCTTGCACCTCCTCCATCCTCGAGCCTCCTTTGACCTTCGCCGGCCCTCATCTCCCTCTCGTTCTCGCTGTACAGGGCCGCCGCCGGAGCTCCCGGTCCGCCGCGGGGAGCCGCCTCCTCGCCTCCTCCTCGTCGGCAAGCTGCTGGGTGAGCTCCGCATCGCTGCCCCCTGCCCATGCTCGCCCGACCCCGGCCTCCCGCGGCCCCTTGCCGCCGGTCGGTCGCCGCCGCGACGCGCCGGGCGCGCGCGCGGGCGATGGCCGCGCGGTCAAGGCCTCGGCTCGGCCTTGACCCGGTCGGTCCCCCTTGGGCCCACTTGTCTGTACCGGAGAGGAGAAGATAGCAAATTTGGAGGGCTTTTTTGCATATATTCATGCCATTAGGCGCCCCGTCAAGGGGTATGGACCTAAGTGGCACAACTTAACAAGTTCAGGGTGCCAGATTTCGATTTTCGAGTTCATGGACCTAAGTGGCATCTCGGGACAAGTTCGAGGGCTGCCGGTGTATTTAACTCAAACTAAAACTTGCCATTTAGATTAGAAAACTTTAATAATAAGCCCCTTTAGTTGGATGTGAATCGTCATTTTGTCATTACCCCTTTCGTATAATTTTTTAGACCAGTCATTTACCCTTTTCATAGCAATTGTCCCCTTGCACGTGGCCATGATGTCAGCTAATGTTCCAAATGCTTGACGAAAACGGGTGGCATAGTCTTGTAGGCCTCCACTACATTATCAGCGGGGGTCTTTTTTTTTTAAAAAAAATGGGTCCTATATATATTGTGCTAAATTTTCATGTTTCAAGTTGGTTCCACAATTCCACCTATCGGACCGCTGCTAGAGATGACAGGTGGGACCATAGGCCCTGTTCAACGCGGCCTCCACGTACGGACACGCGAGCGGGGCCGACGACGCTGCGCACCGGTGTGCATGCCCTCGCGCTTCCTCGCTCGTCTCATCGAGTCGTCGTTCCACCTGCACCAGCCGGGATTCCATCCTATTACGCCAATCCTAGTGTATAATTTCATCGTGTTTCATCTTATATATATCAAGCCTACAAACTAGGATGCCAAAGAAGTGTTATGGAGGCGAAACTCCTCTCTCATCCCGTTAAACTCACACATTTTCTCTCCTCACCAAATCATCAAAAATACTGATGTAACATTAAATTTAGCCCATAAAACTCTCACTGAGAATGACCTTATAAGCCGTGCCGCACCATGGCGTTCCATGCACTGGCATTGCCGCATTGGCACCGCAGAGAAGGAAGAAACACCAGCCGATCGAGCCCGCACTTCTCCACTCCGCCGCACGCCTTGTCTCTGGAACGCCGCCACCGCTCCGATCCTGATCAATGGCGGCCGCGCCCGCCGATGACCGCCGGAGGCGTGGCCCGGTCCCACTGCACGTGAAGGCGGTGGCGAGTCCCTGGTTAGCGTGGTGGAGGAGTTCTGCCTGCAGCCGAAGGACATGGTCAAGACGCGGTTGCAGCTGGACCGCATGGGGCGTAGCGCGGGATGGCGCACTACGGCGCCACGCCCCTAGGGCGTCCCGTAGCTCTGGCAAGGGCTCACCGCCTTCGAGGCGCACCTGACACTGAAGTACGCGCTCCGCCAGAGCTCCAACGTGTCGCTGTAGTCCTTGTTAGATAAGATAGAATTGTAATCATTGCTGTTATCGTGATCTGTTGGATTAGGCCGGAGTCATTGTGTAGTTGTAGTTCTGTTGTATCTAGATATAGTTTGTTGTGTTGTAACAAACACTGACTCCGGCCTCCACAAGTCACGGATCCATTGTAATCCACGTGAGGGGATTTTCCTCACCAATATAACACGCAAGCACCGGCCAGGAAGAGGTCACGGTGTTCCAACCTATCTTCCGCTACCTCTGGTTTTCACATGGTAATCAGAGCCAATCTATCCAACTAAACCAAACCCATCTATCACAGCCATGTCGTCGTCGTCTGCCATCGTCAATCTGCTGGTGGGAATCGCCATCACGGAGAAGCTGGGCAAAGCTAACCACGCGATGTGGAAGGCCCAGATCCTCGCCGCCGTCTGAGGGTCTCGCCTTGTGGGACATCTGACCGGGGCTACCCCGGCTCCTGCTGAACAGATCGCCGGCAAGGACACTCTCATGGCCAACCCGGCACATGAGAAGTGGTACTCCAGGGACCAACAGGTCCTGAGCTTCGTCCTTGGCTCACTCGGGCGGGACGTGCTTTCCCAGGTTGCTGCGCAAGAGACAGCAGCAAGCCTCTGGGCTGCGATTGAAGCTATGTACTCTTCGCAGAACAGGGCCAAAGTTGTGAACACACGACTGGCCCTAGCTACGACGCGCAAAGGCAGCCAGACCATCGCGGAGTTCGTCGGGAGAATGAGGACTCTAGGAGATGAGATGGCGGCTGCAGGAAAACCCATCGATGATGAAGAGCTGCTGACCTACATCCTCACCGGCCTCGACATCGACTTCAATCCAGTGGTTTCTGCCCTCCTAGCGAGGAAAGAATCTGTTCCTGTAAGTGAAGCCTACACCCAACTTCTTTGTAACACCTCTGGTGTTTAACCCTGCGATTATCAACTAACCTATTGCATTGCACCTTTAATCTTGTGTATAAGTTGGCATTATCATGATCATCCAAGGAATCATTAGTGCAAACATGATCATTAGCGCATTATCATCTCATACATACACATGTGCCATCATCTTATGTGCTTTTTGTGCATATTTCATGCTAAGATAATTATGATAGTTTAATTATACTCTATATAACATGTCTATCAAGTTTCATGAACATCTCATGTGCATGGCTAGTGTTCTAGACTTGTTTTAGCTCTCGAGCGCTAAGTTCAAAATCACGTTTCTTGCTGTCTTGAGTGCTGAATTAAAATAGGTTCGTATGGTTATCCTGCTGTGAATCTTTGCCATTCTTGTGGAGCTTTCAAAGATCTTTCAAACGGTACCAAACTCACTCCTTGAAGTTTCCCAAACTCCCAGAATCCTATTCCTAAAACAGCTACCCCGACCTGTTTCTGTCAATCTCGAAATTTTCCCAAGTGGTCTGAATTCGTGAGTTTTCGCTGAATTCGATCTTTTTATCTCCCAATCTGTTGAGTATTGGAACAAATTCCTTTACTTCAAGTTGTAGCCCTATCAACCCTCTATAACTTTGTTATTCTTGGATGGGTCGGGTTATACAGTACTTTTTGGAGTTTTAGCCACGCGAAGTTGAGCTACTCGGTGAACGTCGTCGTGACGTGTTCGCGGTCGCCGTCCGTCGCGCATGGGCATCGCGTCGTCTTTTCGCCTCTGGCTGCGGTAGCGCGCGCCCCACCTTGCCATGCCGTGTCCTGTGCTTGCCAGGCCACGCAGCTCCGCCATACTCGGTCGTCCCCACGCCTGGCCCTCTGACCGAGCCACATCGGCGCCCGTCACCGCGTCGCTCTCGTTCCCGCCGCGTTCCACCCGTGACCTCTGTCCGTGCCTGCCGAGCGGCTGTTCCACCTGCCCCCGCGCGCGTCGGCACTCGTCATGGCCTTTGCCCACGCTCGAGAGCGGCCAGAGCATTAAAGGGGCACCGCGGCCACCATGACCACCGACGCCCTCGGTCGTTCCAACCACTCACTCGTCCTCCCCCGATTCATTGCACCCAGCGCAGCCTCACATTCCTCTCCACACAACAGAGCTATCCCCAAGCCTCCCCATCGACAGCCATAGCCGAAATTCCAGATCTCGCGGTCACCTCGTCGTCGCTTGTGCCTTCGCATGGCTAGCCTCCCACAGAGCATCTTCCGCCAATCCTTCAAGCCGAATGAGTTCCCCAAGTCCGAGAACATGGCGTGCTCTCCTCGGTTCGCTGTTTCGTCACCGGGAGCATAGGCGGCGGTTTGGCGGCGGCACTGGCCGGCGTCTGGCCACGCGCGCCGCTCTGTCCGCGTCGAGGAAGACGACGGGCGGGNGCTGGTGCGCGAGCGGGGCCGCAAGGCCGAGCGAGCGGGCCGGGGCGACCACGTGGGCTGGCGGAGGGAGGAAAGAAGGGAGGAAGGGAGGAGGCGGCCGGGCCGGCCTGTGCGGCCTGGGCCGGCGGGGAGGAAAAGGTAGAGAGCTGGGGAAGAAGGAGGAGGAGTGAGCCGGGCTGAAGTTGCTTTCGGGTCCGTTTAGTCAAGTTTCCGGTTGCTTTCTTTTCCTAGATTGCTGCAGCTTGTGAAATGCATAGGAAATCGTAGAAAAATCTAAAATTTGCAAACTAAAATTTGTTGGTTTCCTTACAAAGATATCTATGCAGTAAAAATAGGAGTTAAAGTAAATGTTGTGTTTTACACCTCTGTTTAATTATGTTAAGTAAATGCTTGCTTGTATGGTTTAGCTAGTCCATACATATGTTAGTAGCTAATCTTTTTGCATGAAATGTTCTAGTGTTCTTATTAAGTTTTTGTGCATAATCAGAAGTTAGTGTTGCTGCATGTGCTATAACAAATAAGTGTTTTTAATTTGTTTTTGCTAACTCTCACTTTACGCATTTAGTAGTAAAACTAGTGTAAATACGAAATAACCTTATGTGCATAAGTGGGTGTATCTATATATTTCATGAACTATGTTGTTTGCGTGATAAAATGACTAGTGGTAATCACCCCTTATACTTTGATGCACTACATTATAGAATTAATTGCTTGTAGCAAGTGCTCACGAGTTAAATGAATAAATTAATTTGTGAGTGCCTTGCTGCATACATGAGCATCATATTTATTTTTGTCTTTGCATTCATCGCACTCATGCATGATGCATTTCATGTAGATACCGCAGTCGCTGACGGCTTGTACGAGTTGGTGGCTGAACCCGTTGCTGACCCGGTGGAGACCGGTTGTTGCTGAGCTCGTTCCTGAAGACTCGAACCAAAGTCCGGTAGAGCCCAAGGCTGTTCAGCAGGAAGGCAAGCACCGTATCATAACCCCTAATTTTCAAAACTATGCAACATAATTACTTAAGTATTGTGCATTTAAGTTTTGGATATGATTGAAACCCTAGATGCATAATCCCTAGGATTCCTATGTCAAGATACTAGCATGTGTAGGTCGATAGCTTGCCATGCTAAATAGGACCGGTAGAAGTCGAGTGATTTCCTGTCACTCGCGAGATATAGGTTCTTTACTTTATGTTGAATCATAAGCTTTGTGGGTCGGGGCCTGGTACGATGCTCCTGTGTGTAACCGACCCGCTTTTGCTAGATGGGCCGGGCCGAATCCCGGGGGCTCCGTGTTACACTGTGTGGGTGGTTGGCCTCGTCTACGTATCAAATGGAACTGAGGTCGTGGCTGTACTGTTGGGCAAGTATTGAACGTACTGTGCATATACTGACGTCTGGGTCTCAGGAAACTGATGTACCTGAATCAAACGGTATTTAGGCTTCTTCCCACTACTCTGGGAGTGGACGGATGGCGGGTGTAGTTGCGGCTACTTGGTCCTGGGACCAGTAGGGCTTTGCACCCGGGACTAGTGGGTTTAGACTGAATATCCGGGAGAGGATGGGAAAGGTGGTCGCGTAAGGCTTCGGAAGCGCTTACGTGACGTGTGTTCAGGTTTCCCTTGCAAGGTGTAAATTCGATCATGATCGCGGCACTTCTCCGTTATGAATACCGCTTGTCCGCTGTACAGCATAAGTAGTCAGGAGGGAATGATGAATAATAATGGTTATCTGATTATTTGTTGTTCCAACATGTTTGCTATAGAAAAGGTGCTCACATGGATACTTGATAATGACTATGAACTTGATGCTAAAATTTGAAAGTTAGGATCAACTACTAGTTGCTTTTCGGCAAAACAAACCCCACAGCCAAAAGCCTTGCATTTTTAGGAGTCGGTGTTATAAACCATATTCGGATAAGTCTTGCTGAGTATTAGTTACTCAGCCTTGCTTGTGGCTTTGCTTTTCAGAATGTGAGTTCAATATGTCCGATGGCTCCGAGCAGTGGATCATCGATGGTCAGACCGTTCCGGCGGGCTGGACTGTCAAGTGGATCGAGGATTAGCTGGCTTCTTTTGTGTGCTTGTGATGACATGTTCTTCGGGCTTATGAGCATGTCATTGTATCTCGTCGTTTAGCTTCCGCGCTTTTTATTCAGAACTCTGGTTTGTACTCTAAGTGTTTTAAACTCTGGCTTGTAAGACTTAATTATGGAACTGTTGTAACTTGGTAATGTTGGTAACATCTGTGCTCTCCTTGAGTAAGCCGTGTGCACATTGGTTCGATCGAAAATACGGTGGTTTTATCGGGCTCGACCCGACAGATCGTCTAATTGAACTGTTTGAAGCATGGGTAACTGGATCAAGTGATTAAGATGACGGTTAACGTGCTTGAGCCAGTTTAATTAGGGCGGTTCTGCCACATTCTTGCCTTTGAAACTCGTATGGAGATAATGGGCAGTGGAGGCTCGGCGTCATCGGCCAATCTGGCCAACCGAGGCGGGCGTGGTGGCTTCGGACGCGGTCACGGCAACACTGGCCGTGGACGCGCCCCTGCACGAGGTCGTGGAAACAACAACGGTGGCGGCAACTACAGCAACAACACCAACAATCAACGCCAGGGCGGAGGTGGTACTGGTCGCGGCAATGAAAGCCACACTGGTACTGGTGGCAACAACTCCAAACCTCTGTGTCAGGTGTGCTTCAAGGCCGGGCATACTGCAAATCGGTGCTGGCATCGGTTTGATGAAAGCTACGTGCCTGAAGAACGCCATGTGGCTACTGCTGTCAACTCCTACTCCATCGACAACACCTGGTACACAGACACTGGTGCCACTGATCATATCACGGGCGAGCTTGAGAAACTTGCCGTCCGTGATAGGTACAATGGTACCGACCAGATCCACGCTGCCAATGGCACAGGTATGCACATTAGCCATATTGGTGAATCTATGATTCATACCCCAAATCGCAATCTTGAACTTCATGATATTCTACATGTTCCTTCCACCAAAAAGAATCTTATTTTAGTTCATCGCCTTGCATCTGACAATAATGTCTTCCTTGAATTTCATCCTGATTACTTTCTCATAAAGGACCGGGACACGAGGAGCACGCTTCTTAGAGGGCCATGTCGAAAGGGACTGTACCCGCTTCCATCTACACCAGAATCCAAGCAAGCCTTTGGAGTCAATAAATTGCCATTAGATCAATGGCATAGTCGCTTAGGACATCCTGCTATTCCCATTGTTGAAAGGATTCTTAAGACTCATAAATTTCCGTATTCTGTTTTGAATAAAGATTCTGTGTGTGATGCGTGCCAACAAGCAAAAAGTCATCAACTCCCGTATCCTAAATCTACTAGTGTATCCAAAAATCCACTTGAGCTTGTTTTCTCTGATGTTTGGGGTGCTGCACCAGATTCTGTAGGGCGTTATAAATATTATGTGAGCTTCATTGATGACTATAGTAAATTTACTAGGATCTACTTGCTAAGATTCAAGTCGGAAGTGTTTGAAAAATTCCGAGATTTTCAGAATATGGTTGAAAGATTGTTTGATAGGAAAATAGTTGCTGTACAATCTGATTGGGGAGGAGAATATGAGAAACTCAATTCCTTTTTCTCCAAAGTCGGCATCTCTCACTTAGTTTCTTGCCCTCATGCTCACCAACAAAATGGCTCTGCAGAAAGAAAACATAGACATATTGTAGAGGTTGGGTTATCTTTGTTAGCCCATGCTCACATGCCTCTAAAATTCTGGGATGAAGCCTTCCTTGCGGCGACATAACTCATTAATCGCACCCCTAGTAAAATTATCAATTTTGAAACTCCCTTAGAGCGCCTGTTTCATGTTTCCCCTGATTACTCCTCTCTTCGCATTTTTGGTTGCGCATGTTGGCCAAATTTGCGTCCATATAATAAGCACAAGCTAGATTTCAGGTCCAAGGCGTGTGCTTTTCTTGGGTACAGTAATCTTCACAAGGGGTTTAAATGTCTTGACATATCATCTGGTCAAGTGTACATCTCCCGTGACGTCGTTTTTGATGAAAATGTCTTTCCATTCTCCAAATTACATGCTAATGCAGGTGCTCGACTCTGTTCTGAAATCCTTCTTTTACCCTCTTCCTTGCGCAATCCTTCTACTGGGGCTGAATCTGTGATTGATCATGTGACTAATGGTGAAAATTCTGATGATTTTTGTGAAGAAAATGAGATTTTACAGGCCCAAACAGGAGGATTATCCGCTGGCACGGGACTCGGAGAGGATCTGCGTGGAGTTCAGCGCAGCTTCTTCTCGGGATTGCCATCGGAGTCGCCTGCAGCATCTTCGCCAGAGAATCGTCCGCAGGCGCCCTCTATCTCTGGTGTCCCCCTCTCATCTGATGCCACGCGGACGTCACCTGCGACGCTTCCTCCCAGGGCCCCGACAGCTTCTGCGGTGGACGACTCCGGCGTCGCCACGCACCCCTCGACTTCACGGGGGGATTTGCCAGCATCATCATCGGGAGTGCAGGCTGCATCGCCACTCAGGTCTGGATCTTCTACGCCAGTTGTGTCCCAGCCTGTGTCGCCAATATCACATGCACCTGCTGCTACTTCAGTAGTAGATGCAGTTCCCTCTGTTGTTCCTGCGACAGGACAGGTGGCTGACAGGCCTCGCACAAGGTTGCAAGCTGGGATCAAGAAACCTAAAGTCTTCACAGATGGACATGTCAGATATGGGTTTTTCACATCTAGTGGAGAGCCACAAAATGTTGGGGAAGCCCTGGCAAGTAAACACTGGAAGGAAGCAATGGATGCAGAGTATGGTGCGCTGATGAAAAACAAAACATGGCACCTGGTTCCTCCTAAGAAAGGGAGCAACATTATAGATTGCAAGTGGGTGTACAAAACCAAACTTAAAGCTGATGGAAGTTTGGACAGGTATAAAGCTCGCTTGGTAGCAAAGGGGTTCAAGCAAAGGTATGGCATAGACTACGAAGATACTTTCAGTCCAGTAGTAAAGATGTCTACAGTTAGAACTATCCTTTCTATTGCTATTTCAAAAGGATGGTCACTTAGGCAACTTGATGTTCAGAATGCCTTCCTTCATGGTATTTTAGAAGAGGAAGTATATATGAAGCAACCTCCTGGTTTTGAAGATAAAACAATGCCCAACTTTGTATGCAAACTTGATAAAGCTTTATATGGATTAAAACAAGCTCCAAGGGCCTGGTATGCTAGATTAAGTTCTAAATTGATTGAGCTTGGCTTTAGTGCTTCAAAGGCAGACACTTCCCTGTTCTACTTTAATAAAGGGTCAGTGACAGTGTTTGTGCTAATTTATGTTGATGATATAATAGTTGCAAGTTCAACTACAGAAGCTACCACCAGATTATTGAGTGACTTAAAGCAAGACTTTGCACTTAAGGATCTGGGAGACTTACATTATTTCTTGGGCATTGAAGTAAACAAGGTACGCGATGGGATAATCTTGACACAAGATAAGTATTCTTCGGATCTACTGAAAAGAGTGAATATGACAAGCTGCAAACCTGTGAGTACACCTCTTCCTACAAGTCAAAAGCTTTCGGCCTATGAGGGAGTTCCTCTTGGAACAAATGATGCTACAAATTATCGGAGTATAGTTGGTGCGTTGCAGTACTTAACTCTCACTAGACCTGATATATCCTTCTCGGTCAACAAAGTGTGTCAGTTTCTCCATGCTCCTACTGATATTCATTGGTCGTTTGTTAAGAGAATTCTTAGATACCTAAGGCAAAATACAAAAATAGGTATCAAGATAAGTCGGTCAAACTCATTGCTTGTGAGTGGTTTTTCAGATGCTGATTGGGCAGGTTCTCTAGATGACAGAAGATCTACTGGAGGGTTTGCAATATTTCTGGGATCAAACTTGGTGTCCTGGAGTGCACGAAAACAAGTTATTGTTTCTAGATCAAGTACAGAAGCAGAGTATAAAGCTATTGCTAATGCCACAGCTGAGATTATGTGGATTCAGACTCTACTAAAGGAGATCGGAGTACAGGCACCACCTGCAGCTAAGTTGTGGTGTGATAATTTAGGAGCCAAATATTTATCGTCTAATCCTGTGTTTCATGCTAGAACAAAACACATAGAGGTTGACTATCATTTCGTTTGAGAAAGAGTATTGAGGAACTTGCTGCAGATTGATTTTGTCCCTTCTGGCGATCAGGTAGCAGATGGCTTCACCAAGGCATTGCCGGTTCAACAGTTAGAGAACTTCAAACACAATCTCAACCTAGCTCGGTTGTGATTGAGGGGGGTGTTAGATAAGATAGAATTGTAATCATTGCTGTTATCGTGATCTGTTGGATTAGGCTGGAGTCATTGTGTAGTTGTAGTTCTGTTGTATCTAGATATAGTTTGTTGTGTTGTAACAAACACTGACTCCGGCCTCCACAAGTCACGGATCCATTGTAATCCACGTGAGGGGATTTTCCTCACCAATATAACACGCAAGCACCGGCCAGGAAGAGGTCACGGTGTTCCAACCTATCTTCCGCTACCTCTGGTTTTCACAGTCCTGACTTCGGGACCCCACCACGGGGTGCACTGTCCACGATCGTTAGGAGAATATTCAACCTGCAATTAGGGCACGTACAAAGGTTTAAACGGCTGCTGTCCGTGTACAGTGCCGTGTCACACGCAGATAGTGAAAAAGACAGCTTATACAGTGGCTCATCTATTTAGCCGTCTGCAAGCTATTTAATTCATTTACAAGCACATAAATCAACGTTGATCAAGTACAAATTTGATCTTTGTAGACATTTTGATGATATACTAGGTAATCGCCCGTGCATTGCAACGGCCACATATAATCTACGGGAGACAGCACTTCTTTCAAACAAACAAATGACATGTGAATTAAAGCACTTGTAACTTCTTCTAAACAAATGACATGTGAATTAAAGCACTGGTAACAAATGAGTTCAGTATTTCAGTAAAGTTGGCCGAACTTCAGAGCTCGAATTCTTTTGTTTTGGTTGATCTTCTGGCATATGTTCTTATACAAAAGTTGCAAACCTATGTTACATCTTCAAGGTTGGTTAAAGATTGGAAAAACTTTTGGACTAGAAAACAAGAGAAAAAGAGAAGAGAAAGAGCCGGGATCAAAGCATGGACAAGAATTGCATCTACTGAAAGAGCAGCTTGCCTGCCTGCCTACCAACTCCTGCACCACCACCGCTCAAGCTGTGCCACACGCCACCATGCCAACGAGCCAGCAAGATAAAAAGATCGAGCAACCATGAGGTATTAAAGCTCCCACGGACCACGGTGAACTAGGCCTGCCACTGGGAAGCCTATGGAGAAACCCACTCTTATTTATACCCAAATCCAAATATCTATTACCAATCCTTCTCCTTCCTATTCTTATTATCCATATCTAATGGATAATTAATTTTATACTAGATACTATATATATCTAATGGATAAATAGTTTTCTCCTCATACCATATCCTTCCCATTTATAATGGATAATTAAATTTCTACCCATACCTTCCCCATTTGTAGTGGGTGTGGATTTGGGCATGAGTTTCGGATATTCAACAACAGGCCTACGGTGAACATTCAGATATAAATTCCGTTGATTTCATTTTTATCCTCTGTTGTTTCCTCACCCAACCTCAAGGTGGCTTCCTCGAGGCCGATCAAAATTCCCTGGCCGTCCTTCCTCGCCGGCCGATTCCTCTCGCTCCCAGTACTATAACCTCCTCAGCTCCCGTTCCGGCCTGCTTGTGCACGCCGACAGCCGTCTAATTGTTGTCGTTGTGCCTGCCCTATTCCGCCGAGCCGCCGTGACCACCTTGCCGCAAGCTTCACCTTCCCCATCCTCTATGCTCGTTGCGTCTAGGTGGCCTTCCTGTGAGCCCGTACAGCTTCCCAACCTGTTCGTAGGATCCGCGCGCGCGCAGCAGATCAGTCGCGCCGGCGATGAAAACAGCCCGCTCGTACAGCGGTAGACGTACGGAAGCCGTCGACTCCCCTTGGACCACGCGCACGGGCCGTCGTCGAACGAGACGGCAGGACTCATTTTCCTTGGATTTGCGTAATTAATGATATCCACGTAGACAATTTTGGTTGAGCTGGCCTTAAAAAGACAGCGGCCGTCTATCCTTTGTATGTGCCCTTAGGCACATACTGTGAGTCAAGCGGGATCTTCGTTGCGTTTGAGATCTTTGTATATCACTTGTGCCTTACAATATAGAAGCTCTATACATTTTGCTGCGTCGATGGCTATTTGGAGTATAAGTCTCCTTAGAAGAGTTTGGACAACACCCACGTGATTTTAACAAATCTAATCCATGTTATTTCTAATTTTTCATAACAAACTAACGAGGCACTAAGAAAACTAGAGACACGATTCGAACTTTCAGGAATCATATGCCCCCTTCTAGCAAAATGAAATGTCTTAATCACGTAACTAAATTCATGTTTAGGAATAAAAAATTGTAACATCCAGGATCCAGGCCAAATTCATGGGTATTGTGTGCAGACTAAGACCAAAGCATTTTGTCCCAGTAAATCTGTTTGCAACTTTTTTGCGTGAAGCGAGGACGAAACGTAAGTGAGTTGTTGCATAAGTGTGATTAACTCTTGTCTATTTGTCGGGTCTGAGGTGTTGCATAAATCTTGCAAAACATTACTATTGATGGGCCCTTGTGATTCACCATTTTCTTCTAATCTAAGTCATCAGAAAAGTTAGATCTTTAATTATATCATTCCCACAGAACCATATCACACTTTTTTTTAGTAAGCCTTTGCTGCTATATATGCGAATGACGAAACGCGGCTTTGCCCCTGTGTGCGGGTTTATGATGTCAACCAAAAGGATGCATTTGTTGGTAAACATTGTCACGCGTTTGTACAGAGGTATGTCAAATTTTACTCTTGCAAGACAACAAAACGGAACGTCAAGCTAATAAGCAGAGTCTTAGAAAAAACACAAAAGAGCTCTCGGTCTCACCAACCGGGCGGCCGCGGGCAGCCAGAGATGACATGTGGGACCATCGGGGCATAGCCCTCGTGAATCGTGATACCACATGAGCGCAGGACTCGCTCTGCCACTTGCAAGTGGGACCAGCAAGACGGCCCCACTGCCACGTAGCAACGCGGCCCGGCCTCGAGAGAGTAATGCGCATGCCGCATGCGTGCCATCCCTCCAGGTCGTCGTCGTTGCGACTTGCGAGTTTCCGTTCCGACCTACACCAGACCCGATTCCGTCCTATATAAACCGCGCCGCGCCATGGCGTTCCATGCACGGGCATTGCCGCATTGGCACCGCAGAGAAGGAAGAAACACCAGTTGATCGAGCCCCACTTCTCCACTCCGCCGCGCGCCTTCTCTCACAGACCGCCGCCACCGCTCCGATCCTCATCAATGGCCGCCGCCGCCGCCGCCTCCTCCTCGGCAAAGCCGTCCCCGCCGCAGCCGCGGGCGGCCTCGCCCGCCGAGGATCGCCAGCGGCGGCGCGGCCCGGTGCCGCCGCACGTGAAGGCGGTGGCGGGGTCCCTGGGCGGCGCGGTGGAGGCGTGCTGCCTGCAGCCGACGGACGTGGTCAAGATGCGGCTGCAGCTGGACCGCGCGGGCACGTACCGCGGCATGGCGCACTGCGGCGCCACCGTGGCCCGCGCCGAGGGCGTGCGCGCGCTCTGGAAGGGGCTCACGCCCTTCGCCACCCACCTCACGCTCAAGTACGCGCTGCGGCTCGGCTCCAACGCGTCGCTGCAGTCGCGGCTCCGGGACCCCGCCACGGGAGCACTCTCCACGGCGGCGCTCATCGCCGCCGGCCTCGGCGCCGGCGTCGCCGAGGCGCTCGTCATCGTCACCCCCCGGCCCCCTTCGAGGTCGTCAAGATCCGGCTGCAGCAGCAGAGGGGCCTGGCGGCGGACCAGCTGCGGTACAGGGGTCCCGTCCACTGCGCGCTCACCGTCGCCCGCGAGGAAGGCCTCCGGGGGCTGTGGGCGGGCGCGGTGCCCACCGTGGTGCGCAACGGCGCCAACCAGGCCGCCATGTTCACGTGCAAGAGCAAGTTCGACGCGGCGCTGTGGGGCAAGCGCGAGGGGGACGGCAACGAGCTCCACATCGCCGAGTCCATGGCGTCGGGGTTCCTCGCCGCCGCCGTCGGCCCGCTCTGCACGGGGCCGTTCGACGTCGTGAAGAGCAGGCTCATGGCGCAGGGCGTCGGCGTCGGCGGCGGCGAGAAGAGGTACCGGGGCATGGCGCACGCGCTGCGGACGATCTACGCCGAGGAAGGGGTCCGGGCGCTGTGGAAGGGGCTGCTGCCGAGGCTCGTGAGGATCCCCACCGGCGGCGCGCTGGCGTGGGCGGTGACGGACCAAGTGACCGCTCTCTACGAGCGGGCCTATCTCCAGCCGGCGGCGCATCTTTGATCCGCTCGTGTCGCCGTGGAAATGGTCAGGCCGAACGGAAGTCTGTATGTAATTGTAACAACAGTTCGTTTCATTAATAAATTCTCTATTTGACACCAAAAGATAAATCTATTCTCTATATGACACTTAAAACTTCGATATTTCTTATTTGATACTGTATCTAAATTTTGGTGACTTCTTTGACACTGCCATGGTTTTGCTATGTCATTTTGGTTTTTAGGTCTAGGGTTTAGAGTTGTTGTTTAGTGTTTAGGGTTTAGTGTTTATGGTTAGTGTTTAGGGGTTAGGATTTAGTGTTTAGGGTTTAAGATTTAGGATTAAGGTTATGGTTTCGTATTTAGGGTTTTAGTATTTAGGGTTTAGGGTTGTGCCTTAGTGTTTAAAGTAAGGTGCCATGGCAGTGTCATAAAAGGCATCAAAGTTACTAAAAATTGGATCCAATGTTAAATAAGGTTGATCAAAATTTTGAGTGTCACATAAGGAATTGACTTATCTTTCGGTGTCAAACTAGGAATTATCTCTGGTTTCAGCGGCGTGAATGTATTCGTTTCATCGTTTGGTGTTGCCATGGGTTTGGTGTTTATTTGTAGAGCAACGAATTCGTGTACTGCTGCTTCGCAGCCAGTAATAGCGAACTTTCTGGTGTTTATTGTACGTTTGGATTGCGTCTATGCTAGCCACGCCGAATGCG